>CAJGYO010000001.1:8018025-8750791 GCA_904845875.1 Miscanthus lutarioriparius
CTTGGCGAGAAGGAAGAAGGAGAAGAGGCGGTAGATGAGGAATAGGCGAAGGAACAGAACGAAAGCCCTCTCCCTTCCCCTGTTTCAAAGAGAAGGTGTAGCGGTTGGGGAAAGGGGAGGGATTAGGGAGAAAAACCCTCTCCCCTCCCCCATTCAATGCGGTCGAGATATGACGGAATGCACCCTGCCCAACGAGACAGCGCCTGGTCAGACGGGACCTGGCTTGGGTATGGCCCACCACTACCGCACACCGGGCGCAAGAAACAAGGTGCAAACTACGTGCAGGTGGCTCTCTGCCTTCCCAGGCGGGACTTGGAAAGGCCCAACTACGAGATCTCCACCTAGGAGAAACCAACGGGCTTCCTGAGTTGATCGGACGGCTTAGGCGAACACCGAGAGACAGGTAAGGAGCGGAGGGACGCTCCATGTGGGCCATGCCGACTCCATCACAAACGATGCGTGTGGATCCCAGTCAGACATATCCAATAGGAGCTCCTCAAACACCATCACTCGAGTCATCAAGGTAATGTTACCAACCCCCACTATTTCTTTATATGAACATTCATTCATCCATGCACGCATTCATTCATTCCACACATCTGAAGCATCGCATATGCAGTTAAATGTATCACAACGCTCCGTGTTGCATCACGAAGCGGCAGTTGCCTCATTCAACACGAGCAACGACCAACCGGGGTTTGAAGTCCGTCCCATGAAGGGCTCGAGGCTGCCCGCATCAAATAGAGCTATGGGAGAAAATGCAAATGAGCCCCGAGCGGCCCTCGCCCAGTCCGCTCTGAAGCAGACAGGGTCATCTCAACCTTTTCATTCGAACGTAAACCTCGAGTCATGCCCACAGAATCTCCATCGAGGAGAGGCCAAGCGGGCCACCTAGGTCGGTCTCTGGAATGACCCAGGCATCTGCTGGGTTGTGGGTTAAGGAGCAGTGGAATGCCACATGAGGGCTATGCCGACCCCGTCATGAACAACGGACCTGGATTTTACTCGAACGTGCTGTTAGCGAGCTCACCGGCGCGTCACTCGATCCATAGAGGCAAGCGACGTTAGCTCAGCCCCTCTCGGTTACGAGAAACCGCGGATGGGGTTATGCACGAAACTCAACCAACCCCTACAAAGCCCAACGGGGCTCACGGGCCCAAGACACCCAACGCCTCGGCAAATCCGATGCCTAGATCCGTGACTCGACTCCCCTGATCCCACGGTGCGCCCGACACTAGGATCCGAGACTCTGACTCGCTCGATCCCTCATTACGCACAACGCTCGCCTCCAAAATGCCTCGGCACGTCCGACGCCTAGATCCATGACTTCGACTGGCCTGATCCCACGGCGCACCTAATGCTAGGATCTGCGACTCTGACTCGCCCGATCCCTCATTGCGCACAGCGCCCGCCTCCAAAATGCCTCGGCACGTCCGACACCTGGATCCACGACTCTGGCTTGCACGATCCCTCATTGCACACAGTGCCTGGATCCTCAACTCTGACTCACCTGATCCCTCGGCACGTCTGACGCCTGGATCCGCGACTCCGGCTCACCCAATCCCTCATTACGCACAGCGCCTAGATCCATGACTCTGACTCGCCCGATCCCTCAGCACGTCCAACACCTGGATCCACGACTCTGACTCACCCGATCCATCACTACGCCCAGTGCCTGAATCTGAGACTCCGACTCGCCCGATCCCTCGGCTATCCCTCAGCTGCGCCCAACACCTAGATCCACAACTCCATCACACCTAGTCCCTCGGCCGTGACCAAACACCTAGGACCATGCTCCCAGAAACGATGGGTCAGAAACTAGAAAAGAAGAGGCTATGCCCACTAAGGTGCACACACACGTGCCTACTGACAAAAAACCCCAAGGCGATTTTGCCCGAATCACCCGGGGGCTACACCGGCGGGTAAGCTCGCGCGCACCTGCTGTCAAAACAAAAAGTCCCCCGCTGGCAACATGAAACCCCCCCAGATGATTCTACCCAAATCACTCGAGGGCTCGAGGGCTACACCCACGGGTGCGCTCGAGCGCATGCGTCGTCAAGATAAAAATCCCCTAGATGATTCTACCCGAATTGCTCGGGGGCTCGAGGGCTCCTATTGGGTTTATAAACCCGGGGTCCCTCATGCACCGGCTTCCTAGCAAAGGCTCAACCTAGCAGACGACGTTGTGAACGACGCGTAACTCCTATGCCAGCCCAAAAACCTAACAACAGGACAGAATGGCGAACCAGCCTCCGACCGGAAGGCCTGGCCAAGGAGGAATGATGCTCGCTTATGACTCTGGAACACCTCTCCGACCAGAAGGCCTCGCTTCCAACTTTGGCCTGCCTCTCCGACCAGAAGGCCTGGCTGAGGAGGAACTTTGCTCGCTTCTAACTCTAGCCCGCCTCTCCGATCAAAAGGCCTGGCCAAAAAGGAACGTCGCTTGCTTTCGACTCCGACCAGCGTCTCCGACCGGGGATGCACCGAACCTCTACTTATAGCTCTTCTCTGACTGGCGCAGTCGGAGCTGACTAGGACCAACTGACCTAAGACGCCTGCTCGGTAAGGACCCAGGGACCGGGCAGAGCAAGTAAAGCAGGACGCACAAAGTCCACCACAATACCAAGGACCGTATCCTATACACCTACAAGACAGTACCGACAGGACATGTTAGAAGGGTGCCCTGCAACCTTCCAGGCATGTTAGAACCCAAGCAGTATTGTGGGCGCCGACATTTGCCCTATAGTGTTTTGGGCGCCCTTAAACTCCCATACCAGGCGAACACGGTAAAAACCCCTACGTGCCTCTGGGCATCAACAGTATGGAAGGCACTGACATCTGCCATACCGAAAGAAGACGACACAACCTCCCACATGCATCTGACATCAACAATATTGTGGGCACCTACAATCATCTTGTACCCGACGGCGTGGGCAACAAGACTTAGTAACATACGTACTCTTTCTCTCTCTTGTAAGGCCGTCCCCTTCATCTATAAAAGGGGACGCGCTCTCTCCCAATAGGGACGATCGATCAACTCCAGGACGATCAATCTCACAACAACCGAACCACCAGGTTGAAACCTCGAGCACATGCAAGAATACTTAGCACACGTAGGAGCTCCCATCACTCTTGGCCCTTTAGACCAGAGTCCGACCGGACCTCTTGCACCCCCCCATCTTTGTCCCTTCCGTTTGTAACCCCACAGCAAACTTCGAGCACCTGGGCTCAAGAATAAAGTCACCGACCGACTCAAACTGGACGTAGGGCACGTTGCCTGAACCAGTATAAATCCTATGTCATTGAGTGCTAGGCCACATCCGATCACAACGTATGGCAAAACTACAAATATTTTTGTGTTGGTCACTTTCTGCACCGACAGGTACATACATAGATTAAAATGGGTGTTGCTTATATACTCCATGCATTTGTTCATTGTTTTTGTAGCATCTAGCAAGTTTTATTTACTTTTTCCATATTCTAACATTGTCTCATTGTTTTCACAATTACAGCATGGCGCACCCGTAGTTCTCCCTTCTTGAGACCTACTACGACAAGGACCACCGAGCGCACTTGATGGTCGACAACGTTGATGTAAGTGAGTTGTACACAATATTTCCTTTTCATGTATAATGTCTTTAACCCCACTATCGATTCTAACATTGTTTTTTCTAGACCTTGGTCCCGCTGCATCCCCGAACTCACCGACCGCTCGAGTAGGATGAGCGCTACGCCCCGTACCTCTCAAGTACAGGAGTTAGTTTTCTGGGCTTGGCTAGAGCTATCAATGCTGGCCTCCTAGACATGGATGGTCCCCTCCTCACTGCCTTCATCGATAGGTGGTGTCCAGAGACCCATAGCTTCCACCTACCCTCTGGAGAGATGTCTGTGCTCATACAAGATGTTGGTTACATTTTGGGCCTTCGCTTGGATGGAACGGCAGTGACGGGCATGGTAGAGGCACTGAACTAGAAGGATATGGTGGAGCAGTTTACCGCACGCCGACCACCTGACCCTGAAGAAGGGAAGAAGGAGAAGAAGAGGTCAGGTGTCAACTCAGCCAGGTTACGGTAACGCTTCAACAGGTGCCCTCCCCATGCACTGAATGACGTTGTTGAGAGGCACGCTTGTGTCTAGCTATGGCACATGGTGGCACAGTTCTTGTTTCTAGAAGCTTCTGGGTACACTGTCTCGTGGATGGTCCTACCCCAGCTACGTGAGCCATGGGAAAACATAAGCCCAATATAGTTGGGGGTCTGCCACTGTTGCTTAGTTGTATCGAGAGCTATGTGAGGGATGTAGGAGGGCCAACCCCAATTCCAGCATAGGTGGTTGCACATACTTGCTTTAGATTTGGATTTGGGAGAGCATTCCTATCGGACGGGCACATAGAGGCAGAATTATGGTAAGTACCTTGCATTTAATTGCTATATGTGTTTCATTTACTGCATGCACTATGTGAAATGCTTACAATTATTTTGTTTTTCAGGCTTGGACACATGGTTTCGGGTTCATAAACCCGGGGTCCCTCATGAACCAGCTTCCCAATAAAGGCTTGGCCCAAGCAGACAATGCACAACTCATGGGCCGGCCCAAGTACCTAAACAACAGGCCAGAGGGTCGATCCAATCTTCGACCGGAAGGCCTGGCCGAGGAGGAATGGCACCCGCTTCAGACTCCGGCCCGCCTCTCTAACTGGAGCGCTCGCTTCGGTCTCCAGCCCACCTCTGGATGGCCTCTCTGACTAGAAGGCCTGGCCAAACATCGCTTCTGACTCCAACCGGCATCTCTGACCAGGGATGCGTCAAACCCCTGCACACTGCTCTTCTCCGACTGGCGCGATCAGAGCCGACTGGGACCAACCAACTAGGGATGCCCGCTCGGTAAGGACCAGGAAACGGATGGAGAAAGTAAGATAGGGTGTACAAGTCAAACCGCAATACTAGGGACTATACCCTGTACAACTGCAGAAACAGTACTCTATGACCTCCCTGGCATGATAGAACCTAAGCAGTGTTGTAGGCGCCGACATTTTCCCCTACAGTATTGTGGGCGCCATTAACTCCCATACGGTAAGGCTCCCCCCACATGCCTCTGGGCATCGACAGTGTTGTGGGCGCTGACATTTACCATACCAGGCGAACATGGTAAAACCCCTTGCATGCCTCCAGGTATCAACAGTATGGCAGGCACCGACGACTGCCATACTCGAAGAAGACAACACAACCTCCCACGTGCATTTGACATTCAACAGTATTGTGGGCGCCTACCATCATCCTGTACCCACCACCATGGGCAACAAGGCTCAGTAGCATACGTACTCTCTCCCTCTCACTTGTAAGGCCATCCCCTTTATCTATAAAAGGGGATGTGCTCTCTCCCAACAGGTAGATTCATTCGATTGATCAGTTCACTAGTCCACAACAACAGAACCTCCAGGTTCAAACCACGAGCACACGCTCAAACACTTGGCGCATAGTAGGGCTCCCATCACTCTTGGCTCCTCTTACCAGAGTCCGACCGGACCTCCTATACCCCCCATCTTTCTCCTTCTCGTATGTAACCCCACTGCAAACTTCGAGCACCTGACATCAGGAATAAAGTCACCGACCGACTCAAACTGGACATAGGGCACGTTACCTGAACTAGTATAAACCCTGTGTCATTGAGTGCCAGGCCACCTCCGATCACAACGTATGGCAAAACTACAAATATTTACGTGTTGGTCACCTTCTGCACCGATAGTTGGCGCCATTCGTGGGGAAGACGTTGTACGTTCAACACTTTTTGGTCATCGGATAGCCCATTTTTCCGCCACCCTCGCCATGGCGGTCTCAAGCAATACGACTCACTTTGGCTCATTGGAGTTTCCCGCACTCCCACCTGTTGAGATGTGGGTTCCACCTGTCTTCAAGCCGTCCTATGTCTTCCTCTTCGAAATCCTGGACTTCATCACCGACCGGCTCGGCGTACTACACCTCCACGAGGAGGCACTCGTTCCGGCGCTCATCGGAGGGGCGCCCTCCATCGGCTCCGGAATGCACGACAACTTCAACGATGAGGCACCTGCACTTCATTCCGAGCAAACTCTCTGCTCAAACCCCGCTGTGAGTAATGTACATACTGTTATTTACTCTCTATTTTCTATCTCCCGCCGATTATCCGGGGGGACCAGATTGTCCGCACCACAAACACCGCACGACCGGTTCCCCTATAGCCTCGCGTCCCCCGTGGATGCGTGCGCTCGGGGGCTTTGAGGGATGCTGGTGCCGCCCCCTCTCACATCCGAATTCGTCGAAATGGTGAGCTATGCTCCCACCACCTTCCACGAACTCCTGGACGACAAGGTCAAGAGCGATGACTCCAGCATCGGCAACATGGCACCTAGCCACCATCCATCCCAGGAGTGCGCTATGGTGGACGCTCTAGGACAGCCATCGGAGGTTGTGAAGTCTACACAAACTCACACCCCTCCGGACCCATGTGCGGGGGCCCTCCGAGGAGCATGTCGAGGAGCTACGACAATGGCGGCAGAACCAGCCGCTGCCTGTGCCGTCGCGCTCAGTGCAGCATGTTGTGCCCCATGTGCATGACCCAGTCGGCGGCGCCCAGGGTCGCACCCGCCAGGTCCAGCGCGACATCATGAATGACTGAAATGACCCCCCACAGTTCGCTCGGGCTAGCCAGAACATTGCCGCTGTGGCAATGTTTCTGCGTGGCGTTCCCGAGCCCGTCGACCCCCAGGAGCGGGCAGTCTACCGAAACCTCCGGGCACTAGTAGACACCACCGCCGTTCAACAGGCAGAAAGCTCCGCATCATGACTCCGACACGCGCCTTCTCTCCCCACTGGGGGAGTGGGGACACACCAGACAGATCGCTCCATCCGCTCACTGCTACAGCCACCAAGTGTGGCTCAGGAGGTAGTGGTTGCGCCACGTTCTGACCTAGCACCCGCTTCGCACCAACCGTCGATACGTGAACACCCCGGTCTGCACCGAGACGCTCATAGCGTCATCATCAACCGGCATCAGGCCCGGCAAGATGATGACATCCATCAGGCGGCGATGAGGGCAGGCGACACGCATCCCGACTGAACCATCGAGGGGATCGGTGAAACGCCCCCCAGGCATTGTCGCCGGCCAGACGACCGGAGTCCCAGCCCTAAGGGCCCGGGACCACGGGCCTTTGGCCGAAGTATCCGGAGAGTGCCATTTCCACAACGCTTCCGACCGCCCACCAACATCGCCAAGTACACCGGGGTGACAAACCCCGGTATTTGGCTCGAAGATTTCTGGCTTGCCTGCCGAGCCAGAGGGGTGGATGATGACCTTTTCATCATTCAATATCTCCCCATCTGCGTGGGGGAACATGTTTGGGTGTGGCTTGAATTCCTCCCGCACGACAACGCATCCGTGACTGGTTGGAACTCAAGAGGGTCTTCGTCGGAAATTTCCAGGGGACGTATGTCCGCCGTGGTAACTCCTAGGACCTCAAGAGCTGCCAGCAGAGCCCAGCGAGTCCCTGTGGGATTACATCCATAGGTTCTCCCAACGATGCAACTCCCTCCCGGGTGTCGTCGACGCAGACGTCATCAGTGCATTCCTCTCCGGGACAATCTGTGAGTCCCTGATTCACAAGCAAAGACGAAGACGGCAATTGATGGTTGCTAAGACCAATTTAGGTGATCTAGAGCGACTAAGAGCTTGAGCTAAAACATAGCTGGACACTTATATGTGTGATATAGTCATGAGATGTTTGCTAAGACCAATTTCATCATGGTTACCATTTGATAGTTTTTTTAGTTATTTAGTGTCCGTTTAGGACAACTCTAGCTTAAGATCAAGTTGGATATGTAGTTTGGAGACTAAACAAAAATAATTTAAATATCTATACACAAAATAAATTTAGTGTTGCTAACATTTCTCTAGCTTCAGATTCAAGGTTTCCTCGAGATAGGTAGCTTCAGGAATTTAACTTCGCCGGATAGGTATTTAAGCCTTATACTAACTTGGCGTACAAGGTCACCGGAGTCATGACAGAAAAAAATGAGTTAACTTAAGGTTCTGCATTGCAACACCATAGTGGTAGCTACCAAGCATGTTAAAAGAAATTGTACGGCATGTATTTACAACCATCAATTGACTAATCCAGTGAAGGAGACGGCAAAGAGGCAGTAGCCAAGAAAGGAGGCGTGGCGGGCAAGGACGGAGATGGCTTCCTTAACCCTAAGGAATGCATCATGATCTTTGGCGGATCCGACGCCATCTGGACCAAACACCAGCACAAGGTGCGCCATAGGGAGGCATGCACCGCTGAGATTGCCGTCCCCTCCTTCCTCAGCTGGTCGGAATCTCCGATCACCTTCGATCAGACGCTACCCGCTCGTTGTCAACCCCATCGTCCGCAAGAAGTGCCTCACCAAGGTGTTGATGGATGGAGGCAGTGGCCTCAACATCCTCTACGTCAACACCCTCGACTGCTGTGCACATCCCCCGGCCGGAACTCCGCCTAGCGGGTTCTCACTTCCACGGGGTGATCCTAGGAGCGCAGGCATACCCACTCATGCAGATTGATCTGCCCGTCACATTTGGCAACCGAGCCAACTTCCGCTCGGAGGTCCTCACCTTTGAAGTGGTGGACTTCCCAGGGTCCTACCATGCTATCTTGGGGCGGCCATGCTACGCCAAATTCATGGCGATCCCCAACTACACCTACCTCAAGCTGAAGATGCTAGGACCAAACGGCGTCATCACCATGAGCAGCGGATTCTTGCACGCCTTCATGTGCGACCGTAAGCATTTCGAGCTCACCACCATGGTCGTCAACTTGACCGAGCTCCCGTGGCTCGGGGAGTCGTCGACCCCGGCAGTCCCAGACTGCAACAAACCAACCTCCTCGACGGCCTTCCGCCCGCTTGAGGAAACCAAGGCGGTGGGAATCGACCCCACCGACCCAACCAAGATGGTGTGGATCGGGGCCCAGCTCCTGGCCAAATAGGGATGCGAGCTCGTTGACTTCTTGCGCGCCAATCGTGATATCTTTGCATGGCAGCCTTCTAACATGCCGGGCATACCGTGGGAGGTCGCCGAGCATGCACTGTGCCTCATCCAGGGCTCGAAGCCCGCCAAGCAGTGCCTGCGTCGCTTCGACAACAAGAGGCGCAGGGCCATAGGTGAAGAGATCGCCAAACTCCTGGCAGCCGGATTCATCAGAGAGGTATTCCACTCCGACTGGCTCACCAATCCTGTTCTTGTTAAAAAGAAGACCAGGAAATGGAGAATGTGCATTGATTATACTGGCCTCAACAAAGTGTGTCCAAAGGATCACTTTCCTTTGCCACGCATAGACCAGATAGTCGACTCCACCTTGGGTTGCGAGACACTCTCCTTTCTAGATGCCTACTCGAGCTATCACCAGATCATGATGAAAGAGTCCGATCAGCTCGTGACCTCATTCATTACCCCATATAGTTTGTACTGCTATGTAACCATGCCTTTTGGCCTAAAGAACGATGGTGCCACCTACCAAAGGTGCATGCAGAATGCTTCGCCGACCAAATCGACCCACCCAATTAGACCGATCAAGCCGAGCGGCTAAAACCAACAATCGCCGTCTATGTTGATGACATAGTGGTCAAAACGGCTAAAGCTTGCGACCTGATCCCAAACTTGGCCACGACATTCGTGAACCTCCAAAGGTTCAACATCAAGCTGAATCCCGAAAAATGTGTTTTTGGGGTTCCGAAGGGCAAGCTGCTAGGATACATTGTGTCCGAGCGCGGCATCGAGGCCACTCGGGGACATCATCCACAACCTGTCACCACAGGATGGATCTCCAAGTGGGCACTCGAACTCATGGGCCATGACATGAGGTACATCCCCTATACTGCCATTAAATCTTAGGCTCTCTTGGATTTTGTTGCCGAATGGACAGAGTTGCAGCTACCGACCCCAGACGTCAACCACGAGTACTGGACAATGTACTTCGACGGGTTCGTAATGGCGCCCGGCTCGGGGGCTGGAGTGGTTCTGATCTCCCCAGACGGGAGTAGTCTCCGCTATGCCATCCGCCTCCACTTTTCCGCCTCAAACAACACCATAGAGTATGATGCCCTCATCAAAGGACAATGCATCACCATCGAGCTTGGTGCTACGTGACTCTACGTTTGTAGTGACTCAGAGCTGGTCGTTGATTAGGTCATGAAGGAGTCCTCCTGCAAAAGCCCCCTCATGGCAGCATACTGCCAAGAGGTGCGCAAGCTCGAGGACAAATACCAGGGGATTGAGCTGCATCACATCCCCTGAAAGGACAACGATGCCGCCGATTTTCTTGCAAAATTGGCCGCCAAGCGGGATCCATCCCCAAGCGGGGTCTTCATCAATGACATCCATGAGTCGTCCACCAGCATCCTAGAAGGTCTGATCCAGACACACCCCGATGCCCAGCCGGTGCCCGGGGGCTCCGACCCCGACGCCAAACCAGCGCCCGAGGGCTCCGACCCCAACGCCAAGCCAGCGCTCGGGGGCTCCAACCCTAGTACCTCCATGACGACGTCACCCGCTAACGTCGCTGTATTAGCACTCGATCAAACCGATTGGTGAGCGCCGCTACTCGCCTACGTCCTCGAGGAGGTTCTCCCACCCGAAAAGGACTGAAGCCCGATGGATCACTCGATGCGCCAAGACCTTCATCGCGCTCGGTGACAAACTCTACAAACGGAGCCTATCGGGGGTGGTCATGAAGTGCATCACCACCAACAAGGGGAAGCAGCTCCTCCTCGAGGTCCATGCAGGGATTTGCGGACATCACGTGGCCCCAAGCTCGCTGGTCGAAAAAGCCTTTCGCCAAGGTTTTTACTGGCCCACCGCGCTATGAGATGCAGAGGAGGTCGTCCGTAGGTGTGAAGGATATCAGTTCTACGCTCAGCAAACCTATTTGCCGGCACAGGAGCTCCAAACCATCCCCATCACCTGGTCGTTCGCGGTCTGGGGCCTCAACATGGTGGGATCCCTCAAAAAGGGCCCAGGCGGTTTCACTCACCTACTCGTAGCAGTCAACAAGTTCACCAAGTGGATAGAGGCCAAGCCCATCACCAACATCCGCTCAGAAGAGGCGGTCAAATTCTTCCTTGACAACATCTACCAGTTCAGCGTTCCTAACTGCATCATCACTGACCATGGGACTAACTTCACCGGGAAGAAGTTCCTGGACTTCAGTGATGGATACGGCATCAGAATCGACTGGGCCTCGGTCGGACACCCATGTACTAACGGTCAGGTCGAGCGTGCCAATGGCATGGTCCTCCAAGGACTCAAGTCACGCATCTTCGACCAACTCAACAAGTATGCCAGACAATGGGTTGCAGAGGTCCCAGCGATACTCTAGAGCCTGAGAATGACCCCAAACCGATCCATAGGGTTCATACCCTTCTTCCTGGCCTATAGAGCTGAAGCAGTGCTGCCTTCGACCTTGACCATGGCGCCCCAAGAGTGAAGGCTTTCGACCGCGATCGAGCCATGGAGGCTCAGCAAGACGCAGTCGACCTGCTCGAGGAAGCCCGCGAGACGACCATCATCCGCTCCGCTCGCTACCAACAAACTCTCTGCAGGTACCATGAAAGGAAGATCAGGGGGAGGACCCTCGATCGGTGATCTCATGCTCCGAAGGACCCAATCAACGAAGGAAAAACACAAACTCTATCCACCATGGGAAGGACCCTATACCGTAACCGAAGTGATTTGACCGGGCACCTACCGACTGGAGGACGACAACGGCAACGTTCTCACCAACACCTGGAACATTGAATAGCTACGTTGTTTTTCTCTAAATTTTGTCTTACCATTTTTTAGTCAACACTTGCTCCTGTAAAGCACCCCAGCCCGAACATTTTCACCCGGGCGCTCGGGGGCTCCATGAGGGTACAATACTAAATACTACCTCTCTTTTTTTACTATCACATGGTAAAAACTTTTTGCCCAAACAAAAGGGCATTCCATCCCTTTAAATTACTCTACGTGACTGTTCTTACTCCCAACCGAATGCACCCCGCCATGACCTATGGTGACAAGCAGCTGAGCCCCACGGGCCATGCCTAGGTTCTTAAAAGCTGCAGCCTACAGGAATGAACGGGCAGGTGTGAAAAAGAAAGGATAAAAACAAAGCTATGCTAGGATAAAAAACAAGGAACGGATAGTGATCCTATCACAAAAATAGAACTGATGTATTGATTGATACAAAAACTGTTCACATGGGGGCTCCCCCAAACATAACGATTACAATTGCATACTACTTCTACTCCAAATACTACTATGGATGCTCGGCGGCATCAGCTGATGCCAAAGGGAAGGCCACGGCACATGCCGCCGAACATAACCACCGTCACAAGGACACCGCCCGGTTTCGCTCCCTCGACTTTGGTGAACGCAACGGGTACCTCAAGGACCCCGCCCGGTTCCACTCCCTCGACTTCGGCGAACGCAATGGGTACCTCAAGGGCATCGCACCCAAAGATGCTCGATAGAAGAGCATGGAGCTCCTGACCTTCTCATGTAGTCGAGGCAGCTCCTAGGCAGGGACACTGCCCACCAAGGTATGGCCACCATGGCTGGAAGACATCTCATCAAACTTTATGAACTGGCCAACCTAAGTAGCTATAGGCAAGCAACCCTACACCAGCATGGTCCTAGGCAACTTCCCCTCCGACAAGGCTCGCCTAGTGAAGATCCACCAGAAAGAATCCACACACGGCTCCATCCTGAAAAAGGCCTCGCAGATGAATCCAGCGGGCCACCTCCTTGGGCGGAAGCCGCCCCTCCTCAGGCAAAGATGGCCAACACCACCTCAAACAGCCTCTAGCTCGACATTGCACTCCGGATTCATGAAGTGATCTATGAGTTCTCCCCCTCGCTTACCCTCTCTCTCACTTAGGAACCGCCGCGGCATACAGGCACTCTTGGTGAGAAGGAAGAAGGAGGAAAGGCAATGGTTGGAGAACAAGCAAAGGACTATGACGAGAAGTCCTCTTTCTTCACCTATTTAAGGAGGAAACACGACAACTGAAGAAGGGCAAAAGATCAGAGCGAAAAACTCTCTCCTTCCCCATTCAATGCAGATGGGAAACGGTGGGACACGCCCTGACCGATGGGACGCATACTGACCGATGGAATGGCACCTGGTCAGACGGGACATGGCCTGAGTATGGCCCACCACTACCGCACATCGTGCGTAGGCACCAAAGCGCCACCACTCATAGGTGGCCCTCCGTCTTCCCAGGCTGTACTTGAAAAACCCCAAACAACAAGATCTCCTCTAGGAGAGACCATCGGACTTCCTAAAGTCGATCGAACGACTCAGGAAAATGTCGAGAGATAGGTAAGGAGCAAAGGAATGCCCCATGAAGGTCATGTCGGCTCTGTCATTAATGACAAGCACGGGTCCTGATTGGACATCTCCGATTGGACCTCTTCAAAACCTCATCACTTGAGTCATCAAGGTAACCTTACCAACCCTCACTATTTCTTTATAATCATTCATACATCCATACACGCATTCATTCCATAAGCTCGTGCTCCCCCAGATGATTCGGGCCCTGAATTGCCTCGGGCTTGGGAACTAAGGCATCGCATGTGCGGCGAAATGCATCACAACGCTCCGTGTTACGTCATGAAGCGGCAGTTGCCTCATTCAACATGAGCAACAACCGACCGGGGTTCGAAGGCTAGCCCACGAAGGGCTCAAGGCCGCCTCACGTCAAACAGAGCCAGGGGAGAAAACGCAGATGAGCCCCTGTGTGGCCCTAGCCTAGTCTGCCCCGAAGCAAACAGGGCCATCTCAACCTTCTCGTTCGATCCTAAGCCTCTGACAAACCCACAGAATCTCCATCGAAGGAGAGGCCAGTGGGCCACCCGGGTCAGTCTCCAGAATGACCTAGGCATCTGCCGGTTATAGGTAAAGGAGCAGTGGAATGTCACAAGAGGGCTATGCCGACCCCATCACGAATGATGGACCTAGATTTCACTCGATCATACCCGTTAGTGAGCTCACCGAACGCGCGTCACTCAAGCCTAAGCGATCGAGGTAAGCGACAAACCTCAGCCCCTCTAGTTGTGAGAAACCGAGGATGGGGTAATGCACACAACTCAAACCGACCCCTACTAAAGCCCAATAGGGCTCGGGGGCTCAAGACACCCAAAACACCTGGGTCTGCGAACCCCAAACTCGCCCCATGCCTCGGCTATGCTTCGACTACACACCAACACCTAGGTCTACGACCCCAAACTCGCTCCATCCCTCGACTACGCCTTGACTGTGCACAAAACACCTGGGTCTATGACCCTGAACTCGCCCCATCCCTCGGCTATGCTTCGACTGCACACCAACACCTGGGTCTACGACCCCAAACTCACCCCATCCCTCGGCTATGCCTTGACTGCGCACCAAATGCCTAGGTCTGTGACCTCAAACTCGCCCCATCCGTCGGCTATGCCTCGACAGCACACCAAAAACACCTGGGACTGTGCCCCGAACTCGCCCCATCAGGATCCGCGAGCTTCGTCTCGCTCGATCCCTAAAACTAACTACCTCGGCTGCGCGGGCTGCACCGATGCCAGGGTTCACGACTCCGACTCGCTCGATCCCACGGCGTGCACCGATGTCAGGATCCACAAGCTCCGTCTCGCCCGATCCCTAAACTAACTGCCTTGATCCCATGGCGCGCACCGACGCCAGGATCCACGACTCCAACTCGCCCGATCCCATGGCGCACACCGACGCTTTGGTCGATGACTCCTTCTTGACTAAAAACACGCACACATGCCCACTGAAAAACCCCCCAGACGATTCTGCCTGAACCGCCCCGGGGCTTGGGGGCTACACCCGCGGGTGCGCTCGCGCGCACCAGCCGACAAAACGAAAACCTCCCCTGCTAGCAACACAAAAAAACCCAGACAATTCTACCTGAATCACCCAGGGGCTCGGGGGCTACACCCACGGGTGTGCTCGTGCACACCCGCCATCAAGACAAAAATCCCCCAAATGATTCTACCCGAATTGCCCAGGGGCTCGAGGGCTCTTGTCGGGTTCATTAACCCGAGGCCCCTACGGACCGGCTTCCCAACAAAGGCTCGACCCAAGCAGACAACGTGCAACTCATGGGCCAGCCCAAGTACCTAAATGATAGGCCAGAGGGGCGATCTAATCTTCGACCGGAAGGCCTAGCCGAGGAGGAATGGCACCCGCTTCTAACTCCATCCCGCCTCTCTAACCGGAGCGCTCGCTTCTATCTCTAGCCCGCCTTCGGATGGCCTCTCTGACCAAAAGGCCTGGCCAAACACCGCTTTCGACTCCAACCCGCGTCTCCAACCGAGAATGCATCAAATCCCTACTCACTGCTCTTCTCCGACTGGCGTGATTAACTCCCATACGGTAAGGCTCCCCCACATGCCTTTGGGCATCGACAGTGTTTTGGGCGCTGGCATTTACCGTACCAGGCGAACATGGTAAAACCCCTTGCATGCCTCCAGGTATCAACAGTGTGGCAAGCGCCGACGACTTCCATACACGAAGAAGACAACACAACCTCCCACGTGCATCTGACATTCTACAGTATTGTGGGTGCCTACCATCATCCTGTACCCGCCGGCGTGGGCAACAAGGCTCAGTAGCATACATACTCTCTCCCTCTCACTTGTAAGGCCATCCTATTCATCTATAAAAGGGGATGCGCTCTCTCCCAACAAGTAGATTCATTCGATCGATCAGTTCACTAGTCCACAACAATAGAACCTCCAGGTTCAAACCACGAGCACACGCTCAAACACTTAGCGCATAGCAGGGCTCCTGTCACTCTCGGCTCCTCTGACCAGAGTTCGACCGGACCTCCTGTACCCGCATCTTTCTCCTTCTCGTTTGTAACCCCACTACAAACTTCGAGCACCTGGCCTCAGGAATAAAGTCACCGACCAACTCAAACTGGGCGTAGGGCACGTTGCCTGAACCAGTATAAACCCTGTGTCATTGAGTGCTAGGCCACCTCCGATCACAACGTACGGCAAAACTACAAATATTTATGTGTTGGTCACTTTCTGCACCGACACATGGTGACTGTCGTCTCCCCGTATGCTACCTTTGGACAGGAATTAAGTCGGTTCGGGGTTAGCCGCAACGACGCTACGTTCAATACTCCAATGATTTTGATGTTTTAACTCCGAATCAGGTTCGCTGTAGCACCGAGGCTTCCTTTCATTTTGTTCATAAAGTATCAACACGGCCATGTACTAATAACACAAGTTATAGGTTGAATGGGATCCATATGACAGGAAAGATGTACGGGAGTTGAACACGGCCCCATATGTTGAGGCTGAGAAGGTGCTGTGGCAATCCAATGTAGCGATGATCTTCTACTATGTGGTCGAGCACTACTTGCCACAAAGAGTGATGAAGCAGTTTGGTAGGTATCAAAATTTCCCTCTACAGCATGAGTCGACAACCTGTCAGTTGCATGAGTAAGCTGGACTTTGCATGTATCATGACTCACCATTGCATGCATTGTACAAGGCCTCAAAATGTAACATGTGTCATCCTTGCAGGATTTCGAGGAGGAAAAGGTTCAACGGCAATGACTGGTTTTGAAGCATCAAAAGTACATGCAAGAGTGGGAAGCTAGAGAGAGGGTGGAACCGGATAATGGGGCTCACTGTGTGACCAATGACTACCATGCATACCTGGCGTGGTTTCACAGGTCCACAAGAATCAGTGTGCATCCACCATTGTCCAGCATTCCAATAGATGAAGAAGGGAGCAACGATGACGACCCCTATGATGTCATGACAAGGAGGAGCGTGCAGCCAGAGAGAGCACCACATAAGAACTACATGGTAAGCATTTCATTTGAACTATGCCTTGACGTAGCTTCACTTGAAAAGTACGTGGTAATGATGATTATGAATGTACTCTAGGCAAATCAGCTAGCTCACCTTTCTAATGAGGCTAGAGTTTACCTTAGATGTGCAGGAGGGATCGAGAATTCATACCTTGAAGAATTTGCCAAGGTAATACCCTTATGCCTATGTATTTCAACTATACCTAGAATGATATGTAACCACTTCTCATTTCACATGACCATGGTTGCAGAAGGTGTTGACATCCTATAGATGGATGGCTCGCAAGTTGAGTTGCATCCAAGCCAAAGATGTACAAGTGCCAACTCCCGCATCCCAAGGACGACAAACCCATACAAGCCAAAGGGCAATGATTAACAAAGTGAAGAGCTCTCATGCAAGATGTAGGAATGATGAAGACGACGATGATGGAGATGATGATGAAATCAATGATCCAACGTATGAGAAAGATGAGCTGATGGGTTCCCAACTTGCTGATACTCCTTAGGGTACACAAACTTAGGTGCGTGTGTCATTACCAAGTAGTACATGAGGCTGTTATAAGGGTGTGGATTCAACAGTTCAACTATGCCCTTGAAATAAAGTTGGTCATGTGGTTGTTTATCTGTTAGTAGTATGTTAAGCTGCTAGAAGTATGTTAAGCAGTACAAATGGTAATCCACTTGGTCATAAAGTGCTTATTGTGTAATCTTACACTAACCCATGAGTGTTCATGATAGTGGATGGCCAACATCATTGGTATTTTGTGAAATGACCACCACTTTACTATTTCCTCATGTTACTTGTTTGACATGTATGTTGTATATGTTTTGTGTAGAGTTCGTCCCAACACCCATGATGAGGTGAAGGACGAAATGTGCGAGGACGTGCCCATGACCACTCCGATGTCGGCACTCCTAATCTCTAATCGACACATCTAGGCCACCTGTGTCATCCTCGAGAGCCCTTCATGCCTACCTAATTCATCTCAAGCATGCTTTGTGAACTATGTCCTTTTTTTTGCCTATGTTCGTCATGGAACAGCTATGTTGACTATGTGCTCATTTGGACTTTGTCGATGACTTGTGAACTAGACTTTGTCAATGGCCTCTAAACTATGTGAACTATGTGGACTTTGTGAACTATCGTCGTGTATGAACTATGTGGACTTGATGTTATATGCTATGTTGTTCATTTGTGAACTTGTCACCCATGTTGCGCATCCATGAACTGTTATATGCTATGTATATGTCTCAATTGTACTTATGTGTTAACAAGTGTGGAAGAAATGGAAAATTTTTGTTCCCAGGCCTGTCGTGCCAGCAAGGGTGGCATGATAGCCATCACGGAATATTGTGCAAATGACTGTCGCCCTCAGCCAAAGAGGTGGGACAAGGCTGTAGCGCCGAGTCAATGGCGCGACAAGCCTATCGTGCCACCCATGCCGGTGTGACAAGGACTCATAGGCCAGGCCAGACCTCTCTAGTGTCGATGGTTGACTGGCGCGATAGTATCACGCCAGCGTAGGCGACGACGATATCATCACCAACGACGCCAGTCATGCTAGCGCGACACTATCATGCCACCAACGCTGGTGTGATACTGTCACGTTAGCCAGCCATCGACACCAAAGACGTCTGGCCTGGCCTGGTGAGACCTTGTCGCACCGGCTTGGGTGGCACGACAGGCTTGTCTCGCCTTCAACTCTGGTGCGACAGCCTTGTCCCGCCTCTTTGGCTGGCGTGACAGTCCTAGAAATCGGTTAGCTTCGGCCATTACCTCCAAGTGTCTAGCTTGCATGATTTTTTTGAAACATGCATCCTTAAAATTGAATTTTTCTTCATGTTTTTCTTCTAAACACAAAATTTCTTGGCCATTTCCTCCAAGTGAGGCTATTTTTAGTGAAACCATTTCCTAAGTACCATTTCATAACTTATTGACATTGAATTTTCTTCATGGTGTTTTCCAAACACAAAATTTCTTGGCCATTTCCTCCAAGTGATGTTATTTTTGTAAAACCATTTCCTAAGTCCACCATTTCATAACTTATTGACATTGTATTTTCTTCATGGTTTCAAAACATTGTTCGCATTACACACCATAATGAGTCATATCATAACGAGTTTGAAGCATTACACATGATAAGGAGTTTGAAGCATTGTTCAAAGGTAGTCATCATCATGATCACTTACATAAGTGTTTCATCTAGCATATACAAGCACTACTACTAACACTAGTCTTCCATCTACCATGAACAAGTACTACCAAATGGCAACCCCAGGCCATTTGCAAAAATATGTATGGACAAAAGAAGCAGCGCTATCGTACCAGTCCTCCATCTATCATATACAAGACCTACGTAATGCCAAAAGTATTGGCATTTGCAAAATATGTACTGCACCATGTAGGCATCAGTTGAGAGGAAACACTACTCATCATCCTCATCATCATCATCGTCATCATCGTCGTCATGTTGTCATGGTCATGGCCATGGTCATCGTCATCGTCATCGTCCTCCTCCAAGGGTGCGGGGATATGCCCATCGTTCGGTGCATCATCGGGGACTACAAGAACAAAACAATGTCTCATTGGTAACAATTGTAAGAAGATGCACAAGTCAAAACATATTTTGAAATCAATTACTCACATAAGCGACGCAAATGCCTTTGGAAAAAGGCCATATCCCTCTTATCCTCGGCCTACTTAAAGTTGTAGACCTCCTTGTTTTGTCGCTAGAAGCTCATCAACTCAACCTCGTTATTGTAAAAACTCAGCTGTCGACCGGTCACTCGAGGAAAGTCCTCTAAAATCCTGTTATGGGTCTTCCATGATGGCATCTCTACCCTGTACCTATCCTCACCTCCATCTGCTTCTCCTCCCGCATCCAACGCTTGCTCTCTTTTTCGAGTGGCGAATGTATCTTCAGCCTCTCCACTAACTCTCCACGACCAGTGAAGTCCTTCCAATTGCATGTCCTCCCCACCTAAGCAAACACAAAGCAATGAGCATACAAACCGGTGGCCTATGTTCATGTAGTAACTTCACCAGTTCAGTCAACTCACCCATAACTCAGACGGCCCTCCATAAGCATTGCCATAATAGTATCTGTATTCTAACTCAGACGAAACAACTCCTTCGTGAGCCTTGATGCCACACTTGCACTTACAGTCCGGCATCTTTGTGCATGGCCATGGCTTAATGCCTGCTTGAAACTCCACAAATTCATACTCTGAAGGCCAGTGTGATTTGGGTCCATAGTTGTACTCCTCAAAGTCACAAGATGGGAACCCTCTATGCAGAAAACAATGCTCCAAGTGTAACATTGTAGGTGCAAAACGCATAAAAGCTTAGAGACAGATTGCTTTCATGAGAACTTATATAATCTGGCAATCCACAACGATAGAAGGTAGTGAATGCTCTACGTTGGCTGGGAGTAGTTAATTGCGCCAACACTCCACAATGGCATCTAGGAGGATTGGCTAGACGACACAAAGCAGCGTCAACCTTCTCCGTCTCTATCATTTCTGGAGGGTTCGGTGGCGGCGGAACCCAACGAACATATTCTGCATATGGAACACTCTTCCAGGGGTCATAAGAAAACAACATAATCAACGGCTCAAACATTTTATCGCCATCGATCCACTGATAGAAGATGCATCCCTTTAGGTAGGCATCAAGTGTCGGGAGACATCACTTAAGTTGGCAACAGTAGAAAGCACACCCAGTTGACATGGGATGCCTTGACTGCTTCACAAATGCCGGTAACCCATAGTAACACATCGATGTTGACTCTGCTAGTAGGAAAGGACCGATAGCATCATGATCCTTCGGATGGTGCACGAATTGGTTGTCATTTGGAACCACCGTTGAACCTATTACAAAGTAGTTCAACAAAGCAAAGATATGAACCAATACTATTACACAGTTCAACAACAATTTCCATCTCAATCATCTCTATAATCATGTAAACCCATGAAGCCAAACCCTAAAACAAACCTATTGAATATAAATGATGTCTATACACACATAGTCCAACTCATCTATACATCTAATCAACACAAAAATACTTGAAATCACACACTTCCAAGAAGGTTTATTAACAACACTCCAACCTATACTGTTGTCGAAACCAGTGCAGTCAAACCCTAATGCAGTGCCAACCAAAACCAATCAGAAAAATCATACAAGTTCAACAAGTACATCATGAACCATAATATATTAAACGTGATTAGCCAAAGAACTTTCATTAAACCAAACGAAAGCCAATATTGCTCACGTACTTCACCGCCTGTATAACCAGCCCACATCTACATACATGCACTTATAGTAAACTTAACGGTGACGGGCAAAATTGATTAACGGAGGTGGGCGAACCATTCATCTCCGATCAAAGGTCATGGTTAATCCAGACCTACGGAGACAGTTGGTTAGCCCGCCATGGTTAATAGATTAACCGAAGCGGTCGCCCTAATGATTTTCTAGATTAAAAAAATACTTTTTCAACTTTAAATTTGAATTCTATTTTCACAAATTAAATACAGACAATGTAGAAGATACGCATATAGAGGACAAACATATATTACATTCATTCGTGTGTCGTCATTATCGTACCATGAACCAACATTAAGTTATTACATTACATGCATGTCTTCCTTATCGTACCACAAACATATATCACATTCATACATGTGAAACTAAGATCACCGCTTATTTACCAGCCTGCCCGCCTCAGAGCTCCAAAGGCAAACGTGTCTTGGAAAAGTTTTTGTGTAGTAGTGATGGACGAAGACGGCGAGAAATGAGGCCCACACATGACTAGCGAATCAACAGGCTTGAAGATCAAGGTATTCCGAGGATATTAGATGCTATCGTATCTAGGCGATAGGTTAGAATCATTCGGTTATGCATTTCATACAACAAACTAGGAAACACATCTGTTAGCAGATTGGTTCTACTGTAACTCTACCCCCGGACTATATACGGAGGGGTCAGGGCCTTCCGATTGGGATCCTATCTTCTACATTATATCGCATAGCTACGATTAGCAACCCCTATTACCGAGCATACGAATATAGACAGAGCTACTTCAGACTGGACTGTAGAACTATTTTCGAGAGCGTGTCCTTGTGACATGTATTTCATTAAGCAGAAGAAGAGTTTGATTGGTTACAACATCCCAAATAATTCATAGATTACCGTGGAAGGATGAAAGCCAACGCGATCCAAAGTAAACCTAATTAACAACGACCGAAGGACTATCATTGTCGATCTCCAATTCGGTGATACGCCACCCTGCACTGCACATGCAACGTATGGTGCTAGTACGATCTAGCACTTTGCACATGGTATGTACGCCCTGTTTGGATTCATAGGGCTAAAGTTTAGCACACCTCTTTTAGTCATCTTTTAGCCCTCATGGATCCAAACAAAAAGGGCTAAAAGTGGGAGTTAAACTTTAGCCCATCTATTTTCCATTAGCTCCTGCAAGCTAGGTCAAAAAGGGCTAAAAGTAGTCCCCTCAATACCAAAAGACGCATATTACCCCCAATATCTCTATGCATGGCTGTCCATGAGTATTAATTAGGAACAAAGCCCGTTTGGCTTACCTTAAAAGATGGCTTATTTAGCTTTTTTTTCAGTCGGAACAATATTTTTCTCTCACAACAATTCAATTTTAATTTATTTTTTCAGCCAAACGAACGGACCAAAAGGGTCATGATAGGTACATAACTAATCTTTAGCTTCCGGATCCGAATAGTCCCGTAACCTAAACTTTGGCCCCTTTATCTAAGAGCTGATCTATAGCCTTCGCTAAACTTTAGCGCACGGATCAAATGGGACCGCAGTACTTGCGAGAGAGACACCATCGCTACCTCCGTAAAATGAACAAGGGTTAGCTAGCTAGCTAGAAGTGACAGCTGGCTGCACGCCTGCACAGTACACACCCCGTCTTCGCAGAAAGGTCCTCATATCTGTTCGGTCATGTCATCTCTGATTCTAAATTTGCGAATTATCTATTTAAATCTTCGAACTTGTTCATTTGAACGATAGTCTCTCGTGCCAAAATATATGTCGTTTTCGTTTTGTAATAAACAACTTTAATAAAATATATATTAAAAAATATTAATATTTATGGTACATAATTAGTATTATTGAAAAGATCTTTAAATCTAGTTTTTTTAATAAATTTACTTGAAAATACAAATGTTGTACGTATTTTCTATAAATTGAGTTAAACTGCAGTACGAAAACCAAAAGCGACAGATATTCTGGGACGGAGAGAGTATTATTTTCTATAAAGACAATCAGAGTTTAAATTTAAGATAGCTGATGAAGTCACCGGTAAACGATTGATCTGATCGATGAAACCAAACCATGCAGGCATCGCTCATGTTGGCTTAGCTGAAAAGAATATAAAAATTACTTTTGGCTGATTTACGATGAGAGTAGAATATTACAATAATTCCTTCACCTGTCCGTAAGACTAGACTAGCCCTGACAGTCTACTCTGATCCTTATCTGCACGCCTGCACACTCTCCGCCGCAGAGGTCTGTCCGGCCGGCCCCTAGCCTGGCGCGATGGGTCTGCTAGTTCGGTGAACCCGCCGGCCCGACCACAGGTCAGGTCGTCAGCAAGGAACGACATGCCATGGGGCGCCCATTAACCGCTACCTCCGCAACAGCTAACTGTAGCACTAGCAGCAGCAGCTTCTTCGCGCCATTACTCGCCCCGGCCCCGGCCCTCGCCCCTGCCCCCTCACGTCTTCTCCATCCCGCGCCTATAAATCAGCCGTGCTGCGCCGCGACTCCCCACACCTTAACTTGCTCAGTGCTCAGAGCTCACACTGACTAGCAGCTTCGTTCTCTAACAGTAACAGCACGAGCACGTACGTGGTGGTCTCGATCGATCAACAAGAGCCCCAAAAGCAGCAACACGTACACATCTGAGCTTCAGAACTACTCCTAGCTAGCTAGCTAGCTACGCTAGCATTAATCCCCATGGCGAACCAGCAGCATCGGTCCTCCATCGCCATGGACCGGGAGCTGTTCCGGACGGTGCGGCAGGCGGCGCTGAACCACGCGAGGCTGCTATACCACCGCCTAGTCAGCCGCCTTCCGCACCTCCTCGCCGTCACGTTCCTGGTGGCCGCGGCCCAGCTCGTGCCGATGCCGCCGTCGCCGTCCGCGCCGCTGCCGCCCGTCGGGGCGCTCCTGCGGGAGGCGGCGGCGCGCGCCCGCGCCGACGCGGGCCTCGTGGCCGCGGCGCTGGCTGGGGTGGCGGCGTGCGCGTGCGTGTGCGCGTACGCGTACGCCGCGTCGCGCCCGCGGCCCGTGTACCTGGTGGACCTGGCCGCGTACCGCCCCGGCCCCGCGCACCGGGCCACCCGCGCCGAATCCATCCGCCACTTCGCGCAGGCGGGGCGGTTCACGGACGACAGCGTGGCGTTCCAGACGCGGATGCTGGAGCGCGCGGGCGTCGGGGACGCCACCCACTTCCCGGCCTCCATCCTCGGCGTCCCCGTTGACATGAGCCTCCGCGCCGCCAGGGAGGAGTCCGAGGCCGTCGTCTTCGGCGTCGTTGACGACCTCCTGCGCACCACCGGCGTGCGCGCGGCGGACGTCGGCGTCGTCATCGTCAACTCCAGCCTGTTCAGCCCCACGCCGTCCTTCACGTCGCTGCTCGTCAACCGCTACGGCCTCCGGCACGACGTCGTCACCCACAACCTCAGCGGCATGGGGTGCAGCGCAGGCATCATCGCCATTGACCTCGCCAAACACCTGCTTCAGGTACCTACCTAGTAGTAGTAGCTACAGTACATAATGGCCCGTTCGCTCCGATAGAAAAACGCTGTCAGGTTAAAAAAAATAAGCTTTAAAAAGACGGATTATAAGAGAGACGAACAGGGCTCCTGACTGACCTGACCTCTGGAACGTGTCGCTTAGCATGGGGATTAATAAGTACTAAATGCATGAGAGGAATGCCATTGGTCGAGCATTTGACATGCTTGCCACCAATTAAGATGAACACCACCATCACCATGCATGACGGTATTATTTATCACAATAATCCTCAAGTTGGTAGAAATACATGCATGCATGTCCCAGCCAGTACACCATCAAGGTCCCTTGCTCGGTCTTTTAAATTTCTGCCAAAACTATTTAGCTACACAGATTGAGCATGTTTATTGCTAGTGACCGAGCGTCCGATATATATATATATATATATATATATATATATATATATATATATATATATATATATATATATATATATATATATATCTGTGTGTGTGTGTGTGTCAGCTGTCACACACAATGGATCATTATTTGGAGTAACATAGATATAGTTCATAGCTAGTGATCGGATAGCTCGACTGAAGGCCGATCGTGGCATTTACTGCAGCAGGCCGGTGACAGATTTGGTTTTATTGCGACTGTTTGTTTACATATAATACTAGGGCTATGTTGGAGTAACAAGTAACAGGCTAATATCCTAGTGTCAAGTTATGAGCACATGAGCAAATTACTGTAAAAGCTATGGCCGACACCATATATAGGCCATTCTTTGGGAGGGCCTACAGTCTTTGGCAACCTCTGGCCTCAACCAGCACTTGTCATTTGCATCATGCATGCTCTTAAAATGTCAATATACTTTCAGGCCAGCCTTTGATTTTCCATTAGACGATTACCTGCTGTACAAATGTCCATTCTAAAAGGCAGAGAGATGCTTTAGTCTTGGGGATATCAAGTCGATCGATCTTTCTCTAATTTTAACCAAGTTTATAGGAATTAGGAAGATGTTTCTTTAACTTCAACCATGCTTTATAGTAATTAGGAAGATGCCCCAAACGTCTCTAGCTCCTCCTTCCTACGGTGCATAAAAGAACCAAGGTTGGTGAAGCCTAAAATAGCAGAGCCCCACAAGATTCTAAGTTCCGCCTTGTTTAGTTGGATCCCAAAGTCCAAAAAAAGTTTTGCTACAGTCATTTGCATGGATACAGTCATATCGAATGTTTGTGGTCGATATAGATCGTGGTATGCCGGAGATATATTAAATGTAACCTGCTTGTACAAATGTCCATTCTAAAATGACGACAAAAAAAAAACTAATTTCATCATTAACAGTTTGGTGGAAATTTGATGGCGAGATTTCGTTTTAAGCTGTAATTAGTCAATGTTTGGACACTATTTGCCAAATAAAAACGAATGTGCTACAGTAGCTCCAAATTCTAAATTTCGCGAACTAAACAAGG
Organism: Miscanthus lutarioriparius; assembly: GCA_904845875.1. NCBI lineage: Eukaryota > Viridiplantae > Streptophyta > Magnoliopsida > Poales > Poaceae > Miscanthus > Miscanthus lutarioriparius. The sequence goes on from CAJGYO010000001.1 coordinate 8,044,158, forward strand.
GCTTCATTTTGAAAGGAGGGGTAAAAAAAAATAACTCTTTGGTACAGTGAGCTGGCTAGAGCTCCACCAAACAGGGGGCCTTAGTTTAATTGGATCAGGATCCACCAAAAAAATTGTCTTCATAGTACATTTGTTTTGGTACAGTAGACGATGTTGACATATTTCTCGGTGGATACAGTCAAAGCAAGCCGGAGAAGTTTGACATAAAGGAAAAAGGTTACTAGAGTCGACATAGATCGATCGAGGTATAGCCGGAGATATATTTTACATTTTTACTACAACCATTGTGCCAACCAACCGTACTAATAATGACGACGACAACAACAACAAACAAAAAGGATATAAAAAAGCTTATTCATTTCATCATTAACTTTGTTATTATTATATGTGGTGAAGGCGGGTGTACGTGTTAAGGTAGATACGTGCATTGATGGCGCTAACATGCATGGCAAGAAGGCCCAAGGACATACTACATTATACCTGTCCGGAACCTTCCGTAGACATACGTACTGACGCGTCTGGTGGCTTAAAAATAAGCCCGTGTTTAGTTCCCAACCAAATTCTCAAAAAATACTACCCATCACATCGAATCTTGCGATACGTGCATGAAGCGTTAAATGTAGACGAAAAAAACTAATCACACAGTTTGGTTGGAAATTGCGAGACGAACGTTTTGAGCCTAATTAGTTCATGATTGAACACTAATTACCAAATAAAAACGAAAGTGCTACAGTAGCTAAATTTCTAAATTTCAGCCAACTAAACACGCGCTAAAGCAAACCTAATCATCCAAAGCGAGATGCACAGGAGGACCATCCGACCATGCGTGTGTTCCATCCACAGATGAACAAGCGACTAGGAGGACCATGCATGGCCATGGCCATGGCCTGGCCCCACAGGAAACCCAGGAGGCCGTCCGTGCGATCGGGTGGACCGACGGCAGGGAGGAGGGCCTGGGAAGTGAAGTTGAGTTGAGAGCCCCTCTCTGCAGCATGGGCCAGCTTAACGCCCAGCAGACGCATGCTCCACTGCGCTGTCCATTCCAATTGTCAGCCGTCCCAGTGCAGTGTTTGGGTTGCGTCCAGCTCCAGCAGGGACCAGGGTCACCGGGCAAAGGCACCTGATGGACGCGGCTCCCCGTCCTCCCGCCCCCACTCTAATCTAACCCCAGGCGTAGTAATTGTGGTTGGGTGGCAGTTAGTTAGGGTAGGCACGCGGTGTGTCGCCGGCCTGCGCTCCGTGCACCGTGCTCGATCGCCATCCAATCACTTCCGCTGCGCTGCAGCCTTGCCTGCCTGCGACCCTGCTTCCAAAACAGCAACTGCAATGCAAATGATCGATGTCGTTGTTGCCTTTCAGGTGCACCCGGACACGTACGCGCTGGTGGTGAGCACGGAGAACATCACGCTCAACGCCTACCTGGGCAACCACCGCCCGATGCTGGTGACCAACACGCTGTTCCGGATGGGCGGCGCCGCCGTGCTGCTCTCCAACCGCGCCGCCGACCGCGGTCGGGCCAAGTACCGGCTGGTGCACACGGTGCGGACGCACCGGGGCGGCGCCAGCGACGAGAGCTACGCGTGCGTCACGCAGGAGGAGGACGGCGAGGGCAACGTCGGGGTCTCGCTCTCCAAGAACCTCATGTCCGTGGCGGGGGACGCGCTGCGCTCCAACATCACCACGCTGGGCCCGCTGGTCCTCCCCCTCTCGGAGCAGCTCCGGTTCCTGGCCGCCGCGCTGCTCCGCCGCGTCGCCGGCGGGAAGGCGAAGGTGAAGCCCTACGTGCCGGACTTCAAGCTGGCGCTGGAGCACTTCTGCATCCACGCGGGCGGGCGCGGCGTGCTGGACGAGCTGGAGCGCAGCCTGGGGCTCAGCGCCTGGCACATGGAGCCGTCCCGGATGACGCTCTACCGCTTCGGCAACACCTCCAGCAGCTCGCTCTGGTACGAGCTCGCCTACTGCGAGGCCAAGGGCCGGATCAAGAAGGGGGACCGCGTCTGGCAGATCGCCTTCGGCTCAGGGTTCAAGTGCAACAGTGCCGTCTGGAAGGCGCTCCGGACGGTGGACGACGCCGGCCGGGAGACCAATAACCCCTGGGCCGACGACATCCACGACCTGCCGGTGCACGTGCCCAAGGTGTCGCCCTTCGCTTCTTCCGACCAGCAGGCAGCGTCCACCAACGGGCAGCATGCCTAGCCAACGTTGCTCGTGATAGCTGCTACGCCAATCTTGCTTCTGCATTTTTATTATGCTACATATGCCTGTTGACTGTTGAGTGTGTTGGCGGATGGAAATCAGGGATGTGCCATCCTACGCAGAACATATTGGAAGGAATGATGGGCAGAGCAATCCGACTTTGTACATACGAACAGTAGAACGCAATAGAGAACAAGCTGCATATGAAACTAGCCAAATGATACGCCATGTATCTGCAACACACCCTTCGTTTATCGGCAACCGGCATTGCCATAATGCCACTGGAATCATTGCACGCTGCAAAGAGAAGAGGTCGTCTTATCTGGACGTGGTTCAATTAGTGGAGCAGCGTGTTATGAGGAACCGCCAAGCATATCTGACAAAGTAAAGAGGATCTCACTGTGACATAGGTTAGGTTAGAGTAAAATACCATCAGACATTCAATAGACAGTGTCTCACGATCGGGCATGTGTGCCCTGAAGAATAAATTGTAGTGAAAGAAAGAAAGGGGACATTGGGAGGATCTTTCAGCACTGAATTGCGTGTATATAGATAGAGACGCCTAGCAAAAAGATATTTGAAGGCTTCAGAAATTAGATATGATAGTGTTGATTGATTTAACATCCATAACTTAAACTCATGACCGATATTCCTCTAGGGAGGGCCAATACTAAGCTGTAAAACAATTTCGACTTCCTGGAGCGCCTCAAGGGCGTGCTGTAAACGAACAATTCTCTCTTATAATAAAAAAAAAACGTACAAATCTTTTGCGTGATCGAAAAAAAACTAATGACCGATATTCATATATAGATTATATAAATAGCATGCGTCTAGTTAATGTACAGAATCCGATTTCTAAATAAAAATATGTACTCCCTGTTCTAGAAAAAAACTATTGTTTTAGAATGAATCTAGATTTTTTTTTTTTGGACGGATGGAGTATATATGTGTAGGTATCTTTGCAACTTGCAACCAGCTAGTCCGCAACCCAGGCCAGCCAACCCCGACCTTTCCGCTGAGCCTGGTAAGCGGGCTGCTCCAGCAGTCCAGCTCGACTCCTCGGTTGCTTGATGCGCCGCTCTGCTGGGCTCCTAGTGGGCTTCCATTATGGGCCTATTTGTCAAGAAGTGACAACGAGCCCAGCTTGTTTTTATCAAGCCTTTACCATCGTGAGCCCACGAGGCACGAGAAACCTGCTTGTTTATCTTCCTCCTCACCCAGCACCGAAAACTTCTCTCCCCAGCAATGGCGGGCTGGCCGCTGCCGCAGCCCTTGGCGTACTAGCCTAGCCTACTAGGGGGAAGGGCTCCTTTGTTGCCTTCGGCCGACGCGCGGTGTTTGCTCCACGCCTGCTCCTGCTCCCCTCCTACCCCGTCCCGCAGAATGGAGCAAGTTGCTTCTTTGGTTCGAATGATGGAGGAATTCCAGTGCTTTCCTGACACCAGGACTTACAATATACTGATCTCACTGTACAGAGAAAAGAACGATATTGATATTGCAGAGTACTACTACTGGAAGATGAAAGCAGAAAACTTGGTACCAGATGTTGTGACCTGCCGCACGCTCTTATATGGATACTCTATCAGGGGCATGGTCACTAAAGCGGAATCCCTTCTAAAGGAAATGGATGAGAGGGGCTTTGTGGTAGATGAATACACACAATCAGCTTTGACAAGGATGTATGTAAATGTTGGGATGCTTGAGCAAGCTTGGCGTTGGTTTGACAGGTTCCATCACCATATGAATTCTGAATGCTTTTCTGCAAATATTGATGCATTTGGAGAGAAAGGATACATAGTTCTTGCAGAGAAGGCTTTTATATGTTGTCTAAAGAAGAAGATGCTCAGTGTTTCTGCGTGCAATGTTATGATCAAAGCATATGGGTTGGTAGAGAAGCTTGATGAGGCATGTGAGATAGCTGATGGTATGGAGAGGTATGGCATTTTGCCTGATTACGTGACATACGCTTCTCTCATTCAACTTCTGTCAACTGCTAAACTGCCAAAGAAAGCTATTTACTACTTGGAAAAAATGAAAGTTGTGAAATTGCTGCCAGACTGTATCCCATAGTCTGTGGTAATTAGTAGCTTTGCTAAGAATGGTGATCTACGAATGGCTGAATACCTATTTAGAGAAATGATCATGTCAGGGGTCCATCCTGATGTTTTTGTCTACTCTATCTTAATTGATGCGTACGCTGAAGTTGGAAATGTTCAACAAGCTTCAGCATATTTTGGTTTAATGAAAAAGGATGGTTTATATGAGAACGTTACGATCTACAATTCTTTGATAAAGCTCTACACAAAAGTAGGGTATGTGGCAGAGGCCCGAGAAACATATGAGTTACTCAAATCATTGGATACCAATGCCATCCTTTGTGCATCTAATTGCATGATTGATCTCTATAGTGATCATTGTATGGTGAAGAAAGCATGTGAGGTTTTTGAAGGTTTGAAGGTTAGGGGAATTGCCAATGAATTCTGACAGCAATGATGGTGTGTATGTACAAGAAAGTTGGTCGCTATGATGTGGCTCACAGGATTTGCAAGGAAATGCAAGCTTTAGGATTTCTAACTCAGTTACTAAGCTACAATTCTGTAATCCAAATGTATGTATCTGGTGGAAGAATGGAGGAGGCTCTTAATCAATAAGATGTTGGCATCGAACACACCACCAAATGATGCAACATTCCAGGCACTAAAGGTTGTTCTAGTAAGAAGTGGAGTCACAAAGAATGAAACAAGAAAGTTAGACTTGTTAAGAAGAAATAGCACTCATGATTGCTTGCGTCAGTGGTACAGGGCACTATCTTCAGCTGTAAGATCAAGTGCAAATTCTTTTCAAACATAGTATTATTGGTCAATCTGCTACAAGGACACATCCTTTTGACATTAACAATTATAGGAGTCGAAAAGGGTGTACAAGAAAGCAAGTAACTTCCGAACTGATTTCAAATGGTTGAAATCTTAGATGTAGATACACTTTAGTGACGATCCATCTACTGAACTGTACACAGAATGGGGTGAACCATCTTTGAGAAAAAGAATGTTGATAGTTGATTGACTGATGCACGATGAATTCGTAGGAATCATTTTCACACGGGTGTGGATCCTGCTGAAATCTTCTGCAGGTGAGTTTTGTTACTTTTTTGGTTCTCTGGGTCTACATACCAGAATATAAGGTATATGCTTTCGCAACCCATGCTTTTACTAAAAATTGAACTGCCTTATCTGACCTCAAACAAAAGATTCAGTACTGATGATAATGTCCAACTTTGCAGTGTCTTTATATGTTCTGCCTGTTGTGACTTCATTTAATTTTTGCATTACATCTTACTTGGCAACATAAATTTTCTATGATGGCACCCCACCTTTCTGCAGTGTCTTATTCTGTTATTGACAATTTGGTCCTGAAAAATATGCAGTACGGAATTGCTAAACATTAGTTGGCTTATTAACTTTGTCATTTCAGTCGATTTTGTGTCCTAACGACCTATTCCATGATTTTCACTGTTGTTCTCCCCATGCACTCATTTCTCCCTCAGTCTTTATTTTTTGTTGTTGGGCTGATTTTTCCATCGGTTTGTTTGTTTGTGGGCCTTTTGTTCTTTTTCTTTCAGTTCAGGTCGTTGTCTTTTTCCTCTTTTTTCAGCATTTTGCTGGCATTTCTGCCATGGCCCGTGGGTGATCTGGTTTGGGAAGGCCAGGAAGCACCCAAACTCTCTTTTGAGCACTGCCCTTTCAGTGTATTTTTTCCTCTTGAGATATTTGTTTGCCTTTTCAGGAAATATGTTCTGTATATTTGCTTTTCAAGCACAGTGGTAATGTGGTATTCTTAGAGATACCATGGTTATTTGGTTTCAGATGTGGTATTTTCATTTCATGGGTGTTGAGTTTGTATTGGAGTACTTTGTTAAGTTCCATGCCTTTGTAAATAGTGCTCTTATGTCATGGCTAACCAGTAGGAGAATCATGCTGGTTGTAAGTGTGTTTCTATTATTCAGGATTCTATATAGTTATTAGTTACCTCGTAGGAGTTATAATCTTTTCACTATTGCTTCCTCTTTGAACATTTTAGACGACATGCTTTTGATATTGATGTCTTATTCAGTCTGGTTCTTGCAAATAGTTACCAAAACAAATAACCACAGAATTAGATAGTACTCCCTCTGTTTTTAATATATGATCTAAATGTCATATATTTGAACGGAGGTAGTATGTTGAAGACAGGAATTGTGTCTTTTCTCTAATTGGTAAAAGTAATTGATGGACGTAGAAAAACAAATCTAATTTCTTTTTTTGTTATAATTTTTCCTGCTATGTAAGATTATTGTGCTCATACTATAGATGACCAATGGGCCGGTCTGGGCCGGGCCGGCACGGGCCCGTGAAAGCACGGCCCGATAGGGGTCGGGCCAGCACGGCACGCCGGGCCTCCCGGGCCGTGCCTCACAGGGCCACGGGTCTGGCCTTCGGCCCAGGCATGGCACTATGGGCCGTTTTCCATGCCGGGCCTGCCCGAGAAGCACGGCCATTTTCACAGGTCGTGCCACCCGAGGCCCACTGAGCGGCCGCGTGGGGAGGCGAGGAGGAGGTGGCCGCGCGGGGCTGGGAGCGGTGTAGCTCCGGATCTCGGGGGCAGGAGCTGCGCAGCCGATGCCCTCCCTCAAGCGATGGAGAGGAGGAGATGAAGAGGGGGTGAGCGAGATGGAGAGGAGAGAAAACAAGGAAGGGAGGGAGTCGCCGGATCTGCCCGCGCGTGCGCTCCTAGCCGTGCGCCGCCGAGGGAGAGTGAGGGAGGGAGGGAGGCAGGGACGGGGAGGAGGCGCTGCGCCAGCGTCGAGGCAAGGGTGGGGAGCCGGATCCGCGGTGGAGAAGACCCAGCGTGGCCAGATCCACGGCGGAGATCCAGCACCGCCGCGGAAGCGAGAGATGGTGAGGAGGACGACGAGATCGAGGAAGGAGGCAGCGCGAGGCCGGAGATGGCAGTGGCCGCCGCCCGCCGACGAGCTTGTCTTGGCATCGATCTGCGTCGGGGCGGAGCTCGGGGCCGGCGCGCTCGCTCCCGCAGTGGCGTCGCTCGAGGAGATGGAGGGGCAGGGGGCGTCAGCGTCCGCGCTCGGCCGTCGGCGCTGTGAGGAGAGGAGAGGTCGCGCGAGGGAAGGGGAGGGGGCGTCCGCGACGCTGGCGCTAGGGTTTGGGGTGAGCCGTCGAGGGCGTGCCCGCTTATATATGAGGGGGGCCGGCCGCTTAGCGCAGCTCTGCAGCGCAGACAGAGCGCGTGCCGTGCAGCACCCCACGTGCACGGGGTAAGGCCTGTGCACGGATGCTCCTTCATGCTTGGGCCAGCCCGGCCAAAAAAAACGGGCCTTGGGCCGGGCCGACGGGCTCGGGCTGCATGGACAGGTTTGGCTCATACCAATTTTTTTTCTCCAATACGCAGAGTTATTATATTAATAGGTAGAATGGTCATATTGCATGCTGATTCACGACCTGGGTTAGTTTTTTAGTAACATTTGTGCCCTAGTACCAAATTGCAGCCACTTTTGAGATTGTTGGTGGGATCTGAAAACCCGACTGAAATGCTTTTAGGAAGTAGTCATTTTTTTATGTACATAATGATATGTCAGTTATCTATTGGCCCAAAATCTGAGTGAAACCCAAAACAAAATTAGCGGACTATGAGGCTGTAATCAGTCCCTTTTTATGGCTTACTTATATTCAATAAATTGTGAAGTCAGAAGTGAATGAAGTAACATGAAAATGACAATTCATGGCTAAAGTGCATCTGCATTCTATCTTTAAGAAAAACACACTTTCACTCGTCATATTCAAGGAGTTAGTGTTATAAATCTGATCAATCAGAGCTTGAGAGTCGTTTTCAAGTCTTTAAATCACCAACGATTTTAGCGTGTCCTTCTACTGGGCTTTGATGCTTCTATGTTTTTGGTTGCTAGCAGTAGTAATTCATAGGCCCTGCCTTATTTATCTAATATTTGTTGCTTTACACTGTATATCTTCTTTCCTGTGGAATTATCTTATTTGGTTCAGAGTTCTACTGCTAAATATCCTATTGTCAGTTGCTATACATAACAGCATCCATTGTGTACTGGTGTTGACTGCTGCGCATTGTGCGAAGATTCACTTTTGTATATTTTGTTCCTAGAAACATGCAGGAGAGCTACGTATCATTATTAATAAGAAGAAACACTTTTGTATTCCTTTTCACCTGCTTTTTATTTAAATTAAAACTCTTGTTATTGGAATCAGGATTTTTTTCCTGATATTTTGTTCTGCGTTTAGGGCATTTACTTCCCATATGGTGATGTTTCCCTATATACGAGCATGAAAATAGTTCAAATTTTGCACCACCTGTGGCTTCCAGTGATCGGACCAGTCAAGATTAGCGCCTCAAGTTTACTCTCTGCAGCTCACAACGTGATGGATACAAAATCTATATAGGATAGGTAGCACCAACAGATTTCTAACTAGTTGCATGTTTCTTGTTTTTTAGCAGTTTTGGCGCACATTGGCCAGCATTCATATTCAGCAACAACCTGATGGATGGTGCAACGGAATGGAAGTGGGCGCAACAACACCTTGGGGAATGTAAATACAAATACTGGATGAGCTTGGTGCCAAGCAATTTTTTTTTTTGAACGTCACCGGGGGATTACTCCACCTGAATATATTCAAAAAGGCCCACAACGGCTCGTTTAGGATTTACAAAAAAATTAAGGAGGAAAAACAACATTGAAGGATTGCCCCAGCATTAGGGCGAGAAGTGGCAGAACCACATACAACAACACAGCACCACCACCACCACCACCACCGAGACACATGAACTCTACGACGATCCTCCAATGAGGTGAACAACGCCGCAACGTAGTCATCGTCACCCAAGTAGCTTGGCAGGGCTTTCGCCCGAGTCATGTGCCAGTGCTGAGCGGGTCGAACCAGGAGACTGCAGCAAGAGCTGAGGTTCTTCAATGACGCCTTCAGGAAGGAGATCTCGTCACTGGCTCAGATCCATCTGAGCTAGGCTTTCGCCCAGAGCCTTTCAAGTAATCCCGTTGACTCGCCCAAAAGGCGGTGAGACGCACGCCGGCATGGACGCGGAGGGAGGGGTGAGGCCGGTTGCCGCCACACCTCACGGAGCCAAAGCCGGACTCGCCCGCGACAATGGGAGGCACGCACCGGCTACGTCCACACCTGGATGGAGGAGGGGGCCGGGGTGCTTGCCAGCCGCCACCACACCTCGCAGAGCCGTTATCGAACTCGCCCGCGAAAGTGGGAGGCGCGCACTGGCAAGCGATCACGCCAAGACAGAGGGGGTTGCCGGTCACCGCCACACCACGCGGAGCCGTTCCCGGACTCGCCCGCGACAGTGGGAGGCGCGCACCGGCCAGCCTTTGCCGGCCGCCGACACACCGTGTGGAGCCTTTCTCGGACTCGCCCGCAACGGTGGTAGGCGCGCACCGGCAAGACAGCCACGGGCACGCAGCCCCGCCGCCGGCAAGCCCGTGGCCAAACTATGCGCACCGCGCCGCTGTTGGGCCAGCAAAAGAGAGCGAAGGACGCGCTGCCTCACCGCCGGCAAGCCCGTGGCCAAACTGCGCGCCTCGCTCCACTGCATGACCATCCCAAAAAACTGACCGTCGATGCCGCGGGAGGCGTGACCAGCGCAGCAGCACTATCGTAGACGCCATGACCGTCACGGCTGCAGGTCAGGACCGCGCGACGGACAGCCACGGTCCCCGGCCCCCAGTCGAGGTGCGGGGTCGGAGAGGGGCGGATCCAGTGGAAGGCGCAGCGGATCCGAGCCGTGACGGCCAGATCCGGCCGCCGACCGCCGGATACGAAGGGGAGAGGAAGGGCGTCGCCGTCGGTGTCGTCGTCGTCATGCTGATGTTGGGGACGCAGGGTCCGCACCGCCGCCCAGGCAGAGGCTCGCCAGCCTCCACCTGAACGCAGGCGAACGCGAGCCCGGCCGCCGCTGACACGTGAAGGCCGGCCCGGTAGGCCGCTGCGCGGGGAAGAGGAGCACCTGACCACCACACGCATGGATCCGGTCAGGGAAACGGCGGATCCGGGCACGAGGAGGCCGGATCCGCTCTCTGGCCGTCGGAGTTTGCCGGAGGAGGAGAAGAGAAGCGCCTGGCCACCGAGCTCATTCCCCGCACGGAGAGCTTGCGACCTGCCTTCGCGAAGAGCCTCGCCGCCGCCGTCCTAGGGGGCCGCGCGGGCATCCCGGCGGCAGCACCCTCTAGCAGCGGCGAGGAGAAGAGGGGATGGAGTTGGGGCGGCGGCGGAGTGTTTCACCCGAGCCGCCCGTGTGGAGAGGCGACACGGGCTCTGGTTTCTATCCCAATCTCTTATTTTTACCCAAAGACTTCGTGCCAAGCAATTTTGGACCACTCGGGGACTGACAAAGTGGAGTTGTTTGCACGAGTGTCAATTTAGGCCTTGTTTAGATCACCTCCAAATTTCAAGTTTTTTCACTCTCTTTCCATCACATTAATTTTTAACCGCTTGTATGGAGCATTAAATGTAGGTAAAAAAATAACTAATTGCATAGTTTAGTTGGAAATCACGAGATGAATTTTTTGAGCTTAGTTGATCCACGATTGGACAATATTTACCAAATAAGACGAAAGTGTTACTATTCATCGGATTGAAATTTTTTACAATCTAAACATGGCCTTAGAGAGATCAGCAGCATATATATTTCCACCAGGTATTATGGCCAAGAGACCCAAGTACATGTAGGCAGCTGACACATCTGATCAGCTGCCGATGAGCTGGCCAGAGAGATTTCCACCAGGGGCGCGTTGAGTTTCTGGCCAGAGAAGATTTCCACATTAAATTTGCGGTATTAAATATTGACAAAATCAAAAACTAATTGCAGTTCTGTCCGAGCCTAATTAGCTTCGCTACAGTAGTTACTGTGGCTACTGTTCTGTCCGTGCTTCGCCATAAGATATCAAAATCCTTGCCGTGAAGGAACCTCATTATGGTGAGGGCTGGTGATGGTAAAGGAACAGTATTTTTTTGTCAAATGCTTTGATCTTAGCAGCATTTTATAGAGTGTAATTTGAGTTTTTTCTCTTGTGAGAAGAGATGACACCGCGTGCCATTGCAATGGATGGGAATTGGAAGGACTAAGGAGCGGGTCCAGACTAGCTGCAGATCATTTGGTTGCGCCTTTTACAGAGACCTCGGATTGTGATAGGGTGCCAAACTGCCAATGCAGCATGGGCCCTGTTGAACGCTGAGATCCTGAAATTGTAATCATGGCCGCCTGCGCTGCACCTTACCGTGTTGCCGCCTTTTCTTGCAATCTTGCAGACAGAGTATGTATACAAATCTCTGTACACGTTCCTCTCTTATCCAAGAAAAAGACGGACGCATGTCCTGTGCTGTATCCTTGCTTGGCCAATGGCCAGTTGGCCTGTTCTTGTTTCCTCTAATTATAGTGCCAGACACACCATGGATCATGGAACGGTGGATCGATGGATCATCTCCTGGCGCCTTCATGATTTTCTGATGACTCACTGAACTGGCCACACGTTTCTGGAGCGGGACCCAGAAGGCAGAAGCTGCTGCCTCCCTGATGACTGATGTACGCAGTATGCGCCCAGCCAATAGTACTGTACAGGCCAGCGAGGCGCCACTTGCTGCTGCTTCAGAACTCAGAAAAAGCAACCGCTGAGGGCGTCTCGACAGCTAGCTAGTACTCAGTATTCGGCTAGGGCCTTGTTTAGGCAGATCCCATCCAAAATTCAAATTTTTTAAGATTTCTCGTTACATTAAATCTTCCGACATATGTATAGAACATTAAATGTAGGTAAAAAGAATAACTAATTGTACAATTTGTACGTAATTGACGAGACGAATCTTTTAAGTCTAAATAGTCCATAATTAGACAATTTTTGCCAAATACAAACGAAAGTGTTACAGTGGTCAAAAGCCAAAAATTTTCGCATCTAAACGGGGCCTTAGTTCGGCCGGCATTTGTGCAGTGTTTGATGTGACGACAAGTACTGTAGCAATTTCGTTTGTATTTGTGAATTATCGTGTAAACATTGACTAATTAGGTTTAAAAGATTCGTCTCGCAAAGTTCAACCAAATTGTGCAATTAGTTTTTGATTTCATCTACATTTAGTACTCCATATATGTACCGCAAGTTTAATGTGACGGAGAATCTTCTTTTTGCATAGTGTCAAAATTGAGAGTTTATGGAACTAAACAACACCTAGGTATTCTAACGTGCACAGACAAAAAGTAAGAAATAGAACAAATAGCTGATATATTTTACATAATCAAAAAAACTGAGAGAGGAATATATGGATTCAATAATGGGCTTGTTCGCTGGTCTGGTCCATCCAGACCAGCCGGCTGATCCCTCTCAGCAAACACTATTCATTAATCAGACGCTACAATATTTCTCTCTCACAAAACCAGCTAGTTTCAGCCAAGTTTCAGACCAGCGAACGGGACCAATATATAGAAAAATAAGAATATATAAAATAATATTTGCTTCCTCCTAGTCATCAACTAGTTAATCCCTCTGTCCCTAGATGTTAGTCGTCACAATTTACGTATCGATAACTTTAACTTGATTTATAGAAAATACGTGCAACATTTCTATCTCAAAATAAATTTATTAAAAGACTAGATTCAAATATCTATCTAACGATACTAATTATATATTATAAATATTAATATTTTTTAATATATATTTAATTAAATTTGTTTCTCGAAGAGCGAAAACGACAGATATTTAGGACGGAGGGAGCATGTAGCTACACCGTTGCTGACGCCCTGAGGCTGTCTCCGACGGGAGACCCATTGCGGAACCCAAACAAAAAATGAGTCTTAAACACAATACATATAGCCTTTAACAGACTATTTATATGAAAGATCCATTTTGGGTGTCGGAAGAGGCATAACCTAAATCTAAATATTCTCTCTCCTAGAGACCCATTTACAGAAAATATTGTCTTTTAGGTCTTGTTGTTGAAAAAATAAAAATAGGTATTAAAGTTTTTACCTGTAGCGGTATTTAGGCCTCGTTCACTTTGCAAAAAAAGTGAACCCGATGAATAGTACCACTTTCGTCTTATTTGGCAAATATTGTCCAATCGTAAACCAACTAGGCTCAAAAGATTCATCTCGTGATTTCCAACTAAACTGTGTAATTAGCTATTTTTTTTACCTACATTTAATACTCTATACAAGCGGCTAAAAATTGATGTGATGAAGAGAGTGAAAAAATTTAGAATTTAGATGGCATCTAAACAAGGCGTTAAAAGATGAATCGATCTTGTATTTTGAATCGTGCTCGTTAGACACTGTGAGACATCGAAAGCGCATCATGGCTAGTCTGGCCTCGCGATCCCGTCAGGGCGCATGCACTGGCTCAGGCTTCAGGTCCAGTGGCTGACCCTCCATCCCCCACATCCGGTTGCCGCATGCTCTGCTCGCTACGCCTCCTCTGCTGCTCCGCCTGCCGGCTGTCGCTGGCATGGCAGCGCCAGCTTGCTCTTCTAGCCCACGTCAACCTGAGCTGAGCTCCTTCGGCCTTCGCTCCTCCTCCACGCAAACAAACCATCCCACAGCTCACCCCGACGCCCCGTCTCCAGTCGCTGACAAGACACTCCGCCGCCTCGATCCCAGTGCCTCGTCCGCATCCGTGTCGGTGTCGCTCACCCGTGCGGCCCTCCTCATCGGGCAGGCTCGCTAGCCGCCCTCTCGCGGTCTCGCCTCTAGCCTCTCTCCGTTTCCGCACCGCGGCCCCGCCCCGCCCCGCCCCGCCCCGTTCGCGTGTTCTGCTCTGCCCCCCTGGCCGCTGGGTCAGCAGCTCAGCAGAGCAGACCCCCTCGGGCTCGGGGCCCCATCGGTTTCTGGGCCGGGCACAAGTGTAAGGCCTGGATGAGTTCTCAAAATTTTTATCTTAAATTATCACATCGAATTTTACGTACAGAGTATTAAATATAAACGAAAAAATTAATTACACAGTTTGATTGAAATCGCGAGACGAATATTTTAAGACTAATTAGTCCATAATTAGCCATAAATGCTACAGTAACTAACTTATGAATTAATTAGACTTAATAAATTCGTCTCGCATTTTTAGATGAATTATGTAATTAATTTTTTTATTAGTATCCGAAAATATATTACGACATATATGTCATCAAAAAATTTTGTTTCGCGCGCCTGGAAGTTACCCTCCTGCCCTCCGCCACCCGGGGTGCCCTTGTCGCCTTGCGCCGGGGCAGGAGAGTAAAACCATCGCGCCGCGCTCGCGCGGGAAATCCGGAGGGGCGGTGGTACTTGTGGAGGGGTAGTATCACCCAGCTCTGTTTCGTCTCGACACTGCTCTGCCTCTGCCCTTGCCTTGCCCCCTTTCCCCCACTTCTCCCCCGCGGGCGCGGGGCAGGCGTGTGGCCGCCTGCGGGGTTAGGGTTTCATGCTCGCCTCGCCTAGCTTCGGGGACGCCATCGCTTAGCGCGGCGTCGTCCGGGATCGATCCGAGCACGCCCCTGCCGCGCTCCACCTCGGTTCAGTTCCGCCGAACCTCGTCGTCGCCGGCCCGCTCGGCTCGATCGTGCTCTCACCGGACGCGATCGATTTGAAGGTGCGCGCATCCGTCGCTCCTCATTCGCCCTAGCACGTGTCGTGGTCGCCTCGTGATCGAATGCTTCTGTATTATGCTTGCATTTTTTGGGGTCCTGTCTACTGTCTAGTGCTGCTGCAGCCAGGTTTCTCTGAGTTTGGTGGTTTGGGTTGCGTAGATCGGAATGTGCTGCGGGCTGTCATTGTAGGGGTATTGGCTAGTTGGCTTGGTAGCCAGCGTTTCTGTGTCGATGTTTCCCCTCCCTGTCACCTTGTTCTGGGGGATTTTTTTTCCTGTGTTGTTTGATGCGAAAATGGTGTGGCAGGTTGGGGTATTGGATTATTGATACATTATTTTTAGGGCGTGGAGCGAGGCCGCCAAACTTGATAGAATGCTGGCGCCCTCAGATTTTGCTGCCCAACTTGAGTTTACTGGTTTGTGGGTGTTATGTTTCGGATACTGGCTAATGAATGTGGACACAAATGTGACAAGCTTTGAGTGGCCTGTGACTGATACTGTAGTTCAATATTCTGTTATTACCACTATATATATATTCTTCTATGAAAAGCCACCTGGTGATTCTGCTTCCATGTCCTTAAAGTGGCTGTTGGATTGTATACTTCTTTGGGAGCACATTGTGGTCATTAACAGTTTTGGTTTTTCGAAAGGATGTCTGAATAAACAGCTCTCACTAGGGTGTGGTGGATGCTCTGTAGTCAATTTGGTGATGGTTATAAGAGAGTTGTAGCATCTAGTAAGTAGTCCACATCTTTGAATTGTAGGAGTTACAGTAATTGCCTATCAAAGTTAGATCAGGGTGCATTGTGGGTACAAGCATAGTATATAGTGATTATTTAGCTGACTGGGTAAGCTGAGTGGCTGTTTTACCAACAGATGAGTTGTTGTAGTCTTGTAGATGTCAATTTACACTAGGAGGCTCTAGAGAATTGATGTTGAAATGTCACCTTCTGTGGGCCTGCTTTTGAGCTAGCTTCATTAGTTGACATCAGAATAGACGCGAATTTAGTGCTATAGCATGGATCTTTATAAAGTCCAGCATGAAACTTAGATGACTCTAGGCTAGTTCAATGTACGGTGATTTTAGGTGCTCGCTATTGTCTCTTAGATTAAATGAAACAGTATCTTAGGGGTTTATATTGGATATGCAAATCTTGTTTAGTCATGTAGTTGAACATATGACATTTTATAACTGCTGGTTTTCTATTACACTGATTTATACTAGTGTCTAGTTTAACTTTTATCAAGTTCGTGAATCTTGGACTCTTCAAAATAGACTGTATCTAATATGCGATCAGAGCAGGTGAATACTTGATTCCTTAGGGTGTTTGTTTTATTCCCACTCTTGGTTTATTGTGCTACATTTAATTACCGATTTAATATTATGAATTTCATCTCTTGTACGTTCTTAGGATTAGGGCTATACATTTTTTTATTGCCGCATCCTGGACCTTTTACAGTGTCCCTCTTGGACTGCTGAAGGTATCTCAAAACATATTATTATCTGTGTCCCTTTATGCAACTAATTTTGCTTTAAAAAAATTGTTCTCATGAACTTATATTTTGGCATTTTATTTGTTTATGTCATTCTGTGGTGCTCATAAATCATAATTATCCTGGTCGAGATTGTTTTGCATCAATACACCTATGAAAAGGTAGTGTTTGAACAAACGATGGTTCTGGAGAGCCCTCCACCCGGGTGGTACTTGTGTAGGAGTAGTATCACCAGCTCTCTGTTTCGTCTCGACACTGCTCTGCCTCTACCCTTGCCCCCCCCCCACACACACACAACTTTTGCCCCCTCTCCCCATTTACTGAACATTTGCCAAATTAAATAAACAAACCTCACAAAATAATGAATGCAGAAGGGAAAAAAAAGGACAACTCAAGCGTGGGTAAGTAATGGTGCTCGAATTGCCTGGGACTTGTTTCTTTCGTTATGGGAATGCCAGATTAGTCATCTGATGCCCTATATTGAGGTGTTACTGTTTTTTTGTCTGCCAAAATGTTTGGATCAATTCCCTTTATTATGTTTGTCATAGGAGTATCTCATACCTGTATGTTTATGTGATTTTGAGAGTAAAGTAAGCTAGTGATACATCAACATTTAAAATTCATAGGTATGAATATGATAGTATTCTACCAATTTAAATTGTGTGGTAGTATTCTACCAATTTTAAATTTGAGTGAGGAAAGGGTTAAAATGTGATAAGTTATGAAGAACTACATTGGTGATCTACCTTCCAAAATGTAGATGAGATGTTTATGTGTCCTAGGACAATGATTGCTAAGTTTCCGGTTGACAGGACCAGCATGAAGTTATGTAGTGACCCAGTATGTGCAGGCTATTATTTTTCATGGGCCCATTTTCCCTTAAGAATTTTGGTACTCATCTACTGTAGGAACATTTATTTTTGGCAGCAAGCTGCCTGGTGCTTGTGTGTATAATTTATTAGTTGGGCCCTACTGTCTGCAGAATCCAGAATTGAGCTCTGAGCAAAGTCATTTTTCTTGTGAATCATTTGTGATTTGCTGAAGGTTTCTTGTTTGCCCGCATTGATCCTGTATGCTGACTGCATAACATGTAATGGCTGCAAGTACCATCATCGGTTGTGTTTCCCAACTATAAGGATTGCTGCAGTCTTTCACAAAAACACTTGGTCAGTAACAAGATAATGGTTCTCGTTTGCAGGGTAAGGCCATGGAGGGTGGAGCGAGTGCTAGTGACGGCAGGGAATGGCAGTTTCAGATCCCGGAGGGTTTCGTTGTACATACTGCACTCTACTTGGTCTTGGAGAAGATAACCTGAGGACTTCCTCAGGTCAAGCCCCAGGCCCCAGCGCAGCTGACCCCTCGCAAGAGGAGTTGTTCGTCTGCACGTGCCCATCAACTACTCCTGCAACTATTCTCCACACTAACACTGATGAGCTCATCCGGGTGGTTCTCCATCAAGTTGAGGTCTAGTGATAGCTAACTATATATAGTATAGTATGCTACGATCACCCTTAGTTTCTCCTCATTTCTGCAAGCTTGACAGCGCGTTTTATTTTGTTCTGCTCGACCCCTAAGAGGTGAGCTACTGTCCTATGTTTGTGCTGCGTGCTGAAGATGGATCTCCAAAGCGTCGTGCCTTGTGCTTTTGGCTTGAGTGTATCGTAGACTGTAGAATGGGGGTTGTGCCTTGCTACGGACCCCCGGTGGACCAATTAGTAGAATGGAGATTGGACTGAATGCTTATATAAAATTCGTAATGTAATGTAATCCTGATCCTGAATGGCTCGTGCTATACAATTCTGATGTGGGTATCTTAAAAGGATAGACTCAATATCTGCCGCAGCATCTCCTTTTGCTACACGACGATGTAGGCATTTCAAGAGCACAGTGTGTCGATAACGACATTGCAGATAAAACAAGTCCGAGATTACGATGCCTTGGCTGAACCTCCATTACCCTATTCGTTTCTGGTTGGAATCTCTGAAAAGACCAGCGTGAGTGCGTGACTGATCATGTGCCACCGGATTCGAGTCCAGCGTGACGAGATCGAGAGTTGGTTCAGAGAGCCCACAGCCACCCCCATGCCCGGCGCCCCATCCTGTTTTCCATCAGTCCAACTGAAAAGCACCTCTCCGCGCTCCTGCTGCTCCTGCCTCGTAGTCTAGTCTCGTTAGTCGTCACTCCTGCGGGCACTGGCTTCGTAACAACTGCCGATACGCCCGAGAGCGCGGGCGGAGCCAGCGAGAGGGAAGGCGATGAGGTCGCAGCTCAACGCGTCCGTCTCGCCGTCGCTGCCGCCGCCGCCGTCCTCGCTCCGGCGAGCTCTCCCCTCTGCCACGCCCCGCGCCCTCAGGTACGCCGCGCGCACCACTGCCGACCGCCCACTGCGCACCGCACGTCGCCTGCTTCGATACGCTCTAAGTTTCTGTTCCGCAGAGCGACTGAGCCTGAACACATAGCTCTCCCTGTTCCAGGTTCCACGCGTCCCCGTGGCGGTTCCGCGCTCCTCCTCGTCACCACGGCCGCAAAGCTGGAGCTCGCTGCGCTACCAATCTGCCCGCGCCCGGCAGCCAAGGTACGGTGAATCGGTTGCTCTGTCACGGTCTGCTTTTGTCAGTTTACCTCGTCCGCTCCTTGTTATTTATAAGCTTTGTCTTGTATATTAATCAGGAGTTGGAGTGCTCGCCTCCGAGAGGAGGCCCGATGATGGCGACACTACTACTGTGAAAAATGCAGAGGCGCCTAGCACTTCAACATCCACTGCAAATTCCTTGGGCTTTCCCACACAGGTGATCTTTCTTCGCTCCTGTTGTGAGCCAACTACTGTGTATTGAAATAGGTGCCACTGGCTGGCTGTCATGTGATCTGAAGGAATCGTATATATAAACTGCAAGTACAAGGCACATGGCACCATGATTCGAGATGTATGCCATGTTTTCTATGGCAATGTTTCCCAACTAGAGTCTTTTGTCAGAGTATGCAAGTGGTGCTTCATGTGCGGTGAGGATACCCTACTTCTGATTTCCGAGCTGCATAGATGGGAAAATGAATCAGTGCATTTTAAATTCTGTGGAACATTCTCTACCAAACTGGTCACCAAATAACTGCAGTCCGTCTATGCATTTTACGGTGATGGTTTGACTGTGGTGAACCCTCTGAATGTGTTCCATTGGACATGTATGATAATGATACTATGCTTCAGATTGGATGTTATGCTTAGTGTCGTCGTGTGAGAGGATACTGAAGGATACTCATACGCAAGGCCCTCTGTCTAGTCAGAGCACTCTACAGTGAATTGTCTATTTAATTCACATTATGTTTGCTTCATGTTTCTTTTTGTTCCATTTTCCCAGGGGAACTGCAACATGGCTGCCATTGTTAGCATAGCATTCTGCTTTCTACACAGAATCGTTTCTGGACGGATGCAGTTGATGATGAATTTGTTCCCCTGGATGTCAAATGGCATTACAAGTTTGCCATTTGCTTGCATATCTGATCCTACCAGAAAACCCATGCCTCTTAAGCTAGATTTGACTCTTCCACCACTGCCTAATTTTGGAGGGAGTTTTTCACGATTGTACTATCTGTTCAACTCTCAGCTTGATCGGAACATTGCCTTGTAAGTGTGATTCTGTGATGTATATAATTTTGTACTATCTTATGCTTCTTTTGTCAACTCCTTAGTTACACCTAATAACTGAAGTTTATGAAAAATTATTAAATTCACATTTTATCCTGATTATATTTACAGGTCTATTGTTACCTTGCTCATCACATGCTTTTCATTTGTCATTATTGGAGGATTACTGTTTCATAAGTTCAGGTCTGTTGGTTATTATTTAAATATGCATGCATTTTCTTCCTCCCTGTTTTTCAGAGGACATACTTTAGCCTTGACAGTTAATTTTGATGTGAAAATGATGAAGTACCTTGGTTTAAAATCCAGGAAGCAACAACAATCCCTGGAGGACTGCTTTTGGGAAGCTTGGGCATGTCTATGTTCATCATCTACCCATCTAAGGGTAAGTAGGGACTAGGGAGAGTACTGCCAGTTTCTGTAAGGCTTAAGAACTGATACGTTTTTCCTATCCGTTTATTTAAATTCTTTTCCTTTAATGATCCTTTTCTAATCTGTTGTTTTGCTTGCTTCAACAGCAAAAGACACGTGTTGAGCGTGTCATTGGGTTCTTTCTTGCTATCTGGGGTATATTATTCTATTCTCGTTTATTAAGTGCAATGACAGAGCAATTTAGAGTGAGTTATTTCAAAATTATCTGAAACTGAGATGAAAATTTTCTATGTTGATGCGCTTTTTTGACATATACTCACCTGGTTGTCCACAGAACCAGATGCATAAAGTAAGGGAAGGGGCGCAGGTGCAGGTTATTGAGGATGATCATATCATTATTTGTGGAGTCAATAGTCATCTGACGTCCATATTGATCCAATTGGATAAGTACCATGAATCATCAATTCGCTTAGGTTTAGCTACAGCAAGGTAATGAAGGATGGTGTGTCATTTTGGTTGGGTTAATTCACCTTTTTACTTTGAAGGATTGGTATACGATCTATGTATACTATCTAGTCATCTAGTGCAGCTGATTGTTTTCTTATGAACAATGTCCAGGAAGCAGAAAATCCTTCTTCTCTCGGATCTTCCAAGGAAGCAGATTGACAAGCTTGCAGATAGTGTGGCCAAAGATTTAAACCATATTGATGTATTCACCAAGAGGTAAAGGGATTTACTACTCATAGTGTTTCTTGTCTCAACAAGTGGCAAGTTTATTTAATCTGTCTACCGTTATCCCAACTTCACTTTTGTGGAGAACACAAGCACATCTCATGAACAGAAATACTTGCTTTGATATGTGAATACTTAAAGTTGGTTGTGGCTTCTCATTTTAACTTGCAGTGCTAGTCTTAGCATGTCAAAATCATTTGAGAGAGCAGCAGCACACAAAGCAAAGTCTATAATTATCTTGCCAGCAAAGCACGAAAGGTAAGTATGTATCATGAACCTTCGACTTTGCTCATGTTAGAATGTTGTTTTGACGAATAGCTGCCAAGTTCCTCACAGGTTCAGGCTAGCATGTATTACATGATGTTTTCTGTACCGTGTCATTTGAGAGAGGGGCAGCTTGTCCAATTTCTCATAAAGTTCCTTAATATTGGTGAATCAAGATTTTGCTGTCAACTAGCAAGAATTGTAACAGCAGGTCATCTGGTTCTTGTGAAATATGGTTTATATTCATTTGATTAAACATTGGATGACAGTAACTGTTAACTTGAATTTTTGAATGAATGGCTTGAAACAATCAGCTCGTTTCTAATTGCCAAAAAAATATAGTGCGACAAGTTCTTTACATTTTGCAAACTTTAGCACCACCTATCCATGTTTGCATTATGTTCTGTATTGTCGACAACTTTACAAACCTGGTTTGATATTTGATTGTTGATATTTATTTTTCTATCTACCCCCCATGAACCTGATCAGATATGAAGTGGATACAGATGCATTTGTCTCTCTATTGGCTCTGCAACCTTGTACACAAATCGCACCTATCCCTATCATTGTTGAGGTATATGCACGTAGACAATCTATACTATGGATTTTATCAACATTTAAGCCTTTCTGCTTACATTTTATATCAATGTAGGCTTCTAACTCAACCACATGTGAACTTCTGAAATCAATCACTGGCTTAAATGTGCAACCTGTGGAGATGGTTGCTTCTAAGTTGTTTGTGCAGTGCTCTAGGCAAAAGGGCCTTCTGAAAATCTACAAGCACTTGCTTAATCAGCGCAGTAATGTTCTTATCTTACTGTCATATGTCTGTGAATAACAACTTTTATATTGGTGCATTTCCAAGTCAAACTGTGTTACCCAGGTCTTTCACGCTTCACTTTTTTTTGCTATCCTTCTTTCAACCAGTGGCTTATCACATAATTTCTACTGCAATCACCTAAAGGCCACCATACTCATACATAGAAGTTGAATGTACTGCCCTGCATTATATCACATTGTCTTGTTCTTGCCATGTTTTTTTTCAGAACTCTTTGCATTGACAGTTTTGTTAAATCTATATGCCAAACATGACCTAGTTTATCATTCTTCAGAACTTCTGAATTAACATTCACTTAGGGAATATCGTACCAATATACCTGTCACAGCCTTGCTAGGGAAGGGGTGGTGGCTGGTGTTGGCACAGGGGGAGAGGGAGGTGGCAGCGGCTAGGGCAGAGGAGGAGGGGGATGGCTGGCGCAGGGAGAGGGATAGAGGGGAGAGCAACTGCTCAATTCTTGCTTAAGATCCAAACGGTTACATGACCCCTATATTTATAGTCCCTAGGGGACTTGACTCCCAAGCAAACTAGAGGAGTCCTTATACATTTGGACTCTCCTTTCTTAACAAACCAATCTTATTTCATAAACAAACTCTATTTCTATTTATTCCAAATTTATCCGAATCTATCTCTAATTTCCATCTACTCTGGATTCTCCTGGATGGGAGGGGGCCGGTGGGGCCGCTGCGGCGGCCCCCTATCCCGCGCTCCCCCTTGGCTGCGCCCAGGGTGAGGCCGCGGCTGACCAGGGCCCTGTGTTGGGCCTCGTTAGGCCCGCTTGGCCCGACGCTGCGGCCCATATTTAGGCCCGTGACAATACCATAAAATGTATTTGCTACGTGTGCAAATTGTTCTGATATTGCCATGTTTCTGTAATTTTGTCTTTCTACATTTCTGCTTTGCTGGCGCTGTTAAATTTATTCAGCAGCGTTGTGATTACTTTGGTTCTAGATATATAGGTAGTTATGCTACATGGTTTGTTACATTTGTTGTTTTGTCCTGCAGAAAATGTTTTCAACCTTTTTAGCCGGCCTGAACTAGGGGGCATGAAGTATATGGATGTCAGACGTAAAATCCATGATGTATGTTCTTTCCAAACCGTCAATTCAACCCTGCTGTATTCTCCGCCTTTTGCTATTACATTTCCCCTTTATGTTCATGGTCAGGCAGTCGTTTGCGGTATCTTTCGGTCTGGAAAAATTTATTTTCACCCAAGCGAGGAAGAACTGCTGAAAGAAACAGACAAAGTAAGTATCTTTCTCGATGCTGGTTATTGTTTGACGTCAGCTAGTAGAAAATTATTTCCCTTGACATAGGAATTTATGATAACAGTAATTGTTGAAAGCTTAAAGTCCTTGTCTAGTTATCCTGAATGGATGAATCATCCATCAAAGTGAGCTAATGAAATACTGTCATGGGCCTAAAGCAGCAGCTGTCCAAGCTGTTAATATCCAACCAAGGGTATATTATATCCAGCTGTTAATAACTTAATATCCAGTTGGCTCATCAAAGTGAGCTAAGGGTGGGTCTGGGAGTAGGCTTTGCTTCTCCTTTTGTACTTTTTCTTTCTTATTGAAATAATACACAGCTCTCCTGCGCCGTTTGAAAAAAATAGCATCAGTCATGTGTAGATGCCTGTCATGGGCCTAAATACGGGCCACCGTAATGGGCCAAGCAGGCCGAGCGAGGCCCAACGCCGCGCCCTGGCCAGCCGTGGCCTCACCCTGGGCACAGCCAGGGGCGCGCGCAGCTTGAGGGGGGCGGGCGCCACAGCCCCCGGGCCCCTCCCACCCGGAAGAGTCCGGTTTAGATGAGAATTAGAATAGATTTGGATAAGTTTGGAATAAATAGAAATAGAGTTTGTTTAGGAAATAAGGTTGGTTTTGTTAGGAAATGAGAATCCTCTTCTAGTTTGCTTGGGAGTCAAGTCCCTTAGGGACTATAAGAATAGGGATCATGTAACCGTTTGAATCTTAAGCAAGAATTGAGCAGTTGCTCTCCCTTTTATCCGTCTCCCTCTCCCTGCGCCTCCTCCTCTCTCCCTGCGCTTGCCCTCTGTCCTAGCAGCCGCCTCCCTCCCTCCCTGCGCCATCTACAGTAGCTGCACCATCACAATGCCTGACATTTTATATTCAGAATGTTGACTTAATGCACGCTTGATTTTCTTTTTCTTTTTTCGCTTCACAGTTACTTCTTATTGCTCCTATTCATGGGATGAGAAGACCAAAATATAGAGTGTTAAGTGTACCGAAAGAAACACAAACATCGAGTCATTACTCAGAATCAAGAGAGGATCAAGGATCATTTAATACGGCTACTACCATGGATAATGAAACACGGCTAAAGAACATTGTAAAGCGCCCCTCAAAATCTCTTTCTAAGGTAAAGTTTGATATAATGATGTATCTATGGTAATTCATCGCTTTCCAAATTATGGGGTTCATCTGTGGTTAATTTTATGCAGAGCAGTGATTATATGCTGGGACCAAAGGAACGTGTGCTTATTGTTGGCTGGCGACCAAAAGTTACCGAAATGATACGGGAGTATGATAGTTACCTTGGACCTGGTAGTACAGTGGTATGTATAGGCAGTGACAAAAATAAATAAATCGTGCTACTCACATTTTAATCATGGTTCATACAGTTATACCTGTACTCCTATTCAAAAGCTAGGGTATAATTTTACTAACAAATTTAGTTAAATGTGCAGGAAATTTTGTCAGAAACCCCTATTAAAGAGAGGAGCAGTATCATCAATCCCCTTTTGCAGAGCCAGCTTAAAAATGTTGAAGTTACTCATCGGGTATCTCTCAGTCTCTAAGTTTGTTCGTGTACATGGACAGACAAAAAAGTTACTCTCTCAATTTTATCTCAAAACATACTGATACAGGTAGGGTGTCCTTTGAACTATGATACTCTGAAGGAAACGATAATTAACATGCAGAAATCTGCCCCTGATAAAGAGGTTCCACTTTCAATAGTTGTGATATCTGACAGAGACTGGTTTGTTGGAGGTACCAGTAAAAGAACTATGATGTTTATCTATCATCATCATTTCTGTTGTTGATTTTTGTTATCATTATGATAATTATTATAAGTGATTTTTTATTTGTGACTCTGGTTCCAGCAGATGCTGCACAGGCTGATAAACAGTTGGCATATACCCTTCTTCTTGCTGAAAACATTTGCCAGAAACATGGTGTTACGGTCAGCTCTGCTCACCAATACTTAACTAATAATGTTTATAATGCAATAAGTGAACCTGCATGTTTGCATCAAAGTATCTATTAGTCTCAAATGTGACCCAGAATGTACAAATCATTGTTTAGTGAGATACATTTGGTTTCATGATGCTACTTTATTCTTTGTTCTCTGTTGATAACGGTTGTGTTCTTGAATTATACATTTAAACACTTGAGTCGCTTTCAGCGAGATGCACATGGCCGCAGGCATGTGTCATGGCGCTTGGTGGCACGCCCAGGGCAGCCGGCCTTTGGGGTGTTTCTCGGCTTGCGTCCAAGAAGTTTCTTCTTAATGCAATGCTGCAGGGGCGGTCTTTCCCCTGCAGGTTGAGTTTTTTTTTATAACGGGACTTAAATTGGATCCTGATGTGGTTCGATTAGCCATTATCCAGTGTTTTTTTCTTATAAATATAAATATTCCTACTTTAAAATCCAAAAAGACACCTATTTGTTTGTGTTATCTGATTTTTCACTTGAAATGCCTTTTAGGTTGAGAATCTTGTATCAGAAATTGTTGACATGGGACTGGGAAAACAAGTAAGAATTTTCTAATATATTAAATTGCTCAAGTCATGAAAACTATTAAATTTGGACAAAAAATTCTTGACTTCTGCATTTTATATAGATATCTAAAATAAGACCATCCCTTTCATTTATTGGAGCAGAGGAAATAATGAGCCGTGTTACAGCACAAGGTTGGTTGTCTGTTTTGTTTCGTTTTCTTTGAAGTTCTTTTTCTAATGCTAACAATGAAATGTAGTTGCGGAAAGTAGTGAGCTGAATGAAGTCTGGAAGGATATCCTGAACGCTGAAGGCGATGAGATCTACATTAAGGTACTATTGCCATAGTTGGTGTTCCCAGCACATTATAGGCTGCCTGTGGTCTTTAAAGCATTTACCCTGCTGCGTTTATTTCATTTTAGGAAATTGGGCTGTACATGAAGGAAGGAGAGAAGATATCATTCTTGGAGCTTTCTGAAAGAGCAGTTTTACGTCGTGAAGTTGCGATTGGTTACGTCAAGGACGGCAAGCAGGTAATTTGTTTTCTTTGTTATTTGTCCGTTTATGTGTAAATGATGTTCTAAGTACATAAGGTCTTGTTAAGATCATCTTTTTGTTCAGATGCCATTAAAATTCTATTGACCTGATTTGCTTAGACATGAGGTTCTTTGTCATTTTGAACGTCAGCAGCCATAATCTGTTAGGTGCTAATAACAAATATTTACTTTATCCTATGGCAGCATATTAATCCTATCAACAAATCGGAGCCACTGTTTCTTGAAATGAATGATTCACTCATTGTGATATCGGAGTTTGAAGGTGAACAGCCAATTATGATGGAAGAAGGAACTTCAAGATAGAATTTTCATCTTATATCTCTTCACATAAACTTTAACAGCTGTTGCTACTATGAAGAGATAACATATAACCTGTTTATAATCCTTTTCTTTTTGTACAAAGGGAAAGCAAAATATAGTTTAAAGACCACAAATTAAGTTTTGTTCCTTCCATAGCTATAGAACTTCTTTGGTGCAAATATTTTACTGCACAGTTCAACTGCAGAGTCTTTTCTATTTATCTGTAAACATATAGTGAATAACACGGACAACTTGTATGGTCCAGATGTCTGAATAAAGAAAGGATAAAGGAAAGTTGATTGAGTATGTGCCTTGTTGTTTCCTTCTGACTAATGAATACAATGTTTTTTTTTTAATCCTGGAGCTAGACAAAATCAACTAGGTATGGCCTTGCTGTTTTCTTTGTGAGATAAATTCTTCCCCTCTAGCATTTCACATTTGACATAAGAAAAGGCTGTTTTACCCTTAGCTTCATTCACCAAACCATCCAAACCTTTCAACTGCTTCAGCTTTTGGGGGATCTATCTTTGGCAGAGCAACTAAGAGGTCTGTTAAACATTCTTGTTCTCTTGCTTGTCCATTTGTTTTACCTACAGGCTGTATCTGACTTGATCTCCACATATATTCATGCCCTAATTCAGGCATAACACAAGGATGGGAGTGATGAAAGTTCAGGTCCGACAACTCAGAACCTTATCACTGGGGGCATATGAAAACTTATTTGTATGCCAAAGGAAATCTGGTTCTTGTTACCATTCATGAGGTGCTCCCCAAACTTATACTGACGCAGGCGATCGACAGACAGACATTCAGGCTGCTCTTTCTGAGCCAGTTACTGACACACGAGGACATCATTTTGATGCTTCTGCTTGATGGATGCTTCGTTATCAACAGTTTATTGTGGCATGATCGGAAGAATGGCAGAGAGTATGTATGCTGCGCAAAGTCATGTCTGGATGAGGAACAGGGAAGTCCAGTGGGAAATGCCCTTGGAGTGAAGCTTGGTGGCCGTTGACATTCATTCTCCTAATGGAGAGCCAGATTTCTTTCACTGCTGTCAGGATCTCGTTCGACATTTTCTCTTTATATAAAGCACGACTTACCTCACAGCACGCGCAGAGAGCATGTTCAAGAAGTATCTCCCAGCTGGAATGCACACTTTTTTCTTAATTTAATTAAAAAGAAGGGGTAAGTAAAAAGGCTGAAATGCGCACAAGCCTCCACTGCAGCAGTGCACCCTGTCTGAATTCCGGACCTAGACTGATGGATGGAGCCAGTGCCAAATCCACCAGCATCTGGCATGGATCCTACAAAGAAGCTCGAGACTGATGGTATTTCAGTATTCACTATTCAGTATCAGAACAAAGAAGGAGACGGCAGTGGTGGGCCTCGAGTCGTTTTGAGGAGGTGTTCTGATTCCTGGACATCATTTTCAGCCGTGCTGTGGTAAAAAAACCTCGGCTGGAGATCAGTGAAAGCATTCAGCCCGAATGCTGACTACCAGGACACGGAGTGACTATCACTATCCTATCCAGTATCCAGGTGCTCTGCCCAACCAGAACTCCTGTAACACACGAATTACTCCATTGTTTGTACAAGAGAAAAATCTGGTGGAGCAATCAGATTAGGGGATCTCAAAACAGAATAGGAAGGACTACAGAGTCGAATGGTGTGTTTGGTTTGAGGAACTTCTCACTCCTCATTTTTTCTATTTGGTTTATGGAATAAAATGAGTTAATCTATCACCACTTCATTCCTCACAAGCTAATAATTAATATATACATGAGGAATAGATTGATTCCACCAAAATTCATGAAATGAACTCATGATGCATAAACTCATAAAACATGAGATGACTCTATGAACCAAACACACCAATCTCCACAATCAAGTACATCTGGAGTGAGGTCAGCAAGACAAACCTCGCAAATTCGTTTACGTGACGCCTTCATAGTTGATTAGCGGGGTTCGGTTGTTCCCAATCTGTACGCCTTGAGACCGGAGGAAGACGCATTCTCTTCTCTCCACACATACACACACCAGACGAATCGTCTATCTGGCCAGGCCTCGCCTCGCCTCTCGGCTCCCTCCCCTCCCCCACACTCTGGCGAGGAGGCAGCCATGGCGGCGCACGCGACGCTCCCCTTCTCCTGCTCCTCCACGCTGCAGACCCTGACCCGCACCCTCTCCCCGCGCGGGGCCCACGGGCTCCGCCGCGGCTTCCTCCGCCTCCCCTCCCTCGCCGCCCTCCCGAGGCTCGCCCGGCCCTGCCGCCGCCACGTCTCGGCGTCCGCCGCCAACGGCGCCTCCGCCGAGGGGGAGTACGACTACGACCTCTTCACCATCGGCGCCGGGAGCGGCGGCGTCCGCGCGTCGCGCTTCGCCTCCACGCTCCACGGCGCGCGCGTCGCCATCTGCGAGATGCCCTTCGCCACGATCGCCTCGGACAAGCTCGGCGGCCTCGGCGGCACGTAAGTGGATGCCTCTCCTGTTCATGTATTGTATTGTACTGTACTCCGTGTATTTTTGCTTGGCCTGCTGATCGTGCCTTCGCCACAAAGTTTGCCTCGGTTTTGCATCTGCTATTCGCATGGTTGGGCTGAACTTCTGTCATGGAGTGATTCTAACTGGAGGGTGATTGCCTAGTAAACTGCTGCCCGTACAGTTACATTTAATCGTTAGTGTTGCTTGGCTGCGGAGGTTTTTAT
Organism: Miscanthus lutarioriparius; assembly: GCA_904845875.1. Taxonomy (NCBI): domain Eukaryota; kingdom Viridiplantae; phylum Streptophyta; class Magnoliopsida; order Poales; family Poaceae; genus Miscanthus; species Miscanthus lutarioriparius. The sequence goes on from CAJGYO010000001.1 coordinate 8,073,639, forward strand.
TGGGACTACACCACTGTAGTACTGCCATGTGCATTAATAGTTTGTTTGAATGGGTATTTGGACTGAGAACACTAAATGCATCCGCACATCAAAGTGTGGCATACTATTATTTTTATGAATTTGCTGTCTATGATTATTGATTGCCGATGTCTCTTCTTGTGTTGGAGATGTTGGCCTGATGTTACATCAGTGTTTGAGCAGGTCGGACATAATCCGCTAGAGTGTTAATTAAAGTGTGCAACTTTCATCAAAAGGGTGTGCAACTTTTGATAAATGCTTGAAGTTTTGCTGTTTCGACTAGAGTGTTAATTGATGAATTTGGTTGGATGTACAATAGGCTCACCTGCAGAAATTGCAAACCCTTCTGTGTTGCCTGTGCCACTGTAATGTAACCTGTTTCAGCATTGCTGCAGCATTTGCAGTTTAATAATTTTGGACAGAACTGGACCACGTATTTGATGAGCCTCTACTATTGAGGAGATGCAAAATGCTTATGTGATAGAGTCAAAAGGAATCTGGAAGTGTAGTTGCAGAATTTACCACATGACTACAACATTCCTTTTTCTGTCTAATATCTAATCTGTCTATTCTTGGTAGGCTGTTAACCTTCCTTTAGCCTGTCTATTCTGTGTTTGCCATTGATTTTATGTTCCAAACTAATATTCATGAAATCTGCTTAGTACTTAGCAGTCAGTTTTATATTTAGCCTTATAATATGCTTTATTTGTTGACTTTTGATGTATAGCACAATACCTTTTTTCGCATCACAGATGCGTGCTTCGTGGCTGTGTTCCAAAGAAATTGCTGGTGTATGGATCCAAGTACTCTCACGAGTTTGAAGAGTCTCGTGGCTTTGGATGGACATATGAGACTGATCCGAAGCATGATTGGAACACTCTCATAGCCAATAAAAATACAGAGCTGCAGCGCCTAGTTGGCATTTACAGGAATATTTTAAACAATGCAGGAGTCACTCTGATTGAAGGCCGTGGAAAGGTTGGGTGATGTTTGTATATCAGGTTATATTTTGGATAAGACTGCCTCTGAAATGAATACTGCATCAAAAGGTGTGTTTGCTTATGTATTCTTTTTCTTAGTACAGATTGTTGATCCTCGTACTGTCAGCGTGAATGGTAAGCTCTACACTGCTAAGCACATACTAGTTGGTGTTGGTGGCCGACCATCGATGCCAGATATCCCTGGTATAGAGCATGTTATAGATTCGGATGCTGCACTGGATTTGCCTTCAAAACCTGAGAAAATTGCAATAGTGGGAGGTGGCTATATTGCTTTGGAGTTTGCTGGCATTTTCAATGGCTTAAAAAGTGAAGTCCATGTGTTTATTCGGCAGAAGAAAGTTTTAAGAGGATTTGATGAAGAGGTGAGCATATATTTAGAAGAGCAAAGGTAGCGTTGGTAACAGATAAAATGTATTGCTTCTTTGTTTATTTTTTGTCCTTCTGTTTTGGATGCACAGGTTAGAGATTTTGTCTCTGAACAAATGTCTTTAAGGGGCATCACATTTCATACAGAACAGAGCCCTCAAGCTATAACTAAATCAAATGATGGTCTGTTATCTCTGAAGACAAATAAAGAAACTTTTGGTGGGTTCTCACATGTAATGTTCGCAACAGGTCGCAGGCCAAATACAAAGGTAGTAACACAGAGCACTTGCAGTTCTTGAGATTTTACACATATATTGATTCATTCATTCTAATTCCTGACATAGTTGCAATCCTTGTAGAACCTTGGACTGGAAGAGGTGGGGGTCGAAATGGATAAGAATGGTGCGATAGTGGTAGGTTATTACAATAACTGGTGCCTAGTTTATCTCATTTTGTTTGCCGCTCTGTAATCTTTGGAGCTTTTGCAACAATTTCGTGCTAGGTTGATGAGTATTCTCGTACCTCAGTTGATTCCATTTGGGCTGTGGGAGATGTTACCAATAGGGTCAACCTGACACCAGTTGCACTGATGGAGGGTGGGGCATTTGCGAAAACTGTTTTTGGCAATGAACCTACCAAACCAGATTACAGGTATGTATATTTATCATATCATCACCAGCAATCGTGAACACCACATATTGATGGTGGTTGTCCTGATGGATCATTTGGCTTACCTATCCAACCAGAACAGACTTTGAGCTTTCTACTGAAAACCATAATTAATCTCACTACTTTATTGTTATGGGCAGCCGGCTGGGCTCCCTAGACTGGTTTGGCACAGTAGCATGACCCTTACTGTAGCGCCTTCTCCCTCAAGGTTACGGTTAGTTAGAGATAATGTTAGGTTTGTTAGTAGTAGATTAGATCTATTTGTTAGGAGTCAAAATAAACCTTTCTATGAAAGGAGAGATGCACCAATCAAAGGCAAGCAAGAAATCAATATAATTCCCCTCTTGTGTTCCTCCCTCTAATCTATGATCTAAGTTCTCATCCCCAACAAGCCGACTCCATCCAGTGGTGTCTATACCGTCATGGATGCTAGCCATGACGCCATGCCATTTATGGATATCAACGGACTACTCTTTCATTGTGAATTTCAATTTTTGACAGATCTATACCTTCTGCTGTGTTCTCCCAACCACCAATTGGACAAGTTGGTCTTACTGAGGAGCAGGTGATGATACATAGCCTGCATCATAGTGTCATAATTTGCAACAGACAAAGAAATTCATAGATGGTTATTTTTGCAGGCAATTGAAGAGTATGGTGATGTTGATGTCTTTGTTGCCAACTTCAGGCCTCTCAAGGCTACTCTGTCTGGACTACCTGATCGTGTATTAATGAAGATTCTTGTGTCCGCTACATCAAACAAAGTTGTAGGAGTGCACATGTGTGGTGATGATGCACCTGAGATAATTCAGGTTTGCATGACTTCATGTTTACTCCCGATTTCTGTTTCATTCTTAACTGGTTCCTGAATTTACGCATTTTCTGTCAGGGAATTGCAATTGCTGTTAAAGCTGGGTTGACAAAGCAAGATTTTGATGCCACCATTGGTATCCACCCAACATCTGCTGAGGAATTCGTCACAATGAGGAGCGCAACTAGAAAAATTCGGAAAAAATCTGCAGATCAGGTCCACACAATGCCATCCTGAAATGAAATATTTCCTTGGCTTACTTGCATATTTACTAGGAAATATAAGTTCTGAGAATAATTTGTTTTTAGAATTATTATTTCTTGTCTTTTATATGTTTGATTACACCTTTCCCCCCTTCAATTTCAGGTAGAATCTAAAGATGAGGTTGTAAGTAAGCAGTAGATACCATTTTTTTCTAGGGGGTAAGCAATTTCTTCTTGGCTTGCACATTTATGTTTAGGCAGTGCTACATTGGCTTAAAACTTGATTCTATTAAAACAATTTATCACATCAATTGATGAATTTTATTTAAGTGATGGGGATTTCAAGTCTTTATGGAGTATTGCTATGAGCTCTTTGATCTTTTACACCACTAGTTTAAGCAGCAAAACCCACTTAAAAGCCATCCTGAATGACACCCATTATAGGTGGTTTCTTCCATTCTTTTTCTTTGAATGGTGGATTTGTGAAACTGTAACTAACATAAATTCGTAACCTCCTATTGTTTTTCCTTCTGAGGAAAACGCCTCTGTTATCCATTGGTTTTTTTACATATCTTTCATGACCGCCAAGGAAATATTTTGTCAGCATTGTCTTTATATTTAGTTTATGCTGCAGGTGTTCTTGGGGGAAGTATTCCTGTTGCAGGACAACAGCTGGAGGGAATTTTGGAATTACACGGGCAGAGTAGCAGAAATATCCGCTAGGAATTTCTGAGAAACTCATGTTAGGGAACCAGCGATGCAGTATCATAGAATGGCTGTACATACCTGTCCGATGAGCTATTATCCTATATTCCTATGTCTTGTACGTTGGAATAAAATGCTGCAAATGTTTACCTTACGGTCAGGAAATTTTGTAATAAGTAAGGAATGCGCCTTCCTAAGCATTAGCTGTGATATTTGACAAACAAAACTGCCTTTTTTTTTCTTCAAGAACTGAGTTAATGATCCCAGCGTTTCGAAAAATGTTTCTTGTGCAGTAAAAATACGGATTAAGTGTGCTACAGCCCACAGCAGTTCATCTTGCATCTATTGATGTTCTGACATTCTCGGTACATTAATTCTGTATAACTGTGCGAACATTGTAGCTTCTTCGTAGCGTGTTTTCAGTGTTATAAATAAATGGGCTTATATGCAGTGAAAATCAAGTAGTATGTGCATGTGACATGCATGGTAGTACAACGCGTAAACAAAACATGCCTACGGGTTTGGACGTTGAAGTCCCTGTCTTCCCTGCTTGGTCAGTGTCAACTTGAATCGGTCGCAGTCTAATAACTGGGCAGGGTCTTGTTTGTACAATGGACCCACGTTCCCTCGGACATCGGTAACGTTATACCAGTATACCACACGGTTCTTGGCTTAGGTCTAGTCGATCTGGTCTTGTGTTCTTGAGGCGTGAATACATACCTAAGCACATGACAAACTTGTGTGTGATGTGATATTATATTATATTATATTATATTATATTATATTATATTATATTATATTATATTATATTATATTATATTATATTATATTATATTATATTATATTATATACATGTTCATCCAACCAAATGCTAAATTAATGTGCTTCTAAAACTTGTGTGTTCCTTGTGCAATACTACATAGAGTTTCCATGATCGAGTGTTCCCTGAATAGGAGTAACGGATTTTGTAGTGAGGCTAATTATTACGGTAATACATTAAATTGACATCGATGTCAAATGCTAAACAAATATTTCCACAGCATGTGGCAGGCGACTCTGCTCCACTGTTCAGAGGTCCAGTCCATTTGTCACCCCTCGGTACCTCACTACACGTCTATCCCGGGCTCGCTGAGACACCGCCATGCCTGAGTGTGAACTAGCAGGAGGCCAACTGAATATTCTTAGTCGCCATTCTTTGTGTCTGATTTTTTCCCCTTCAAATCCGGTGTGACTATTCTAGTTCACAGGAATACTACCATGAATGTACCAATTCAAGCTTTTGAACATTTTGTTCAAAGTAATACTCATATGCTAATTATGATATGGACTTATGGTGACTGCTTCTGTGAACGAACTTACTGAATATTTTTTCCAGTGATTAGTTGTGAAGACAAGTACTACGTACACACATCCTCAAAAAAGAGAGAGAGAGAGAGAGAGAGAGAGAGAGAGAGAGAGAGAAATAAATAATTAACTATTTTCTCCTTATTATGGTTTGTTGTAAACTAGCTTATCTAGTGATCATATTATTTGGAGTACATGTGCGTCATCCATGGACACATGTCAGTACATGGAGTGCTCCAAATCGAACTTGCAAAGGTTTATTAGAACGTTACGTTGAAATCTGTCTTCGTTGCCTACCACTACCTGTGCATGTCAATTTAGAACGAGTCGCCGTCTAACAAGTAAAAACTGGGCACACGGTCCTGCGTCTTCGTTCGGAGAGGAATAAGAAATCAGTATGGTCGTCACATACACAATGGACTTGACTGATCTGAGGACTGAGGGACACACGCCACGCGCCGTACGTTTGGCTTGGGGTTGGGGTCCGTCTGGTTTTGTATTCTTGTTTTGCGAATATGTAATGCATGCACAACAAGTTCGATCCAACCACAGTCCACAGGGTAAAAATATTCCTTATGAAAATTAACCCATATTCTTCATGAAATCAGCATTAATATTTATGAAATAAAATAGGTACATTATGAAAACGTATTTCATGAAGAATCCAATTACACTTATTTGGCAGCACAATATTGTCGTTTTTATATAAATTTGATTGAATCCAAAACAGTTTGATTCGGTAGTACGATAGAATTGCATTCATTTCACAAACGGAGGTAGTAATTAGAACACGTTGAATATATATATATATATATATATATATATATATATATATATATATATATATATATCTGGTAGTTTAGATATTGTGTATCGTAGACCACCATGTGTATCCATGGGTTACCTTGTCTCCCAAGTCTTGTATTATATATAATAAATAAACTGCCCATGGATGTATTGCACTATACTCATTAGACCAACATGCTGTGGTGTTCAAATAAAAAATGCAGTTGAAATTTGGTCGCAATCAATACAAAATTAAAGATCGTCTTTTCTATGATAACGACGCTGTTGTTAACTCTCTAGCTATCATCTCGTCCCTAAAGTACTAAGTGCTAGCTATTGATTCTCCAGCGATTCTGCCACAGCGGCTAGCAGTGCTCAAGCACAGCGCCGAGCTTTGGGCTCAAGCGGGCGCAAAGAACCTAGGTTGTTTATTAGCACGAGTAATACATGATCAGCGTCAATGTTCAGTGGCCGGGCATGAGCTGAGTTGCAAACTTTGTATAGCCCGCAGATATGTAAAAAACTATTTTCTATCTTAATACAGAGATGCGCAAACCTTTTGTTTGATCGAGAAAAAATGATTCTCCAGCGATTCGTTTGGTTGGAGGCAAAATTCTCGAACGTGTACATATATATACACAAAGTGATTTAATTTAATTTCTCTGTTGGTGAGAAGAGAAATAAAGCAGCAGTCCGACCGATATAAGTTTTATTTGAATAAAGAGTGAATATAATACCTTCATTGTATAATCTCATGCATCTTCATGCTTTATATAAGATGTTCTGAACCCAATAAAATTACACGAAAGAACTATATATCGGATGTTAAACAAAGACTCCACGCATTTTTGCACGGATGAATTAATCTCTTAATACTTACAGATTCTGAACAACTAGCTAGCTTAGCTAGGACTGCTGGTGGTCGTCGTGCTGATGCAGTGCTGCAACATGATCGCCGCGGCGAGGCCGTTGCTGATGGAGGCGCCGGCGGTGGCGACGACAGCAGACGGCGGCTGGCTGGGGCTCATCATGCAGGTGCTAGGCGGGCCGGGCGGCAACAACCACAACCGCCAAGCTCCCAACGGATCGTGCCCCTGATAAATTAAACTAGCTCGCCGGGGCATGCATGCCCGTCGGCAGCCACCGATAAAATAGTGGGATTAGCTTAGCCATGCTGATCGATCAAGTTAGGCTAGCTGGTTGTGATTTTAATTTGTTGATTCAATCGTAGGCGTGTCAATAATTAACACACCTGTACGTAATAGGTACGTACATACATGCGTGCTTACGTAGGTTAGGTAGAGAGAACATTGTTCATATCCCCATTATATAGTCCTTTCTAGCCTGTACGTTATATCCCATTATATAGTCCTTTCTAGCTAGCTACTACTCTATAAAACGGTAATATCCTTATAATCATACATGCGTGCTTACGTTTGAGGTTTCAGGTAAAAGTAGAAAACGGTTTACACATTTTTCGACCGCTTTCTACTTTTCTACTTTTAATTTGAAATATTCTGAATTCAAAATTCGAAACACATTGTTCATATCCCCATTATATAGTCCTTTCTGCAGCTTGTTATGTATTTGGTCGTACACTTGTTTAATGCTACTATTTCGTTTTCCAGCACCACCGCCCTCATCGCCGCGGATGCCATATCAATATCAGTCCCTTAATTATGATGCCTCTCGAATGGTTGTCGGAAGAGCTAGAGACAACGTGGTGTCCTTTTATAGGTTTTTAGCTAGGCTGCTAACTAGTTCATTAACCGACACAAAGTATGGCGGCGGACCAGGTCCTTTCTTCAGTTTGTACTTTTACTTACGCATTTGATTACATCTTGATTCCTGGCTGATCAAGCGCAAGCACCTACGTATGCACGCCGCGCCTTATTTGGCGCGTTTTTTTTTTCAGCGCTCGTTCAATTTCCATTTCACAAAGTTGAAACAATCCATCCATCAAATAAAGTCAGGTATACCATGAGGTTGTTATTTGTGTGAACTGTTTTCGTATGACAAAGATTAGGCCCATTGCTAATTACTTACTAAATCCGTTCCAAATTATAGTTCGTTTAACTTTTTTTATCTCAAGTTTGACCACTCGTCTTATTAAAAAATTTGCGCAAAATGTCACTTCTTTTGTTGCGGCTTATTTTATTAATAAAAATTCTTCAAGAATGACTTAAATTTGAACTATGTTGGCATAAATTTTTTAAATAAGACGAGTGGTCAAACTTAGAATAAAAAAAAATCAAACGACTATAATTTGGAACGGAGGGAGTACAAATTACGTACTTACACCCTACTGGCTTACTGCACGTCCCATGATCCGGGTCACGTCACGTGCCTTTGACTTTGACATTTTAGTGGTTATTAGTTGCAAGCTTGCTCGACGAGGACAACTAAATATTCTTCATTTCTGAATTGGAATCCAACGTACAAAGGAACAACATTGCGTACTTTAATTAAAAGGAGAATGCCACGAAGTTATTATCAATTTAAAATGTTGACCTTTACTTTAATTAGTCAGGCAGGTAGCATAGATAAATGCGACCAACTGCTCCAGATAGGAAAAACTTATGCCACACTTTTTTTTAAAAAAAAAAAAGCCAAATTCATTCTAAGAAAGAACTAGCTGAACTACAGTAATAACTATGCAGAAAATATATCCTAAAAAGACAAAGAAAAGGGACATACTCTCCCCGTCCCAAAATAAGCGCACAGCTCGCATTTCAAGAGTCAAACATCCTCAAGTTGGACTGAATATTTAACTATCATTTGTTTATAAACTGAATGTTTTAATTTAAATTTTGATTGTGGTGTTTAAATTAGTAAAGCTGATTATGGGAAAAATTAAAGGCGGAAGTGGTAAGCAGGGAATGAAAAATTTGAGCAATTTTAGTAAAGTTTATTGTGCGGCAAAATATTTTTTTTTATATCTTGCTGGTCATGACTCACGAGGGGTAGCTCAATCGAGTCTGAACAATTTTACGTACGCGGCATGAGTGTCAAGTGTCAACGTTGTGTCTGTTGCAATGCAGTCAGAGTCAAGCAAATTAAATGTTTCGTGTCTAAACAAATTAACATATATGCAACGAAACCTTTTAGAGTAGTCTACGGTTGTGCTCGCACGTAGACTTCGTTTTATTTCCTCGAGAGACCAAGCATAGTGAAAAAAATGTATATATACAGTTCATATGAAGTGATTTTTTTAGGGAAACTGGAGGGGTTTGCACCCCTACAGTGCTTTATTAAAAAAAGAAGCAGTTCTGAAAAGAAATACAAAGCAACTAAACGACTATACAGCTAAAAGGGAAAGGAATTAGGGAACAAAAAGCTTGAAGTGATTTAATTTCCTGTCGATCTGTAATATACTACTATATGAATTTAAATAGTGAACGGAGCGGATCGACCTTCAGTTTGCAAATCTTACTCTTTATTAGCTCGATCAGGAACCCAGAACCACGTACAAAAGTACAAAAATGTGTGAGAGAGAGGCAGAGACCGCTCTGTGCGTTTTTGCACGGAGTTAGTTAACCTCTTAACTACAAAAACTACAACAAGTACCCATATACTATATATATGCACATCATCAGGTTAATTGACTCCTATATATATACACAAATAAAAAATCGATGGAGCATGCATGCAGTTGATGATCGACTGATGGAGTCGGGAGCTTGCTTGCCGCCCCGGCCGGCCGGCCGGCTAGCTAGCTTATCAGGGGCACGATCCGTGGGGAGCGGAGCAGTTGTGGTCGTTGCCGACCGGCCCGCCTAGCACCTGCATGATGAGCCCCAGCCAGCTGCTTGTACCGGTGGCCCCTCCCGCTACCGCCGGCGTTTCCAGCAACGGTCTTGCCGCGACGATCATGTTGCAGGCTTGCAGCACGACGGCCAGCAGCACCGCCCTCGCCATTGTCGCCGCTGCAGCTGCCATAGATACTTGCCGTACGTTGTCCGATCAAAGTTCTGTGCGATTGCAGACGACGATATGTATATATGGCAGGCTAGAGAACTGTGGTTGCAGACGACGATCGATCGAGCTGGTTATGACGTACTGTACTCTGGAGAGTTTGCTTCAGTACCTACGTCGTCGATGGGACGATCGATATAGGTAGGAGAAGTTGTCTCTCGAATGGTTTGTTGGGAGACAAGATGCATGCATGAGTTTCTTTTATAGCTTCGTTACGCAGGTTTAAGCGCCGACCGGGTCTATTCTTCGCCTTGTACTTTTATAAGCATTTGAATTTGAATTTGATTTACCGGTCGAGGATGCTGCTGCATGCGCCATCAACTAACGGCGCCAACAACGTACGCGGCCGGGGCGGGGGCGCCATCGCTACGCGGTTTTCTTTTCAGCGCTCGGTCAAGTTGAATTTCAATTCACAAGGTTGAAAATCCGTCCATCAAACTAAGCTGCCATGCATACTAACCCGCCCAAAAAGGAAGTCCCATGTACGTTCCCTCTCTCCGGCCAGGACTAAAAACTACTCCACTTTAAGGATGTCATATCGATAAATAACGAATAAAGAAAATTAATAAAGGAACAAAAGTATAACTATATACACCTCTATTTACAATTAGCCACCAGCTATGATGGAGAAATTAAAACAATTAACCCAAAAATTGCTACAGCTGTCCTACTCCTTGTTGCTTTGCCCAAATGGAGCATGAAGGACCTTTTTTTTTTGTGACAAGAGTACGTATGAAGGACACTTGTGCATACTGTTTACTTAACATGACTACGATTAAGTCTGCTATTTATATGATTTATTATACACCTCCCTGCGCGCGCGCCTACCTAGCGTGTTGATCGTCATGATCATATCTTTGACACCATCTGCTGCATAAGTATAACAACTGAACTAGGATCCAACAATTACCCAAAAAAAACTTGGATCCATCAAGTTAAGGAAGAGTACTAGTGCTAGTTACTAGTTGAGACTAAAAATTAGTCTAAATTAGCTAGAGTTGGCTAGGTAGTTGAATAAGAGCTAGTTGAAGGCTTGCTAAAAATTTATCCCACCTATATTAGCACTTCTGTTTGGATACGCTAGAGTAATTTTAGCTAATTTTTAGTTCCTTATATCAAATAGGCCCATATATAGTATAGCTACTTCAAAGGAATGCCATGAATTTACCAATTCACAATTTAGACTTTTTATTTGTTCGAAGCACATAGTCAAGCACTTAGACAAGTACTTACACGCGAGGCCAGCTTCTCCAAACAGTAAATGCATGCTATACTTGCGTTGAATCCCTCACTGCTGCAAGAATGAATTTTAGCATTGGAGCTGTTTTAGAGCAGAGGCGGCTGAATTTCCAACCATCTCTATAAAGTCTCTATTGGGTCCTACCAACCTAGCCGCCTCTATAAAAATGTATTTGCAGATGTGGCAGAAAATATATTTGCAGAGGCAGCTAAAAATGTATTTCTAGAAGCAGTTGTAATTAAAACCGGATCTGCTAATGACTATAGCATATATATTACAGTATTATAGCTAGCCTCCCCCTTCTTCCTCCACAAAACAGATACTATAGCTCAAGGAGGAAGCAAAGATGAGGAGCTTGGGTAACTTTCCAGAGAATACAAATCTAAGGGGGGCCAAGAGGTCTTGCTTTGATTCCTTTAGAGGAGGAGACTCTTGAAGGTAAGTAAATGCTATTCCTAACATCTTTTTGAATGTTTACTGGTGCATCACTTGCTTAATTAGCCCAGGTTTTAAATTTTCTCTCTCTTGCATGGGGGTTGAGGCTCCCTCTAATCAAGTTGCGGCCAAACCTAAGGGGCGCATGAGCCTGGAGTAGCTGGCCTAGCCCTCGCCGCTGGCATGGCCAGCGTTAGCCAAATCGGTCGTTCTCTCTTTGGCAAAACCACACTATCCTTTGCCGGATTATATGACGCACATCAGTAAGCTGACCAACAAATCACCAAATCAAGTTGGTGTTATTGGATGATATGCCGAGGTCGCAAAGTCCTCCGTCATCGCATCATACATCACTTACTGATTTCACTGGTTAAGTTTCTAGGACACATCACCGAACGATCCATCAGGATCAAGCCTATCATCCGGTGCATGCTACGGTGTGTGTTTTCAACCTATTTCAAGTTTGGTCTCAACCAATTCAACACCTTTGAGATCCTTGACTTGAAACTAATTCAAAGAGACCACTTGTCACCATCAACTCGACTGATGAGAGTAAGCTACTCAAGTTGAATACCTTGGATCTCCTTAATACAGCCAAAGAAAAAACAAATAAGACCTAATGCACAACACCAAAATGTCCCTATGATCGCAGTCTTCATTCACTCTAATGTGTCCTTAGCCTTCACGTTCATCTCTTGTCTCATACATAAATAGACACCAAGTCTTATTTTCATGATATAATTAATATTCTATCTGTTTTAAATTACAGCTCACTTAAAGTTTTGTTCTAACTTAAATTCTTAGAAAAAAGTTAAAACCTATAAGTTCAGTGCACCGTTAAGACACATTTCATTTCTTTTAGGAATTATTATCAAGACATGTTTCTTTAAGAGGTTAACAAAACTAACTTGATATATTGTAGATGTACACTGATGTATGTTTCTCAATCCAAAACTAATCGAAGACAGAGAAATTTGACTTAGGACAAATTTAGAGTGAAGTACAATTAATTTGGAATGAAATGAGTAAAGTGTAATTGATGCCTTAACAGAGCGGTAACATGCACCCTAGCTGTCTAATGTTGTGGGGCTGAACCCGGTTAATTAGTAGCTCATTCGCACATAGACTTCGTTTAATTTATTTTGTATTTCCTCGAGAGATCAAGTGTGTACGTGTAAGACCAGTCTTAGTGGGGTTTCATCAGAGTTTCATGGACATTAAATGTGCTGATGTGGCACCGTATTGATGAAGAGAGAGATGATAAGAGTTTCATGGGAGTAGAGAGAGTTTCATGGGGATGAAACTCTTCTTCACTATTTCCAAAATATGGATGCATTGGTAACAGGACCATGAAATTCCCACTGAGACTAGCCTGTCAAAGCGTCAGGCATCAGCCAGTTGAGAATTGTGCATAGACTATATGAAGTGATTTTCCTCTGGAACACCCAAAAGTACATATATAAAAGAATAATAATGTGTGAGAGAGGCATCTGTGCGATTTTGCACGGAGTTAATTAACCTCTTAATTACAAATAATCCCGAACAACTAACTAGCTTGCTTGGTATCTACAAACCTAAGAGACACTATATATGCACAGGTTATATATATATATATATATATACACACACACACACACATAAATAAATAAAGAATCGATGGATCGGAGCATGGAGTTGATGATCGACTGATGGACTCGGGAGCTTGCCGCCCCGGCCGGCCGGCTAGCTAGTTTATCAGGGGCACGATCCGTTGGGAGCTTGGCAGTTGTGGTTGTTGCCGCCCGGCCCGCGTTTTAGCACCTGCATGATCATCCCCAGCCAGCCGCCGTCAGCTGTTGCTACCGCCGGCGCCTCCATCAACAACGGCCTCGCCGCGACGAACACGTCGCAGCACTGCATCAGCACGACGACCACCAGCAGCACCGCCCTTATCGTCATCGCCATCGTTGTCGCTGCTGCCATACTTATCCGAGATCAAGTTCTGCTCGCGTCGTACGTCGTATAGCCTTTTTTGAGAGCTAGGACGCGAGATGGAGCTACGTTGCAGAGAACAACTGTGATTGCAGACGACGATGGAGCTGGTTATTGCGTACTCTAAGAGTTTGCTTCAGCCTTCAGTACGTATGTTCGTCGTCGATGGGACGATCGATAGGAGTACTCTTGAATGGTTTGTTGGGAGACACCGAGATAAGATGCATGAGTTCCTTTTATAGCTTTGTTACGCAAGGTTTAAACGCGCGCCGACCGGGTCTATTCTTCGCCTTATACTTTTGTAAGCATTTTAATTTGATTTCCCGGTCGAGGATGATGCTGCATGCGCGCGCCAACGTACGCGCAGGGGGCTACGCGATTTGCATCGCTCGGTCAAGTTGAATTTCAATTCACAAGGTTGAAAATCCACCCATGAAAGCTGCCATGCATACTAGCCCGTCCAAAAAAAAGTCCCATGTTCGCTCTCTCCGGCCAGGACTAAAATTTACTCCACGTTAAGCGTGCCATAGAGAAAAGGAACTAGGGCCCTAGTTTGGGTACAGGAGCTAATTGTTACTCTCTATATTTTAAATTATAAAATATTTTGTTTTTTCTAGATGCATTGTTTTTTCTATGTATCTAGATGTATTATATATCTAAGTGCATAACAATATATCTACAAAAGTCAAAACATCTTATAATTTGGATGGAATGAGTAGCTAGCTAAAAATTAGTCGAAACAGGAGGGGGCTATTAATAGGTGGGTTATTTTTTAACTAAGTTTTTAACTAGTTGTTAGCGAATTAGCTAACGAACCACACCAAATTTAGACTAATTTTTAACCCTAGCTATAAACCTGCCATATGTCAAACAGACCCTAAAGTATAACTACCTATTTACAAATTAGCCACCAACTATGATGAAGAAATTAATAAAACAATTAACCCAAAATTTGCTAGAGCTGTCCTACTCGTTTGCTTTACTCAAATGGAGCATGAAGGACAGCTCTAACAATTAACCGAAAAACAGTACTGTTTAATTAACATGACTAAGATTAAGTCCGCTAATTATTTACACCTCACTGCATGCGCGTGCGCCTATCTAGCTTGTTCATCATCATATGGTCATATCTTTTTGACATCATCTAATGCCAGCTTGCTGCTAGATGCATCAATGCATGGCACAACTGAACTAGGATCCAGCAACGAATTAAGGAAGAATAACATAGTGTAGCTAGTTCAAAGGAATTTACCCATTCAAAATTTAGACTTTTCATTTGTTCAAAGCACGTAGTCAGGCACTAAGGTAGGTACGACTTACTTGCGGCCAGCTTCTCCAAACAGTAGAAGCATGCTGCTTGCGTTGAAGCCCTAGGTGCAAGAACTTTACTCCCTCCATCTTGAAATATAAGAGATTATACTAAGTCAACCGTCTTAAAAATTTGATTTCTTCAAGGGGCGTGTATAAGTTGGGGCCTAGCTGGAAATTTAGTAGAATGATTTCTTATGGCGCCAACCGTGACGTCTAAAAAATGTGCAGGGCCCTCTGAAAATCATATGTGTAGTCGACGCTAATACTCTTCTGTCTTCTCTATAAACTTGGCTAGACTTAAAGTAGATTTTTAGTTATTCTAAGTTAAACTACTCTAAGTCTAGCCAAATTTATATGAGGGAAAAGGAGAAAATATGTTCTCCTGACCAGCGAATTGTCTTGAGAAGTACATAAAAAGAGATGAAAGTGTCTTATTTTCACAGGCGGTAGCTCCATGAGTCCGAAGAATTGACTCGGCAAAAGTGTCAGCGTTGTGCCTATAGCTATGCAATTCAGGTCAATATATACGTGTTTAAACAAACATATTTTATTTATTTATCAAGTACGTACGCTACGACTGTGTGCACTCTGCACAGTAAAAAGAATCCAGTTATGTATATATAGTACTAGTACATATGCATGATTTGCATACGACGGACTGGCTCCACACACGTAATCTTGAGTATGTTCGTACGTGATGCTAATTACTACAGCACAAGTGACGGTAACAACATATCCGCTGTTCGTCTAATGCTGTGGGGCCAGTATGCATGGCCGCATGTTAGGTCGTAGGTCGCTCGCACATATTGACCTTTCCTTTGTTGATCGAGTCCAAGCGTACCTACGTAAAAGGTCAAAGTGCGTGTCAAACAGTATTAGTTACGGCATTATACTAGACCAACATGCATGCTGTTGTGTTTAAATATAAACGGTCGAATTTGGTCTCAGTCCTACATTTTTTTACCAGTACGTCAAGGTCACTACTGTTAGTTCATTGTTCTTTCCGCGACGACGACAACTACGTTGGCCCGCATTGCATGCATGTTCGTGATTCTCCGGTGATTCATTCAGTTGGTGGCTTGGCGCCATTGGTCAAATTATTTGAAAAGTGTATATAAAAACGTTTCTCCTGCCTACAGAAAGGTATTAGTCCAATAATTAGGCACACTTCATTAAATAATTGTCAATAGGGAGTCGGGATATTTTTTAAAAGAACGTCAAAAGATTTGCCGCGATTTCTATTATACGAAGAAAGAAAAAAGGTAAGTACCAGTCTAGTTTTTTTGAATGAAAACTGGGCCAGAAAAAACATATAACTAAGGAGAGTGCCCTGCTCATTCTGTACAACTTTGACACGACTGTCACAACTCCACGTCACCACTTGCAACTTGGTCGAAATCGATCTAACTGCAACAACTTAAACTGGTCAAATCGACCCAACTAACAACTAACAAGGGCTAAAGAAACATGACAACCTGTCGAGCGACTCCAGACAGCACAGCTTGGGACACCACCATAGCCAGACGGCAAGAAGCGACTGCGGAACTAGAATGCCTAACAATGCCTCTAAGGAGGAAACGACGCTAAAAGCGCCGGCAATGTAGAATGCCAAGGGAAGGTTTTCACCTGCAACATCCATTATGGCAGGAGGAGAGGTAGGAAAGGATGCCTCCAAGGAGGGAACGATGTCCACAGTCGTCGTTCGTCCAAGCTTTTGCCCTGACCTCGAGCAACCTCTATACCGTTGCCGCCGGAGACCAAACCCTACCAAGGAGGCTGGGAGCGGTGAAGGATTAGTAGCAGCCCCACCCGGTCGGATGACGGTCAGAAGAAGCGCCGGGAGAGGCCCACCTGAGAGTCCGCTCCCCGCTGGAACCGACAAAGCCGGCTAACAGCAAGTAGATCCGGCTAGCTCCGCCACGATACCCGCCCGAGGAAGGGGATGGTTGGGAGAAGAGGACCGGGATCGGAATAAGCCTCAGTTGCCCAGCCCACCACCGTCCCAACCCATGCCGAGCCAGCCCCGCATGAACCACGCCACGCAAGGCCGCCACCAGCAGCCTCCGCACGGAGCCTCCACGCCTGCAGAGGCAGAACGGACCGGCGCCGGAACCAGCCGCCATGCCCAATTCCGTTTTGGCGATGATCACCCGATTCTATCCTAGCGAACGCAGACCACGTCTACACGATAACTTTCCCCTTTTCCGGCGTGCCTTTTCTGTCTTTTTTCTGCGCCGTACGCGGATATATTCCGTGCATGCGATTATTTTTAGTACATGCTGCTCCGATTCGTTGCGTAGCATAGCTACGTGATGGTCTTATTATTTTTTATTTTTGTGCATCAATTTATTTTATTTTTAGTTAGTTTTTGTTTTATATGATTTTTAATATTGTTTTCATTTTTTATATTTTCTATCCTTCTTTTGTTTTTTTAGTAGCATTGGCAAGTTGCATAGAATAATTTATGTACACAAGTTATGTTTGATAATTTTTGCATATAAGTTGTGTTTCATAACTTTTGTGTTTGCAAAAAGTCTACTTAACCCCCCACCTTTCATACTTGGTCTACTTCACCCCCAACTATGAAACCGTCTATTTTATCCCCTAAACTTTCTAAAACCGTCTATTTTACCCTGTGCGGTTTTCAGCGGCGGTTTTGCTACAGTAACAATGGATTTGCTACAGTAACATTGGTTTTGAATTTTTTATTTTCTGTGAATTTTTGAAAAATCATAGTAAATCATAGAAAAATTATAAAATGAAAAATCTAATTTTGTTGGACTCCACATGAGTAGATCTACATAGTGAATATATAATACGGTATGCTTTAGTACAAAAAATTTTACTGTAGCATTAGATTAATTGAAAAATCTAATTTTGTCTGTAATTAATTGGAATAATTCATAGCTGCAGCTTCTATGGTCATTGTGTGGTAAAATTTTTATGATACGCTAATTATTGTATGCTTGAACTATAGTAAAAATTTCGTACTCATTGGACTATGTATAACTTAGTTATAGATAAATTCTAATTAATTACAGACAAAATTGGATTTTTCAATTAATCTAAAGCTACAAAAAAAATTTGTACTAAAGCATACCGTATTATATATTCACTGTGTAGATCTACTCATGTGGAGTCCAATAAAATTAGATTTTTCTATGATTTTTAAAAAATCACCGAAAATAAATAAAAAAAAGAAAATTCAAAACCACTATTACTGTAGCAAACCGCCGCTGAAAACCGCCCAAGTGGTAAAATAGACGGTTTTAGAAAGTTCAGGGGGTAAAACAGACGGTTTCATAGTTGGGGGGTGAAGTAGACCAAGTATGAAAGGTGGGGGGTTAAGTAGACCTTTTCCTTTTGTGTTTTCAAGTTTTGGTATAAATTATAAGTTAATTTGTTCCTTTTATGTTTAAATAATTTTGTGTTTCCAAGATTTGTCATAAGTTATACTATCTCTGTCTAAGAAAACATGCAACTATAGGTTGCGTGCTGACAAAAGTAATTTACGTTTAACCAAATTTCTAGTGAATACTATTCATATTTTTAACTCCAAATTAATTTATTAAGAAAATACATTTCATTATTAACCTAATGATATTTATTTGATATCATAAATATTGATATTTTTTATCTATAATTAAACAAACCTGAGGTACTAAACCTTGGCACTGTGCTAGAATTGCATGTTTTTCTAGATGGAGGGAGTAGGTTAACTCGTTCCTTTGTGCTTAATAACTTATGTGCATAAGTTGTATTTCATTACTTTTGTGTTTTAAGTCTTAGCATAAGTTATAAGTTATAAGTTATAAGTTATAAATTATAAGTTATAAGTTATGTGTTATGAGTGATATGTTATAAGTTATATATTATAAGTTAATATACTAGAAAAATTCTTCAAAACATATGTAAGTGGAATCTAGCTTTGTTCGTCTCGTCACGTAGAACACACTAGGTGTAGACATAATTAAAGATAGATATACCGTTTAGAGGTTATAACAATTTGAAATAAATGTTTCAAAACATATACCTTTTGTCTAGGGTGACGTCACAGCAGGAAAAGGGTGCGAGGAGGAGGGTGGGTGGCATGCATCAGACCATCCGAAAACAAAAATCTGCGGCAATGAATCCTTTGCTGAAATACGAATGTCTATCGGATCATTCCATCTATTTAAATCGAGTGAGCATTCGCCGATTAGCACTGCTGGCCACATGGCCAGCAGGAACGAGCGCCCTGCCCACCGCCACTCGCCAGATCTGGACGAATCCGGCAAGCGAATTCTTATGAACACTGGATATCAATCGCAAGGAATTTAATTCATGGATTTGAGTGTAACGAATATGGCACTCTCATTTTATTTTGGAACCTAGAATTACATGAAAGAACAATGTGCGAGAGAGAGATATAAACTCCATGTATTTTTGCATGGAATTATTAGTAACAATCTCTTAATTACAAATTCTGAACAGCTAGCTACCTATCTTTCAGAAAGAACGAATGAAATGAACAATATCCTTTACGCAACGACTACATACGCATGTACAGGTTAGTTGACCGTTAACTATCAACAGAATCGGAACCGGCTTAGTAACTTCATAAAAAATAGACCGACGACCCGTCATGCTGCGAGCCGGCTGGGCGGCGGCCCTGATCGGACGACGGGCATGCATGCCGCATCATCGAGGCGCCGCCGCCCCGCCCGGCTAGTTACGTTTACGGGTGGCCAGGAGGGAGCTTGCCAGCGGCCGGCTAGCTAGTGTATCAGGGGCACGATCCATTGGGAGCTTGGCAGTTGTGGTTGTTGCCGCCCGGCCCTCGTAGCACCTGCATTATCATCCCCAGCCAGCCGCCGTCTGCTGTCGTCGCTACCGCCGGTGCTTCCATCAACGGCCTCGCCGCAACGAACACGTTGCAGCACTGCATCAGCAGGACGGCCACCAGCACCGCCCTCATCGCCATCGTCGTCATCGCTGCCGCTGATGCCATATCAGATCAGTCCCTTATGATCGATGCGATCACACGCTTGTCTGCGATGTACCGGGCTGCTTGTTGCTACTAGCCTGCAGCTAAAAGTAGCCTTGAAGAAAAGCTAGCTAGACGATATCGATGGAGCTATATCTAGCCAGTAGATATATTGCTAGCAATGCGATAGATCGCCGATGAGAGGAAGCTGGCCGGCTACGCCTATTGGTGGGATGCCCTTGGAATGGTTGTTGGGAGAAGAGAGACAAAGGTGGTGGCCTTTTATAGCTAGCCTGACGCCGCCAAGAAAGCTATGACAGCACCACAGCGGACCGGGTCTGTTCTTCGGCTTGTACTGATTCCCTCTCATCTCAGAGGTCTCAGCTGATTAGTTAAACGCAAGCACATACTACTCGGTTTCCGGGGCTCGGTCCAGTTCTATTTCAGCTTACAAGGGTTGAAAATCAAATCGATCAAAGCCAAGTGCTTATACTAATAAGACAACGATTTTGAAGTAGTATTTCCGTGTGCCTGGGTTATATTACATATACATATTCCTGGTCTTGGCATTCGGTAACAAATACTCCCTCTATCCCTTTATTTACGTCGCTTTGGCATCTTAGGAGGTACAGCTGAATCTCTATGAACATAGACACTTTGTCTGTCTAGATGCATGACAGGGGCTGTGAATGTGGACATTAAAATCCACTGCCACAAGGACAGTGAAAGAGGGACAGAGAGAGTATGTGACAATATTATGTGGTTGTTTTAAAGCAACTATTTTGAACTTTTGTTACAACTTATTGTTTATGTACTGAGTTTGGTTATTTAAAATGACACGAGTGGATTTGCCTTGAATTTTGTAAAATATTTTTTTTTTTGCTTTTTCATAAATGTTTGTAAAAAGCATTATAGAATTGTGTTTCGAAGACATCTTTTTTCAAAAGAGTTTCCTTCAAGATCCTCGCAAGGCACGCTAGGAAAGCGTAAATTCTAGAAATTCACATAAAAATTAGAAAGATTGGCCATCAATTGAATAAACTCTAATCACCATTAATAATACGTAATAATCATTACATCTAAATTACCCACCTATACTTCTTCCATTATAATAAATATCATAATATAAATTGATGATAGTAGCTATTAGATTCAAATTGTGTTTTCTAAATGTTACCCACTCACCTTTTGTCATCATTATAAAAAAAACATAAAGTGACCTTTCTAAATATACATATAATTACTTACCATTGGTAATAATAACATTAGATTCAAATTGTGCTTTCTATGTGTTTACGTACCTCTGCCTCTGCCACTAAAAAATATAAATATCATAAATTAACCTCCTTATAGATAGGTTATTAGTTATTGTTATATATTGTTTTTGCAAGGAACGAAGAAGGAGGTGAATGAATATCATTAGGTGTCAACTAAAGAACTAGCTAGCTAGCGTGGTCAGTGCTCTATTTGTTGGACCGAAGGATAGGCCTCGTCCCTCGTACATATGTATCATACACACACATTGTTTGAATTCTCGTGTTGACATGTTGTGTTTGGCACCGAGAATTCAATTTGGTCGAATTCAACGAGTAGTAGCTAGTCGCCGCGGACTCATTGATCGGTTCTCCTCGTCTCTCCGCATCTGCCAGCCGCCCGCCCCGCGCGCGCGGTTACACTGACAACGGAGAACACGTATGGTCATGGTCATGGTCACCACGTACGTACGGGTACGGCAGCGGGCAACCCATGGGAGTTGTACGTGACAAATCCATCGGAACAGGTCCTTGTCACTATTCCGTGTGTGCTACTGCATGCACTTGCGGTACTTGTTCCTTCAGAGAAGTAGTGTGGCTAGGTAGGTACATATTCATTCTCTCCGTCCCAAGATTATTTTAAGTTTGTTATGCATCCTCAGTCCAAAAAAGAATAATAAGAATAATTCCTACGGGTGGACAAAATTTCACCGAAAATGATTATTAACTGATTAACCGAATGAACCGATTAATGAAAAACTCGATTAACCGAAATTTTCATTATCTATTCGGCAAAGACTTTGGACTATTTTTTCACGGAAATCTATTTGGTTCTGGCATTAACCGACTTAACTGAAATTTTTAACTATTATATATTAAACATTAAAAATGTGTCCATTTGCATATCTAAATGTATTTCTATGAGACTTTGTTTGTTAGAAGCAATTTTTTTTGTTGATTTTCCCTTTGTTTTATTACATGATCCACTCCTTGTTAGGTGCTTTTTCTCAAGACAATTATATTGTTGTATTATCTTTCATAAAAGTACATTATACATTACAGTTAACCGATTAACCAAAGCTGATTATGTTGGTTGGTTCTTAGTTTTTTTTTGCAATAAATTAGGTTAATATTTTGCGATATTTATGACACTAATATTATTAATATATTTTATTAAATATAATTTCATATCATATCTATTTTTCTGTTGTGAATGTTGATATTTTTTCTATAACATTGGTTGATTAAAGATGAAGATATATATAATCGTATCCTTTTCCAGACCTCTTATCTAAAATATCCTTTTTCTAGACCGACGTAAGAGCAAGTACAATAATTGACTTATAACCAAGTTAATGCTGATATGTAGGAGAGAAGAGAGGAGAAAGAGGGATGTTCAAAGGAAAAACTAAGATTCTAACATCGGTCAAATCAAGAGAAGGTGGAACAGTTGATCCCAAGATGCAAATATCGGCTGATGAGTACAGAGAGATTAGAAAACGTCATAATCAGCAAAAGAGCCGATATGAACAGGGGGAAGCGTCAAAGGATGGAGCAACAAAGCCGCGAGTTACATCTTGAATCTTGTTGAATAAGTGGCAGCAGCAGAAGGAAAATGATTGTCAGCGATGGTTAGAGAATCAAGAATACCAGCGTCAACTAGAAGAAAAAGGGTATGAAAAGAAACAAGCCGAATCGCATTGGAATTGCCTTCAGATACTGCTGGAACGAAGGTTTGAAATTGCCTACCAGACACAACTGTCCAGAATGCAGCAATCAATATTGGGAGTTTAGGCAATCTTAAATCAACCGTCGGTCTATCCATGCCCAAGATGCATATCATCATAATAACATGGATCGGCGCTTAAAAAATAGAAGTATTCATGATCGGCTGGGAAAAAGAGTTATTGACCAAGACTGGGCTGATCATGAAAAAGGAACCAACAAGAAAGAGTACATTTGACAGGAAGGCCAATGGTGCCCCGGAGGACTAACGAGGAGCCAGAAGAGAAGGGTGCAGCGCCTAAGGAATAGAGAGTTGGAACAGGCTCAAGTATCCGGTAAACCTTAAGTGTGGCGTGCCAAGGAAATAACCGATAGAAAGCAGTCATCGGCTAATATTCAAATGACTTTTCTGTTGCCGTCAGAATTTAGAGCTCCGGCAGATCAGGAAGTTTATTCAGACTTCGATAAATCAGAGTATGAAGAAATGGTTGCCAAGTTAACGGTTGTACAGCAAGCAATATTTGATAAGCCAGTCAAGCATCGGCACTTAAATGCTTTATATATGAAAGGTCTTGTTGATGAAAAGCCGATGAGCAAGATGTTGGTGGACGGAGGTGCATCTATCAATCTTATGCCTTATATTACTTTTCGTAAGCTTGGCAAAGGACCAGAAGATCTATTGGAAACCGACATGATGCTTAGAGACTTCGGAGGTAACACGTCTAAGACCCGGGGGCAATAAACGTTGAGCTAACAATCGGGAGTAAGACTCTGCTCACCACATTCTTCGTCATCGATGAAAAAGGATCATACAGTTTACTCCTCGGTCGTGACTGGATTCATGCTAACTATTGTGTGCCATCGACCATGCATCAGTGTTTGATTCAATGTCATGGAGATGATATCGAAGTGGTTCATGCTGACGAGTCTATGAGTATTGCAACAGCCGATCCAGTCTTTTGGGAACTAGGAGATTTTGAATGTTTCTCTGGCAAGACATGGGAAGGAGGCTTTATTAAGATCAGCAATGAAAGCCAACAGCCGATGCAAGCGATCGGCTCTGAGAGTTTATTTTAGTAAAAAGGTTATGGCTTCACATCGGCCGTTGGAATAAAGGAAAACAAACATTAGTTATGAGGTTTAGGCCGATGTATGAATGCTAGATAAGTGCGATTTAGAGTAAATGGATTTCTTAAGAGAAGTTCTGTTTCGCTTAATAGGACGTTTGACCTGGGTTGATTACTCGTCCGACCTTTTATATTGAAAGTTCTACGGGACGTTATCCTAGCGTCTGATCAACACTTGGTAGCCGATTCATTCTTGGCTCCAATAGCCGATACCAGAAGGGTATCGCCTCTAGGTCAAAAAGTAAAATTCTTCAAAGCCGATACGATATGTATCGCCTACAGAGCAAAAACAAAAAACAAACATACGCAAGGATGTCACACTGAAGCACAATCATAAAGGAACAGGAGTCTTTGTTCATCAGATTACCCTTAGTATAGACTAATCAAAGATCTTGTTCACCACATCCTGAGCGGATGTGATGTCTACTACGGCCTCCGCTGCAATAGTGAATTCTTCAAGCAGGTCCTCGTGCTCCTCAGGGCCATCGCCCACCGGGAAACTTGTTTCCATGGCATGAAGCTTGTACCCCGTTTGTACTTGTGCCGCGGTTAGCGCCACCGCCGCACCATGACAAACGCCATGGAGGGCGATCTCCCGAACGTGGACCAGGATGTCTTGAAGACGAGTGTCGATGGAGGAACCCCGGGCATTGACAGCGTCTACGGCTGCGTTCGCCGCCAATTGAAGAGATTCCAACTGTGCTATCAAGGCTGACAATCACGAGAACAAGAAGACGATCAAGATGAAGATAATGGAAGTTAGAACAAAAGCCTTCATGGGATTCATCTTACCCTACACCATGGCGTCGGATTCGGCCAGCCACGCTCGGACGGCGCTAGCCTCCTCCTTAGCCGCATGAAGGGTGGCCTAGGAAACCCTGAGGCGAATCTCTAGTTGGCCGTTCTCCCAAGTCACCTCAGAGTAACGGTTTTGAGCCATCCTTCACTCATGAAGATAGCGCCGGGCGTCGTCGCCGTTGTAGGAATCAGAAGAATCCGACAATGAGGCCGGCACAGAAGATGCGGCGTCAAAAGGCCCGCCGGCCCTGGGAAGGGGGCGGAGACTGTCATTCACAACAAACCTGTAGGTGAATCAGAACTGTTCATCATCATAAACAAGAAATGTCAATCTCACCTCATGCGCCGGAGACGCTGATTCATCGGCATAGTCTCTTCTAGGTTTTCCTCCGCCGCGCGCTTGCCTCGGTTTTCTTCGCCGGCCATGAAGAACGATTGGATCTACGAAAGGGAGAAAGAGAACCGCTATAGGGTTTCAACAGGAGGAGAAGAGCGGAGAAACAGTTGTGAGTAAGGATGTATTCGAGGCCGAAACCACCAGCCGGTATTTGAAGACCTGAAGCGAAGAGACAGACGTCTCAGGACATGTAAAAGGCAACAACAATTAATGGAAGGCGAAGCACCGCTTCACTAATGCCAATGGGAATACGGCGCTGAGCAACTGAAAGGTAGGAAATCGAAGGGTTCTCTTAATAAAAGCCTTGTTTTCAGACTTGATTAAACTAAGGACATGGATCGGCCGTATCAAATTGGCTCTTTAGCCGAAGAAGGAAGCATGAGTAAACAACGGAGAATATGATCGGATCTACACAAGATCAGCGATAACATGTATATTTCAAGTTTAGGACACCATGGGTCGCTCTCGGTATTTCCAGTCAAATGACATCAGCTCCCACAGGCTGTTGACTTCTCCAGCTGATCCAGAAGTGCTCTCAAAGACACACTTATGACGACCAAAAGGCGAGATAGCCAGTATGGTTGCCTAATCAGGGTAAACCTTATCGGCTCAGACATTGTGCGCTTGGTACATTTTGGAGATGCTGAGAGAAGAAGAAGGATTCAGCAGATCAATGTGAAATATTTGAAGGAATATTACCCTAACGTTTGGATTAATACTCAACGACCAATTCGCTCGACTGACAACTCTAATAGCCAATACCAGAAAGGTATCGCTGCTGGTACAAAAATAGACCCAGAAGAGTAAAAGCCGGTACTATGCGTATCATCCATGGAGGCAAAGCAAGCATAAACAAAGTAATACGCATAGTGCCAAGACAGGAAAAATATCTGCTAAATGTCGCCTATTACAAACTACGGGCCGAGGAAAACCTTGCCTACTATATCATCGGCTAAGGTATTAAAAGCTACAGAATTGGCGACACTCATGAAATCCTCAACCAAGCGCTCCTGCTCCCCAGGGTATGCTGCATCCGGAAAACCATGGGGAAGAAGCTGAAGATTTTGGCCCGAATGGGCTTGGGCGGCAACCAACGCCATGGCAGCGCCATGACGAACGCCATGGAGGGCAACCTCCCTGACACGATTCAGGATGTCATGCAAACGAACCACCAAAACAGTGCCCCTGGCATTGACAAATCCTGCCGCATGATCCGTAGCTGATCAAAGGCTCTCCAGTTGGGCAGATAGATCTAAAAGATTCAAAGGGGAAGTGATCAGAGTCTTAGAGACAAAATTGAAAAGAAGGAGAGGTTACGGCAGGTATCTCACCCACAATTCTGGCTTCGGCCTTGGCCAACCTATCCTCCATCGAATCGACCGCAGGAGATGACCGGCATCGAACCATGGCCAGGGCCGATTCTGCGAGGGATAGACACTCAGCGAGACTCTGGCCATGTCGATCAATGGAGGCAAGTAGATCGTCATTACCAATCCACCTCATCTGATGGCAAGGGGGCTGGCGGCAAGCCGTCGATGAGGAAGGCCCTGAAGGCCGAACAGAGTCGGCCCTGTTCCCCAAGGCAGCGGAGGCATCATGGGATACACCCTCCTGACGATGAAGGCACTGACGCGATGATGCAGATCCGATGAAGACCATCTCAGGAGACCTCTTGCTGTTCTCCATGATCTCTGACCTACGAAAAAGCAGGAACTATGCTAAGGGTGCAGAAGGTTTGAGGCAAAGTGAGTTATACTTGGATCCACTGCCAAGGCCCGTTTATATAGCCTAGGAAGGCGAGAAGATAGATTTCACCAGGAGATATGAAATTGAAATCAGAAATGGAAATGGATTGGCACTCCAGGAATTCAGGGGACGGATAACGGAAGGATAGTAAATTCAAACTTATCGTCTCCCAAAATTACGAAGCATTGTGAGACAGATATAGAGAGTGTACATTGACTAGAGACCTACCCACCAAGGCTTCTTTGGATTGAAGGGAGTCCAGATCCCCATAAGGCCGAGGGTCATCGTAAACCAAGTCACATCGGCCCATTGATGAGATTGTGCAAGAGAAAGGGAAAAGCAGCCTGCCCAACAGGTACCCAGCCAATTCCTCGGTGACTGGGAGACCGCTGGAAAGAAGCTCATGGCTTTCCCGATAGGCATTTGATGGAACAAACAAGGGAAGATGTCCACATATTCTATCCTTCACAAAACACTAAAACAGCTTTGCGAGTATGGAGAGAAGACTCAGGTGATATCACAAGAATTCTTCTAACCGTGATGGCTGGTCTTCTTGCTCAACGAAGCGCTAGAATAAGTGACACAATCACCCCATACACAAGAATTCTTCTAACCGCTCAAGATCATCATAACGAAAGGATAGACCATGGAGGGTCCAGCGGAGTTGGGAGCACTCGGAAAGACAGATGGAAGAGAAACATGGCTGAAGTAGTGAGTTGCTCTCACTAGGGTCGGATAAGCGTTTTATAGCCGGCCCGGGAAGATGAATCCAAATGCCCGTGAAACAGTGGTGCTCTTGCAAAAGTTTTGAGGCATAGGCTCGTGAATGGACGCAAGCGGTGACGGACGTAGGACCCCAGATCAAGGTTCTCTACCCGTGACTGTGGACCAATCAGGGATGCAGACAGGATAATTTTGGAATAAAATTACTTTTATCCCAAAATTGGGGGGCATGTGTTTACACCAGAATTTGGAAGAAGGATTTTAGGGGCTCGAAAATTCCCAAAACCATGTCAGCGAGGAATCAATTGCGTGTAGATCGAAAACAGCTGATTCGGATACATCACTAGAATCAGCTTTCTTCAGATAGTGCCGGTGGATAACGACAGAAGCTATGATCGGCGCTGGGATGAGACATGCTGGACTCTACAAAAAGGGAAAGATTAGAGTCCAAGTTATCTTAAATTAGGAATGTTTTCATTTTTATGACAAAGATTGTAACGAATCGTGCTCGAGTAGGATTCATGTCTAGACTCCGGGTATAAATATCAAACCCCGGCTATTGTAAAAAGAACACAATCAATCAAATACAAGTCAATTACTTTTTTGGCTCCGGCCACCCCTTAGGAGTAGGAGTAGAGTAGATCTTGGCGAGTTCTTCAGCAAGTATGGCTGCATCGATCCGGTCGACCTCCACTGCTTGTTGTAAGTACCGTCATGGTTTATACCTCTGTTCATATGGCTGTATCGATTCGGTCGACGCCCACTGCGGCTCTGGTATAAGCTAGTTATCGACTCTTGCCTAATTTAAGTATGGCCTGTGTGATTCTGCCTCACACCCCACTGCTTGAATTAGATCAAGGTCAAGTTATCGGCTCTACCTTAGTATGGCAGTCTTTGGTATATTCATTAAGTTACCGGTATTGCTTATTGCTTTCATTGTTTATCTAATTACAGCAATATCACTCTGTCCGATTGAGATTGATCTAGATCGGCCTTACATCTTGTTTAACTCATTGTTTGCTAATCTAAAACTGATCTAATCTACATCTTAAGCGATGAGTTATGTTTTTATCGGCTATTTTGCATCAATCTTAATCATGCATAGCGTGCGGTTAAGGCATGTTCGATCTTGAGTAGATCTATCGGTTAGCGAGAACCGTTTCATGGCCCGTTATCATGGCCTGTGGGATTCTGCCTCTCACCCCACTATTAACACCGTGGAGCGGGGATCGTTAGTTGGTAGATCCATTCTGGAGAAGGCATGACCTTAACTGTGCGCTATGCCTGAATCGGCTATTTAGCCGATATCGAGTGCTTTCACGAGCAGTTCACGTCACGAGACCATTGAAGTAGAGATAAGTTGAAAGATATGTTAGCCCCATGATCTTGTTATTGTATTACGGCCTGCATGATTCTGCCTCATGCCCCACTGATATTAGTAATGAGTTAGGGTCGTCGAGTCTATTGTTGTTTCTACGACCTACATGATTCTGCCTCATGCCCCATTGGTCATGGCGATAGATGAGATCTAACATGTTCATTAGATTTATCTTTATTAGATGGTTAAGTGGTGTTGAATTGTTTCTTTATACAAACAGGAGTTTGGTTACTTGTAATCATTGGCTCAGCATAAACCGATCATCATCGATATCTTATTGCCATTGATTAATGTTTGCTTAATTGATATTTATTCTAAACGATAACCGATTCTTCTTACACAACCCCATAAGCTTTAACCGATTTATTCTTTTGAATATGCTGGAATCAACTATTTAGTCAACCTCCTCTCATATCGGCTCTCAGAGCCGCACATTCGGGACTGTCTGGCAACACCGGCATGTTCCGCTCTTAATTACTGATAAACTTTCTCTCCTTGTCAATTGCAGGGTCAAATTGACTAGCACGTCTTGGGAGGATTGCATAGGATGGACCACCCTTGCGCTGAAGCTAGGCGGATCTGCTCCATCGAGCGGACCCTTCCGACTTGCTGCGTGTGTCCTCGGCACGGGACGAAATTCTATGTCGACAGCTGGCCAGCGGGGCTAAAATGTGTGTGATCTATTGGAACGACAGGACGGTGGAGGGTGATCACAGATCCGACACGATGCGAGAAGAAACCGAGAGAACAACATGAGCCTCCTTTCCTTTCGCTCCCCTAGTCCTGAGCGAACGGGTTTCCCATGTCCTCTCAGGCTCGTGCACAGGTGCTGTAACAACCCAAAAATCCACACACCAAAAATTACAACTACAATTTTTTTGTTTAAACCCTATGTAATGTTGAGTGACACATGTAGAAGCAAAACCCTAGTTTTGGATTAGATGTGACCCAACTAGGTTAAAATCATAAGCATAGTTTGGTTTTATGCCACATGTGTAATTAAATTCCTAAATAAACAAATCATGCATGCATCCTGAATTCCACTTGTGATTTAGATTTTTTTTGCCTTATGTGATGTTTAACTAACTTACTTAATATTTATGATAAACCCTAATATATAGGATGTATTTTGACCACCATTTGAAACACCTTGTGGGACCCACTACATAACTCGAAGCTCAAGTTTAAACTCTAACTAAATTTGAATCGAAGCAAAAGAAATAAAAGAGAAAGGAAAGAAGAGGGAGCAAGAAGAGCCTCAGCCTGCTTTCGGCCTTGCAAGCCACTGTTCGCCCAACTCATGCCCGCCGCCCCCTCCCACTCACAAGAAGATGCACCCACGCCATCCTAGCATCGCCGCCAAGACGCTGCGACAAACCACCGACAAGCCAGGCCCGCTCGTCAGCCATCACGAGCCGCATGCAGCCACAACGCGCCAAGCGCCTGACGACCCGACCCCGCTTGTCAGCATAGTAGCGTCTTCTTCCCCTCGCCCACGCGTTCTCCCCGCGCGATTGGGGGCCAACCAGTGTGGCAGGCGCGGACCAGGGGGTCATGCAAGAAGCATGACCCTGTTCCCCCTTGCGCCGTGCCTACGCTACCACACGCGAGCCGTCGGATGCGCTGCACGCATCACCACCGCCGGATCGCCGTCCGCCATTGGAGCCCTTGGAGCTCGGCTATAAAAGCCAACGCCCGCGAGCCCTAACCCTCAGCCCTTGGAGGAAGAAGCAAGGAGGAGAAGGAAGCCGCTGCGAACCGGACCTCGCTGGAGCCAGGAGCGCCGCCCCGATCAGCTACAGTGACATAGCTGCTCGACACGGCACTACATCGCCTCATCATGGCCTCACCTCGCCACCGCACCGCCATCCTACCGCCACGAGCCCTACGGTGAGCCACGTCGTTCACCGCTCACCGTGCTAGCCATACTCGCCATGAACGCCACCGCGTTCCCGCACCTAGGGGACGTAGAGGCGGAGCATTCCCGCTCCTGGACACGCTGCACACGCACCGCACGCGCACAAGCCCAAGGCTTAGCCTCACCGACCCCTAGCGGCTCGGGAACACCGGCACGACCACTCCTAGCCTCTCGGACGCCATGAACAGACCACGTCGGAGCACGAGCTCTTGCTCTGGCTTAGCCAACCGGTAGCATAGAAGGACCACCATGACCCTCTTGTTGAGCCAAATGGAAACACGAAGCAAAGGGAAGAAAGGGGGCGACGCTGAGCCCTCTGCTCGGGAACGCCAGCGCCGAGCGCTCTGCTCATGCCATGCATATGCATCGCACGCACGCACGTGCTCACCATGGCCAGAGCACAACCATGGCGAGACCACCGCGTCTTCTACGTCGCGGTAAAGGCGACGTTGACACCCCGACTGGCTCCGCCATGACGAAAGACACACCGCGCTCACCTTAGCCGAGGATGAAGCCCACCGGAGCCCTGTGTTGCCGCACCGCACCTCGTCGGAGCACCACCGCCTCCGCTTTGCCCCCACCACCATGGCCGGAGGCGTTGAGAGCTCCCGGAGCCCCTTCGACCTGCTCGCCATGGCCATAGCAGCGTCGGGGAGCTCGTGCGCACCACCAATCTCCGGTACCGCCGCCATAGCCACCACACCACCGCTCGTCGGTGTACGAGGACCGCCGCCACCGCGGCCAGCCAACTGGAGCCGCCCGGCCATCATATTAACTTCACTGGGGCACCCGCTATGGCAAGGCCAAGCTTTTGCCCACCTTAACTGCACACCCGAGCCACTCGAGGGGCTCGCCGGTGTGCTCACCACCGGTAGGAGCACGCCGGGAAAGAAGATGGGGATTTTCCCCTCGCCGGCCACACGTCCGTGCACTTGGTGCACGTGAACCGAACCCTAGGAAGGAGTAAGTGGACCAAGTTCTTCATAGACCGGCTCTGCGGTCTATGGACCAACGCAGGCGGGTTCACCATGAACCGCGCCTCACCTGTCAGTCACCGTTTGACCCCGGACCCACCTGTCAGTGACCAACCAGGATGATGATGTCATGCTGACGTCAGGGGGACCCACATGTCAGCCGCGGTTTAGCTCTGATGGCGCCATGCTAACGTCATGCCGAAATTGAGACTACGCCAGCGTCGAGGACCTCGGCAACCATTCTGACCACCTCAGCGATCTCTCCGACCACCTCGGCAATCTCTCCGACCACCTCAGCGATCTCACCGACCACCTCAGCGATCTCTCCGACCACCTCGGCGATCTCTCCGACCACCTCGGTGATCTACCCGACCACCGTGGCGACCTTTCCGACCACCTCGGTGACCTCTCCGACCACCTCACCAGCTGATACACCACTCCAAGTCCCTACATGCCACGTGAACCAGTCACAGTGTGACACGTGACAGCCCTGAATTAATCAGCCTTTATTATTTTTAGAAATGGATTTAATGTTCGGAAATTCGTAACTAATTTATACGACCTCAGAAAAATATAAAACCAGGACCAAAATTCATCTAAAATCGAGCTCTACGCAATGAACCCACATTTGAGTGCATTTGGCTCTTTTGAATTTTCATTGCTTCTTTGTGCTATTCTATAGATGTCGCTAACGTGACTATAATTCGATCGTATGCAGACTCGGAGGAGAACCAGATGGACGAGGACCGAGAGTACCGTGAGGAGTACAGAGACGACTTCACTGAAGGTGCCACATCCCACCCAATCTCGTAGCACCTATTACGCATGGCTAATATAGAGCTGCTATTGCTTTACTTTATTGTTATAATCACACTCTATGATAGGACTTGCATGGTAGTATGCTTTCTTGATGGCCTTTACCTTGACACAACCTTACCCCTGCTCACCCTGCTGTTAGGCTAGTCACACGCTTGCTGCTATATTTCATTGCTTATTACTTCTACTACGCTTGTACTACATTGATGCGTGGTGGAAACTGGTGTTATCTGAACTATGGGGAGAGTGCTGCGTGTGTGACTTGGGTGCATGGAGGGTGAGGGTTGTGTTGACCAAGTTGGAATATATGACGAGCCTAGGGCAAGTCTTGCCGTGGGGTGCTACCTGGGCACCCCTGGAAATGGATACCTGTGGTGGGTAAATGGTATATGAGGTGGCACTGGGTGTGAACCTGTGATGGGAGGAGCCTAGGGTGGAGGTGCTATGGTGGCACGGTAAATGGAAACCCTAATGAAGACATTCTGGCTTGGTCATCCCTAAGGACTTACTAGTACTCAGATTCACCGGGAAGCCTTACGTACCACTCGCCCTATATGGTGCGGGACGGCCGGACTACTTGGTAGGATATTGCCACTACTGCTAGGTTGATAGCGGACAGTGTGAGGGAGGTATGGGGCACGGAGGATTCCCCCACCCTTCTGAGACTTCATGGAGACCTTGTGGACCCGGCTCATGACTCACAGTTTCAGCCACCCCATACTAGACTTGGGGTGTACCTGGGCTGAAAGGTAGGGTGGCATCATCCTAGGCTAGCAAGCGGCCAAAATCAGCCCAGTTGATGACCGTCAGCAAGGAAGGTGGATCTTGTGGTAATGTAAAACCTCTGTAGAGTGTATGGTTGATCGATCGATACATATGCCGACTTGTCGGCTATGGACCTTTCCTGGGTTTCGCTTAAACTAGATAGTGAGATGAGTCCTTCTCTTCTCCCCCCCGGGAGTGAGTGTTCGGACGTAGCCAGGGGCTACGGGCCATAAGACAGTTCCGAGAGGGAGTTGGCCTGTCGACTGAGCGATGGTGTGGTTGTGATGTGGTGATGATGTAGACATGGTGGTATATCGATCCCAGGATCGAAACCTGGCTCTAGACGGGAATGGGGTGGAATGGGTGTGGGATTGGTGTTAAAACTTGACTAACTATTATTATATACTTGATATGCTAATACATAGGAAACCCCAGCCTTATAGGTTCCTTTTGATTATATCCAACTTGCATCCAATTTTCACAAAGCAATGCTCATAGGATGGGAGTGGCTAGTACAAATCATACTGATAAATTTTGGCACACAGGTTCTGCTGAGGAGTATAACTCTGAGGAGTTTGATGGTTGAGGGGTTCATTCCGACGCTCGAATTTGGCGATCTTATCTTCAAGCTGTTCTGATTGAATGCTACTTTTGATTCCGCCAATGCGGCGATGTAATAATTTATGTAATTCTGCACTATTTGTACTATGATATTATCGTTGTATGGATGTGGTATTCGACTGGAATTTGGATAATATGATCTACAACGGTCATAATACACTTCGACTCTGTGGATTTTCCCTTCGTAGAAATCAGGTCGTTTCAGTTGGTATCAGAGCCATACATGACCCTAGGATGAAACCTTCAGAAATGGATGATAGAATAGGACGTGAACAACCCTTCTTTTGATTATATACCGACCTTGCATTTACTTTTTTGTAGGGCTTATCTATTTATTGATCTGCTGACACCTGTTTCCTTAAAACATGCAGATGGCAACGAACGTTGAATGGCCGCCTCTAGGACCGCTACCTCTAGACCACGCCAAGCTTACCTTCGACCTACATGAGCTCGGGGGTTTTGCTCAGACCCTCTGCCGAGTTCTCGTCATGTTAGGAGTCCCTGACGAGCTTGTCAAGGTCACCAGCACCGGGAAGTCAGCTCAGGAAGGAGGAATCGAAGGACCGATTGTCACCTCAGTTGAGTTCCTAGCTAGCACTACCTTACCTTCTGTCCCAGCTTTCACCGAGTTGACTATAGAGGACACAGTTGAGGAGGGACTGCGAGCTGTCTCACATAAGGCACTTCGCAAAGTGATGAGGGACCACTATGAGCACCTGAAGATGACAGAGTTCTGTGTACTTCCCCAGGCCCTCGACCTCAGCCTTACCCCTAGTGAGCAGAGTTTCACAACCAGTAGAGTTATCTTTGTAGAGGAGGACAGATGCCTTCGTGTCTCGGCTATCCACCTACTAGAGCAGGACAGGTACGTGACCCAGCTTGAGCAGAGGAGACGTCAGGACTGGGCCCTTCTGTGGGAGTACCAGGAGCGAGACTCGTAGGGAGCACAGGAGCGAGCTAGTCTGCTTGAGACAGTTGCCAAACTACAGGATGAGCTCAACCGTCGTGAAGAAGTCCACAGAGCCGAGCTCGCTGACTTATAGGACAAAGCAGCTGACCTAGGCAATAGGAACTGCTACCTCGATAGCAAGGTCTTGGAGTTGCAGGGAGAATTGGACGACAAGAAGGCCGAGTTCAACTGCAGAGGAGATAGAGAGAGGTCCAAGGGGATTGATATGCTGAAAATCCAATCTCAGAGCAAAACCATAACTCAGAAGCTAAAGGACTTCAGGAAGAAGGCCATTCGCAACCAGGGTCACCTGATCGAGGCACTCAGGCAGAACGAGTACCTACAGGACATGTGTGAGAGGACTTGGCAGGCTTGGCAGAAGTCTGACAAGAAGCGCCTCAGGGAGATGAAGGGTATGTGGGATCAGCTACCCAAGGAGATTCACAGCAAGACGAAGCCTAGGATAGAGGAGTTTGAGTTAGCCCTGACTCATTTCAACCTAGATGCCTGCCCTACCCTACCTAGAGCCAAGCCTACTGAGGAGCTCGCCGAGGCCTTGAAGTACGTGTCCCGACTTCACAAGTCTGACGAGGACATCAAGATCGAGAACAGTCGTATCCCAGCTGCGGTGTACGAGTTAGAGTAGATGACCCTGCGTGGTCATGAGTCATGTCAATGGCTTCCATAAGTTGTACCCCATGATGTACCCTTATGAGATGTAATATAAGACACTATGCGTAGTATGATTCTCGCGAGTCTCCAAGTGTAGCTACTGGAGATGATGCTATGTAATAAAACCCATGTAATGAGTGTTTTGGATCTTATTGCATCTTATGGATCTTATTGC
Source organism: Miscanthus lutarioriparius (assembly GCA_904845875.1). Classification (NCBI taxonomy): domain Eukaryota; kingdom Viridiplantae; phylum Streptophyta; class Magnoliopsida; order Poales; family Poaceae; genus Miscanthus; species Miscanthus lutarioriparius. Next base: position 8,109,477 of record CAJGYO010000001.1, read on the forward strand.
TTCTTTGTAATGAGTGTTGGATAGTATAAATGTTTTTCTTTAAATCGTCAAAAATCATGTAATCATACTGAATTATAAGCACTTAGGGCACAAATACTAAAATTCCTACGATCTGTGTTGTAGATGCCGAACCGCCTGTATGTTCGCCTAATGAACCGTAGATGTGCGCCCACCCCTGAACCAGTCGAACCAAACGGGGGGCGTGGTGGCAACAACCGTGGCCATGGCCATGGATGTGGAGGGATACCCTTCAACCTAGAGAATACCCCGCCGCCTATTGAGGAGAACATTCCGCCACCACCACCACCGAACCTGGCAGAAGTGATGGCACAACAGACCCAGCTTCTTGCAGCTCTTGTTGACGGAGCAAACCGTCACCGGGGAGGTCAGCAGAATGACTTCCAAAGGAAGCTAGAGGGATTTCTAAAGCTGAGGCCATCTACCTATGATGGCACCGACCCTGACCCGCTTGTAGCCGATGACTGGCTCAAGGAGGTGGAAAAGAAGCTTGACCTCACCACCTTCACCGACGATGAGTGTGTTGGAGCTACCACACACCAGCTCACAGGTGCAGCACGTGCCTGGTGGGACAGTTTTAGTGATTCCCATGAGGACCCTGCCAACATCTCGTGGGATGAGTTCGCCGAAGCATTCACTGAGTATCACATTCCCAAGGGTATCATGGAGGCTAAAGCCGAGGAGTTCCGCAACATCAAGATGGGAAAAGGATAGGGTGACTGAGTACACTACTTGTTTCACCAACCTTCTACGCTATGCACCTTCCTATGTTGTGAACTCTGAGAAGGAGAAGCTGTACTATTACCGCAAGGGACTTAACCCGCACATCAAGCTGAAGTTTGGCGGTATTGAGAGTTGCACGCTGCGTGCTCTGGTGGATCGCTGCATCTAGATTGAGGACTGTGCTGAAGCTGGAGAGGAGTATAGGGAGAGGAAGCGTAAGCCTGAGGAGTCCTTCTGTGGCTGTGATCACAAGAGGTTCCATAGGGATGCACCATCCAGGGAACGCTCACGCCACAACAGGGATGACAACCCTCGATCGAGTAGGGGTGGTGGAGGCTACACCACCAAATACTCCCGCCCTACTCAGGATCGTTACACTCAGGACCGTTATGCTCAGGACCGCAACACTTAGGACCGTTTCAACTATTCTCACTCTATGAATGAACGCCCAGCACAGAACCGCTCCACACCAAGCACTGGAAACTGGAAGGCACTCGCGCCAACCCCTATGGGCAGTGCGCCTTTCACCTGCTTCGCTTGTGGCCAACCGGGTCACAAAGCCGCTGAGTGCCCTCAGAACTCAGCCGCTCAGAAGTCTCAGTTCAAGGGATCTGCTGCTCGTGGACGTCTCAACCATCTGGACACCGAGGAAGCACAGGCTGCCCCTGACGTTGTGTACGGTATGTTTTTAGTTAATGGCAATACTGCATCAGTTCTATTTGACTCTGGAGCAACTTGTTCTTACATATCATCCAAGTTTGCACGAGAGCATGACCTACCTGTAACCCCACGTGGAAAGCCTATCATCACCAGCTCACCTTTAGGAGACCTAAAGTGCACCCACATCTATAAGGGAGTGAGTCTTACCATTGAGGGTCTTATCTTTAAAGCCGACCTAACCCTGTTACCTTCCACGAGCCTAGAGATCATCTTAGGTATGGATTGGCTAACCATTCACCGAGGTATCATATCATGTTCACCTAGATACATTCAAGTGACCCACCCATTAGGCCAAGTTATTAGATGTGAACCCCAGTCCAAAAAGTCCACTTCTATCCTATGTGCCCTTAAAGCCAGTTCAGAATCACAAAAAGAGGAGAAGACAATTCATGATGTGCCTATGGTCAGAGACTATCCCGATGTATTCCCTGAAGAATTGCCGGGTATGCCACTAGACCGTGATGTAGAGTTCATCATTGATCTTTTGCCAGGAACAGGACCCGTTGCCAAGAGACCCTATCGCATGTCAGTTGACAAACTAGCCAAGCTCAAGAAATAGCTTGATGAGCTCATCTCGAAGGGATATATTAGACCCAGTGCTTCACCCTGGGGATCCCCTGTTCTGTTTGTTAGGAAGAAGGATGGCTCAATGAGGATGTGCATTGATTACCGGAACTTGAACGCAGTCACCATCAAGAACAAGTACCCCCTGCCAAGGATCGATGATTTGCTTGATCAGCTTCGAGGTGCCAAGTATTTCTCCAAGATTGATCTCAGATCTGGCTATCATCAGATGAAGATTTGAGAGAGTGACATCCCGAAGACAGCTTTCGTGACTAGGTATGGGCAGTTTGAGTTCACTGTGGTGTCCTTTGGACTCACGAATGCTCCCGCATACTTCATGAACATGATGAATAAGGTTTTCATGGATGATCTGGATAAGTTCGTGGTAGTATTCATTGATGACATCCTTGTCTATTCACCCACCGCTGAAGAACATGAACATCATCTAAGAACTGTGCTTGAGAAACTAGCCCAACATCAGCTCTACGCACAGTTCAGCAAATGTGAGTTTTGACTACAGGAAGTTGCCTTCCTAGGCCATGTACTATCAACTGAAGGTGTTGCAGTTGACCCAACTAAGATTGAAGCTGTGAAAGAATGGGATCAACCCCGTAGTGTGACAGAAATCAGAAGTTTCTTGGGATTGGCAAGATATTATCGCTGATTCATCGAAAATTTCTCTAAGATAGCCTGTCCGATGACCAACCTTCTAAAGAAGACTAAGGAGTTTGAATGGACGCCCGAGTGCGAGCAAAGCTTCCAGGAATTGAAACAGAAGCTTACCACAACTTCTGTGCTAGCATTGCCTGATATCAGTAAAGATTTTGTGGTCTATTGTGATGCATCTCGTCAAGGACTTGGCTGTGTATTGATGCATGGTGGAAGGGTGATAGCTTATGCCTCTCGACAGTTGAAAGAACACGAGAATTGTTACCCCACTCATGATCTTGAGTTAGCAGCAGTTGTACACGCATTGAAGATTTGGAGGCCCTACTTGATAGGCAACAAGTGTGATATCTACACCGATCACAAGAGCTTGAAGTACTTTTTCACTCAAGAAGATTTGAATATGAGACAACGCCGATGGCTAGAGTTGATCAAGGACTATGACCTAGAAATTCACTATTATCTGGAAAAAGCTAATATAGTCACAGATGCTCTCAGTCACAAGAGTTACTGTCACCTTTGATCACTGAATCCGTACCACCTGAGCTCAAGGAAGAGATTGATGATTTCCAACTTGAGATACTACCGCATGGCTTGTTGAATAAGCTCCGCATACAGTATGATCTCACAGACCGCATCCGTCAAGCTCAAAAAAATTGTGAAGAGATTGAATATCTCTGTGGTATGATGAAACTAGGCTACAAGACCAACCACCATGAAGATGAACAAGGAACCATCTGGTTCAAGAACATAATCTATGTACCTTCTAATCCAGCACTACGGGAGGAAATTCTGTCAGAAGCTCATGATTCTAAGTACTGTATTCACCCTGGAGGTTCAAAGATGTATCAAGACTTGAAGAAACACTTTTGGTGGAAAGGCATGAAGACAGACATTGCGAGACATGTGGCACGATGTGACACCTATAATAGAGTCAAGGCTGAACATCAAAGGCCTGTAGGATTGCTGAAGCCTCTTGACGTTCCCGAGTGGAAATGGGAGAGCATATCCATGGATTTCATAGTTGGATTGCCCCGTTCACAGAAAGGCAATGATTCCATTTGGGTGATTGTTGATCGTTTGACCAAGGTTGCTCACTTTGTACCCGTTGAGACCAAGACCGATGCCAAAAAGTTACCAGATCTATATGTTGAGCATATCCTCAGACTGCATGGAGCTCCCTCTAATATTGTATCTGATCGTGGTCCTCAGTTTATGTCCCAATTCTGGGAAGCTCTGCACAAGTCCATCAGAACCAAACTTGATTTCAGTATCGCTTATCACCCACAGACAGATGGACAGACTGAACGAGTAAATCGGATCTTAGAAGACATGCTCTGCGCTAGTGTACTGAATTATGGCTCTGATTGGGAGGAATGCCTACCCTATGCAGAGTTCTCTTACAACAACAGCTACCAAGCCAGCATTAAGATGTCACCGTTTGAAGCTCTGTATGGCAGACCTTGTAAGACACCTTTGATGTGGTCCCAACCAGGAGAAAGATCATTCTTTGGTTCCGCTAAGATTCAAGATGCCGAAGAAGGAGTTGCTCAAGTAAAGGAGAATTTGAGAATTGCTCAAAGTCGATACAAGAGCTATGCTGACAGAAGAAGAAGAGAACTTGAGTACAACCTGGGAGATTTTGTCTATCTCAAGGTATCCCCGCTACATTGAACTGTCAGATTCCATGTGAAAGGAAAGCTCACCCCTAGATTTGTTGGCCCATACAAGATACGCAAGAGAATTGGAAAGCTCGCTTACAAACTTAAGCTACCTAAGGAATTGGCAGGTGTACATCCCATGTTTCATGTATCCCAGCTACGTAAGTGTTTGAGAGTGCCCGATGAAGTAGTTCCAACTAATATACTTGACATTCAAGATACTCTTGAGTATAAAGAGCATCCTATCAGAATTCTGGGTAGAGATACCAAAGAGACCTGAAGCAAAACTATTCCTATGTGCAAGGTCCAATGGAGCAATCACACTGAGAGAGAAGCAACATGGGAGAAAGAGTCTGACCTCTGGCTACAATATCCATATCTCTTCTAAGGGTACGCTACTCTTTAATCTCGGGGATGAGATTCTGTTAAGGGGGTAGGACTGTAACAACCCAAAAATCCACACACCAAAAATCACAACTACAAAATTTTTTGTTTAAACCCTATGTAATGTTGAGTGACACATGTAGAAGCAAAACCCTAGTTTTGGATTAGATGTGACCCAACTAGGTTAAAATCATAAGCATAGTTTGGTTTTATGCCACATGTGTAATTAAATTCCTTAATAAACAAATCATGCATGCATCCTTAATTCCACTTGTGATTTGGATTTTTTTGCCTTATGTGATGTTTAAATAACTTACTTAATATTTATGATAAACCCTAATATATGGGATGTATTTTGACCACCATTTGAAACACCTTGTGGGACCCACTACATAACTCGAAGCTCAAGTTTAAACTCTAACTAAATTTGAATTGAAGCAAAAGAAATAAAAGAGAAAGGAAAGAAGAGGGAGCAGCAGCAGCCCAGGCCTGCTCGGCCTTGCGAGCCAGCCTGTTCAGCCCAACTCGCGCCCGCCTACCCTCCCACTCGCGCACGCAACCCACGAAGCCGGCCCAGCATCGCCGCCCGCACGCGCATAGCCGCTGACAAGCTGGGCCTGTTCGTTAGCCATCACGCGCCACACGCAGCCACAACGCGCTAAGAGCCTGACGACCCGACCCCGCTTGTCAGCACAGTAGCGTCTTCTTCCCCTCGCCCACGCGTTCTCCCCGCACGACCGGGGGCCGACCAGCGTGGCAGGCACAGACCAGGGGGTCACGCAAGAAGCATGACCCTGTTCCCCCTTGCGCCGTGCCTACGCTACCGCACGTGAGCCGTCGGATGCGCCGCACGCATCACCACCGCCCGATCGCCGTCCACCATTGGAGCCCTTGGAGCTCGGCTATAAAAGCCAACGCCCGCGAGCCCTAACCCTCAGCCCGTTCATTGCCACCACTGGTGGCACAGCACCACACCGCGTCAAGCCGAGGGAGAGGGAGGAGGAAGAAGCAAGGAGGAGAAGGAAGCCACTGCGGAACCGAACCTCGCCGGAGCTAGGAGCGCCGCCCCGATCAGCTATAGCGACGTAGCTGCTCGGCACGGCACTGCATCGCCTCATCATGGCCTCGCCTCGCCACCGCACCGGCATCCTACCGCCATGAGACCTACGGTGAGCCACGTCGTTCGCTGCTCACCGCGCTAGCCATACTCGCCATGAATGTCACCGCGTTCCTACACCTAGGGGACGCCGAGGCAGAGCATTCCCGCTCCTGGACACGCTGCACATGCATCGCACGCGCACAAGCCCAAGGCCTAGCCTCACCGACCCCTAGCAGCTCGGGAACACCGGCACGACCACTCCTAGCCTCTCGGATGCCATGAACAGACCACGTCGGAGCACGAGCTCTTGCTCTAGCTTAACGAACCGGTAGCATAGAAGGACCACCACGACCCTCTTGTTGAGCCAAACGGAAACGCGAAGCAAAGGGAAGAAAGGGGGCGATGCTGAGCCCTCTGCTCAGGAACGCCAGCACCGAGCGCTCTGCTCATGCCATGCAACGCATCGCACGCACGCACGCGCTCACCATGGCCAGAGCACAACCATGGCGAGACCACTGTGTCTTCTACGTCGCGGTAAAGGCGACATTGACACCCCGACTAGCTCCGCCATGACAAAAGATAGACCGCGCTCACCTTAGCCGAGGATGAAGCCCACCGGAGCCCTGCATTGCCGCACCGCACCTCGTTGGAGCGCCACTGCCTGCGCTTTGCCCCCACCACCGTGGCCGGAGGCGTTGAGAGGTCCCGGAGCCCCTTCGACCTGCTCGCCATGGCCGTAGCAGCGTCGGGGAGCTCGTGCGCGCCACCAATCTCTGGTACCGCCGCCACAGCCACCACACCACCGCTCGTCGGTGTACGAGGACCGCCGCCACCGCGGCCAGCCAACTGGAGCCACCTGGCCATCACGTTAACTTCACCGGGGCACCCGCCATGGCAAGGCCAAGCTTTTGCCCACCTTAACTGCACACCCACGCTGCTGGAGGGGCTCGCCCGTGAGCTCACCACCGGCGGAAGCACGCCGAGGTAGAAGATGGGGATTTTCCCCTCGCCGACCACACGTCCGTGCACTTGGTGCACGTGAACCGAACCCTGGGAAGGAGTAAGTGGACCAAGTCCTTCATAGACCAGCTCTACGGTCTATGGACCAACGCAGGCGGGTTCACCATGAACCGCGCCTCATCTGTCAGTCACCGTTTGACCCCGGACCCACCTATCAGTGACCAACCGGGATGATGACGTCATGCTGACTTTAGTGGGACCCACCTGTCAGCCGCGGTTTAGCTCTGATGGAGCCATGCTGACGTCATGCCGAAATTGAGTCTACGCCAGCATCGAGGACCTCGGCAACCTTTCTGACCACCTCAGCGATCTCTCCGACCACCTCAGCAATCTCTCCGACCACCTCAGCGATCTCACCGACCACCTCAGCAATCTCTCCGACCACCTCGGCGATCTCTCCGACCACCTCGGCGATCTCCCCGACCACCGTGGCGACCCTTCCGACCACCTCGGCAACCTCTCCGACCACCTCACCAGCTGATACACCACTCCAAGTCCCTACATGCCACGTGAACCAGTCACAGTGTGACACGTGACAGCCCTGAATTAATCAGCCTTTATTATTTTCGGAAATGGATTTAATCTTCAGAAATTCGTAACTAATTCATACGACCTCAGAAAAATATAAAACTAGGACCAAAATTCATCTAAAATCGAGCTCTACGCAAAGAACCCATGTTTGAGTGCATTTGGCTCTTTTGAATTTTCATTGCTTCTTTGTGCTATTCTATAGACGTCGCTAACGCGACTATAATTCGATCGTATGCAGACTCGGAGGAGAACCAGACGGACGAGGACCGAGAGTACCGTGAGGAGTACGGAGATGACTTCACTGAAGGTGCCACATCCCACCCAATCTCGTAGCACCTATTACGCATGGCTAATATAGAGCTGCTATTGCTTTACTTTATTGTTATAATCACACTCTATGATAGGACTTGCATGGTAGTATGCTTTCTTGATGGCCTTTACCTTGACACAACCTTACCCCTGCTCACCCTGCTGTTAGGCTAGTCACACGCTTGCTGCTATATTTCATTGCTTATTACTTCTACTACGCTTGTACTACATTGATGCGTGGTGGAAACTGGTGTTATATGAACTATGGGAAGAGTGCTGCGTGTGTGACTTGGGTGCGTGGAGGGTGAGGGTTGTGTCGACCAAGTTGGAATATATGACGAGCCTGGGGCAAGTCTTGTCGCGGGGTGCTACCGGGGCACCCCTGGAAATGGATACCTGTGGTGGGTAAATGGTATATGAGGTGGCCCTGGGTGTGAACCTGTGATGGGAGGAGCCCAGGGTGGAGGTGCTGTGGTGGCATGATAAATGGAAACCCTGATGAAGACATTCTGGCTTGGTCATCCCTAAGGACTTACTAGTACTCAGATTCACCGGGAAGCCTTACGTACCACTCGCCCTATATGGTGCGGGACGGCCGGACTACTTGGTAGGATGTTGCCACTACTGCTAGGTTGATAGCGGACAGTGTGAGGGAGGTATGGGGCACGAAGGATTCCCCCCACACCGTTCCGAGACTTCATGGAGACCTTGTGGACCCGGCTCATGACTCACAGTTTCAGCCACCCCAGACTAGACTTGGGGTGTACCAGGGCTGAAAGGTAGGGTGGCATTATCCTAGGCTAGCAAGCGGCCGAAATCAGCCCAGTTGACGACGGTCAGCAAGGAAGGCGGATCTTGTGGTTATGTAAAACCTCTGCAGAGTGTATGGTTGATCGATCGATACATATGCCGACTTGTCGGCTATGGACCTTTCCTGGGTTTCGCTTAAACTAGATAGTGAGATAAGTCCTTCTCTTCTCCCCCCTGGGAGTGATTGTTCGGACGTAGCCAGGGGCTACGGGCCATGAGACAGTGCCGAGAGGGAGTTGGCCTGTCGACTGAGCGATGGTATGGTTGTGATGTGGTGATGATGTGGAGATGGTGGTATATCGATCCCAGGATCAAAACCTGGCTCTGGACGGGAATGGGGTGGAATGGGTGTGGGATTGGTGTTAAAACTTGACTAACTATTATTATATACTTGATATGCTAATACATAGAAAACCCCAGCCTTATAGGTTCCTTTTGATTATATCCAACTTGCATCCAATTTCCACAAAGCAATGCTCATAGGGTGGGAGTGGCTAGTACAAATCGTACTGATAAATTTTGGCACACAGGTTCTGCTGAGGAGTATAGCTCTGAGGAGTTTAACGGTTGAGGGGTTTGTACCTATGCTCGAGTATGGCGATCTTATCTTCAAGCTATTCTGATTGAATGCTACTTTTGATTCCGCCAATGCAGCGATGTAATAATTTATGTAATTCCGCACTATTTGTACTCTGATGTGGTATTCGACTGGAATTTGGGTAATATGATCTACAACGGTCATAATACACTTTGACTCTGTGGATTTTCCCTTCGCGGAAATCAGGTCATTTTAGGTGCCTGGCCTTGCCTAGGAGCTGGTCCATTGGGTTGGCTGGGGTGTCCCAAGTGAGAGGTTAGGACGTGGGTTACCGGCTTGTCGCGGCGTGGGGAGCGATCAGAAGATCCTCGAGAAAGGGGTCACGAGGATGGTGACAAGCAGTGCTATGTCGTGGGACACATATGTGTCCTCGCATGCGTCCTCCATGGGTGACTCATGTCCGTCCGCTGGCGCGAGGCAGAGCAGGTCGCTCGGGGGTCTAGGCGACTCCTAGACGGAGTGCTCGAGCGCACTATTTTGTGGTTTTCTCTGTGAGTTGGTCATGGTTTTCTGAAGCTAGGGGTGAGCCTACATGTGTATGTGGACATGTTTGGACAGGGCGGCTAGAGCGAGAGATAACACTACTGATTGATGACTTGGTTGCTGGAGCTCGAGGCGCGCTGAACCCCCGAGTGTTTGCTTGTGGTGGAGCTTTCGTAGTCCCTAGGCTATGAGCTGATGGGGTCGCTTCTCCACCACTCTAAGCGGTCATAGCCAGCGAGGTTCGACCCCTTGGGTAGCCTTGGGCCGTTCCTTGCTGGCTCGATATCCTCGATGGGCCCATGAGCCCCTGAGGAGGGCCTCTTCATGTCTGACTTGGTGTAGTTTCTGGTCGGGGGAGCTCATGCGTTCTGGTGCTCTAACCCTCCTGGTGCGATGGCGTCACTATCATTGTGCCCCTGCCTCTAGGTGTGGTTTCTGCTCTCGATGGAGAGCCATCATGACCCATCGCTGTGGGAGCTAGCTTTGAGTGCAACGCTGTTCGATCCGCTTGTTGCGGCACATGGCGCGTTCGGAGAGACCGCTTCCTCGAATGCATGCGCATCCGAGCGACAATTGATAGTTTGTGGGGGTGTGTCGTATGGCTTGTCTATTACATGGTTCGAACCTAGGTTTCGGGTTTGGTCCTGCATGGCATGACCCTAGTTGGCCACCTGAACACCCGTGATGCCGCTGTGCGGCGATGGTTGATTCTGCTGCTCGTGCATGCCCCGGCTCATTGCATCCTACCGGCAGCGGAGGCGTTGTCCAGGGCATGGTTCAACCATCATGTCCATTTCCTCACGCGACGAGTCTGGACTGGGCAGTGGCCAATGACGGGCATTGACCCATTGGTTCATACGATCTCACAATTCCCTAGAGGATTGCACCCACCGTGGGCCATTCCTTGGGTGAGGTCGCCATGAGCCACGGCCATCTGTCTCCCTTGGTGGAAGTCTCGACCGTGGCTAGTGACAAGAGAGGACCCCAGGGTCCCTACGTAGGTAAACTCTAGGATGTAGCCCCGTAAGCAGTTCTAAGAGTGCGCCCGCCATAGGCTGTGGGACCTGGATTCCCAAGGTGGAGGTCTGGGCCAAGGCCAAGGGTGGACGCGGGCACTGGCCCTTTGGTGTGGTTAACCGCATGGTTCCCTAAAGGGATATGGCCGATCGTGGCCATTCCTCGGGCGAATTCGTCATGAGCCATGGTCCTTTGGTTTCTCGGACGGGAAACTTGGCAACAGCTTGCGACGAACAAGGGTATTGGCCCCTCAGGATAGGTGTACCCTAGGATGCAGCCCCCGAGGATAGTTTCGGGAGTGTGTTCGTTGTGAGCCATAGGACCCAGATTTCTAAGGTGGAAGTCTAGACTACGGCTGAAGGCGGACGTGGGCGTTAGCCCTTTGGCGCCGATGAACCTATAATTTTCATGGTGGATGTGACAGCCACGGGCCATTCCACCAGCGAGTCTACCAGCGGTGCATGGAGCCATCACTTCCTTACTCAATCAAACAAGAGTGCACGACTGTCCCCTACCTGGCGCGCCAACTGTCAATGTTTCATAAACCAGACTAGTAAATTTATATGATTGCCGCGCTTCTCTAGGAAGATGATGATAGCGTCCAATAGATACAAGGATTCATACTGGTTCAGGCCAGAGCTCTACGTCCAGTCTTAGAGAAGATCGAGTGCGTGTTCCTCACTTGAATGCTCAGAAGTTCTTACAATGCGGGGTGCAAGAATGGTGAAAGAGGTGGTAGAACCTATGCTAGACGAGAGGCAGCCCGAAGAGAAGCTCTAGGAGCCCTACTGCTATGGATGGAATGGTAAAAGACAAAGAATGTGTTCAGATCCCTCTAGATGGGAGCCCTGGTTGCCCCTCTATAGAGTTTAGGGCCAGGGCTTGTTACAAAGAGGAGGTTCCCCCGACCGAACGGTCGAAAGCCTCAAGGATATCCTAGCTAACTTGGCTTGTAAGCTACGCCATCTTCTGGTGCTCTCCCGGGCGTATCTATCATCATGGTCTTGTGGCCACATCATGGTAGGGTCTGACGTGGTGCTACTATACTGGCCATGGCAGCACTGTAGCCACGATGATGGTCCATCAGCTATCCTATGTAATGCGGCATCTGTCATGGTCTTCCCCATTGTCTTCAAGTTTCCCGAGATGTTGTTCCCGTAGTAGGCAGCCGTCTGGGTCGTTGTTCACCTGGTCGCTTCGTGGGGCTGAGAGCCATGACCCCGATCATTAGGGTCGGGGCACTCCACCAGCTAGGAAGGTCTTTAGTTCAAGACCCTTGCCCTGAATCCCATCCCGTAGTAGGTGGGATCGTATGCATGTCCTGTCGGTCCGTACTTGGACGGTGGGTGTCATACCCGTTACCGCCGTCATGCGGTATTGCCTTATTTGTGCGATATGGCGCTGGGTTGGCGTCTGACTAGACCGAGGTGACTACTGTCACGTCAGTCCTTGCGGGGTCAGCGCGGCATGCTTGCCTTCGTCAGAATAGGCATGTCGTGCGGGGCTCGACCTCTTCCTATCTCTCCTAAGGGTCATGACTGGGAAGAGGTCATGTATTTGAACATCACATGGCCTAATGTTGGAGGAAGGGATCGTGATCGCCCTCAGCCTGAGTGCCTAGCCTGTTCTGCTTGGCTTTCATAGGGCCTCGATCATTTGGGCCCTTGCTGACTATTGCGTTGTAGGCCATGAGGCCTGCTAACTAATCGGTGCCTTGAGACACCCCGGGGTCATGACCCCGATAGGGCGCTTGTAAGCAACTTGTTTTCTTTTGACCTTGAGTGGGCACTTGTGTGATTGCAGAATCTTATTTCAATTACAATTTAGGCTAAGGAGTTCTGGCTGATGGTGCTTATTTTCTTGCTCTTACCTTCGCTTCTCTCTTCTCTGGTTGCCATTGGGGATGAGCTTGCACGTCCACGCAGAAAAGCTAAGGCGCTAGTCTTCTACCTTGTGTCTTGTGTGGAGGCTCTGTCGCTTGTTTTCTTGTTGATGCCTCTAATTTTTTGGTCTCTAGCTGTTGCCAGGGAGGTTCTAGCACATCGGTGCAAAAGAGCTAAGGTGCTCGTATTTGATCTTGTAGTTGTTGCGAAGGCTTTGGCGCAATTTGAGCGCTCATCGGAGGTGCTAGTCTTCAATCTTGTTGCTTCTCCAGAGGCAACAGTACAATTTGAGCAAGCAATGGAGGTTGTTGAACTCATGCTTGAGCGTTGTCTTCACTTGCGCCAGGATGAGTGTCTTGTTGCCTTCAACCATGCTGGAGCAGCTGCGCTCCCATTGAACATGGTTGATGCCAAACTGTACCGGTCAGTATCATTGGTTGCAGGGGGATGTTACGAGTCTTCGTGCGATACCCGTCCGCAACCTCTGATACTAACCGCTTGCTGGCAGACTGTGATTGTACAACACCCTTTGGGGGTTGTACAACACCATGTGTTAGATGCATACAACCTCTCTGTGGCCTTCGCCGAGCTACACGAGCTGCTGTGATTATGAGTCTTCGCGTGGTATCTTATGGTTGTCTTATTCCTAAGGATACTCTGGCCTCCATGGCTCTTTTGTCTTTCTCTATGATGTGGTAGGTGTCATTTGTCTTGATCTCCACCCAAGCGCTCTCTGGAGCTAGTGATATGGTGATGCACTAACTAGGGCTAGCGTGGGGTGGGGCACCCCATTTTATAGTCCTAAGCTTGTACTTTTTATAAATTCTGGTTGTTGGTCATGGTTTAATGTTTGGATAAAGTTTATCTTGGTATTAAACCCTAGAGATTTATTTGTACTTGTCGTATCTTGTTTTTTAAATTTTGCTGTACTTTTGTCCGTGTTTTCTGATTGTTACCTGATGCCTGATAAGGACAGGTCTTCGTTAGGTTTTTTCCCAGTACCTGTAGTAAAGGCGGGTCTTCGTCGGGTTTGTGGCCTTTTGGCCGTTTTTGATGATTCCTTGATGCCTGATAGTGGACAGGTCTTTGTCAAGGTTGTTGGCTGATTTAGCCGTGGAGGTCGTTCTGTGCTTTGTAGCCTTCGGCTATGAGCATTGGAAGGTCCTCTTTGTAGTGATGTCGTTGTTGAATGTTGTGGCTCTGTTGCTAGCCACTTTCGACCTTCGCTTTTCATAGTATTTTTGGGGGAACTCCTCTTTATATTTTAGAGGGTTTTACAAGGGTTCTGCCTTGTCAAAAACCTCACCTCCGCTCGGAGCCCCCTTTATGAGGAAAAGTGTATAGGCCCTTTTGCGCGAAATGTAAAGAAAAATGTGAAAACTAAGAGAGGTGAGGTGACCTTCGCTTATAGTTCCGCGGAAGCCACCCCTTTATAGTTATATGTAGAATCTGCACAGACTATCGATGTTCCAAGTATGAGTGGTTGTTTTACCTTCGCAGTCTGTGAGGTAAAATGACCCTGGTCTTCCGGCGGCCTTTGCCATGTATGGGCCTTCCCATTTTGATTGGAGCTTTCCTGCATTAACCGCATTGAGCTTCCTTCTTAGGACTAGGTCTCTGTCTTGTAAGAGCTTTCTGACCACCTGGCTGTCTCTCCACCTCCTGGTTTGCTCTTGGTATTTGGTGATGTTTTCTACTGCTTCCAATCTTGTGTCTTTGATTGTTTCTTTGGAGTATTCTTCATCTGCTGTCAAAACCTGTTTCATCACCCGGAGGCTCTGATGCTTGATCTCCTCGGGTAGCATTGCTTCTTTGATTTATAGGAGCTTGAACGGTGTAAAGCCCATCATCCTAGATGCTATGGTGTTATGAGACCACACCACCTTCGGTAGTTCCTCTACCCACTTACATTTGCGGAGGTTAAATAAGGTTTTCAAGATTATTGAGAATATTACTCTGTTAGCTCTTTCTACTACTTCATTTGACTTTGGATGATAGACTGATGCGAAGGCTATTTTTGTGCCTATGCTCTTGCAGAATTTTTTGAATTTGTCTGAGTCGAACTGTTTCCCATTATCAACTGTTAAGGTTCTTGATACTCTGAATCTGTAGATTATGTTCTGCCAGAAGAACTTTTTCACTGATTCTGAAGTGATTGTTGCTAGTGGCTTTGCTTCAATCCACCTTGTGAAGTACTTCATTGCTACTACTGTGAACTTGTTCCCCCTTACGAAGGTGGTAATGGACCAACAAGGTCCATGCCCCATTTTTGCAAGGGCCAAGTTGGTGGGATGAGTTGTACTGCAGCCAAAGGCTTTGACTGATGTGGGGAGGTGCTTTGGCTGCTTCACATGTCTTGACAATTTTCTCTGTGTCTTTGATGTGCATGGGCCAATAGAATCCCTACCTGATAGCCTTCGCAGATAATGCTCTTGGACCAATGTGTGAGCCGCATATTCCTGAGTGGATTTCTAGGAGTCGCCTTGTGTTATGCACTTGAGCAATGGTTGGACTATGCCTTTCTTATACAAGATGTCGTCTATCAGCATATAGCTTCTCGCTCTGGCTGCCATTCTTGCTATGCTTGCTTCATCTTTTGAGTGGAGCTCATTGTTCAGGTGATATGTGATTAGTTGTCTCCAGTCTTTGGATTCAGTGACAAGGACTATTTTGAATGCCTTCACGGTTACTTGTGTTGCTGATGCTTGCAATACTTGGTAAAAAGTTCCTTCTAGTATGGGCAAATTGTTTGCTGCTGCCTTCGCCAGCTCATCTATCTCTGAATTTTCTGCTCTTGGTATGTACTTTAGGATGAACCCCTAGAACCTTCACTCAAGTGCCCTTACTGTGGCTAGGTATTTGACCAACTCTAGTTCTCATGCCATATATTTTTTTTGACTTGTCCTGCCATGACTTGAGAGTATGTTTTTGCTAGTACCGTCTTTGCGCCAAGTGCTTTTGCTTTGTTAAGCCCCAGTATGAGGCCTTTGTATTTTGCAATATTACTTGTTGCTTTAAACTCTATTCTGGCTGCATTCTTCGTCTAGAGGCCTGACGGTGCCATCAGGACGGCGGAGAGGCTCATGCTCCTAGGTGTCCCTAGGCTCCATCTATATAAAGTGGCCAGATCTAAGCTTGGTGTTGTGAGCTTTTAAGTACCGAAGGTGTCCAATCTACCATGAAATTTGCTAATGCTTGTGATTTTATTGCTGTTGTTGGGACGAAGTTGAGATCAAATTGGGATAGTTCCGTTGCCCATTTCCCTATTCTTCCAGAGGCCTCTTTGTTGTTAAATATATCCCCGAGTGGCTATGATGATGGCACTATGATCTCGTGTGCATGGAAATAATGCTTTAGCTTTCTTGATGAGATTAGGACAGCGTATGCTATCTTTTTTATCTCTGTATAGTTGAGCTTTGCTCCTGATAGTGCTTCAGAGATATAGTAGATAGGTTGCTAGATGACTTTTGATTCTTCTTTCTTTTCTTGAATGAGCACTCCACTGACTACGTGGTCAGAGGCTATGACGTATAGCAGTAGTGGTGCCTCTGGATCTGGCACTGTGACTAGGAGTTCAGAGGCCATGTAGCTTTTGAGTTGCTGGAAAGCCTTCGACTGCTCTAGACCCCATTCCACTTTGTCTCTGCCTCTTAGAGCCTTGAAGAACAGGAGACTATGCTATGCTGACTTTAAGATGAATATGTTTAGCACTGCTATCCTTCCTATAAGCTTCTAAACTTCTTTCTTAGTTGATGGTTCTACCATTGAAATTATGGCCTTCGTCTTCTCTGGATTTGCTCTTATGCCTTTGGGTCCTATAATATACCTAAGCATTTTGCCTCGGCTTACGCCGAAGACGTACTTTTCTAGGTTTAGCTTGAGTCCCGCTGCTCTGAGATTGGCAAAGGTTTCTTTGAGGTCCGCAATGTGATCCTCTTCATTCTTGCTCATCACAACAATGCCATCGACATAAGCTATAATGTTTTTCTGCAGCTGAGAGCCGAGAACCGCTTTTGTCATTCTGGCGAAGGTTGATCTCGTGTTCTTGAGCCCTTCGGGCACTCTGATGTAGCAATATGTTTCAATGGGGGTAGTGAAACTTGTTTTCTCCTCATCTTCCTTATTGAGCCAGATCTGGTGATATCCTGAGAAACAGTCTAGGAGTGAAAATCGCTTGTAGCCTGCCGCCTTATCCACTGAGGTATCTATCCTTGGTAGCAGAAATGGATCTTTCTTGCAGGCATTGTTTAGGTCTGTGAAATCTATGCACATCCTCATCTTCCCATTTTTCTTTTGCACCAATAGTACGTTTGCCAGCCACTCTGAGTACTTGACTTCTTTGATGATGTTTTCATCTAACAGTCTCTGCACTTCAGCCTTCGCTGCTAAGACTCTGTCTTTTGATATTTTCCTTTGTGGTTGGTTTCTTGCCTTCATTTTAGGGTTGATATCAAGAAAGTGTTGTATAATATCTCTGCTAACTCCTTTCAAATCAAAGGCTGGCCAGACTAAGACGTCTTTGTTTTTTGCTAAGGTTTCTATGAGCTCTGCTTCTTCTTTATTTGAAAGGTTGCCTCCGATAGTGACTTTTCTCTCTGGCACTACATTCTCCAATGGTACTGATTTTGTTTCTTCTTGATCTTTGAGATCTGTCTTCCCCTTTGGCATGTTCGGAGGCTCCAGAGCGTTGCTCTTGGCCGCCTTGACAGAGTTGATGTTACACTGTGATTTGTAGATGGCTCTCTCTATGTTTCTTGCCTCTTTCTGACTGTCATGGACTGTGATGGTGCCATGCAAAGCTGACATTTTCATACACAACCAGCCCATATGGATGGTTGTGTTGATCTTGTTTGCAAACCCCCTATCGAAGATGGCATTGTATGGGTAGTAGAGATCTACTACGTCGAAGGTCACGTATTCTGTTCTTGCATTTTCCTGGCCTCCGAAGGAAATTGGTAGGGATATTTTTCCCAATGCATCAATCTTCTTTGCTCCGAAACCAATTAGCGGAGTCCGAAGGCTATAACTGGCTTCTATTTAATTTCATCTGGTCGAAGGCATTAGCGAAGATGATGTCTGCGGAGCTTCTGGAGTCTATGAGAACCCTGTTAATTTCTTAGCCTGCTATATTGGCTTTGATCACCATTGCTTCAGCATGGGGGTAGCTTTCCAATTAGAGATCTTGTTCTGAGAACATAATGGGTGTTTTTGACCAATCTGTGCAGTGTACTAAACCCTGAACTGCTATGTTGTTGACAAGCCTAAGACCATCTTTCTTCTGCTTCTTTGCTCGGAACTCCATTGAAGAGCCTCCGGCTATTGGCAGTATCATGCCAATGGTGGGTAGTGGTGTATGCGGTTGAGCTGGTTTTCTGGGTTGGGCTTGTTTTTGGGCGTGGCTAGTTGTGGTGGAGGTGGTGGCAGAGGTAGTGCTCCAAGTTGTCTATTATGAACTTGAGCTGGCTGGTTTGTTTCTATAAATGTTATGTGTGGAGGTCTTGGGTTTATATAGGTGAGGTTTGCATCTGCATGCTGGTTACTAGCCTGCCCTTGCTGCTGGGTGCTTGGTCGCCATACGGGTAAGAAGTTAGGGTAGTATGCGGCTGATAAAGTGGATGGGTGAATTTGATTGCAGTTAAGGCTTGGGTAGATTGGGCAGTATGGCTGTTGTGAGGGTGCGGTGGAGGTATGGTTGACTTATCTTGCGGGTTGTTGTGGTGGAGGTCAAGGGTTTGCCCTGTTCTTTATCCTTCCTTGAGTTTCCTTCGCATCTAGGCAATCTCTAGTGATGTGCCCTTCGCAACTGGAGGCTTTGCAAGGGCAGAATGCGTAAGAAGACAGTCCAACCATGGTACACTTGACCACATACCTGCTTGCTCTGGATGAGCAGTATGACCGACAAGCCTCGGAGCTGAGGAACTGCCTCCAGTGAGCCGAGGAAGCCGAGATCTTCTCCAGGATGCTCCAGGTGCAGCTTGTTGAAGCGCATGCCAGTGTGGCAGCCACAGAGAGTCGGGAGACTGCCATGTTGGAAGCCCTAAAGGAGGCTAAAGATCGGCATGCCCATTAGTTGGGAGAGGCCTACCTTGTCACTAGGGCCAAGCGGAGGCCGCTGGCCGCTGAACGGCAAGATCCCTTGATTGTGGAGGGAATCCCTGTCCACCTGCCGAAAAGGAGAACCGGTGTTGCAGGTTAGTTAATAAACTAATGATGACTGCTAATAAAATTGAATCTAAGGACGCACGTTTAGTAATGCTCCCGCAGATGCAATAACCCACAAGCTAGAAAGCCTTGCATATCTTTGGAGTCTTTTCTTGCCTTTTGACGGATAAGTCTTGCGGAGTACAATTGAGTACTCAGGGTTTGTTCTATCCTGTTGAAGGTGACAGGTGGATGCTAGAGCTGACACTTGTGTGTGGAAACCTCCTGGTGGGCTGAGCGAGGATTTCCTTAACGTTGCGGACATAGAGTTTATTTGAAACTTCCACCCAAAATGTTTTACAATGGAA
Organism: Miscanthus lutarioriparius; assembly: GCA_904845875.1. Classification (NCBI taxonomy): domain Eukaryota; kingdom Viridiplantae; phylum Streptophyta; class Magnoliopsida; order Poales; family Poaceae; genus Miscanthus; species Miscanthus lutarioriparius. The sequence continues at coordinate 8,128,472 of CAJGYO010000001.1, forward strand.
AAACTTATAACCTGTTATGAGGTATATAACGGATCATCACGTTAATGTTTAACTTATCATTAAATGATGTTATTTCCGCTGAAACTCTGATAACATGGTTATATTCCGCTGTTATAAACCATAAATATTATACTCTGATGTTGCATGGAAAGTGATGTAAGAAATGGCTACAACATTGTAAGCTTTATTCTCCCATTTATGATCCTGTTGAAAAATGTGGATTTTTGGGTTCTCCCATGGGGTGTGCTCGACGAAACTGTTTAAATTAGCTCACTCTTAGGGTGCTTAGTGTCTAATGAAAGACAAGCACCTCTAGAAGTGAGTTATTTTAGGCGGTTCTATCACAAACCCTTTGAAGTTGGCTATGATCTTGTCACGGAGGTCCTCCCATGAATATATTGAACTTGGCCTAAACATTGAATACCATGCCAATGCGTCTTCTTCGGCTGCAATAACAAATAACTTGGCCAAGACAGTGTCATTCCCACCTGCGGAGGCTACAGCTGCCTCGAAACTCATGATGGACTAGCATAGATCAGATCTCCCATTGAATTTGGGTAGGTTGGTGGGTTTATAGGAGGAGGGTCAGGGTGAGTTTTGGATTTCTTAGGACAATGGGGATTTAGAGTCTATAGTTCTGTGGACTGGTGGCAAGGTGTAAGAAGTGTCGAAGGTTTGTTGGACTACCATACCTGGCGAAGGGTTGCGTTGGCTTTGATTTGCTGAATGGGGCTGGCTAGGTGTGTTGGAAAGAGGCTGGGTGGGTTGCATGCTTTGTATCTCCGCTTGCAGAATAGCCAGTTGTTGCCTGATCTCCACTGCCTGTAGTGATGCTTGGACTGCCCTCTGGCTTGCGGCGAATGTTGCTGCCAGCCTATCTCTTTCTTGCTGCGTGCTCTCCAACTGGACTTGCAGTTGCTGAAGCACTTGCTCTAGGGTGGGATCTGGGGCTTGCTACTTTTCGATTGCCGGAGGCTGGTCTTTGACAACAGGCTCTCTACAGCTTGGTCTTCTAGGGTGCTAGTGTAGGTACTGTGGGCGTTACGCCTGGGTCTTCCCCTTGCTACGGGCTCTGAAGTTGCCCTGGCGGAGATTGCTATTTTTCTTGCCATTGTGGGTTTTGCTTGGCCTACACGCGGCAATGTTGGAAAACCGGGTTTCCAGCAGGAACGATGTGGTGGAACCTTCGCCTAGTCGGATGCTCTAGGCGAAGGCCAAGAAAGCGGTAGGTGGGCCCAAGCACAGTTAGGGTTTCATACATGAATTCACCAACCTCCTTTACATAGGGTTCTGTCCTCCTTTTATAGGGCACTGTTTACTACTATCCCTATTTACATCTTTGCCCTACAACTACTAAGGTACATTTTCTGAATATTCCTCCGCCAATACAAGCCGTCAGAGGCAGCCTAGACCTTCTCTTCCCGTACCGCCTTTGCTTCTCGGGCCTTACCGTTAGCCCATGCGAGGCCCATCTTCGGCCTAGGTCCTGCCGCAGCGTGAGCCTCCTCCCAATGGTGGAATCCGCCCAATCTTCGCCCATGTCGTCGTAGCCTCCGCCTTCGTTGAGCGGTCTCTGCCTTGTACCACCATCGGGGGGCCTTTGACGCCGCGCTCCGGGCCTTCGCCCAGCCGAGGTTGGGAAGCGAAGGTTCTATCTGTCATCCCTGCATAAAATCAGACAATTGTTTTGTTGCCGTTAGTTTACACTCGCTCTAGCCTCCGCTACTTGTGTATCTGTGTTCCAACACTCCCAATATCTTTTTAGGAGTTGCAAAACTACATGTTTTTAGAAGAAAAAAAATAGTAGTAGCTAGGTACGCGGTTTTCATGGGTCCATTCCAATTCATTCATGATAAGTCTACGTCCTTTTATTTATGCGTATACGTATGTACTTTCTGCGTGCCAGATGTTGAGTTTGCGAACGAATTCTCTCCGCGCCTACTGTACATGGACTGATTCAACTCATTCAATTCTCCGCATGAATTGAATTGAATTGAATTTAGTTATTCGCCTATGGTTGGGTCGGATTCAATGGCCGGGTCGCGCGCGGCGGCCGACTGCGATTCATCAAATTTCATCACGAACGAACCGCTTATATGCTCGATATCGATGATCTCACTGCAGTCCAATACGACTTGCGCAGCATTTATGCAGGCCGACCCCTGCTTTTGCTTGCTATCAAAATCAAGGCCATGTTTAGTTCGGCCACCGAATCGGCGCCGCCGAATTTCCGGTGGTACTGTAGCTACAGTACTGTTTGTTTTTATTTGATAATAATTCTTCAATCGTTGACTAATTAGGCTCAAAACGTTCGTCTCGCAAAGTACAACCAAACTGTGCAATTAGTTTTTAATTTTGTCAACATTTAGTACTCTATGCATATACCGCAAATTTGATGTGACGGGAAATCTTTTTTTTTTTTTTTATAGTGTCAAATTCAAAAATTGGGAACTAAACATGGCCCAAATGTATAGGACCGAGTAGCTTTTAGACAACTTTGCCGTCGTCCAAAGTCCAAGTAGTGTCAGTATGCACCGAGAAAGCGGCGGCTGGGCCTGGACCTGGGCGGCGGCGGTACTACTTCTCTGGTGCTCTGGTCGATCTGCATCCTGGCAGATAGCCTTTCCATATCAAGTGCTTTTAGCCGCAATTTGAAGCATGAAGCGATTTAATTGAGTACATTTTACCAATTTCGGTTGCGACATTAAAAATAAAATTACTGTTTGAGTACATAAAAAACATTAAGTTTTGTTTTGGCCAAGCCCAATTAAAATCCAACATTAGCCCTCATCACCGGTTAGTTTGTCGTCAATGAGTTTGGCTTATGACCTGTCGACACACCCATGGCCAAGCTTGGGTTCAATGCGGTGTTGATCGGGTCAGGTCGACCAACTAGATAAACAGTGGTGCATGGTTTTTTTTTCGAAAGCGTGCTTGACAAGTGCTTCAGTAAGAGAGGTTAGAGTTGGTACAATGATATATAAGACTTGCAAGTAATCCCAGGATTACCAACGAAATCCCACAGACACAAACAAAAAGCAAGAAAACACGATGGGGGAAGACCCTCCACCTAAAACCCCCAACCGGATAAGCCTAATACATGAAGACGACACATCGGTGGCCAGTAGTGTAGTGAAGACCGCAAGGGTGACGAGGCCAGCATTAACCTCGGCGGCAAAGCGTCCGCCAAGAGCGCTAGCATGATAACGGCGGCAAAGCATCCGCTAGAGAAGGGACCACCGTCCGCCAAGAGCGCTAGCATGATAACAGCGGCAAAGCATCCGCTAGAGAAGGGACCATGGCGGCAAAGCATCCACCAGAACTGCAGCACGGCGGCAAAGCATTCGTCCAAGACGACGACCATCAACGCGGCAAAGCATCCGTGGATGGGGGGCCATCACGCTCATAGCAGCAAAGCAACTACCTAAGAGGGGAGACCGAAGTGGCACGGCAACCGCCCGAGCAACATGACGGCAAAGCATCCGTCAAATAATAGTGATAGCGGCAAAGTATCTGCTACAGAGAAGCAAACGACTGCGGCAACACTAACCAACTACTGGACCAACCGAAGCGAAGACTAGCATGGACAATCAGGCTTAGCACAGCAAGGGGCAACTCTAGGCAGGGAAGCGGAGGGAGAAGAAGCACGGCAGCAGGACCACTCCAACAATGTCTTCAAGAAGGAAACTGACATCCGCAGACGCCAGCATCGTTGATAGAGCACACAGGGATTTCCATCCCAGAGCCTGCCCCGACGACTCGAACGGTGTAGACAGGCTTCGACGACGCCTTTAGTAAGGAAAATGACGCAGGCTGCGCCACCGCCGTCAACCCGGAGCAAGAAGCCGGGCAGGGTAGACACCCAAGCACGTTAGTCGACACCGTGGGTCGGGGTAGGGGGCGCCACTGTGCCAAGGGGCTTCCAGGCCGGCGAGCAGCGAACTCCGACCGCTGCCCAGGGGCCAAAGTCCTCCCGCACGGTAACTCCACCACGCCGGTGCCGTGCCGAAGTGGACTCCCAGATGCGCAAGGAGGCATGTCCACGACGGCCACATGAGATCCGGTTATGGAGGGCTCGGATCCGCCCCGACGATGGCCAGCTACCGGAGTTGGGCCACCGCAGGGGGCGCCGCCGCGCCGGCCGTGTCCAGGCCGACATCGCTGCGCCAAACGCTAGATCCGGCGTCGGAGGCCCTGGATCCGTCCGCAGATTGTTAGCACAGCACCGACGACGACGGTGGCAGCCACAGCATCGGCAAGAAGGCAAGGCCAGGAATGGACGCGCCCGCGCCCGACCAACCACGGTCACGCCCAGCACCGACGCACGTAGATCCGGGGAGGTGGAGGCCCGATCCGGCCCGGGGGACCGGATCAACCTGGCCGGCCGGACGACCCGCCGGAGAGGTAGGGGAGGGGTGGAGGAGAATTGGGGGAGTGAGGGGAGATGGTGGGAGCTACGACAGTGGCCGTTTTTTTCGGGCCGCCACACGCCGGAGGGCGGCGACGGCGGCCGAAGGGGAGGCAGAAGCGGAGGGGTGCTGGCTCGGTGCCAGTGGGTCGCCCCGAGTCGCCCCCAGTGGTGCATGAATTGGCTATAACGGTGTGTTAAGTGGGCTATGAATTGACCTTTTTACTCCTAGATGAGATAGGCAAGAGTGCAGAGTTCAGCTTTGATGTTTTTCATGTTTGTGCAGATTTGACATACAAAATATGCTTATATAATTGAATAGCAAGTCTGTGCAGCATATAGCTTCAAGGGATGGACTGAAAAAGTGTTAGATTTTATATATGGGCTACACCCAGCCCATATACGAAAATTCTAATAAATGTTTAGGGCTCATTGTCTGTATTCCCTAATAATGGGCTTATGTTTAAGCCACGAGTGGGGATCAATAGAAGTCGTGACATGAATTAGTATCATATTACTAATTGATATGAAGATGAAGACTTCTCATCCTGTATATGTGTACCAACTCTTAGTATGATAGGCACACTAGAACTATGGAAGCTGCTGAATTTAGGAATCCGTAAGGTAAGCAAAAATATTATTTTTTTTCTTTACTCTATTGCCCTGCCAGCCTGCTAGTCTATTCTATCCGGGTAAAATTTTCTGACCATTCTATTATGATTTATTTTACCTAGCATTCTATTATGATTTGTTTATTTATATTTTAGAGCATGCAAGATCCAGGAGCCTGTGTAGCCAGGCAATTTTAGCCTAGGGCTGTAACCAAACGCGCGCCCTAATTCCTTTTCCAAAACTGGAAACTTTTGTTTGCTACCGGCGACTGAGTGAGCAGCCTCCAACCCAGGGATGCCACCACTGCGGCGGCTGTGGTGACCAGCACGAACGCCTCGTCGTACAGGCTGGAGAGGGCTCTCGGGCATCCTTAGCGTGATAGCTCAACACCGCCATCAGCAGCGTCAGCGACACGCTAACGAAGCTGGGCTCACCCTTGCTCCCGCCATGGTGGTCGTAGCCGAGCCACTCGTCGAGCCATCTGACTGGCAGCTCCAGGCACTCACTCGAGCGCTGCGCACACCACGCGGCGAGCTCTATGGCCTCGGGGATGCATGAGCGCCAGCACCACGTAGCCACCCCGCTGCGATCATGAGCGAAGTCGTCCTTCACGGGCTGAGAGCACGGCTTCTGTGGAACGGCCTTGACGAGCAAGAGTGAAGCCGCGACAGATGTGAAGGTACTCCGACGGCAGGAATCTCACGTTGCGGACCTCCTCGGGGTAGTTCTGGAAGTAGTAGACCGCCATGCCGAACCAGCAGCCGGCAAACAGCATGGATGTGATGCTTGTGGACAGCTAGCTCCAGTAGCTGGTACGCGTACTCGGCGGTCATGAGCTCGAACGACTGCTCCAGCTGCAGCGCGATGCCCATCCGCCTGCATGCATGCACAGGCCGATCGTCATTTGTTACTACTACTATAGTTTGTTGACTTGATGACAACGCGGAAGCATTGATCAGTCGATCGATGCAACTTTACCTGTGGACATGTGTAGCTCGCGAGCAATGCAACTTTACCTGTGGGAAGGCGCGACGCGGATCGACTTTGGCGAAGGCGGGTGCGCCAGGGCGGGTCTTGCGGAGGCGACGGACTTACGGTTCCCCTGATGAGGCCGACGATCCGGCGGCATGGCCCGGACGTCTCAGCTAGCTAGTACATGCAAGTCCAGATCAAACTAGCCCGCGCTTGGCCAGCACGGAGCACCAACGAATTCAATTGAAGATGCACGCAAACAATCAGGGCGGTTCGCTTGCAATTAAGCAAATCGCTGCACAACCATACGTCGTATGTATACACACGCACGCACATACCAGCATGATGAGGTGGTGCGGCGAGTGGCGGATGCGCGCGACAGGGTCACCGATCGAGCAGGTCGGCGTGCAGCGACATCCCGCCGCCCGGGCCGACGCCGTCGTCGTGGTCCCGTCCGTGTCGGGATTGTACTCCCGCCTCCCGGATCACCACCCCGCGTCGTCCCTCTTCGTCTCGATCTCATGGCTGGCACCGAGCGCATGCAGCCGCTTCTACTACAGACTAGCTAGCTAGTCTCCCGTCTCCGTATACGATATCCACTACACTGCACTAAAATGTACTAGTAGCTAGCAAGTTGCATCCTCTGATCTATCTCTCGCTGCTCACCACTGCACGAGTCCATCCATCGGAAACCGGACGAGGACGCCTGTATACTAGCACTTGTATGACCGGTATCCCCTCTGAGAAAACAATGGCTCGTTTCGTTTCAGCACCTGGTTCGCCGCCGCGGGCCGCGGCAGCCCGGCGCGTCCGCCCCCGAAGAACAGGGATCGTTTTTAGAAAACAGTGTAGATGAATTTTATCCTCATGAAACTTAATTCATTCTATGAAATTTTTATCATCTCTTTCTCTATTTAGTATATGGTACGTCAACTCATTTAATGTCTATAAAATTCTCATTAAACCTCCCTATGAAACCTCAGTGAGACTGGTCTTAGGATATTAATTTGATGAGATAAAAAAAAACCACATGAGCTTTTTCGCGGGTCATCGGTTGCTCGTACATCCGATTCGGATGACATGCGGCAGCAGCAGCTATGTCCTTAGGGAAAAGAATGGCAGCTTTATTACAAGTGGCCGGGAAGGGGGGCGGTGTGCCGTAGCACTATACCGTAGGATATTAACTATTGGAGATGCTCTTACATATATTCGGGAAGGCGGGCGGTGTGCCGTAGCACTATAACATAGGATATTAACTCTTGGAGATGCTCTTGCATATATTCCTTCTGGTCCGGCCTTCGGTAAAAAAAAATAAATGGCATTCTGTGGTTATATTTTTAAAAATCAACTATTTTGAACTGTTGTTACCAGCTATTATTGTTTATGTACTTAGTTTGGTTATTTTAAAATGACACGAGTGGATTTGCCTTGAATTTTGTAAAATGTTTATTTTTGCTTTTTTCATAAATAGTCTATAAAAAGCATTATTCAAATTGTGTTTCGAAGACTATCTTATCTTTCCAACAGAGTTTCCGTCTTGATCCTCATAGGCCGCGCTAGAAAAACATAAATTCTAGAAATTTTCATAGAAAATAAGAAAGATTGGGCATCAATTCAGTAGAACCTAATCATCATTAATGATAATAGTCATTAGATATCTAAATTACCCACCTATGCTTCTGCCATTATAAAAAATAACATCATATAAATTCATAATAATAGCTATTAATTATATTCAAATTGTGTTTTCTAAATGTTATCCACCTTTGCCATTATAAAAAAATAACCTTTCTAAATATTCATGTAATTGTCATTGACAATAATGACCATTTGATTCAAATTGTGTTTTCTACATGCATATTACCTACCTTTATTATTATAAAAAACACACAAAATAACCTCCTAGCTTATGAAGAAGTTAATTATTATATATTGTTTTTGCGAGGAAGAGAAGTAGCTAGGTGAATGAATATTATTATGTTTATGTATGTATATAAACAAAAGAACTAGTGGTCAGTGCTCTATTAGTTGGACCGATGGATAGGTGTCGTATGCATATATATATACACATTGTTTGAATTCTCGTGTTGACATGTTGTTTCGCCACCGTGAATTCAGTTTGGTCGAATTCAACGAGTAGCAGTCGCCGCGGACTCATTGATCGGTTCCTCCTCATCTCTCCGCTGATGACTGGTTGCGCGCGCGCGGTTACACTGACAACTCGACCGTCTTCCGAAGCTTGTCCATGTATCATGCGCATGGGATACGTACGGCCGGCGACGGGGCCTGCATGCCACGTCTGCATTATACTGTGATTCACAAAAACGAGGTAGACGTAAGAATGAATTTAATTGAAATAATAGACCTCGCGCTGAAAACCACATCGTATCGTAATGTATCAACTATATCTTTATCTTCTATCAACTAAGTTTACAGAAAAAATATCAATATTCATAATAGACAATAGATATACTACAAAATTATATTATATTTTATAATTTTAATTAAAAAATTTAAACTAGTTTGACTCGCCGGTACTATATATATTGTATGCTGAAACTGTATTCTTTTCTGGCAAAGGATCCTTTCTGTAGGAATTCTTTTTCAGATGGAGGAAGTACCGATCGTGGCTGTGACGGACGACGTGAATCGCACCCCTTCACCTCAGACAACCTCGGCCGATAGAGGCCTCAAGCGCTTCACCGAGCGAGTTACATAGACGAGGCCTCAAGCGCTTCACCGAGCGAGTTACATAGACGAGGCATCCGCCACTTCGAGCTGCCCGGAGATGAGGCGGCCCTTGGCGGACGTGCACCGCCGTCGATCCACAAGCAAATCAGACAGATAACGGCACAGGCCACGGTTCATATCCCGACAGCCAAGCAAGGTGAGTACCATGTCATGAAGCGCCTGGGACTCTCTAGCGGGATACCACCTCTGTTGACATCGGCTATGACATATGATGAGGTATTCAATGGTGCCCCCGCTCATATGCAGGCGTTGCGTCAGTTGTTCCCTTTGGTTAGCGACGTAAGCGCGGGCAAGCGGCGCCGCCGTCCGGCAGCTAGGGCATAGGCCTCCATGACAGTGCCGCAAATTTGGGTCGATCTCTATCCAATGTAACAACCTAGGGCGTCCGAAGGCCATCTGACAGCTAGCTTACAGAACACTTAATATAAAGATGTGCAAACCTTTTACGTGATTGACAAAAAAAAAGATGGAGGAAGTATATACTTTCAATAATTTTACGGCACTGCTAGCACCTGGACTTCTAGATGGACGCCCGCGGCTGCAGTCCGCTTCCTCGCCTCCGTTTCGTGCGTCCATGCGAGGGCCCGCGCCGTTTGGACGTCGCCCACTTGCACCTGTGTTTTGGCCGCGCCACGCGCTCGCGCTCCCTCCCACTCACATGCATCCCATGTGCAATACCTGATCTACTTTTGAAACATTTGCAATACTTTCAACATACAAAAGAAGATAGATGAAACACTTGAAACATGCGTATGAAACACGAAAAACACGTGAAACCCATTGCAACACATACGCAACATCCAGATAAAACAATTGCAACATATGTGTGAAACATATGCAATATCCAGATAAACACATTTGCAACATACGTCTAAAAAACAGATAACACATTGAGAACAGACGCTTGCAACATACGTGTACAAACCATTGTATCATATGCAATATCCTAATCTACCTTTGCAACATCTGTATGAAAACACTTGCAACCTCGCTCTGAAACATCTACACGTTTTTAACACAACGGGCGCCGCGGCGAACTGACGCAGTGGAGGCGGCGGCGATAGCAAATGGCGACACCCAATGCGGTGGAGGCAGTCGCGGCGGTCGGATGGAGATGCCCCGCCGTGGTGGAGTCGGCCACGGTAGGCCTACTTAGGCGCTGCGGCTCGGGGCCTCGGGGACGGTGGTGAGGAAGGACGTGAGGCCGGCGGAGCGGCCGATGAACTTGGCGACGAAGACGGTGGCGTGGTCCTGCGCCTCGGTGCCGTCGATCCACTACAGTGGCGAGGGCGCGCGGCGTGCGTGCGGAGTGCTTTGTCTATATATATGGTTGGATGCGTTCAGATTGAAACAGAATGTCCGAACGTCCTAGACAAAGTATTACCGATAATTTTAGGAAGGAGGGAGAGAATATCTATCTACCTAGCCACACTACTTGTCTCTGAAGGAACAGGACCGCAACTGCAGTAGGCAGTAGCTACACAAGGAACGTGTTACAAACGTACGATTTCCAAGTCTCAAGTCGATCTCGATGCTTACCAACGCAAGATCTACGGCAGCTGCTTCAGTAGAAAACGCAAAACACACTACGGGACCACGATCGGCCGGCTGTGCCGTGTGTATCCCAAATTCTCTACGGCAGCTGCTTCGGGCGGATTCAACGAGTCGCCGCAGCGGACTGCATGCGATAGATTGATCAAATTCAGGAGCCGCTGCTAGCTCTGACGACCGTTTCTTCACGCGGGCCGTTGCTCCGCTCCCAGAAAGTGGCGGTGCGGGACTTAATTTCACTGGTCTTCTTCGTAGGCGACAAAACTGGCCGGCGGCGGTCCGTCAGCCGGACCGGAACTCGGAGTTTCTACGGCAGAAAGTTGGGTGGGTGATACTAGACGTAAGAGAGAATTTATTTATCACGGTTTTTATTCGCTTACATGTTTTATAATAATAAAATTTCTCTTTACTTTACCTTACTTCTTTAATTTTAATTCAGTTTTTAGAAAATATATATTGACATCTACAAGCATGCAGTTCAGACAAATTGTCAGTTAAAACATATTTATGGAGAATTTAACAAAAACTAATTTGGTGTTCTATAAGTTGCTGTATTTTTCCTATAGACTTGATACAAATTTAACTTAGGGGAAAAATCAAATTAAACTATAATTAGAAATGGACTGAGTATACTTGGATTGTTTATCATTGTTTTAGGAACTGTGTGACATAAGTGTAAAACAGAGTAACTCCAACGGGAGTCTTATATATGCCTTTGAACAAAGAATGTTTAAGACATCCGTGGTTGAAAATTGCACTCTTATATTAAATTATTTAAATTATTAATTTGGAACCTAAAATTGTACGAAAGATAAACTCCATGCATATATGTATGCAGCATGCACTAGTAGAGAACAGACCTTTGATCCTCGACCAAAATGGGCTCTAGTCCCGGAATTTTTTGCGCCCGGGACTAGAGATATCATTAGTCCCGGTTGGTGGCTCCAACCGGGACTAAAGGTCCCTGTCCAACGGCTACTGCGCCAGACAGAGGTGGCAGGGACCTTTAGTCCCGGTTGGAGCCACCAACCGGGACTAAAGGTATACTTTTACTCCCGGTTGGTGGCTCCAACCGGGAGTAAAGGTCTACTCCCGGGCCGTGGCTGCGCCCGGGATTGGAAAGTTACCTTTAGTCCCGGTTGGAGCCACCAACCAGGACTAAAGGTCTCCCCTTTATATCCCGGCCGTCTCCTTCCTCCCCGAGCCTGAGCTCAGCATATTTTGAAGCTCACTGCAGTAGTGTTCTTGCTTCCTCCCTCCCTCCATTGTTCCTCCATCCATTCTTCGATTCCTCCGTCGATTTCTTCGATTTCTCCGTCGATTCTTCAGTTGTAAAGGTTACCAATCTCATACTCTCATTTTCACCATTGTCTTATCTCATTTTGTTCACTATATATATATATGGTTCTTTATTGTGGTTTTTTTTATTTGTAAGCAATTTGAGCTCAAAATCACTTTAAACTTGCATATTTACATGAAAGAAGGTTAAAGTAGCTAGTTGAACTTGCGGATCGTGTTCATCTCGGCGACCATGTTCTCTGCCGAGCGGTAACGGACGTCAAGGAGGAGCTTTGATTCTACGAGGGAGAGCGGCAACGGTCGTGGAAGACCGTGTTCCCTTCCTCGTAGAATCGGAGCTCTTCCTTGACCAAGTACGGTGCCGTCCGGTGGAGAAATGCTCACCGAGATGATCACGTAAGCAAGATCAACTAGTACGGATGGTTATTTATTCACACGTCCCGATATCGTCGCAGTAGTCTGTTATGTGTGTACACTCCCATTCTTCTGTTAATTTGCGGAAATATCATGTGAATTACTTACCTGCCGCAGTAAAAGACGAGAACACAATGACCATTAAAAATATCATTGTTTAGAGATCTAGATAATTTTATAGTTTCTTAATTTTATTTGTTTATAAAAGGAGAAATTTATAGTGTATTAAAAAATGAGTATAGAGAGTAGATGGCAACTGCTTCCGGGTCCTCGGCCTCTCATGGGTTTCCAAAGCGACTTAGGCCGGGCCTTCCTCTCATTCCATGCGGCAAGTGTCGTGATGAGACGAAGATTGTGATGGAGTACCGAGTGAAGAAGGAGGGTCCCAACAAGGATCGTATCTTCTACAAGTGTCCGGATCGCAATGTGAGTTATTTTATCGTATTTAATGATATGGTTAGTTTATATCTATTTTCATGATGGTTGTGATTAAAGTTCTAATTTTTTGTTTTAATTTCAGTGGGATGGCATTGGACGATGTTCAGGCTTCTACTGGGAGGAAGAGTATGTTGAACTCGTGCAAAAATATCTTGCAACAATGAATCTGGCGGCTAATGAGGCAAAGATCCAGCCAAGAAGCCCAAAGATGTTGCACAATCGGGGATCTGTCTGTTTTAGTTGAGATTGGTCGCGAAATCCTTATGCTCCTGAAATGTATTTTAGCTTTAGTTCTTTTAGTGGTAGTTGGGATTGTTTACATTGTAGCGATTCTTTCATAAATTTGTATCTTTTGTGGTGGCACGCATGTTGTATAAATAATTAATTATGATCTAGGTTTTAATATGATATTTATGTCATGTAATGCAGATGGGCCGTCATTGGATGTATAATGCTGATCGCCGCTCCCAAGAGTTCATTGACGGCGTGCATTCTTTGTTACGTCTTGGCGAGGGCAAACAAACGCGACGGTTTCATGTGTTGTCCATGTGCCATATGTAAGAATACGATGGAATATCCTTGCTCAAGGACTCTTCATTCACACTTGTTCAAGTCGGGTTTCATGCCAAACTATATTTGTTGGACAAAGCACGGAGAAACCGGTGTTGTAATGGAAGAAGGTGAAGAAGAACAATGGGACGACAATGATATTATTCCCGATGGTGCGTGCTTCAATGATACTTGCAATGGGAGAAGTTTGAAGAAGAAGAGGTAGCCGCAGAAGATGAGCCGGTGATGATCTTTCTCAGGTCATTCATGACGCACAAAGAGAATGTGAAAGTGAAAAGGAGAAGATCAAGTTCGAGCGGATGCTAGAAGATCACAAGAAATTGTTGTACCCAACTTGTGATGCAGGGTAGAAAAAGTTGGGAACCACACTAGAATTGCTGCAATGGAAGGCAAAGAATGGTGTATCTGACAAGGGATTTGGAGAGTTACTAAAATCCAAAAGAAGATGCTTCCAAGTATAATGAATTGCCCGCCACTACCTACGAAGCAAAATAAGTTGTCTGCGTCCTATGGAGCTAGAAATAGAGAAGATACATGCATGTCCTAATGATCGCATCCTGTCTGTGGCAAAGAGTACGAGAAATTGGATGCATGCCCGGTATGCCATGCGTCATGCAGTATAAGATCGAGAGATGACCCCGTGATGTTGAGGGCGAACGTCCACGTAAGAAAATCCTCGCCAAGGTTATGTGGTATGCTCCTATAATACCACGCTTGAAACGTCTGTTCGTAAAAACAAAGAACATGCAAAATTGTTACGATGGCACAAAGAAGACCGTAAGGTAGACAATATGTTGAGACACCTGGCGATGGGTCCCAAAGGAGAGCAATCGACGAGAGAATTCCCGAGTTTGCAAATGACGCAAGAAACTTAAGGTTTGCTTTAAGTACGATGGTATCAATCCTTTTGGAGAGCGAGAACAATAGTCATAGTACTTGGCCTCATTACTCTAAGTATCTACAACATTCCTCCTTGGTTATGCATGAAGTGGAAGTTCATTATGATGCCATGCTCATCCAAGGCCCGAAGCAACTCAGCAATGACATCGATGTGTACTTGAGACCACTTATTGACGAACTTCTCATTTTGTGGAATAAAGAAGGTGTACGTGTGTGGGATGAGTACAAACAGGAACACTTTGATCTACGAGCATTGTTGTTCGTAACAATCAATGATTGGCCTGCTCTAAGTAATCTTTCAGGACAGTCAAACAAGTGTAACACCCTAAATTTTGCATATTTATGAAAAAAGAAGAAAAGTGATTAATTTTGCATTTTGTGGGAATTTGAACTTAGGAAATAATATTTTTTTATGAAATTAAAAAAAATAAATACAAGGATAGAAACATGTTGATGCATTTATGCTGTTGCATATTTATTTCTATGATGGGTGGTTTTGTTTCAAATGCTAAAAGATTTTAAAAACCTTTTGAAAATGAGATTGGAAAATTTTATTTATAAAAAGAAAAAGGAAATTTCCTTCCATTCCCTCCCTTCCTCTGTTTTCGCCCATGGGCCCTTCCTTCTGTTGCCCACTCCCCTCCTCCCTTATAAGACTCAAGAACCGCCACCTTTCAGCGTGCCCAAAGAAGGAGTCGGCCCACTATCATTGTCGTTCCTTGGCCCACTCAAGAATCGCCATTGCCGCCGCCATTCACCAGCCCTCCCACCCCACTGGGCCCGCTGGTCAGCTCTTCCCCACCTTCCTCCTCTGACCCATAACCGGCAACAAGGTCGAGCCAAGAACAGCGCCTCCTCCTCGCGCATCGTGGGCGCGTCGCCCACTCCTCGGCCTCAATTTAAAAGAGCCGAGCCCCTCCCGCGCGTCCCTCTCTCGCTCCTCGCTCTAATTTCGCCCTCACTCACGCACCGGAGGCCCCAGCAACCGTCGCTCCGAGGTCGCCGGATTCCGCCGTCCGCCTCCGCGTGAACCACCGTCACCGAGCCGCCTCCGCTCCGATTTTTCGCCGTGGTGAGCATCTCCGTACTCTCCCCTCCCCTCCCATGTTTTTCGTTTCTCGTTTCTTGGCTTCTCGAGCCCTGGCCGCGAGCTCCGCAAGCCGTGGTCGCCGGCCATGGCGGCCACCGCGCTAGCCGCCGTTCCCGGCCGCCGTAACGGCTTGGCCGAGACCCCCTTCCTCCCCCGCGTCCCCCGGTGCGCTCGGATTTCCGTTTGGTAAACCCTAGCCTCTAACCGCGCGCGACCGAGACCTCCACGCCGCCGGCCATGGAGAGCCGCCGTAGCTGCACTGTTCCCCGCCGGCCACCCCTTGTTCTCTCTCCCCCGGATCTATTTCTGGCCATTCATTTCAAATCCGACGGCCCACGTAGGCCGATACCCCTTCGCGGGTGGTTTTGCTAAAGAGCCCTCCTGTTTTCGCGTAATAGAACCCGCAGTCCAAAGCGCATTCCCCCTATTATGCATTCTTGTTTTGAAAGCGTAAAGTTCATCGGCTTAAGTCAAAAGTACGCTTTCAGTATTTACAGAAATGCCATTTGAACTGTTTCGCTTATAAAATTATCGTTTTAGCTCCGAATTGATCCATTCAAATCGCGTTAGCTTCGTAATTTCATAAGCTACATGTTAGAACTACTGTTAGTCAAGTTTGGAACTTTTTAATTTCATGATTAGATTTAATTAAATATATGGCTATAGGAAAACCCGTTTAAATCATAACTTTCGCATTTTAGCTCCGTTTTTCGTGAACTTCGCGTTGACGTGATCGTAGCGAGACGTAGAATATGTTTACAAATATTTTATCTTGTTTTCAATACTATTGGTGTACTGTTCTAATGATAGGAATGTTTGCTTTGCATGAATGCTTTTGGAATGTTGTATGTTGCTGTGTTGGTCGCGTTCAGACGGTGAGGAAAACGTTGGAGACCAAGAACTCTTCGACGACCAGCAGGACCAGCACGAGTTTGTGAACCAAGGCAAGTATAACATGGGCCTTCCTTGATGTCCTAATTCACTTTAATCAATTACTCATTTGCATGTGTCTAATTTTGATACCCGTAAGGACATCCTAGTGATTGTTTATCCTGTTCCTTGTCTCCTATGGGTTAAATGCATATGGGTAGATTGCTAGTGCTCTAACTGAACTTGATATACCTGTTGATGAATGATACTATGGAACAAAGTGAGTAACATGATTTATAACAACTGCTGTTCCATAGGGCGAAAAGTGCAAATGACCTTTGTTCATGTTGCTCCCGGCCCTCCATAAGGACTTATCTGTCGGCAAAAGTTGGGACTGGCAGTGCAACCGTGAGGGTCATATGGCTCTGACTTAGCTCAGAATAGGACCTTTTCTAGCTTGTTAGAGGTTACCTTTATGGCGCAAATGGGGCTTGCCACGTTGGGTATAGGACCGCCTCTGCTCCTATGTGTATAGCCGCTGATGGATATGTGCCATAGGAAAGGGGGGTTCCTACATCTCGCCACGCCAAGAAAACTAGCGGCCCTAACTTGTTAGAGAAACCTATGAAATGGCTTCATAGTGTACCCTGCCCGCTCACCTTGGCAAAGGACATGGGAGTAATTAACCCGGGCATATGGGAATCACGACTCATGGTGAATGTGCACCACCTCTGCGCAGAGGGTAACAAACTATTATAACAGCCCATGCTCACGGTCACGAGCGGCCCGAAAACTCATAGAATAGATGGCTACTTATAATGTTGTTTATACGAGATGATTATGATGATGTCACATGACTCAATTGGATCGGATATATGATCACGTGGGTTTAAAAGGGAGCTTAAGCATAACTTAATAATAGATGAGGATAAAATCTTGAATCTACTAAAAGTGCTAACTGCAGTAAACCAGTGTCATCCTTTTTGAGCCTCATGAACCTCATGTTATCTTGTTGAGTACGGGACGTACTTACGCTTGTTTAATTTTCAATATTTGGATAAAAATCCCGGATGGGTAACAGATGACAACGGATATAAGGAGTTTCCTGAGGATTATTAGGCTTGTGGTCAACCAAATGAATCGTCCCTGTGATGGAGTTCCACGAGAGAGTTATCTTTTTATCTTCCGCTGTGTTATGTAAGTCAATGTGATGCTATTATTCGTTATGTAAGATACACCGTGATGATACTTTTTATAATTTGTCAACTTATGTGTGTGACTGATCCCTGGGCACACATGAGTTTAGTGCAATCAATTTTATCCTTAAAATTGGGTGTGACAACAAGGGATATAATGCATGCACACACTGCTTCGGTGATATTAGAGGTGTATTCTTGAAAAAATGTCGAAAGGTCGTGTACCTTGGCCATCGTCGATTTCTTCCTGCAAATCACCCCGTAAGAAAGAAAGGCAAGCATTTTAAAGGGAAGGCAGACCACCTGACCAAGCCTCGCAACCGAACCGGTGAGGATGTACTCGATATGGTCAATGATGTGAAAGTCGTCTTTGGAAAAGGACATGGAAGCCAACCTATTCCGAAAGACGCTAACGGTCACGCACCCATGTGGAAGAAGAAGTCCATATTTTGGGACCTACCCTATTGGCAAGTCCTGGAGGTCCGTAGCTCGATCGACGTGATGCACCTAACGAAGAATCTTTGTGTGAACCTGCTAGGCTTTATGGGTGTGTATGGAAAGCCTAAGGACATATTTGAAGCACGACAGACCTGCGTTGTTTGAGAGAAAGAGACAACTCGCATCCGTAGAGAAGGCATGATGATGGACGCCATTACTTACGTCCCGCTAGCTACTACTCTAAGCAAAGAGGAGAAGGAAATCATGTTTGAATGCTTAAACAACATCAAGGTACCATCTGGATTCTCCTCGAATATAAAGGGTATTATAAATGTGCGTAGAAGAATTTCAGAACTTAAAGTCCCATGATCTGTCATGTTCTCATGACGCAATTACTTCCAGCTTGCATTAAGAGGAATTCTACCTCCAAATGTACGCCTAGCCACCGTGAAGCTATGTGCATTCCTCAATGCAATTTCTTAGAAGGCAATTGATCCAACTGATCTAGCTAAACTACGTAATGATATGGTTCAATGTCTCGTCGCCTTTGAGTTGGTGTTCCTCCTTCCTTCTTTGATATTATGACACACCTCCTAGTTCACCTAGTCAAGGAGATTTTCACTCTCGGTCCTGTGTTCCTACACAACATGTTCCCCTTAGAGAGATTCATGGAGTCCTCAAGAAATATGTTCACAACCGTGTTTCGCCTGAAGGAAGCATCGCCAAGGGCTATGGAAATGTAAGAGGTCATTGAGTTCTGTGTTGACTTTATTCCCGACCTTGACTCGATTGGTGTTCCTGAATCGAGACATGAGGGGAGACTTAAGCGGAAAGGGGACACTAGGGAGGAAAACATATATTGGTACGGATGATGATTATTTCAATAAAGCGCACTACACAGCTTCTCTGAGTAACTCCTCTTTGGTAGATCCGTATATTGAGACACACAAGGATCTCTTACGATCCGAGTTTCGAGGAAGACTGAAGCTTGGATTACGCATAAGCACATGGAAACTTTCGGCGGTTGGTTGCGAAAAAAAAAAATGTCAAGGTGATGAGAGCATCCATGAGCAATCAGTATTTATTGGCTATGCAACCATCATGGCATATCGTCACATACAAAGGGTACGAGATAAATGGGAACATATTCTACACGAAGAGCCCAAGATAAAAGGAGTACCAACCAAAACAAAGGTGTCCGCATAGATGCCACAGACCCGAATGGGAATAAGCAGACATATTATGGACGCATGGATGAAATATGGGAACTAGAATATGCACCTACTTTGAAGATCCCATTGTTCAAGTGCCAATGGGTCAAGGTGACCGGAGGCGGGGTAACAGTAGACAACGAGTATGGAATGACAACGGTAGACCTTAGTAATATTGGGTACAAAGACGAACCATTCGTCCTTGCCAAGGATGTGAATCAGGTGTTCTATGTCAATGATATGTCTACCAAACCAAAAAGAGGGAAAAACGATAATGACTCAACCAAAGAGCCAAAGCGCCACATAGTTCTTTCAGGGAAAAGAGTCATCGTGGGAATTGAGGACAAGTCGGACATGTCAGAAGAATATGAAAAGGATGACCGAATTCCGCCCTTCAAAGTGAACAAAGACCCTAGCATCTTGGTAAATGATGAGGACACTCCATGGTTACGAAGCGATCATAACCAAGGGACATACGTAAAGAAGAAGTTCACTGTTGTGCCCACTTGATGATATAGTGATTTAATATAGTGTGTGTTTGAGATATTATGTAATAATTGTGAATTCAGATGTTTATTATGTCATGTTTCAAATTAAATCAATGTTTGATTTGGTGGGATTTCTCTCTCAAAAAGGTAAATTAGGATACTGAGTGATGAAAAATTAAAATATTAACGTTAAAATGATGTGAAAACAAATTTTCTGTCCAAAACCAATAGTTTTAATAATTTTAATTAAACACTACATTTTTGCATTAACGAAATAATAAATATTAGTTACATTATGTTTTATAATTCTAATAAAAAATAAAAAAAGTTAGGTTATAGATTTTTCCTATGTGCAATAAACAAAAAGAAAATTCATATTTTTAACAAAATAATTTTATGCCTTTTATTTAATTTGCTATGTATTTAACAAAAACTATTGCATTTCTATTGTATTTAACAAGACTATTGCTTAAAACAGGCGGGAAACGAAACTGCATGCCACCTTTACTCCCGGGTGGGAAGCCCACCCGGGAGTAAAGGTGGGTTGCAGTTTCGTGGCCCGCAAAAAAAACCCTTTACTCCCGGTGCGTGTTACCAACCGGGAGTAAAAGTAAACCTTTACTCCCGGTGCGTGTTACCAACCGGGAGTAAAGGTATACATTTACTCCTGGTTGGTAACACGCACCGGGAGTAAAGGACCTTTACTCCCGGTGGGGGGATGGCACCGGGAGTAAAGGGGCGTGCATATATATATACATCGCCATCTTCTTCCTTGCGTTCTTCGCGATTCCTCTCCCTCGCTACCACGCCACTCGGCCCGCCACACACCGAGGACGCCGCCGCCACCCCCGCCCGACGTCGGTCGCCGCCACCGCCTCGCGACGTCTGCGGTCCCCACGCCACCCAGCAAGGCCGACGACCTCATGGCGCCATCGCTGCTTCCGCCCGCCCGCCAGACGCTGCAGCCACACCGGTACCAGTCGTTCTTCGCCGATTCCCAAGGTACGCTTAGCCGCTTGCTCGTTCGCTCCATCTCCGTGCTACACCGTGACCAACAGATCGATCATGATGAGGAGCACGCTGTGCTAGCTTGCTCGATCTCGGATCCGCTGGCCCGATCAAACATATTTGATCGATTGCAGCGGCTTGATCATTGAAGATTTCACTTCAATGAACATAAAAAACGATGATGTCCATCATAAAAAGAAAGATCTTATAGGTTTGGTCGAAATAGTTAGCACTTCGCTAACTTTCTTGTATTTTGTTTATGGTTAATAAAGTCTTTGGGAAGCAATGCTCCATGATTTCATTTAAAAAACTATGATAATTTTGACCAAGTTCATATAGAGAAAAATATCATCACTTATCATACTAAATAGATTATCTTGTGAAATTATATTACATGATAATAAACCTGAATGATACTAATTTGATATCATAAATAGCAAAGTATTTTTTATAAATTTGATCAAACTTAAAACAATTTAATTTTGACTAAACAATATAAGGTACTTTTTAGCCAATGGGGTACATTATTGCATATATGTTAGTTTATCATTATTATGTTTCTATGTATACGGGAGAGCACCACCGCCTCTCGTTAAGCCCTAGGGTTTAGGCGGTGAGCACCGCCGCCCTCGTCGTTCTCTAGGGTTTAGGCCGGTTCCACGCCTCTCGTTCGATCATTTTGGCATGTTGTTGTGAACCTCTTCGGAAGTAATTCTCTCTGGTTATATTAGCAATAAGACACATATACTTACATTTCATAATGACTTATACTTACATTATCAGCATAGAATTTTCTCATATGATGAATGACTACATGGTTCACATGGTTTATACGTCATTTGTATTCGTATTATCATTATCATTAATGCTAAACAATCACACCAGGGCGAACCGCGCTGTTGATGTCACCGACGTGGTTCGCCCTAGTCACCGACGCAATTTGCCCTCGGCCGTTTATGTATAGCCCTAATTCGCCCTAGTACCGACGTAGTTCGCCCTAGTGTGGCGAATTGCGTCCATGACCGAGGGGCAAGATTTAATAATGCATATTGTTCGTAGATTTTACGCATGTAAGCAAAGATTTGACGTACTATATATTGGTTTTGTTTTTTGAAGCTAGATGGCCGACCCGAGAAACATGGATGAGGAGGAGTTGATGATGAATTTGATCAACACTGGCACTCAAGTTGCCGACGATGATGGTGCTAAAAATAACGTGCAAGAGGATGCAGATGACGGGAGTCAGTACTTAGCTCTTGAACAAAATGAGCAACAACATATTGGCCAAGTATATATTTTTTTATTATTAGCTATATATATTATCATATCTCTTATGTGTGCTCATGACATTAAAAATAATGTTTATGTTTTGTAGCCCTCTGGATCGACATCAACAACTACAACGAAGAGTAAAAATGTTTGAGGTCCCAAAAAGCCATTGGAGGGCCGCTTCATCATCTCGGAGTTCAATGTGGATATAGGAGAACCGGGGGGGCCGAATAAAATGAAATTTGTGCACCACTGTGGTTACCTTGTACGGGACCGGCTCCCGATTAGTACCGGTGAATGGAAGAAGAAGACCAATGCTCCTCATATCAGTTTTGTCTCCGATCGTGACAAGGCGTTAATTTGGAAAGATGTCTTGGTACATTTCACGCTCCAAACAGATGGTTATGATGATATAATATATGGTGATGAATTGAAGGAGCGAGTTAGGGATTGGGCAATGAAGAAGATGGCCACCCAGTTTCAGACTTGGAAGAAACACCTATACACGACATATGTGAAGAAGAACATAGCACCAGATTTTATTGTCCCAGGCCCGATCTCAAAGCAGAGGCCCTATTGGGATGAGTTTGTACAGTACAAGACTTCGAAAGAGGGTGTGAGTCGGGTGATAAAGAACCAACGTAATGCCCAATGTAAGACATATACCACCATACCTTGGGATCGGTGGCTACCCGACTGCCATTAAAAAGTGGAATAAAATGGAAGCAGACCTTCTTGCCAAGGGTATCAGACCAGAATCACTCGAGTGGGGAGAACGTGCAAAGAATTGGTTTTTCGCTCATGGGGGAACACTAGACCAGGGAGACAGGGAAGTGCGTTTATGGCGCAAGACGCAAGAAGCAAAGAAAAGATTGTTTTATGCTCGAGAGAGCTATCGCTAGTGGTGCGTTCAGGCCAACAGAGAGAGGATGAGCTGACATATGCCATCGGGACTATTGAACATGGTGGCGAACTAGAGGCAAAGGAAGTGTCTCGTGGGAGCATGGATTCCCTCAGATGCACCTTCCTCTGAAGTCGCCAGAGAAAAAGAAGGAAGAAGAGGCACAGCGGCTCCAGAGGTTGGAGGAAGCGGTGCGTGAAGCACAGGAGCGGGAAAAAAACCTTGAAGCGAGAATGCAGGAGAAAATTAGAAGGCAAGTGCAAATAGTAGTGAGTGCAAGCAAGCAGGCATCAGAGCCAGGAATCAACATTAGCCAATCTGTTCAGTTGAAAAGCAGCTGCGCTTCCACGGAGATACCAAATCAAGGGGACACGGACTGCGCTTCCCTGTGGATGACGTCACTGAACCTTGTACAACGTGTGAGCTACACATTCCGAAGGAGAATTCCACAATCAAGGTGGCTATCGGTCTTGTTAATCCTATCGACCGAACCAAGACACCAAGGATTCATGGGAATATAATCCAAGAAGAATATGCTACCATCTCGGTAGATAAAGCTGAAAAAGGTTTTAGTGATTTGCCTCTTGACATTCCTGGAGGTGATGGCGAGAAGACTCTAGGAGAAGCGGAGAAGACATTCATTCTATGGCGCAAGCGCTACATCATCATTCCAGGGATGTTGGCTCCACCTCCTCCTGAACTACCTCACCATAGGTACGTGCGGATGAAAACACTACATCATTAATTTGTATTGGCTTAAATAATTAACAATCTGCTCATAATAATATGTCATTCCTTTTTTTATAGCAGATCCTCCCCCAACCTAAATCCAATTGTTCAATCGACAGATCATCATAGTGCTCTATACGATGACATTGTGTTGGAAGACGAGGCTGCATCCACACCATCTCCAAGGAGGTCTCCAATGCCGCAGCCGCCACCTCCAAGGAGGTCTCCAACGCCGCTGCCAACACCTCCAAGGAGGTCTCCAACGCCTCCCCCGCCCTCGCCTACCAAGAAGCCTAGCAAGAGGCCAGCCCCTCAAACGAAGAACCAGTCCCCGCCTACAAAGAAAGCCACCGTGAAACCAAGGGCTATTCCCAAAATAATATCTGAAGAGAAGGAAGAAGGAACTGATGCATATAAAAAAGACATGTCTAGATTCTATGACAAACTTAAAATGAATCAAGAAGCAAGGAGAAACCCGGAGAAACCGTACTTCTTCGTAGCTCCAGATATTCTAAGAAAAAAGGTAACTTCTTACCAAAGAACAACAATGGAATCTTGTAAGTCATCCAAATCAACGTTATCGGACTATGACCGCACTCTCACCAAGTCAATTGAGGCGCACAGAAAAAAGAAGTGGGCGGGGAAAGGAGTTGCCCAACTCGGACAACAAGCGCACCAATCAATCCCCGCTAGTTGTTGGTAATGAATATGGTTCGAATTTAGGATTAATGCATCGAGCAAACATACCTCCTGGATGTCGATTTGGATCACCTTGGTGAATTTCTTGATGAGACTGGTCTCGACCTTTACCAGATGTTTGGTGATGGAAACATTGAGAGTGCGACGGAGGTTGATATTTGGAAGAAAAAATTTGTACTAGGCCAGAGTCTATACAACCCTCAAGCCTTATCTCGATCTAGGGACGCAAATGTACACCTTTAACAAGTGGTACATGCAAAAGCGTCTACCAATGGAGACTTCGTGTTGGTGTCGAAATTAGAGACGAACATTGGTTCCGTGGCGATGATGTTATGTATGTTGACTTTGCAAAATTTCATCAACTATGCCACCGACCTCTCCGGACAAAGTTATCATTAGTTTATTATTGCTGTAAGTAATAATTCTTTCGATCTATTATTAAACTCATCATATGTGTGTATATGCATATAAATTATCATAACAAGTACTATATATATGCAGATTTACAATGACAGAGCTCAGAAAGGAGGGCTGCAATGAAATTGGTTTTGTTGATCCCCAAATAGTATTCAAAGACCCAATTACTCTAAAGACTAATTGGAAGAATGAGTCAGAGAGTAACCTCATGAACTTCTTAGTGAACCAACGCCACAAGAAGGATATACTCTTTCCCTATAACTTCAAGTGAGTGTTAATCATGTCGATCATCCTTAATGGCTCATATGTTGATTCTAGTTAATTAATGAGTGTTATGTGTTATATCCTATAAACACATGCAGCAATCACTGGATATTGATGGACATCGATCTGGTGAAAAGTCACTTGATAATCTATGACTCGATGAGAAAACCACAACAAGACTACCAAGATATGATAGATATTATCCAGAGGTAATTTTGGGATCTCTAGCAACTATATGTACACACAAACATGATGATTAACTATATCTGATGACGTGGCAAATTTTTATTAAGCGGTGTTTGGAAAACCTTTATTGAGAAGCAACACATGGAAAAATGCAAAGCGCCACCAATGTAATCCTTTGAAAAGTAAGTCCCCAAATCGCATCATCTTTATTAATTAAACATATAGCTTTTACCGGATCACCAGTTGGATGACAAATCTTTTTCTCGTAAAGTGGTGTCTCGAGGCGAGAACAGGGAACAACTACTGTGGTTACTATGTTTGCAAGTTTATCAAGGTGCTCTCCCAAAGAACTCCTACAGAGAGACTCAAAGTACGTTAAAAATACACTATATATTCATTTAATTATTATTATTGATTGTGTTACTATGTCTTTATATATATATATGTACATATATTAATTTATTTTTCTTTAATTCAAACCTGTAGACTCGATGGTTGGAGGAAAAGGTCATACGGCAAGACCAAATCAAAGCAATTCAAGAGTCTATAGCCGGATTTTTTAATGAGCAGGTCATCGATTCCAAGGGCGAGTTCTACTTCGACCCAACACTGCCATTGAAGCCAAGCTAGAGGATAAGAGGAAACTTTTTATGTCACAACAACTGTAATGCAATCTTTTGTAATATATGCACATGAAATAATATAATGTAAAATACACATATGCATGCATGCATGTAAATATATATATATATATATATCTATGCTTGAATTGTGTGATTTAATACGTTCATTGTGCTTGAACCGAAACATACTATACGCGCGTATAAATGTATAATTAGCAGCGTACAATACGACTTCGAAAACCTATTTTGAAAAGAAAACAAAAAAATGAAAAGAAAAGAAAAAAGAAAAAAACCTTTAGTCCCGGTTCATATTACCAACCGGGACTAAAGGTGCCGGCCATCGTGGCATGTCAGGAGGCACCTTTAGTCCTGGTTGGTGTTACCCACTGGAATTAAAGGTCCTCCTTTAGTCCCGGTTCCTGACCCGGGACTAAAGGACCCCCTTTAGTCCCGGATGCTTGCTTCCGGGTGGGGAATTGGGACTAGAGGGGGTTCCTCACCGGGAGTAAAGCTCGGTTCTCTACCAGTGATGTACATGCATGCTGCTGTGTCAATCAAACAAAAAAAAGGCGTTGAATTTTGCCTCAACGAGACCCTACAAATTTAACATTTTTTTTCTTCGGCGAAGACTAGCTAAGTATCGTCGTGATTCTCCGGCGATTCATTCAGTCTGTGCCCATGGTCAAACTGATAGAAAAGTGTATACAAAATTATTTGCATGTCCATCAGAAGGTAGTCTTATGTGATATGCCTTTGAAAGTTTGAATAAAACATGAAGAGTCTCCTGTTGCGAAATAGCACTCTAATTAAATTAATTGGGATCCTAAAACTACACGAAAGATAAACCCCATGCATTTTTGCATGGAGCTAATATAATCTATTAATTAATTACTTGAACAACTAGCGGCTGTTTTTTTAGAAAAAAGAATATTTATTCTTTTTCTAAAAAACAACTAGCTAGAAAGAACCAATTAAATGGACGGTATCTCTAGTACGCAGCATGTACATGTATATGCTATATGCTAACAAACGCCTAAATAAAATTAACAAAAACCGCATTGTCCAGCCTATCTTGGTCACTGATGATCAGCAGCTAGCAAAGAGCATGCTGCATGCCGGCCCCGACGGGGGCATGGATCCAGTTGGTTTACATACGGGTGGCCGGGAGCTTGCCAGCCGCCGCCGTTGGA
Source organism: Miscanthus lutarioriparius (assembly GCA_904845875.1). Classification (NCBI taxonomy): domain Eukaryota; kingdom Viridiplantae; phylum Streptophyta; class Magnoliopsida; order Poales; family Poaceae; genus Miscanthus; species Miscanthus lutarioriparius. The sequence goes on from CAJGYO010000001.1 coordinate 8,154,966, forward strand.
GCCCGGGCCTTGTAGCACCTGCATGATCATCCCCAGCCAGCCGCCGTCTTCGGCCGGCAGGCTAGCTAGTTTATCAGGGGCACGATCCGTTGGGAGCTTGGCAGTTGTGGTTGTTGCCGCCCGGCCCGCCTAGCACCTGCATGATGAGCCCCAGCCAGCCGCCGTCTGCTGTCGTCGCCACCGCCGGCGCCTCCATCAGCAACGGCCTCGCCGCGGCGATCATGTTGCAGCACTGCATCAGCACGACGGCCACCAGCACCGCCCTCATCGCCATCGCCGACGACGATGCCATAACACGCGCGCGCGTTCGTCTTGGAGATGGATCTAGCAAATAGATTGCAGTGCTGCAGTGCAGACGAGACGATCGATGGATGGAGCTGGCCGGTTACTACTACACGTTGTTGGAGTTTGTTGGAAGAAGAGAGACAAGGTGGTGGCCTTTTATAGTCTCGTAATGCAAGTTTAACTGCGTGGCAAGCAGAAAAAATATGATAGCGGACCGGGTCCATTCTGAATTCTTCGATCGCTCTTGTACTTTTAAGCATTGCGATTCATTCCTGACGCCTGAGTAATTAAGCGCAAGCAAGTACGCGGTTTTCAGCTCACAAGTAGTACGTACTGGGTCCGCGGTTGTGGCTTCAACTTGAAGGCCGCATGCAAGTTCTCTGTTCAACTCACAAGGTTGACAACCAATCGATCAAAGCCAGCTGCATGCCGCAGTGCATACACACGACGCCTTTTCTATCCAGCTAAACTGCTTGTAGCATTGTTACGTACGTACGTGCGTACGTTTCATACAGTGACTTGTGTGCTTTTTCTTCGCACTTTCGCGCCAATAGAAGAGCATGCATGAGACACACTGTGTGCTAAAAAAAACTGTGCTGTTTATCAAAAAAAAAATTTGCCAACCGTAAGTGCTCAAAGATGAAAATATGTGCCAACCACATACACTTCCTCGGCTCTGAGCACGTCATATATAGATCGTTTTTTAATTTATTTGTTTAACTTTCTCACATCTATACCCTAATTTAGCTGGCAGCAAAAAAGGAAAAGTTTGGGCATGTCAACGTCTCCCTTTTATTTCTTACTTATACTAACAAAATATATGGCAAAAGGCACGGATAAAATTATTGAGCCATTTTGCCCTCTTTTACATGTCGCTTTCTACAACGACCGTCGCTCTTTAATTCATACTATATTTAACGCTTAAGCTTTTCTCCCATCAATCAATTACTCTATGCCCCTATCTATATGGCAAATCTGTAATTATTATCATAGTACTGTAAGTCCAAAGTTGCTATATATAGCATCTATTCAAAAAAAAATATGACATGTACATCTATTCAAAAAAAAATATGGCATGTACATATACTTGGTCGGTGTCTTAAAAAGGTTGGCACACCATAGACATTCTCTTGGAGATTAATTTAATTATTGGTCGATGATTTTATTTACATGTCGTATGAATTTTGTCCTATAGTGACATGTAAAAAAGAACGGAGAGAGTATAGGTTATACGGAGTATTAGGCTTGTGCTGGGCTAAATTATAAGGTTGCAAGCACTCCTTAACACAAGTAAGAATTTATCAAAGCTTTTTAAGCCATTTGCATAGGCGAATCTTCAACATTCAATTACATCGCAATGCACGCACACATCACCGTGTCAATGTCACGTCACCCTCATAATAAGGCCATGTAGTAGTAATTCGAAGAGGTTGAGGTTTTAACAGTCAAGGGCAGAATGGCTAATATAAAAACGGTTGACTGAGCCCAAAACCACACGTTCCGCGGGAAGCGCATTGCGTCGGCACTCAGCACCGCGGCCGCTGACCACCGCCTTGTGCCGTATCAGAATTGCATGCAGTCAAGGCGTGTGTCCTGCTAGGTGGTAACACGGGCGACGTCGAGCGCCTACTAGGTAGGTAGCGCCCGTTCCGTTCGTCACGCTGCTATGTACCCGGGCAGATCCAACATGGGTTGACACGGCTGACTGCGATTGATCACGACTTCACCAGCCGTGCGCTGCATGCAGCTGCTCTGATGACTACTTGGTGCTCCCAGAAACTCAGAAAGTGGCGCGCGCGCGAGGGGTCTTGCGACACACAAAATTGGTGGGCGCGCCATCGGCCGGCCGGAAATGCGGAACCCCAGGTCAAGACTCAAGAGTAGGTACGCTTTCCGCTGGCCCCTGGCCGTTCCATTCCACTGCAATTTCGTTCCCTCGATCGCCCCCACAAGACAAAAAAAAATAGTAAATGAGTTCCCTTCCATGAAAGTATATAATCGGTTTCTATGTTGACAGTTTAATTAGACCATATAATAAAATTCTCTAGTTCATCGTACGCAATATATATATATATATATATATGCAGTTGCAATAATCTTTATCCACTTATTCGCTGACACGAACAGTTGAGGTAGCAGGGTTATTATCTTATGTTGTGTTTGGTTTAGCTTCTGAAAAGTGCTCTTCTGCTAAAAAAAAAATAGAACGCCAACCAAACCGGTAGAACAAGAAACTAGTTTTCCCGGCCGTAGTACAATTTTCATAGCACTTTGTGCCGTGTACTTGCCTTTTAGCTTTGAGCTTTTCCAAATGGGTGCAAATAAAGACTAATAGTTGTTTCAAGGAAGATAAAGAGAGATGGGAGGTTTCCTAATTGTTTTAACCAAACAATTTATTTTCCTTCTCACAAAACATAACTCACAGCTCACAACTTTTTCATTAGCACATAACTGAATCAAACACACCCTCTATCAAAGTAGGAGTATTTCGAATCCTGGTATTATATAATAATTCACGTAGAGAGAACAATACAAGATGCCACAAAATACTTAGGAATAGCCAAATAATGCCACGCAAATCCGATCATCATCAAATGCTTACTGTGCATATATATATATATATATATATATATATATATATATATATATATATATATATATATATATATATATATATTTCAAGATACAAGTGAATGATATTCGGCTATTTATATGGGCATCAAGTAGGGATTGTATCCTACTTCCGTTATTCTAAATTATAAGATTTTTTTTCGTTTTTCTAGATATATAATTTTTGTTACTTTCTTAAATATATAATATATCTATAATATATATTGAAAACCAAAACATCTTATAATTTTAAATAGTAAACCTCCCGGCCGGGCTCGGCTATTATAATTTATTTTACGGGCATCCGGAGCCGTTGGGAGCCTGCCAATGATTATCGTTGGGGCAAGGACCTCGATGAAGAACCTGCATGATCAGCGGCGTCCCGGCGCCGCCGAGCTCCAGTCGTCCGGCCGCATCCAGCAGCGGCCTCACCGCGAGGATCACGTTGAAGCATTGCAACAACAGCACGGCCACCGCCGCCGCCCTCATCATCAACAGCATGTTGTAATCTCGTGCGTGCTGTTGCAGCTGCAGACAATAAACAGGCGGCTCGCTCGGTAGCACACTTATGCAGCAGGTTAAACCCTTATGCATGCGTCGTAGTTTGCTGGTTTGTTGCAACCACTGCTACAGAGTGGACTTGTTGTCTCGGGCGGTAACGGCCTTTAGTCTCGGTTACCGCGCCGGGACAACAATTCCGGGACTAAAGGTGCCACCTTTAGTTCCGGGTCATTTCCGGGTCATCGAGCCGAACTAAAGAGGGATCTTTAGTCCCGGTTGGTGTTATCAACCGGGACTAAAGGCCCTCTAGCTGAGCAAACGTGGCCGCACCCTTTAGTCCCGGTTGGTAACCCCAAACCGGAACTAAAGGTTCCTTTTCTTTTTCTTTTTTTTTTGTTTAATTTGTTTTCAGTTCAGTTACACGTATTTGTTTAATATATAATATGTTTTTATGTACGTATTCTACGTAGCTAATATAAATACACGCACGCATATAATTACATCTAATTCTAATCTCGAGCATTATTATATTTGAATAAAGTATGAACCTATATATATTATAGATATATATATATATATATATATACAACACTTTCATAATCTTGTTTTCGAAAATAACGATATCAATAAACATTTAATTTACATCATTTATTCCTTAGGATCAAAGTAGAACTCGCCGTTGGGATTTAGTACTTTTTCTAGAAGAAATCCTGCTATTGATTCTTGAACTGCTTTCAGATGGTCTTTTTGCATGACCCTTCGTTCAACCATTCAATCTTGCATTTGAAATAAAAGGAAAAGTATTAATACATATATATATATATATATTCATTTAAAAATAAATAAAAAATTGATATAAACATACTCTAAGGACATCTTTAGGAGTTCTTCTTATGTGCGCAGTGATAAATTCACAAACGTAGTATCCACACAAGTTATTACACGTTGTCATTGCAAACACCACCTTTCATTTGAGAGAAGATTATTCTCATCATCTCACACGTAAATTGAAGTACGATATAGTAATTAAACACGTGGGAAAGTGTATATAGTACAACTTACTGTTATTTCAACTACATTAAGTGGTGCCTTGCAATCCTTGCGATGTTGCCGAATAAACTCTTTCCAAACCCTGTGCGATCAATAATGTACGATCGTTAATAAATTATGGCAAAGTCTATTCAATAATAGTTGTGCGCGAGAGATCGAAATTACCCCTGGATAATGTGTATGATATCTTGGTATAGTGCCCGCTCTTTTCTCAACGAGTCAAAGATTACTAACCGACTTGAGTTTAACTCAATGACAATGAGTATCCAGTGAAAACTGCATTGGTTTATACACACACGTACATGCATATAAGTTGTATTGATATTACATAAAATGTGTAGACTATATTATTATTAACACTTACTCAAAGTTGTACGGAAAAAATATTGTTGTCTTGTCGTGCTGCTTCACGAAGAACATCATAATATTCTCCTGTGTTTCAGATACCCACCGCTCCTTGATAATAATACCGGTTTTGAATACAATATAAGGATCAATGAAGCCAACACTGGTGTCTTGTATTCTTTGGAGCTCTGATATCTGTAATCTGTATATAAATATAAGTTACATGTGAGGATAATTATATACACGTACGCATGGAAGTGAGTTTATTAAATAAAAGTAAGAATCACTTACAAACAAAAGGAGCTAATGATTGATTTGTCCAGAGCGTCCAAGTGGTATAGTTGATGCAATTCTTTGAAACTAATATGTAAGATGTCATCACCACGGAAGTAATGATGGTCTCTAAATCTGACAAAGATCCACTGCTCACCCCTGCCACACGCCTGCATGTACCACTTGTTGAGCAAGTACATTTGCGTACCCAATTCATTTAGAGCCGTAGGGTTGTACAAACTTTTGTCATATTTATAAGTCTTCCAGGTATCAACTTCCAGGTTCTAGATTGGAGCTTTGCCCGTCAATTGATCCAAGGTTAAACCAGTATCTTCAAAAAAGCATTAAGGGCTTGAACCGACACTTCTCCAGAGTTGTCTGGTCGATAGACTTCTATGTTGGAACCATATTCATTAGCAACAACAAGATTTTGCATTGGTTGCTTCATTGTCCGAGCCAGGACATCCTTCCCCGATGCTCTTTTCCTTTTCTTATCTACATCATGTGACTTCACGAGGAGCGGGTCATAGTCGATAGTGGCGAAGGCTTACGAAGTTCAATCATCTTTTTCTTGTAAGCATCGACCTTCCGCCTCAAAGACATCTCATGGTATGTAAAAGTACGGCTTCTCCTTAAGCTTCGCTTGACTCTTGTTTTTGATATCTATAAAAAATCTTTCACTTTTTTGTCTTCTTCACCGCTATTTGCTCATCGGTCTTTTTCAGAAGTATTTCTTGAGAAATAACTCTTTTCTCGGGGTCTTCTTTGCCACGGGGACCTTAGACGTCTTTGTAGTGTGGCATTGTGGAGGGGTGGGGGCGGTGTTGGAGACCGTGTGGAGGCGATGAGGCGGTGTTGGTGGAGACCGCGCGTGGAGGCGTTGGAGATCGTTGTGGAGGCGGTGGGGCGGTGTAGGAGTTGGAGATCGTTGTGGAGGCGATGGGGCGGTGTAGGAGTTGGCGATCGCCGTGGGGATGAAGTCGTCTAGCCCCGCGACACCTGTGATGAGATGGGGAATGAATGATTAGGCTAGGCTGGGGAGACCTCGCTACAAAAAACAAGTTGTGTGTCAATTATTTTTGAAGCCAATAGAAAATTAATGGAAAATAATATTTCATTCACTTTCATTCGTACCTAGGGTGAGGTAGGGGAAGCGGTGGCGCCCCAGGAATGATGATGAAGCGTTTGCGCCATTGAATAAATGTCTTCTCCGCTTCTCCTAGTGTCTTCTCCCCATCACCGCCTTCAATGTCAAGAGGAACATTGCTGTAACCTTTGAGCACTCTATCGACCGAGACGCTAGTATATCTAGGTTGAATAACTGACCCATGGATTCTTGGTGTCTTCGTTCGGTCTATTGAAGATACAACCCCGACAGCCACCATGATTGATGCATTATTACCATCTGGAATGTGCAGCTCACATGTTGTTAGAGGCTCGGTAATGTCATCAACAGGGAAGCGCAACCCAGCATCGTCTTGAATAACTGGCAGCTCCATAGAAGCACAACTGATTTTCATCTGACCAACGGGGCTAATGGTGACTCCCGGTGTTGATTGCGATTGCATTTGACTCATTGCTAGCTGCACTTGCCTCTTTATCTCCTCCTGCATTCTTGCCTCAAGAGATTTTTCTCGTTCACGTGATTCAAGCAATGCTTGTCGTGACTCATCAACAAATTGCTCCAATGCACGGATTCATTCTGCCTCCTCATCCTTCTTTCTTTGGCGGCTTCTGTAGGTATCCTTGTCTGTTGGGAATGCGTATAGCCATGGAACCGCCCCATAGCCTCTTGTTCGACCACCGAGTTCGGGATTCTCTAGGGCATATGTCAATTCATCCTTCTCTCTGTTGGGCTTGAAAACACCACTATCAGCTTCTTCCCTAGCACGAGCTAGTCTCTGTGTTGTTTTTTGGCCGAAAATTAGCTTGCCAGTGTCTGGTCTAGGCTTCCCACATGAGCGTAGAACCAATTCTTCGCGCGTTGAGGCCAGTTCTTCTCTATTGTTTCAGGTATGATTCCCTTGGCAGTAATCTCTGCTTCTAGGTTCTGCCACTTGGGAATAGCACTCCTATAACCACCTGATCCCATGCGATGATGGTATTGCTTCTGTCAGGCATTCTGCCGATTCCTCATCACACGTTCCTCACTGTCTTGAGATGTCTTGTATTCTACGAAGGCATTCCAATGGGACTCCAACTTGACAAACGTCTTAGCATTGAAATCCGGCGTAGCATTCTTCAAGATAAACTTTTTATACAATGTCTTCTTCCAACTCTGGAACAATGTTGCCATCTTCTTCATTGTCCAATCCCTCACTAGCTCCTTCAAAGCATCATCTGCTTGTAATGTGAAATGCTGAGTGATATCTCTCCAAGCTAGGTTCTTGTCACGATCAGATACAAAACTAACATTAGGAGCGGATATCTTCTGCTTCCATTCACGAGCACTAACTAGGATCCTATCCCTTACAATGAACCCACATTGATTGACATATGTCTGAGCATGTGGTCCCAATGGTTTGCTGGTGTCAGTGTCGAATTCTGATATTATGAAACGGCCCTCTAATGGTTTTTTTGGCCCTCGGACTTTCCTACTTTTGTCGGTGGTTGATATAGATCCAGAGACCGACTACATGAGTAGAAACACAACGATTAACAACAAATATACGTACGCATGCATCTATAAGAGATGATAGATAATCGTATATACCTCGCCAGCATTTTCTTGCGCGATAATTTGTTGATCTTCAACCACCGGCATATTCAGGATATCCTCATAATCAGCAAAGTACTGACTCGTGTCATCTACATCCACATTGGTGCCGACGTTGATAATATCCGCCATTATGTCATCATCCGGAGCAGCCATTTGTATCTTCAAGATAACACATAGATAGAATTACTATGGTACATAACATAAGTACATGTGATAACACATATAGAATTACTAAATCCAATTAAATATAATAACACATAATATTTCATAAGGATAAACAATAATAAGGTATAGGCTTTGGAATCGAATCAAAAATACTTTCGATCCAAAAACATGGAAATAAGTACATGTATATATATACACATAGAATGATACAATATATTTTCTCTCTCTCTCTCTCAACACATAGAAATAAGTGCATATGTCTATATCTCTAGATATGCATGTGATAACACATAGAATGTCTCTCTAGATACAATTTTCTCTCTCTCTCAACACATGAAAATAAGTACATGTATATATACATATAGAAATAATTAAGTACATATGTATACATATAGAATAATCTCTCTCTAGATATATATATAGAGATAGAATATATAATTACTAAATCCAATTAAATAAATCCAACATGAAATTAGATAATTAAACTAGTAATAGATAATACATTTTAATCTAACATATATCAAAAACTATAATAAAAAACTATCTAAAAAACTATCTACATAAAGTACTAATTAACTTTTAATACATTTAAATCTAACATATATCAAAAACTATCTAAAAAACTAACTAAAAAACTAACAATAAACTACTAATTAAATTTTAATACATTTTAATCTAACATATATATCAAAAACTATCTAACATTTTAATACTGTCGAGGGCAGCTAACATTAAACTACTAATTAAATCTAACATTTTAATCTAACATATATATGGCCGAGAGCATGCAGCTAGCTAGCAGGCTGGGGCGGATGGCGCGCGCGGGCCGGGCAGGGCGTGCTGGCCGGCCACGGGGCCGAGCTGAGCACCTCGCGCGAGGACGACGTACGGCGGAGACGGTGGGGCTCAACGACGAGGCCGGGCGGGAAGCGGTACGATCGGCGACGGAGGGTGGGCTCGGGTGCGGCGGCGGAGACGGGATGCGGCGTAGAGACGACGCACGATGCGGGCCGGGCGGATGGCGCGGCCGGGCGGGGGCAGAAGACGACGGCGGCGCGGCAGAGACGAGCTCGACGGCCGGGCGGGGCTGGGCGACGGAGGCGAGATCGAAGATGACGGTGGCGGCGGCGATGTTCGACGTGTAGATCGAGAAGTAGAAGATGAAACCGTTCGATATATATAGGCCGGGACCCTTTAGTCCCGGCTGGTAACACCAGCCAGGACTAAAGGACATTTAGTCCCGGCTGGTAAGACTAACCGGGACTAAAGGTCCAACTCTTTAGTCCCGGCTCGCCTTATAAGCCGGGACTAAAGGCTTTTTAGTCCCGGTTGGTGTTACCAGCCGGGACTAAAAGTATTTGTGGGCGGGCACCGAAATTGCCGCCCACCCTTTAGTCCCGGTTCTAGGCCTGGACCGGGACTGAAGGCCTGAAAATTTTGGCAACCTGCCAACGTAATTGGAAAAGCCAGGGATTTTGATTTTATTTAATACTAGGGTAATCAATTAATTCCATAGCAACTTCAATACTTTGCAATATTTATTTTAAAAAATACTATTCATTAACTAATTATTTATTGTAAATAGGAAAATTTTGTAACCTAAAGTTTTTAATTTCTTTTATGAATATAGAATATAAATGTTACTAATACTAAGTATTTTGTTAATGCAAAAATATATTTGTAACTTAAAATTAATAAAACTAATATTATTCGATAGGAAATTTATTATCACATTCTTGTAACGTCAATGTTTCAATTTTTTCTCAGTTTTTTACCAAAATTGACAGGAAATTTTTGTTGAACCTATAAAAATAAAGAAAATGTAGTATTTTTTATTCTACAACTTTCTCAAATAAAAAAATGGCCTATATAAGGATTGTATATATTGATGAGCTGAACAAACTTGGTATTCAAAACTTTTCAATTTGAGACAATCTAGGGTTTCGAAAACTAGTTTGCAGGCGTCGAAATTTAAAAATCACAAATTTGAACCGTCCAAACTTTCTCAAATAGAAAGTTGACCAAAACAACAATTGTATATCTTTTTGAGTTTAACAAACTTGGTATTCAAAACTTTTCAATTTAAAGTCATTTAGAGTTCATAATACTAGAGTCAAAGTGTTGTTTTTTCATTTCACCAAATTTGACTTGGTCAAACTTGCTCAAATGAGACACTAAATGACCTCAGATGAAAAAACTCTGAATACCAAGTTTGATAATCTCAGCAAGATCTATAATTGTTACATAGCTCATTTTCCCATTTGAGAAATTTTTATCAAACACTAGTCACAACTTCTTGAATCTCATATAGACTTTCTAAAACTATGTCACACACTTGTGAAATTTGAACTACATTTTGTTCAAGATTTCTCAAATGAAAAAATGGCCTATATAAGGATTGTATATATTGATGAGATGAACAAACTTGGTATTCAAAACTTTTCAATTTCAGACAATCTAGGGTTCCGAAAACTAGTTTGTAGGCGTCGAAATTTAAAAATCACAAATTTGAACCGTCCAAACTTTCTCAAATGGAAAGTTGACCAAAACAACAATTGTAGATATTTTTGAATTTAACAAACTTGGTATTCAAAACTTTTCAATTTGAAGTCATTTAGAGTTCATAATACTAGAGTCAAAGTGTTGTTTTTTCATTTGACCAAATTTGACTTGGTCAAACTTGCTCAAATGAGACACTAAATGACCTCAGATGAAAAAACTATGAATACCAAGTTTGATAATCTCAGCAAGATCTACAATTTTTACATAGCTCATTTTCCCATTTGAGAAATTTTTATCAAACACTAGTCACAACTTCTTGAATCTCATATAGACTTTCTAAAACTATGTCACACACTTGTGAAATTTGAACTACATTTTATTCAAGCTTTCTCAAATGAAAAAATGGCCTATATAAAGATTGTATATATTGATGAGATGAACAAACTTGGTATTCAAAACTTTTCAATTTGAGACAATCTAGGGTTCCGAAAACTAGTTTGTAGACGTCGAAATTTAAAAATCACAAATTTGAACCGTCCAAACTTTCTCAAATGGAAAGTTGACCAAAACAACAATTGTAGATCTTTTTGAGTTTAACAAACTTGGTATTCAAAACTTTTTAATTTGAAGTCATTTAGAGTTCATAATACTAGAGTCAAAGTGTTGTTTTTTCATTTGACCAAATTTGACTTGGTCAAACTTGCTCAAATGAGACACTAAATGACCTCAGATGAAAAAACTCTGAATACCAAATTTGATCATCTCAGCAAGATCTACAATTGTGAAGTCATAACATATTACATAATATCCGTCTCTAAAACATAATATATTAAACATGCATCGTTGTATCATGCGGGCACAACAGTGAATTTCTTCTTGACGCATGACCCTTGGTTATGATCTTGTCGTAACCATGGAGTGTCTTCATCATTTAACATGATGCTTGGATCTTTCTTCACTATGAAGGGTGGAATTTGGACATTTCTTTCGTAATCTTCTGACATGTCTGACTTGTCTTCAATTCCCACTATATTTATTTTCCCAGAAAGAATTATGTGGCGCTTTAGCTCATTGATCATTGAGTTGATGTCTTCGTTTTTTCCTCTCTTTGATTTTGTAGACATGTCTTTCACATAGAAAACCCGACTCACATCAGCAGCAAGGACGAATGGTTCCTCTTTGTATCCAATATTGTTGAGGTCCACTGTTGTCATTCCATACTCTTTGTCGACTGTTATCCCTCCTCCGGTCAGCTTCAACCATTGGCACCGGAACAAAGGGACTTTAAAATTAGGTGCGTAGTCTAGTTCCCATATCTCTTCTATGCGGCCATAATATGTTTGTATATTCCCATTTGGATCTGTGCCATCTATGCGAACACCACTATTTTGATTGGTGCTCCTTTTATCTTGGGCAACTGTGTAAAATGTATTCCCATTTATCTCGTACCCTTGGTATGTGAGGATATGCCACGATGGCTGCCTAGCCAACAAATACAGTTGCTCATCAATATTGTCATCTCCTTGACATTCTTTTCGCAACCAACCACTAAAACTTTTCATGTGCTGACGCCTAATCCAAGCTTCAGTCTTCCCTGGAAACTTGGATCGTAAGAACTACTTATGTATCTCGATGTACGGATGCACCAATGACGAGTTCTGAAGAACTGTGTAGTGTGCTTTATTGAAATAATCGTCTTCCATGCCGATATATGTTTTCTTCCCTAAAGTTCCTTTACCACTGAGTCTCCCCTCGTGTCGTGATTCGGGAACGCCAATCGGGGCAAGGTTAGGAATAAAGTCAACACAGAACTCAATGACCTCCTCTGTTCCATAGCCCTGGGCGATGCTTTCTTCAGGCTTAGAACGGACTTTCACATATTTCTTCAAGACTCCCATAAACCTCTCGAAGGGGAACATGTTATGTAAGAACACAGGTCCAAGAATACTAATCTCCTTCACCAAATGAACTAGGAGGTGTGTCATGATATTAAAGAAGGATGGAGGGAACACCAACTCAAAGCTGACAAGACATTGAACCACATCATTCTGTAGAGTAGCTAGTTCCACTGGATTGATTGCCTTCTAAGAAATTGCATTGAGGAATGCACATAGCTTCACGGTGGCTAGACGTACATGTGGAGGTAGAATTCCTCTTAAAGCAACTGGAAGCAATTGCGTCATAAGCACGTGGTAGTCGTGGGACTTTAAGTTTAGGAATTTCTTATCTGGCACATTTATTATACCCTTTATATTGGAGGAGAATCCCGATGGGACCTTGATGCTGCTTAGACATTCGAACATGTTGTCCATCTCTTCTTTGCTAAGCGTGTAGCTAGCAGGACTTAAGTAATGACGTCCATCATCTGTCTTCTCTGGATGAAGGTTGTCTCGTTCTTTCATGCCCTGCAGGTCCTGGCGTGCTTCAAGTGAATCCTATGGCTTCCCGTACACACCCATGAATCCTAACATGTTCACACAAAGATTCTTTGTCAGGTGCATCACGTCGATTGTGTTGCGGACCTCTAGGACTTGCCAATAGGGTAGCTCCCAAAAGATGGACTTCTTCTTCCACATGGGTGCGTGTCTCTTAGCATCTTTGGGAACAAATTCACTGCCTTGTCCCTTTCCAAATACTACTTTCACATCCTTGACCATTGCGAGTACATCTTTCTTGGTTCGGTTATGAGGCTTCTTCCGGTGGTCTGGCTTACATTTAAAATGCTTCCCTTTCTTTCTTACTTGGTGATTCAAAGGAAGGAATCGACGATAGCCAAGGTACACGACCTTTCGACATCTTTTCAAATATATACTGTCAAGGTCATCAAAACAATGTGTGCATGCATTATATCCTTTGTTTGTCTGACCTGAAAGATTACTTAAAGCATGTCAATCATTGATTGTTACAAACAACATTGCTCGTAGGTCAAAGTGTTCTTGTTTGTACTCATCCCAGACACATACACCTGGTTTGTTCCATAAAACTAGAAGTTCTTCAACTAATGGCTTCAAATAGACATCAATATCGTTGCCAGGTTGCCTCGGACCTTGGATGAGGATCGGCATCATAATGAACTTCCGCTTCATGCATAACCATAGAGGAAGGTTGTAGATACATAGAGTAACTGGCCAAGTACTATGACTAGTGCTCTGCTCTCCAAAAGGATTCATACCATCTGTAGTTAAGGCGAACCTTAAGTTTCTAGCCTCATTTGCAAACTCTGGAAATTCCCTGTCTATCGCTCTCCACTGGGACCCATCAGCTGGGTGTCTCAGCATATTGTCTACCTTACGGTCTTCTTTATACCACCGCAACAACTTTGCATGGTCTTTATTTCTGAACAAACGTTTTAAGCGTGGTATTATAGGAGCATACCACATAACCTTGGCAGGGATTTTCTTTCTAGGACGTTGTTCACCCTCGACGTCACCAGGATCATCGCGCCTGATCTTATACCGCGATGCTTTACATACCGGGCATTTATCCAAATTCTCGTATTCATTGCCATGGTAGAGGATGCAGTCATTAGGACATGCATGTATCTTCTGGATTTTTAATCCCAAAGGGCAGACAACCTTTTTTGCTTCGTACATAGTGGTGGGCAATTCATTTGGCTTCGGAAGCATCTTCTTTATGAGGTTCAATAAATTCCCAAATGCCTTGTCGGATACACCATTCTTTGCCTTCCACTGTAGCAATTCCAGTGTTGTACCCAGCTTTTTTTGCCCCTCTTCGGCCGTCGGGTATAGCAACTTCCTATGATCCTCAAGCATGCGCTCGAACTTAACTTTCTCTTTTTCACTTTCCCATTCTTGTTGTGCATCAAGAATGGCATCGCTAAGAGCATCACCGAGATCATCTTCTACCGCTACCTCTTCTTTATCTCCCCCCATTGTAGTATCATCAAAGGCACCATACTGAGCAATAATGTCATCAATGTCTAAATCTTCTCCTTCACCTTCTACCATCATGACCCCGCTTTCTCCATGCTTAGTCCAACATATATAGTTTGACATGAAACCTGACTTAAGCAAATGTGAATGAAGACTCATTGAGCTTGAATATTCCTTTAAATTCTTACATAGGGCACATGGACAGCACATGAAACTATCCCGTTTATTTGCCTCGGCCACACCTAAGAAATAGTGCAAGCCCTCAATAAAGTCTTGGGAGCGGCGATCGGCATTGTACATCCAATGGCGTGACATAATCTGTATTACACGACAAATTATGAAAACCTTGAACATAATTAAGTATTTTATTACACAACATAGATAACACACACATGGTTGATTAATTAACTAAGCCTGGCTACAACGTAAGCAATCCCAACTATCACTAAACAAACTAAAACTATAATGCACTTCAGTAACATAATTATTTTATGATCGTACGCAACTAAAACAGACAAATCATTCTTCTATTGAATATCAATAAGCTTCTCCTGCTGGCTCACTGCCTCATCAGCAGCAGCCGAATTCTGCACGTATGTAGCATAATCTTTCTCCCAGTACCAACCATCACATCCATTGTCCTCCCACTGAAATTAAAGCCAAAAAATATTTAGTCAAAAATATTCAAGAAAAGCAGGTCAATTAGCCATAATAATCAAATGCGTAAGAAACTCACATCGTGATCTGGGCACTTGTAGAAAACACGACCCTTGTTGGGTCTCTGTCTCTTGACTCGGTACTCCATCACAATCTTTTGCTTACACTTGCCGCAGATAATGAGAGGGAGTTCTGGCCTCAGTCGTTTCGCAACCGAACGAGAGGCCGAGGATCCGGTACCAGTTGCCATCTACTTTCTATACTTATTTTTGTAAACTACTGTAAATTTCACATTTTCTAAAATAATATATTTAAACAAAACTAAAATTATTTATTTATCTAACTAAACCATGAAATATGTACTATGTATAATAGTAAAATACCAAACTATCAAGTGATTTTACTATTGTAAATCATCATGTGATTTTGAGCTAAAAATGACATAGAAATCACATAGCTCAAAAACATGTTTCAATAAATAACCATCCGTACTAGTTGACCTTGCTTACGTGATCATCTCGACGAGCATTTCTCCACCGGACGGCACCGTACTTGGCTAAGGAAGAGCTCCGATTCTACGAGGAAGGGAACACGGTCTTCCATGACCGTTGCCGTTCTCCCTGGAAGAATCAAAGCTCCTCCTTGACGTCCGTTACCGCTCGGCAGAGAAAATGCACGCCGAGATGATCACGGTCCGCAAGTTCAACTAGTACGGATTTTCTACAATTTTCTAACTATTTTCTAAGTTTTTCATTTCATGGAAAAATTAATTCTAAGATCACGTAAGCCACCGGGGACGAGGATGGGGCGTGCTCCAGCGAGGACGAGCGAGGCGTGATTTTGATAAACTAATTTAACTTTTGTTTATCCAAACATATATGCAAATCATCATGTGATTTTGAGCTAAAAATGACATATAAAATCATAATAAAGTCCAACATATAAAGTTACACATGCATCTACATCGCAAAATGAGATAAGCTACTGATAAAACATAAGAGGATTAAGCTTGTTACCTCCAAAATCGAAGAGCAACACCAATGGAGGGGGAGAGAGCAAGAACAACAGCAAGCTCAAGAACAGAGGCAGTGAGTTTGAATGAAATGGCTCGGGCTCGGGAGGAAGAAATGGGCCGTTGTATAGGCCCGCATAATTAGTCCGGGTTAGGTGGCCAAACCGGGACTAAAGATTAATATTTATTCCCGGGGTATCACCAAAACCGAGACTAAAACCTTTAGTCCCGGCTGGTATTACCAACCGCGTGGACGACCGTTGGGCAGGTACATTTAGTCCCGGTTGGTATTACGAACCGGGACTAAAGGATCCTTTAGTCCCGGCGGCAAAAAATGCCGAGACTAATGCTAAATTGAGACATCGTTCTAAAGTCTGTTATCTAGTAGTGAACAGAGGCAGCTTGCTTCCCTCTTATATAATACAGTAAAATATGTTTCGTAATTGACGCTCCGAAAAAGAACAAGGACCGGCGGCCAGTTAGTCGGTCATGCACCTCATACTTTTACAAGCGTTGTAAACTACCGTTCTCTAGTCTAGCAAAAGTATGCGAAATGCGCGGTTTTTTCAGTAACTTATGCTGTCCATTTTGAATTCAAATCCCGTAACGCTTGAAGTCGATTCCATACTTATCGACCGCTTCATAACGCTACTCGGTAAGCATTGGCGGTCAAGATATGAACCAAGCGTCTGTGTTCCCTAAGCAAGACGAAGTTGGGTGCCTGCTTCTAGTTGATAGCTTCAGTCGTATACGGTTGGTTGGGAGAAAGTTAGTGACCGCCGAATTGTAGAGTATTTGGACTCCTTGCCTCTATAAGTGTGCCTTGTTGCTTGGGTTTGTGACGAATATAATTCTGGGTCCATCCCGGTCTCTAGGTTAGACCCGTTTTTCATTAAGAGGAAAGAAGTTTTAATCCGTTACAGAGATACCAGACGATGCCAGCGAGAAGCCAACATCACGGCCTGCGACTGACCTAACTACCCAATTCCTTTTTTATATTACATTGGGATGTAATTTTATGACCAAATATTATGACCTAATAAGGGTAACGCCTAGGCGGCGCAAACGGCCCTAGAGGCCCACTGCTTCCTGCCTAGAAATAGAACATGCATGGCCTCTCGTGTTGACTTATTCATAGCGGCAGCTTGAAGGCTGTCTAGAACTCCTGAAACGAAGCCTCGTCGGGGAGCTGTGTCTCCACCTCAACGCCAAGGCGCTTCATCATCACCTTCCTCGCTTGCGCCTCAGGCATTTGCACCCTATACTTGCTCTTCGCAGATAGGCGAGCGCTCCGTTTGGGGACGAGCTCATCATCCTCAATTCTCGTGCCCTTGCTGACGTGGTGACCCACAGGCATGGCGGCGACGAGAGGACGTGCTGCGACAGTGGCTTCCTGAAGGTGGACATAAAGTCATCGACCGTCATCAGTTGCAGCGGAGGCACCGGAGTGCGGATAGATGCATCGTCGATGAACTCAGGGCAGTCGATGGGCTGAGGCGAAGTATCCAAGACTGCATCACCCCCGAGCTCGGAGGCCTCAACAGTTTGAGGCGTGGACAAGGGTGCCCCAGCCTGCTCAGGTCCGGCGATCTCAACGGATAAACCCGGAGACTCCTCCTCTAGCTCCAGCGTCATGAGGTGTGTCCTGAGAGAGTTGTGGCCGGATCCACAGTCATCAGGGCCCAAGAGGCACAGGTCTACCGCCAGGGCCGTCTCTGAAATCTATGGGCCAGCCTGGTCCCTATTAAACGCGCATCCGAAAAAGAAGTCAGGGCCATCACAAGGCCCAGTTGGGACACAGGTCACCTAGCCTATCATCAGCTCGAACTCTGCCTCTTGGGTAGACCCCACCATGACAAGGTGATGAGTGCGGGACACTCGCCCAGCGCGTGGATCGAAGTCGATGGAGAGAGGCCGTGCGCCGCTGTCACTGACAACTTTCTATGGTGTGCACAACGATGCCTCAATAAGCATCAAGTCGATCGCTGCCCGTTTGATAGGAGAGGGCGAGCCAGGGCGCCAAAGCGCGAAGTCAAATTGGTTGTCCACGAACGGTTCGACACACGTCGCTCGCGTGGCGAAAACCGCACTGACGCATCTGCAGCAGGGCATGGCGCCACGTGGCAATACAAGAGGGCACATCAAGTCCCCGACCATGATGGCCTACCACGACTCCTGTGTATGGAAGGTTGGCTCATCTGCTCCGGTGAACCAGGTGGTCCACGGCCGTGACGATGCCGGCAGCGCCTCAACCCGCTTGAGCAGGGAGCGCAAGATGCGACATAGGCGCTTGGGCAGAACAAGATCACCCGCAACATTCGCATCACCGCCTGCATCACCACTGGAGGCATCCAGGTTCGCACTGGCCTGTGGCACAGGGCCTAACGTCTTCGTAGCCAGCACGTCGATCTAAGGCTCCAGAGTAGGAGGCTCGCACACCGGTAGCACAGACGGCTCCCTACTGGTGGAGATAGAGCACACAGAGGCAGTGTCCACCGGCAACCAGCTACCGGGCTAAAGCTGACACCGATGAGCACCCTGACGCGATCGAGGGGCACGCCCAGGGGAGCAACCACGCTTGCCCACCCAAAGACTGACAACCGGTGCCTGGGGTAGTCGCGTGCCTGGTGGCCGACATCCTTGCAGGTGAAGCACTTGGATTGGAACGTGCAGTCGGCTCGCACGTGGTCACCGGCAAGGCAGTTGAAGCACTTGCCGATCAGGTACGATGGCACCAGTCGATGTGGTGCCGCGGCACACCGCCAGCGCTCCTGCTGTGCACCTACCTGAAGCCATCTTTGTCCGACAGGACCGACATGCGCACCGGGTGGACGACGATAGATGCTAGCCGGTGAGGGTGGTACGTCGGTGGCAGCCGCACACTCGGCTGACGCCCCCGATGTGGACATGGACGATTATGCCGATTGCAAAGTAGAAAGAAAAGGTACATCGGGGACATGTCAAATCCTTGGACGGTCCCTAGTGTCTTGGAGCTCTAAGAAGCAAAATTCGGTAGCCCTTTCCACCGCTGAAGCCGAGTATGTGGCGACCAGCGCATGCTGTGACCTACTACTTTGGATGAAACAAACCCTCAATGATTACGGATGTCGCTTTACCAAGATCCCACTTTTGTGTGACAATGAAAGTGCCATAAAGCTTGCAAAAAATCCAATGAGCCACTCAAGAACTAAGCACATAGACATCCGTCATCATTTCTTGAGAGACCACGAAGCCAAAGGAGGAGATATCGCAATTCATCATGTGAGCACCGAAAAACAACTAGCCGATATCTTCACAAAGCCTCTCGACGAGTCAAGGTTCTGTGCTTTGAGGAGTGAACTAAATATACTTGACTCTCGTAACGTGGTTTGAAATTGTGCATGCCTCTGTTTGTTGCTTTATGTTTCAACTAGTTAGGCTTGCAAAATGTTCATAAGTGTTTCAAAATGTTGGTTCATATGTCCAATCTTGTCTCTAGTAGCTATTGCTATGTACTGTTGTTTTGTTGGCTAGCTACAAGAAACAAAAGTCCGTGACCATTAATTAAAACACTTAGAAATTCCTTGGAATACAGACCTGGTTTCTGCCCGGTGTCAGATCACGAAGGCTCCGCGTTTATGCGCGGAGGTTCCGCAGCCTAGCGCGGAGGCTCCGTGCCCTGATGGTTCAGTTAGGGTTTGGGTAAAAATCAAAATATTTTTTCATCTTTCCCATTTTACCCCTCCCAGTAACTTCTCTGAGTTACTGTGGATTCACTTAAGCCGCACTGCGCCCCTTTCCTCTCGCACGAGTGCGCGCTCGCGTTCGCTGTCACCGTTGTCGCGCCACCGCTCCCGCTGCAGCCGCTCCATCGTCCTGCTCCCCTGTGTCGCACAGGCGTTTGTGGTGGTGGTGCCGGAGGTCGGGACTCAGGGGGAGTCCGCAGAGGGGAAGAAGACGCTCACGCCGTCGCCTGGAGGATTCATTGACGACCGTCCAATTCATTGACTCTCCGGCTGCACTCGTGGCAGGAGGGTGCTCCTTGAGGCCGTTGTCGACTGCTACTATCTCTTTCTTCTCTGATCTCTCTCATCCAAGGTGAAACCCTATTTCTACCATTGATTCGATTTTGGGTCTCTGTTTCTTTCAATTTCCTACGTAGATGAGTTTGTTTCGCCTTCTAGTGCTAGATCTAGTAGTACATTGCAGTAAGATTTGAGTAGAAGGTTGAATCAAATTTAGGATGTAATCCACCAGAGCATGGAGGCTCTAGGCTCCTACGTGGAGGCTCCAGGCCCCGGAGGCTCTGCGCCAGAGTGCGGAGGCTCCGCAGTCTGGAAGGATCAACAGCCTAAATTTGATTCAAAATTCTACTCCGACATTTGTGTAATGTTGTTGTTATGACTTGGCACTAGTTTCTCATCCTTTCTACGCACTTTTCTTTAGATGGATGGTGATCCAAGTCAGAGAAGGGAGAAAAGATCAAAAGGGAATCATGATCCATTAGACCGGGAGATCAGAGGTCTTGTGTTTCGAGAGCTGCAGGGTGGCAGTGAGCAGCAAGGGCACAGCCGTGAGCAGCAGGTCTATGGTAGAGGCAGCTCGAAAAGCTCAACCTAGAAGGGGCAGCGGGCAAGGCAGTGGCAGTGGTGCTGGTCGTGGCAGTGCTGGCCGTGGGGCTAGTGCTGGACATGGAGAAGGACCTGTCGATGATGGAGGAAGAGAAGGGAAGACCATACCTACAGTCGGAGCTCCAGATACACCTCCTTGATTCTTAGAATTTGATCAGTCCTACATGGTTTAGCATCAGGGTGCTCTAGTGAGGAGAGAACCAGTGATCTATGATCATGGAATCCAAAGGCAGCACAGTAACTATCACAATTTGGGAGTGCAAGTCAAGAGAGCTAGGGTAGAAAATCCCTGTGTGGCTGAATGACGAAGGGATAGACTATAGGTTTTGGTCTATATTTTAGTTTGACTTCTACAAGACTGTGATTCTTGCCAAAGAAAAGAAGATAGTGCTGATAAAGTACATTGACTGGGATCACATTGAGAGCATGAAAACTCCAGATTCCAAGAGAGTGATAGATATAGTGACTGAGCATGGGCTGAAGGACATCATGGGTTTCCAATATGATTGGAATTGAGAGATCCTAGCTCAGTTTCACATCACTTTCTTCCATGATGTGGCAAATGAGACCATTCATTGGTTGACGAAAGGAGTTCACTACAAGATAGATTTCACTACTTTTGCTCGTCTTCTAGGGTTTGGGAGTGGAGATAGATATGCAGACACCATTCAGACAGAGAATGTCATGAAAGCTGAGGATATTGTATTTGCATATGAGAGGAGAGGTCTAGCTGATGGGAAAACAGTAGGGCTAAAGTCCTACTATGCCATGAACAACCTTTTTAGAGAGACAATCAACCCAAAAGGTGGTGACTTAACTTAACTGAGGAAGTATGCAAAGAACTTTCTTACAAGGATGGCTCCAGGGAGTGATGCCTTCTTTGTTAGCAGGTTTATTTGGGCTGAGTTGAGTGACTCATTAGATGATGCTAGAAATGATCTCACGTATGCTCCTTACATCATGTATATCATTGAGAGGGTGTCCGGCATTGAGTTTAAGAAGGATGTGGAGCATAGGCCATACAGGTTGACACAGTGGCAGCACACAGGCTGGGAGGCACTGGTTGGGGTTGCTGGCACGTCAGCTACAGCAGGGGCTGCACCCTTAGAGAGACCTAGCAACAGCAGGCCTTCCTCTTCCCACCATAGATCCAGGGGTATCAAGCTCAAGGAGTTGCTCAAGAACATATTTTGCATGTGTCAATATGCTGTGGATGTCGCTTATGAGGGAAGGAAGGACATCAATGACATGAAGAGGCAGCTGGGACTTGAGGTTAGAGAGATTCCACCGCCGCCAGTGTTTCCACCTTATGAGGACAGTAGTGAGGATGATGAAGAGATGGAGTATCCTCATGATCAGGAGATGCTTAGTGAGAGGATGAACATCCTTAGATGTGAGAGAGGACAGTCCAGGCCACAGAGGCACACAACTACTACACATAGAGCCGGCAGGGCTATTGTGAGTGACAGTGACGAGGAGTCCGGTGAGAGGACTATTTCAGGTAGCAGGCAGCAGACCGACCTGGTAGATGATGATGACAGTGACATTGGCAGTGACTGGAGTAGGGAGCAGTGAGACGACCGTGCTTTACCTCTCTTGTTCTTTCCTTTTTTGCCATATGTTGACAAAGGGGAGAGAGGCAAGATTGATATGTTTCGATGTTTCTTTTGTGTCGTCGTCTTTTCGTCATGGTGGCAGCAGTAGTAGTGGACATTGTGAGTTGTGAGAGTCGAGGGGTTTTTTTCGAACTCTCTTTCTATCGTAGTGGTCTGTAATAATACTTTGATTCGCCTTTGTGTGGCGATTGGTGGTCATGGACATGGATATGTGAATTTTTATGTGAAATGAAATGCTAGAACTGTGGTAAAACTTCTTTATATTCATAAGTTACTAGCATTCCATAACTGTGTGATGTCTATTCATATATATGTGATGCTTTCTGTTCTGATTAGAAGATTCTAAGTGTACAGAATGCGGAGGCTCCGTGCTTTGGCCCGGAGGCTCCGTGGTCTGCAGACCTAGGATATTTTCTTTTGTGCATAAACTATTATACGCATCACGGATTATTATTTGACACACTTCTTTTGCACCCCACGATGGCATGAATACAATGTATCTTTCGCACTTGCTCTTAATATATGCAGAGTATGTCTTGAGGGACATTTTTATAATTCCAAACAACTTGCATATTTTAAGAGGGAGCCCTTGTATTCTTGCTATCAAAAGCTCAATATTTCAATTAAATGTAAGCTTTAATTGTGTTGTCAACATTTACCAAAAAGAGGGAGATTGTAAGTGCAATCAAGCTCTAAGTGGGTTTTGGTGATGTTGACCACATAATTAAAGGACTAATGGCTTTGACAAGTGTTTGACAGAATATATTTAATCGTGGATGCGAAGAAACAGAGGAGATTCCACAACTGGAATCGATGGCTTGCAACGGCTCGAAGAGCTATGTTAATTCATTTTATATTTTGAAATTGAGTCATAGGACAAGCCGTACTATCAAGGGGGATACTAATGGTGTGCTGGGTGGAACCAAGTGCTCAAAACTCCATCTTCAACTCAAATAATCCCAGCCACAAAAAGCCACCCAAGCTGAATTCTTATCTGCTCTGGCCTACGCGGAACCTCCACGCTTAGTCGCGGAACCTCCGCGCTCAAACATAGAGGCTCTAAGGTCTGTCTGACTAGACCGTTTTGTGGGTGACGTGGGTGCTACTTATACCATACCCCTTCGCCCCCAAGTGTCATCTTCTTCTCATTCACTCAGACTCGAACTAAAGCTCTCTCTCACCCAAGATTGGTGCTCCCAACTCCCTTGCTCAAATCTTTGTGATCCCTTGAGGGATTTGGCTCTAGAGAGTGTGAAAAAGCTCGAGAAGATCCTTCTCCCCCGTTCTTGTGCACTTGGTGAAGCCCTAACCGCTTGGTGTGTTCGTTACTCTTGGAGCTTGGCTCCTAGACGGCTAGTGGTCGCCCGGTAGCTCCCAATCTGCTGTGGTTGAGCACTAGAAAGTTTGTATTACCCTTTGTGACTTAGTGGAACCCTCTAACCCATTGCCTTGGTGATAGGTGGGAGAAGAGGAGCGAGTTGAAAGAGACTCCATAGCCTTTGTGGCTAATCTCAACAACGTGGATGTAAACAAGCCTTTGTGGCGAGTTGAACCACGGGATAAATCCTTGTGTTCACTGTGATTGCTGTTGTTGTTGCTATTACTTGTGATTTGGATTGATTTTTAGGGTTTGCATCCGATCTACGAATTCCTCGTCTTCTAGGTGCAACTGGCTGTTTGGATAGGTCAACATACTCCCCAGGAAGGCTCGTATTACATTCGATCTATTTTTCATTTGTTAAATTCCACAGTAGGTCGATTTCATACTCTAATCCCTGGAGGTTCCACGCTCAGTCCCGGTACCTCCGCGCTCAAACCCAGAGGTTCCACGTTCTGACTGTTTTCATAAGTTGACTAAATTTCAGAAAAAGGTCTATTCATCCCCCCTCTAGGCCATTTGTTAGATCCTTTTAGATAGGAAAGATATTATTGTTGTTATTACATTACTACCACATGGAATATATATGAATGATAATTGGAGATCGAGCAGAATGGTACTTTGGATCTGGACTTGGTTAGGCATTCGAGCAAGGCTCGGATTGCATTTGTTCCACCTATGTCGATTGAGGACCGTCCGTTGCATTGGATTCTAGTTAGGTCACAGACTTATTAACCTGAGAACATACTTGCTTATGGGAGCGGGAAGGCTCGTTGCTCTCTTATCATGCGCTCCGACTCTTTTCGGACCGACTGATTGGAGACGGGGATGGTGGAGGTCTAAGCACCACACTGAGTTTGAGACTCCGGTGTGGGGGTTTAGAGTCCAAGTTTTGACAGGGACGTGGACCCCTTGACAGGAGAGTGGTGGATTGGTCCTACTTGTGCCTAGGGTACAAGCGGGGCGTGTGTTTTGGGGTACCCAACTGGGATACAATGGTTCGTGAATTGCCATGTAATACGGTACGACTTGGCTACGATCTAACATCGTAGTAAGAATTGGAACT
Source organism: Miscanthus lutarioriparius (assembly GCA_904845875.1). Lineage (NCBI taxonomy): Eukaryota > Viridiplantae > Streptophyta > Magnoliopsida > Poales > Poaceae > Miscanthus > Miscanthus lutarioriparius. The sequence continues at coordinate 8,179,648 of CAJGYO010000001.1, forward strand.
TGAAAGGTGATAAAATGGTTCTGATTGTTTACCACCTGCTTGAAAGTAGCATAGGTGCTTACATAGAATGGTTAGTTAATGAACTAATGATGACTGCTAATAAAATTGAATCTAAGGACGCACGTTTAGTAATACTCCCATAGATGCAATAACCCACAAGTCAGATAGGCTTGCATATCCTTAGAGTCTTTTCTTTCCTCCTGACAGGTAAGTCTTGTAAAGTACAATTGAGTACTCAGGGTTTGTTCTACCCTGTTGTAGGTGACAGGTGGATGCTAGAGCTGACACTTGTGTGTGGAAACCTCCTGATGGGCTCAGCGAGGATTTCCTTAACGTTGCGGACATAGAGTTTATTTGAAACTTTCACCCAAAATGTTTTACAATGGAAAAACTTATAACATGTTATGAGGTATATAATGGATCATCACGTTAATGTTTAACTTGTCATTAAATGATATTATTTCCGCTGAAACTCTGATAACATGGTCATATTCCACCGTTATAAACCATAAATATTATACTCTGATGCTGCATGAAAAGTGATGTAAGAAATGGCTAAAACGTTGTAAGCTTTATTCTCCTATTTATGATCCTGTTGAAAAATATGGATTTTCGGGTTCTCCCATGGGGTGTGCTCGATGGAACTGTTTAAATTAGCTCACTCTTGGGGTGCTTAGTGTCTAATGGAAGACGAGCACCTCCGAAAGTGAGTTATTTTAGATGATTATGCCACAAACCCTTTGAAGTTGACCATGATCTTGTCGCGGAGGTCCTCCCATAAATATACTGAACTTGGCCTAAACATGGAATACCATGCCAATGCGTCTCCTTCGGCACTAATAACAAATAACTTGGTCAAGACAGTGTCATTCCCACCTACGGAGGCTATAGCTGCCTCGAAACTCATGATGAACTGGCGTAGATCAGATCTCCCTTTGAATTTGGGTAGGTTGGTGGGTTTATAGGAGGAGGGCCAGGGCGAGTTTTGGATTCCTTCGGACAATGGGGATTTAGAGTCTATAGTTCTGTGGACTGGTGGCAAGGTGTAAGGAGTGCCGAATGTTTGTTGGACTACCATACCTAGCGAAGGGTTGGGTTGGCTTTGATTTGCTGAATGGGGTTGGCTAGTTGTGTTGGAAAGAGGCTGGGTGGGTTGCATGCTTTGTATCTCCGCTTGCAGAATAGCCAGTTGTTGCCTGATCTCCACTGCCTACAGTGATACTTGGACTGCCCTCTGGCTTGCGACGAATGTTGCTATTAGCTTATCTCTTTCTTGCTGCGTGCTCTGCAACTGGGCTTGCAGTTGCTGAAGCACTTGCTCTAGGGTGGGATCTGGGGCTTGCTACTCTTCAGTTGCCGGAGGCTGGTCTTCGACAACAGGCTCTTCTACAACTTGGTCTTCTGGGGCGCTAGTGTAGGTACTACAGGTGTTACGCCTGGGTCTTCCCCTTGCTACGGGCTCTGAAGTTGCCCTGCCGGAGACTGCTCTTTCTCTTGCCATTATGGGTTTTGCTTGGTCTACACGCGGTGGGCACCAATGTTGGAAAACCGGGTTTCTAGCGGGAACGATGTGGTGGAATCTTCGCCTAGTCGAATGCTCTAGGCGAAGGCCAAGAAAGCGGTAGGTGGGACCAAGCACAGTTAGGGTTTCATAAATGAATTCACCGACCTCCTTAACACAGGGCTCAGTCCCCCTTTTATAGGGCACTATTTACTACTATCCCTCTTTACATCTTTGCCCTACAACTGTACCACCATCGGGGAGCCTTCGACGCCGCGTTCCGGTCCTTCGCCTAGCCGAGGTTGGGAAGCGAAGGTTCTATCTGTCATCCCTGCATAAAATCAGACAATTGTTTTGTTGCCGTTAGTTTACACTCGCTCTAGCCTCCGCTACTCGTGTATTTGTGTCCCAACACTCCCAATATCTTTTTATGAGTTACAAAACTACATATTTTTAGGAGAAAAAAATAGAATACTCATGGAGATCGCTCTAACACCCTAGTAGTAGCTAGGTACGCGGTTTTCAGCGCTCGATGGGTCCATTCCAATTCATTCATGATAAGTCTACATCCTTTTATTTATGCGTATACGTATGTACTTTCTGCGTGCCAGATGTTGAGTTTGCGAACGAATTCTCTCCGAGCCTACTGTACATGGACTGATTCAACTCATTCAATTCTCCGAATGAATTGAATTGAATTGAATTTAGTTATTCGCCTATGGTTGGGTCGGATTCAATGGCCGGGTCGCGCGCGGCGGTCGACTGCGATTCATCAAATTTCATCACGAACGAACCGCTTATATGCTCGATATCGATGATCTCACTGCAGTCCAATACGACTTGCGCAGCATTTATGCAGGCCGACCCCTGCTTTATCTTGCTATCAAAATCAAATGTATAGGACCGAGTAGCTTTTAGATAACTTTGCCGTCGTCCAAAGTCCAAGTAGTGTCAGTATGCTCCGAGAAAGCGGCGGCTGGGCCTGGACCTGGGCGGCGGCGGCGGTCGGTCAGCCGCAACTCAAGACCAACGCAACGGACGGCAACAGCTTGCTACAAGTACTACTTCTCTGGAGCTCTGGTCGATCTGCATGCTGGCAGATAGCCTTTCCATATCAAGTGCTTTTAGCCGCAATTTGAAGCATGAAGCGATTTAATTGAGTACAGTTTACCAATTTCGGTTGCGACATTAAAAATAAAATTACTGTTTGAGTACATAAAAAAACATTAAGTTTTGTTTTGGCCAAGCCCAATTAAAATCCAACATTAGCCCTCATCACTGGTTAGTTTGTCGTCAATGAGTTTGGCTGATGACCTGTCGACACACCCATGGCCAAGCTCGGGTTCAATGCGGTGTTGATTGGGTCAGGTCGACCAACTAGATAAACAGTGGTGCATGATTTTTTTTTGAAAGCGCGCTTGGCACGTGCTTCATTAAGAGAGGTTAGAGTTGGTACAATGATATATAAGACTCGCAAGTAATCCTAGGATTACCAACGAAATCCCACAGACACAAACAAAAAGCAAGAAAACACGATGGGGGAGACCCTCCACCTAAAATCCCCACCGGCTAAGTCTAATACATGAAGACGACACATCGGTGGCCAGTAGTGTAGTGAAGACCGCAAGGGCGACAAGGCCAGCATTAACCTCGGTGGCAAAGTATCCGCCAAGAGCGCTAGCATGATAACTGCGGCAAAGCATCCGCTAGAGAAGAGACCACGGCGGCAAAGCATCCGCCAGAACTGTAGCACGGTGGCAAAGCATCCGTTCGAGACGACGACCATCAACACGGCAAAGCATCCGCGGATGGGGGGCCATCACGCTCACAGCAGCAAAGCAACTACCTGAGAGGGGAGACCAAAGTGGCACTGCAACCGCCCGAGCAACATGACGGCAAAGCATCCATCAAATAATAGCGATAGCGACAAAGTATCCGCTACAGAGAAGCAAACGACTGCGGCAACACTAACCAACTGTAACACCTGTAAATAATTTACTAAACCATGTCATGAGCATCAAGTTATGTGTTAATGCTTGTAATAAAGTATGTAAATCGATTCCCGTAACTCAAAACAATCGGCAGAAATGGGAAACGAAAGTTGATTTGATAGTTATGTTATATCACGTAGGGTTTAAAACTAATTTTTATCGAACAAAAATAATATAGAATATATATGCAACACTTAAATAAAGTTAAAAGTACAAACTTTGTAGATGACGATGAAATACTTGGTGTTGATAAATAATGTTGCTACCTTATATTTCTAAGGGTTTGGAAATGCAACTAGAAATAGAAAGTCATTCAATATTTAGAAGATTTCATTAACTCTTGGTGAGCTAGGCCTTGAGATGTTTGGTAATTTTTGTTCGGCAATCTGATTAAGAAGTAGGGTAGTGTTACGGATTGTTTTAGTAGCCTTATGTACCCTCTAATGTATGATGAAGATGGTTTGGGTGTTTGACCAACCGATTAGTTGATTTGGATGCTTTAAAATGTGTGCATGGCACGTCCTTGGTCGGTTTCCTTGCGTAGGTGCGGTCACCGCTACCGAAGCCGACGTCGGCGCGCCGCCGCTAGCTTAGCTGCTTAGCCAAGCGCCTGTCGGCAGCATGGTCGACTACCCTAGCGCACAGCTACCCCACCTCATCGTCGTCGTCGCCGCTGCCGCCAGTAGTCTCGTCAAGCTTGCTTCATAGCTGCTACCGCTAGCGCCGCCTCCGATGCCATCGGGCCGCCGCCGTTAAGCTCTCTTGTCTTTGCATTGCTCACTGAGCCACGGCGCCGCCGCTGCCGCTGTCGTCACATCACCGCGCTATGTCGTTGGCCGCCTTGGTACTGCACGCACAGGGTTGTGACCCCCCACACGTGCACCTGCTTCGCCTTCAGTCGTGTCCCATCGAGGCGGCACAGCGCCTCTCTGCACCGTGCTGCTGCCACTGCCGCCTTGCTCTGCCCGCACGTGTAGCTGTCCACGATCTCGCCCTGTCTCTCTCTATTGAATGGCTACGCGACGTAACGAGTCGTCCTTCCTCCCACCCCCCTCGCGCGCCATTACTGCCGTCAGGGACGGCGGGCCGACGTCCCCTCACGCGCACGGCTTCGTAATTCACGCGCCTTGGTTCCCTAGGGTCCGATTCATAGCCCCCTATAGCGACTTAATAAAGTTATCTAGCTGTGTGTCACCCTTACCGAGCCTCAGTCGAGCACTGCCGACCGCCAATTTGGCATTTTACTCACCGCCGGTCGTCTGCGCCGCCGTGCCTGACTTCGCTGGGGGTAAACCGGTATCCTTTAGTAGACATTCAATTAGTTGCTCCTTCGAGCCTTCCTTGACCCCCTCATTTCCATGCTCGTGCCAAGTTCACCGGAGGCACTGCCGGTGACGTGCTGACGCGGAGGTGCCACGCTCGGGGAACTGCCGCATCGCTCGGTCGCACGTGGTCAGCACCGCTCGGGCCACCTCCGACCTAACCATCATCGCAACTGCAACAAGGGTAAGATAGTGATGCTATAGCGATAGCAAGTTCACCCCGCGGTGGCTTAGGGTGGCCGGCATGGTCACACCACTGTCGTGCATGGCCACGCACCGTGTTCACCACTCTCGCGAGCTCCGCCGCTCCTGTAACCTAGGCTAGTGTAGGCGCTAGGGTTGTAGACGGGGTCGGCCCGTTAGTGGAGACAACGCGGGTCCCAGCTGGCCGGTGTGGCCGTCCAATGCCATCGCCGTCGCGCCGGAGCGCGCGTGGGTGGTCGATGACCATGCTGTTGTAAAGGAGGGAGTTTGTGAGGGTTTTATTGCAAAGTCGTAATCTGTTGAAATAACGCACATAGTGTTAGTTTTATTATCGGAGAACGCGAGGGCGTTTTTGCAAGTTGGTCGGCGCGCGCGGGCTCCCCCGTCGCGGGCTGCTTTCGCGCGTGGGCCGCGAGTGCGTGCGCGTCGCGCGCGTGTGGGCCGCGCGAATGGGCCGCGCGAGAATTGGTTTTCTTTTTTCCAGCAAATTAGTAAATGTTTTTCTAATTTAGTTTTGAGCTGATCTTTGAAAAATTATAGTAAATTATGTAGGTGTCCAAAAATAGTGAAACAAAATTTATTAGGTTTATAAAAATGTGATCTATGTGTTGGTGTAGTTAGTTTACATTTATCTGTGAGAATGTTAGGTTCATTAATTCATTTAGGAAAGCTTAGCATTATTTAGATCAATATTTATATGAATTTTTATGGTAAATTGGTAATAGTTTTGACCATGAAATTTTTACAGCAGGTTCAATGTATTATTATGAACTCACTGTAATTTTTGTAGCCTTATAATATGTTGAGAAATATGGTAGCTAAGTACTCCTTGTCGTAGTATATTGGAAATCGTTAATAAGATTAAGAATATATTTAAGTTGCTAAGTAGCACTTGTAGGCGAAACCCCGCTGGTTTGATGGGAATGATGATTAGCTCAGTATCTTAGTTATTAGAGCTAGCTTAGTGGCTTAATAGATGTATTCTTACTTTAAGAACTGTTGTTGTCTTAATATTGAGTGTTGTATCATCATTGCATGCATGTAGAGGACGAGTTGGTAGAGTTCGTGACTACAGGCGAGCAGGAGTACGAGGAGGTGATTGAAGAGTATGAGGAGGAGATCCTCGTGTAGGAGGAGGTTCTGGAGCCGCCACTGACTGACTTAGCTAACACCGCGCCTGTCCAAGATAAGCCCTGGTGCATAACCCTTATTTTGAATAATCACTGGAAATATATATATGATGTGCATTTACATTGTATGAGTTATATTGAAACTACTGTCGATGCGGGACCCACAGGATACCCCGCAAGAGAGAGAGAAGATCTAGTCCAACTAGGATTGTCGATGCGGGACCCACAGGATACCCCGCAAGAGAGAGAGAGAAGATCTAGTCCAACTAGGATTATTCCCATATAATCTCAGTAATAGAACTATTAAGTAATCCTACTAGGAAATCTCATTGTAAACCGATTAGGACCCTGGCCTCCTGACTATATAAAGGAGGGCAGGGCTCCTGAAAGAGGACGAATCGGTACGAGAACACTTCATAATCAATCCAACGCAAAGGCAAACGCCGACTGGACGTAGGGTCGTTACTCGATCTACGATCGAGGGCCTGAACCAGGATAAATCGACTGTCTCTTGCGTTCACCATCGAAGTTCAAGATACTGCCAAACCCGAACGATCTCGCCACGGTACCCGTGGTAGGCTATCGATGGTAAAACATCGACAATTTGGCGCGCCGTAGGGGCTTTCGGCGACTTTGCATCCGAGAGCTCGATGGACCTCAATAACATGATCTTCCGACGGGATCGATTTTCATCTTGGCTCGTGGATCTGCGAGGCGCATAACCACAAAGACAAGCTTCAAAGTCATCTCCTCAAAGATCCGGATCATCATGAAGAATCCTCTATTTCGACAACTACGACGGATCAACTCATCGTAAGATTCGCAGCAGACTCATAATATCCGATTCGAATAAGATTCCATCCGACTCGAATTCAAGCTCCGTATCCGAGATGAAGTCTTATTCGAGTGCTTTCAAGAAGTCGAGTTCTTGTTTGGCAAGATTCCAGAATACAAACCAAAACAACTCGGATTACCCTCAGAGTTTTTTCAAAAGGCCGAGTTCTTTTCCATTTGGGCTGGACAACACGACAAAATCCTATCAGGGATAGTTTGAAAGGTCTTTCAAATCAACACTTGGGATACCACTGACAGGAGCTTAGGAGGGCCTCGTTCTAACGATAACATCGCAAGATCAGATCATCCATCGCCAGATCTATTCACGAGGATAGCGAAACCCAACTAGTCGGCTGGCGACAAACAAATATTCTACCTTACCAAGAGGGAGACTCAATCTCGACGTCGAGGCGCTGCAATCAAGTCATCAACAACTCAAGACAAAGATGATGACAACTAACGACAATAACGGAACAGCTCACGCACGGGAAGTACTGATGGTTCGACGCCCTCGGTCGCCATTAAACCCCCCAGAAGCACCCGATGTCGTCATCGATGAATCGAGATCCAACATATCACCCTTTGCTCGTGGCTACGATGGAGAAACCGAAAGTCGAGACAGCTTGAGAAAGGAAAAACAAGTTGAAACAAGGGCGCCAGCACCGCGCTCGACAGCAGAGAGAAGCCTGGACTAGATACGAATCAAAATTGGCTGAATACGACAAAAGAAAATCACAACAAGAGGCCAAGGGAGACGCACAGTGAGTACGCCTTATGATAAGATTCGAGAAGCATTAGAAGAACTCGTGGCAACTTCACATCATGGGGAGAAGTACGAACAGCTCCAGGACTTGCTCCGGTCAACGATCCCAAGAACACATGAAGAGAGAACCCAATCAAGAATACCTGCCAGATCAACAACCCATAGGCAAGAAGATCAAAATCAAAGGAAGTCTGCTTTTGAAAGACTTGGACCAGGCGGAAGCCATAACGGGGAAAGCAGGAGAGAACATAGTCGGGGCCATCAATTTGAACAACCAAGGAAGACCAGAGTAGAGGGCCTACCTGACAACCTCGCGAAATTATTCCCATCAAAACAACACTTGGCCGTAAGAAGGAGCCGAATCCGAATTCAAGGAAGCCGAACGCATGATGATTCCCCTGCTTTGCAAATAGGTTGGCATCAGATTCGATTACCTCACAAATTCAAACCGCCTAATCACTCCAAGTATGATGGCAAAACCGAACCAAGACAATGGCTCGAATATATTCACAATCAATTGAACTAGCCGGAGGAGACGATGATATTAAAACCTTGTTCTTCCCCATGGCACTGGAAACGATGCCCCTCCAATGGTTTGATAAATTGAACCCAGGATCGATCAGAACTTGGGAAGACTTGCAAAGAGCTTTTTGCGAAAATTTCACAGGTATCATCACACACCCGATCACTCATGCCGAACCGAAAGGACTCAAGCAAAAGGGGGAAAAGTCTCGAGAAATTACTATCGGCGATTCGGTGAATCATGGGCTCAAGTGCATGACATCACCGAACGAGAAGTAATTGAAGCTTTCTCTCATGGAATCATGGCAAGGTGGCAATTTCAAGATTTCGCAAAGAAAATCCGAGAAACAATGAAGAATTCAGACGAACAAAGAAAAAATGATTACTGCAGAAGAAAAACACGAGAAAAGGTTCCCGATAGAAGCAATCAAGACAACCCGGATAGGCAAAATCATCAAGCAATAGACATCAAGAAAGAAAGCGTAGACCGTACAATACCGTGGCAATGGCCGACAAATCAAAGAAGTTTTCTAAACCCGAAGATATGAAGACATTGAAAACATACGTTGCCCATTACACCCTAACGGAGACACACCATCGGAAATGCTACACTTTCAATGATCGATACACGAGAAAAGATAGTAAGGAGAACACCAAAGAGGACAATCACAAGAAAGACGAAGACAACCACGAGGACAAAGGATTTCAAAAACCTAGGGGAACGGTAGCAGTAATCTTCTCAGGAGCTCCAGATTGCACAAGCAAACGTCAAGAAAAACTAGCACTACGAACCATCATGACAGCAGAACCGGCTACACCAAGATATCTCAATTGGTCACAATATCCAATCCAATTTTCAAGAGAAGACCAATGGACTAGCGTAGGGAACGCAGGCCATTACCCACTGGTCTTGGACCCAACTATTGCCGGGATGACTGTCACCAAAGTACTAATCGATGGGGGAGCTGGACTCAACATCATCTTTTCAGAAACTCTAAGGAAGATGGGACTACAACTCGCTGGGATGATTACACCAACAAGCACCCCCTTTTACGGAATAGTACCCGACAAAGCAGCCATGCCACTCGGACAAGTTACTTTACCCGTCACTTTCGGAACTCCTGCGAACTATCGAACAGAGTTTATCAAATTCGAGGTTGCGGACTTCGATTCGTCATATCATGCGATCCTCGGACGCCCAGCACTGGCAAAATTCATGGCAATACCACATTACCCGTACTTATTGCTTAAGATGCCAGGACCCAACGGTATCCTTTCTCTTCGAAGCGATTTGAAGCGTGCTTTTGACTGCGACGTTCAGGCGATCCAAATTGCGGTAAAAGCACAGGACGACAATGGGAGAAAACAAATAGCCACAATTGCTGCAGAGATAAGCCAAGAAGAATTAGAAATACCAGCTAAAAAGCCCAGCATCATCACACCACCAAAAGAGGCCGACGTCAAGCAAATTGATTTGGGCACTGGCGATACCTCCAAGACAGCAACCATCAATGCTCACCTCTCGACAAAATAGGAACTCGCGCTCACCAACTTTCTTCGGGACAACAAAGATATCTTCGCCTGGAAGCCGGCCGACATGCTAGGTGTCCCAAGAGAGTTGGCTGAGCACAGAATTGATGTTAATGAAAACTCCAAGCCTGTAAAGCAGCGGCTACGACGATTCTCACTCGACAAAAAGGCAGCGATTAAAAAAGAAATCACAAAACTGATGGCAGCCGGATTCATCAGAGAAATCCTTCATCCGGACTGGCTAGCAAACCCGGTCCTTGTGCAAAAGAAGAACACAGATGAGTGGCGTATGTGCGTCGACTACACGGATCTCAACAAGCATTGCCCAAAAGATCCATTCGGGCTACCACGCATTGACCAGATAGTCGACTCAACAGCGGGGTCCGCACTGTTATCCTTTCTCGATTGCTATTCAGGGTATCACCAGATTGCATTAAAAGAACAAGACCAGAGCAAGACTTCTTTTATTACCCCGTTCGGTGCTTACTGTTACAAGACCATGTCGTTTGGACTAAAGAACGCTGGTGCCACATACCAAAGAGCTATACAAACTTGCCTTGGAGATCAAATCGGTGAAAATGTGGAGGCATACGTGGATGATGTAGTGGTAAAAACAAAGAACCCAGACACCATGATTGAAGATTTAAAGCAAACATTTGAAAACTTGAAGAGATGGAGATGGAAATTGAACCCAAATAAATGTGTATTCGGAGTTCCTTCAGGGCAACTACTCGGATTTTTGGTCAGTCAGCGTGGGATTGAAGCCAGCACCAAGCAAATTCGAGCTATAACAGAAATGAAGCAACCTAGGACTATCAAAGATGTTCAGAAACTAACAGGATGCATGGCAGCCCTCAATCGTTTCATATCAAGACTCGGAGAAAAGGGGTTACCCTTCTTTAAACTACTAAAGAAGACAGACAAGTTTGAATGGACAAAGGAGGCTGACGAAGCTTTTAAGAAACTTAAGGCATATCTCACATCCTCACCAATTCTCACACCCCCAAGGAAAGATGAAGACATGATGCTATATATTGCGGCGACTACTATCAGAGTCGTCAGACGACAATAGTCGTGGAAAGAGAAGAAGAAGGACGTGTGTACAAAGTACATGACCGGTATACTACATCAAATCAAGTATTGTCTCGAATCAAAAATCCGGTACCGCATGTACAAAAACTACTCTCGCCCCTACTTATCACCTCACGCAAGCTTCGCCACTATTTCGAAAGCCACAAAATTACCGTGGTGACAGACTTCCCACTCGGAGACATTTTACACAACAGATGCGACAGGGGCGTATATCAAAGTGGGCGATTGAACTTGGAGCTCTTAACATCGACTTTACCCCACCTGAAAGCAATCAAATCTCAAGCCCTTGCCGATTTTGTGGCGAGTGGGATGAAATTCAGCAACCTTTATCGACATACAATCCTTGATCAACGGAAGATGTACTTTGATGGGTCGCTCAAACTAGGCGGAGCCGATGCAGCATTCTCCTCATTTTCCCGTATGAAAACAACTCAAGTCGTCCTTCGATATTATGGCAAGCTACAAATAACGAAGCGAATATGAAGCCCTCATCCACGGGCTACGAGTGGCAATTACCCTCGGAGTAAAGAGATTACTTGTATATGGCGATTCAAAGAAGAGTCATCAACCAAGTAAACAAAGATTGGGATTGCACAAAAGAAAACATGGGTGCTTCTTGTCTTTGAAATCGGAAACTTGAAAAATATTTCCAAGGATTAGAAATTTTACACGTCATCACTGCGTGATTCCAACATTGCAAAGAGATGTCCTTGCCAAGCTCGGATCGAGACAAAGCAAAGGTTCCACCGGCGTATTTATAGAAGAGCTATCGATTCCCTCTATCAAACAACCCGGTGAGACATCCAACGAAATTCAGCTAAAGGCGTTCAGATCTTGATAATCAACACCTCATGGACCCAAGTTTTCATCGACTATATCAAAGAAAATAAACTACCAAAGAGATAAAGCGGAAGCTACCCAAGTTGTTCATGAAGCAAAAACTATGTTTTAGTAGGAGATAGACTCTATAGAAGAGCGACTTCATCGAGAGTACTCTGAAATGTGTTTCATTTGAAGAAGGCAAAGAGATCCTAGACGAGATACACTCAAAGTTGCAGCAGAAATCATGCCGCTTCAAGGACACCGGTTGGAAAAGCATTTCAGACCGGATTCTCTCGCCAACCGCTCTAAAAGACGCAGAAGAACTTGTCGAAAAATGCAAAGGTTGCCAAATGTTTGCAAGACAAGCCCATGCCGACTCACAATCTTATCTCGCATCCCACCCGCTTGGCCTTTTTTCTGGCTTTGGGGCGGATCAAGTGGGACCCCCCAAGAAAGCAAAGGGCGGTTTTGAGTACATCTTTGTGGCAATCGACAAGTTCACCAAGTGGATTGAATACAAACCACTCGCGAAGTATAGCGCAACCAAAGCAGTCGAATTCATCCAAGAAATTACGCACCGCTTTGGCATGCCCAATCGAATCATCACGCATCTAGGCTCCCCTTCACGCCTCTGAATTTAAGTCTGGGCACAAGACTGTGGTTTCAGTATAGACTATGCATCTGTTGCACATCCAGAAGCCAACGGACAAGTAGAAAGGGCCAATGGACTCATACTAGCTGGATTAAAACCAAGGTTATATGAAGAACTAATTGATTATGGATCCAAATGGATTAAAGAATTGCCAAAAGTAGTATGGGGGCTACGAACTCAAATAAGCAGAGCAACAGGCCATTCACCTTTCTTCCTAGTTTACGGATCGAAGCCGTCGCTCGCCGACTTGATCTGGACATCACCAAAGATAGAACAATACGATGAAGGAGAGGCGGAACAAACAAGAAGATTAGAACTCGACACTCCGAAGAAGTCGAGTAAATGCCACCCTCCAATCAGCCGATACCTACAAGGTTTAAGGCGGCACTACAACAAAAGTACCCATCCTCGATCATTACAAGTTGGAGACTTAGTACTAAGAAGGATACAAAAGACTGACGGACGACATAAGCTTCTCAGTCCATGGGAAGGTCCGTTCATTGTCACAAAAGTCACCGGACCGGGCACATACAAGTTAATAACTGAAGATGGAAAGGAAGTAAGCAATACATGGCACATCAGTCAGCTAAGAAGATTCTACGCGTAAAAACAAGATATGCAAGCCACAAGGGACCAACATTCACAATCGACGAAAGATGATATTCTTCGACAACATATGTATTTGTTCATATTCATGATCAATAAAGATGATATTCATCCACAGCATGTCTTATCATGACTTCCAACGAGTTGTTTACCCGAAATAAAAAGCAAAATGGCTGAAAACACGCCTGAGCTTCCCGGCCGAGAGCAAAATAGCTGAAAACACGCTTGAGCTCGCCGATGAGGGTAGCTAAAAGCTAACACCCGAAACAAAAAGCAAAATGGCTAAAAGCACGCCTGAGCTTCCCGGCCGAGAGCAAAATAGCTGAAAATACGCTTGAGCCCGCCGATGAGGGTAGCTAAAAGCTAACACCAAACAAAAAGCAAAATGGTGAAAAGCACTTTGAGCTTTCCTACCGAGAGCAAAATAGCTGAAAATACGCTTGAGCTCGCCGATGAGGGTAGCTAAAAGCTAACACCAAAACAAAAAGCAAAATGGATGAAAGTACGCTGAGCTTCCCTACGAGAGCAAAATAGTGAAAACACGCTTGAGCTACCGATGAGGGTAGCTAAAAGCTAACACCAAACAAAAAGCAAAATGGTGAAAGCACGCTCGAGCTTCCCTACCGAGAGCAAAATAGTTTGAAATACGCTTGAGCCCGCCGATGAGGGTAGCTAAAGCTAACACCAAACAAAGAATGAAGCAAAAACTAGTCAACCAAAACTGAACTCTAAAGGACCCTCCAGCTCTTCGTTCCGAAAAGCAAGAGGCTCGGGGGCTACACTACATCCAGATATAGAAAAAGTACAAGCGCCACTCAAAAGGCAACATTCTATGCATTCTATGCCGAGTCGTTTTCTCATAACGCGGTGTCAACACAAAGATTTACATCTAACAAGTCACAGCGCGGACAAAGCACTCGACAAATCGAGGAGTCTCGTCGAGGATAACACACGTAGTCGTTTTGTGAAGCGAGACGCAAAAACAGACAAAATACTCAATGAGGACAAGTAACTTCGACCACACCCAGGCAAACAATACATCAACGAAAACAAAGAATCTTCATTTAAAGAGGAGTGTGATATTACAAGAAGCTTTACAAGAAGCCGGTTAGTCGGGTCAGGCATTATCATCAGGAAGGGAAATGTCAATATCTAGATTTTCTGCAACCCTACTGGCTAAACCGTCGACCTCAGGCTCCATCCTCTCAACGGCGTCAAGGTATTCTTGGCTTTCAGCTTCCTCTGCTATCTTGGACAGAGGCGCCTCAGGAGCAAGGACCTGGACCTGGGCTAGCACATTTTTGGTACATATTTGGGCACACTTCTTCGCAAATTCTTGGAAACGACCCGGAATCCGGGGAATGAACTGCGCCCAAGATTGCCCGTCATCCGCTGGAGTCCGGAGAACATCGGCTACTGAACGAAAAGATTTCCACAGAACATTCCAATTTTCAGTGGCCGTCGCCAGCTTCTCGGTCAAGCTTTCAATAGTTCTTTGGGCCTGCACAAGATCTCTATCAGCTCCACGCCTAATCACCTTAGCAAGGGCAAGTTCTTCCTCAAAGATGAGTAATTACCTCCTCACCTTTGTTATGGCTAGAACGGACTAGAGCCTTCATCTCATCGATGCTCTCCGAGAGTTTCAGCTTCTCGGCTCGGAGAACTAGACAGGACACACCCAAGAACAAGTCAGCAAAGAAAAAGAAATCAAAATACAAGATACAGGCAGAGCCCACGGCACCTTTGCATTCATTTTTCACAGACTCCGCCACGGTCTCCGACTCCATTACCCGGGCACGAAGGGTTTTCCTCCTTTTGGTGCATCGACGTTCTGTCTCCAACTCAAATTTTGGAGAAGGTCAAGATCGGCCTTTAGAACACTCACCTCGAAGACAATTTTCTCTCATTTTAGATGAGAAAAAGAAGCCGAGAATGATCACGGAGAAAGATCGAGCCAAAATGCAGACAAAGAAAAATAAAGCGTAAGGACGAGAGGAAAACGAAAGGCATGCAAAAAAGGAACGGCAAGAAAACCTACCAAGTTTTTCACCAAAAGAAGTCGATAGGCTCCCCCCTGTGTCATGCGGTCACTCAGATAACCAATGGGTGGCATCAAACTGCTGCACCACGTCATCGGAAAAAGAAGGACCGCCGGAAGCAAGAGTAGGGAAGGAGAAGCCGAATGGAGCGAAGAAGGAACGACCAAAGCAACCTTCGTGGAAGCCGAGTCAAACCCTCGGAAGGACCCGGCGCGACGGCCACACACATCCTCCTCGAGCGCGGCCAAGGCCACAACTTCGCCAGTAGCTCAAGAAGCCCCACAACGACTCCATCAACAGAATCTTGTGAGTCCCCGAGGCTCGAAACTCGTTGGCACGGCGGGAGGCAGAGAAGAAGTCGAGGAAGGAGTAAGAGAAGACGAAACGCTGAAAAGTGATAAAAAGGAGCGCCGATAAGAACCATAGGAAGGAAAATAAAAGCCAAAAAGATAAAGCTGGAATCTACTCACCCGACCACTTTCTTCTTTGCAAAACCGAGAGAAGGCCTCGCAGGGGGAACCATGACGGTAAAAACGCCCCTGCCACCCGGCGACGAGAGCGGAACGGCTGGCAACAGAGCCGCGGAAGGAGCCGGAGCTGGAGCCGCGGAAGGAGCCGGAGCTGGAGACGTGGAAGAGCTCCGTACTGAAGGAGCGGTAGAACTCGGTACCGGAGCTTCCAAAGAACTCGGCACCAGAGTTTCAGAAGAGGTCGACACGGGAGCCTCGGAAAAACTCACTCCCGGCCTCCGATTACTTCAAAAAAGATCAATACTAAAGGACAAGACCAAGAAGAGAAATTCAATGCAACAGGGATAGGAAAAGCAACTCACCGCCGCATGATGAGGGGTACTTCATCATCTTCTTCCTCCTCAGCCAAGGAAACCAGAGCACCTACTGAAAAGAGGGTAAAAAGTACTCGGATCATGAGAGAAACAAGAAAATAAAAGAACAAAGAGTATTAAATGTGCTCACCTAAGAGCATGCTAGCAACAACTGGAGTATCTGGGAGAGTACTTGGTTTGTGAGGCTTCTTGGAAACAGGCAGGCCAGATGAAGACCCATCCGTTCGCCCCCTCTTCGGGACACTGCGAGGACCGCGAGGGACTAGACGAGGAACATATTCTTCATATACATCAACAAATCCGGAAGAAACCCCAGGAAGGGCGGCAAAGGTTTGGGACTTACTAACTGCAGAAGTTCCTGCAAGTCTATCCCCAGTCTCCGCCGCGATAGGGAAAGCGTCAGGAGAGACCGGGTCGACAAAGTTCCGCCCAAACTCCTGCGAAAACGGATAAAACACCGAATCAAAGGAAAGCTAAGCAAGAGCAAACGCAGCTAGAGTGCATAAAGTACTCAAACAAAAATAGACAACTCACAGATAGAGGGCGGTTGTTGGTGAACTCGGTGACAAATGGGGAATAACGCCACCCTTTCAATCTTCTCAAGACGCCGAGTACCTCCTCACCGGTCAGCTCAAGAGCTGGGACCATGCGTGAAGGATCCTCGGCCCCGAGAATACTCAAAGCCGAGATGTTCCCGCTCCTTCAAAGGTGAACCCAAGCGACGAAGAAAACTCGAGACGATACCAAAGCCGGTCAAACCCTCGCCGCTTCAAAGATGTTAATCCTATCAAGGAGCGGGTGGATCACTTGAATCTCAAAGAAGCGATTCAAGTTTCTTGTCCCATCGGTCATTCACCACAGAGCCGACCCGTGATGAATGGCAAGGAAGGGATTAAATTGGCAACATAAAACCACTTTCAAGACGCCAATCTTTTACAGAATCGACCAGTCATAGTCAAAAACTTAATTTTGAGACTCGACGAAATCGAATCCCACAACCGCCAAGAACGCTGGGTCTCTTCACGGCGGGGTTGAGGTTTCGAACGAAAGAAAAAGCGAAAAAGAGACAGAGAAGGAGGATTCCAAGGAAAGCTTCGCAAAGATGAACGAAAACAGAAAGATGGAGAATGGCATTGGGGGTTAGGTGGTTCAGACTAATCCCAAAATAACCAAGGAACTGATGAAGGAAAGCGGAAGCAGGAAGGCAAAGTCCGGCGCGGACGAAGGAAACAAAAAGGACAATCTCACCAGGACCCGGAGCTGGAACCCGATGTTCGCCCGGAACCCTCCATTCAGCGATGACTTTGCTTTGGATCAAGCCATCGCTAACGAGCTCGCGCAGCTGGTCTTCGTTTGTTGTTGGGGCCGGCCAAACCTTCTGAGCAGCCCTCATAGCCACAAACTCCTGATTTTGGATCAATGAAAGGGATGATTCCTCGTCTACGAAGGTCGCCTGAGACTTGCTTGCGGTCTTCTTCTTTCCCATGAACTGGTGGAAGCAAGAGAGGCGCTAAATAGGATGAAGGATGATGATGCTAGGGTTACAGCAGCGGTGGCGGCGGCGGATTTCTGAAAGCTAGGGTTTAAAGGCAAGAGTTGGGCAGCAAAGGGTCTTTAAATAGATTTTTCAGCAATACAAACGGCCCACAAGGCCCGATAAAACACAATGTGGGAATGCGACGGTCCATTTACCGACGCAGTTAAAACAATGGAGGGCACAAATCCATACAACAGTACAAACCAACGGGCAGATTTCAGACTTATCCGTCCAGCAACACGGCAGGTTTATCAGATCGCTACAAGAACAACTCGCCAAAACAAGAAGAAAGAAGGAAGAAAGAAAAGGCTACCTCATAAAGGAACAAGAGAACCCGGTTATTTGAGAAAGAACCCGGTAATCTCATGGATAACGGGGATCGCAACAGAAAAGTAAGAGACAACTCAGAAGACAAGATTAGTTGCATTACAAGCAGAAGATTATAAATCTTAAAGACAAGATTCGTTACATTACAAGCGACTTCAAAAATAGAAGATTACAAATCTTACAAGACCCAACGAACTCGGCACTACGAAAAGCAAGGTAGCAAAGAGGAACGCGGACACGGCTAGGCTCTGGAATGACTACGTGTCCCAAATTGCTACTCGGAAGGACAGACCGCCATCAGCTACACTGTTTTCTTCAAAGGAAGGACGCAGTGCACTCAAGGCGGAAATCGGCAGCACGGCAGGGCAACTTGGAGCAGAGAAGGCCGACGGGCATCTGTCTACCCAAGACCGATGTGATATCGCATATGGAGTTGATCTGCACCGACGCCTCAAGACAAAGCGACGAGGATCAACCCGGATCGCCAGATGAAGAAACGAGGCCCGCATCACAAGACTTCCTCCAACTACCACCACATACATCCTGGCACAATGCTGTCGCGGGATTAGCCTACCTCTAATCCCTATCACAAGACTTCCTCCAGCTACGACAAAACACACAGGAACTACAAAATATGCCCGGGGGCTGCTCCACTTCACAAACTACCATGCTCATATCCACGAAGGTTTCAACAGGATATCCAATAGATGAAAACCAAGCACTCTGGGGACAATATTTATAGACCAAAGGAGCGGAGCACATGGACCAGAGCACCAAGCGAAATAAGCCCGACAAAGAACACAAAGAAAGGACGGGACTCAATAATGGACGACTCAAAGTAGAGGAAAATAATTGCTCAAGGCGGGCATATTCGAAGAATATACCAAAGACAAGACAACCCGTGAACAAAAGGCATTTACACTCAACCACCACCATATACAACTACATCCGCGACAAAGAAAAACTATCGGAGAATATGCCAAGACCTCGCATCCGAGTTCTTCCCGAACAAAACAACACGGATATACGCTCGGGGGGCTCGGCCAAAGAAAGATAGCTTAATCAACACTAGGCTAGGGAGTTCGGCCTTCATTTCAATTACTCCCGGGGCTCGTAATCAAAGACAAAAGACAAAAAGTACAAGAAACTCAAGACTACGACGACGACGCACGCATCAGACTTTCTCAACCGACTTCTTTTTCAAAAGAAAAGAACTTGGAGAAGGCACGAGGCTCATGGGATACATAGCCCTAGAATTTTTGAAGACAGAATCTGGACCTCCAACTTTTGCAAGCAAAAGCAAGAGGCTCGGGGGCTACACTCAGTGAGTGCAATTTTTATGAAAAATTGCACCCACCAAAAAGAACTCGGACGTAGGCTCGGAGGTCATGAACCATGAAACTACTCGGATGATGGTTTAATCCAAGACTAAAGGACCCGCCTCGGAAAGATACCACATAAACTACTCGGATGGTGGTTTAATCCAGGACTAAAGGACCGCCTCGGAAAGATACCACATAAACTACTCGGATGATGGTTTAATCTAGGACTAAAGGACCGCTTCGGAAAGATACCACAAAAAACTACTCGGATGATGACATAATTCAAGTCTCGGGGACTACTTCAGAACCCTCTAGCTTTTTGTTCCAAATAGCAAGAGGCTCGGGGGCTACACTCAGTGAGTGCACTTTTTCTTCGAAAAAGCGCACGTCACCAAAAGACTTACTCAACGCAGACAACTTCAAGACATTGCAACAAAAAGAACATGGAACGATCCATATTCGAGTTCTTTTTGACAAAACTTCAACGAACAATCAGAGCAACTTCAAGACAAGATCCTCCAGCTCCTTGTTCCAAATAGCAAGAGGCTCGGGGGCTACAACCAGATGGATGTACTTTTTCTTCACAAAACACTCACCACTCGAAGATCCCAAGAAGCGCTACAAGGTCTCACTCTAGAAAGCACTCGGATAACAGTCTGTTCCTACCTAACAAGACTTGAAGGAATAAAGCGAGACTTTCAGAGCTCAACCATGAAGTGCTCGGGGGCTTGTCGATGCGGGACCCACAGGATACCCCGCAAGAGAGAGAGAAGATCTAGTCCAACTAGGATTGTCGATGCGGGACCCACAGGATACCCCGCAAGAGAGAGAGAAGATCTAGTCCAACTAGGATTCTTCCCATGTAATCTCAGTAATAGAACTATTAAGTAATCCTACTAGGAAATCTCATTGTAAACCGATTAGGACCCTGGCCTCCTGACTATATAAAGGAGGGCAGGGCTCCTGAAAGAGGACGAATCGGTACGAGAACACTTCATAATCAATCCAACGCAAAGGCAAACGCCGACTGGACGTAGGGTCGTTACTCGATCTACGATCGAGGGCCTGAACCAGGATAAATCGACTGTCTCTTGCGTTCACCATCGAGTTCAGCATACGCCGAAACCCGAACGATACTGCCACGGTACCCCCGTGGTAGGCTATCGGTGGTAAAACATCGACAACTACATGCATAGATATATCTACCTATGAGTCCTACTATCTTAGGTCGAGTAGCTGCTATGCTTAGGTTTTTCGGTAGCGTGAGTAACCTGCCATTACACACAATAGGTGATTATTACTATCACTCTCATGATAAAATGGTGAAAGAAAAAATAGAGACCGAGCAGAGATATAGTACGGGTATTGGTGGGTGTAAGAGGTTGTGTCCTGCGGCCAACGAGGCATAGCTTGGTTACACTGTTTTCCCTGTCCATGTCGGTTAAGGACCAGCCGTTGCATTGGGTTTTAGGCAAGTCACAGACTTATTATCCTAAGCACATACTTATTTATGGGAGCAGAGAAGGCGGGGATGATGGAGGTCTAAGCATCGCACTGAGTCCGGGACTCATGTGGGGGGGGCTTAGAGTCCAAGTTTAGATGGGGACCTGGACCCCTTGACAGGAGAGTGGTGGGTTGGTCCTGCTTGTGCTTGGGGTACAAGCGGGGCGTGTGTTTCGGGGTACCCAGCTGGGCACATTGATTCGTGAATCGCCAGATAATCCGGTACGGCTTGTCTACAGTCTAGCACCGTAGTAAGAACTGGAAGATGAAAGTTGGTGAAATAGATCTGTTTGCCCAACTCTTGCTTGAAAGTAGAACATGTGCTTACATAGAACGGATAGATAATGAACTAATCATGACTGCTAATAAGAAACATACATAAGGACCCACTACTAGTAATGTTTTTTTGCGAAAAGTAAACCTAGCAACCTATAAAGATTATCATATCCTTTGGAGTCGGGAAATTATTCCCACTAGTTGGGTAAGTCTTGCGAGTACATCGTGTACTTAGGGTTTATTTACCCCTGTTGCAGGTGCAGTTTGAAGAGTAGCTGTTTTGTGGAGGATTCTTCTGGTGGGCACAGACGGATCCTTATATTCTACCGTTAGATGTTTATTGTAATTCCGCTGTTTAAATTCCGCGATCTGAACTTGGTACTGTAATAAGGTATTTCTAAGAACTCTAGTGGTATGAAATAGACTAAGTATTATAAACTCGTTCTCATTATTAGATCCTGGAGGAAAACGTGGATTATTTGAGTTCTCCCTTGGGGTGTGCTCGACGGAATCCGTCCGATGTAGCTTGCTTTCGGGGTGCTTAGTATCTGGTGGAAGACGAGTGCCTTCGAAGGTGCATTATTTCGGATGGTTCTGCTACACCAACTACTGAACCAACCGAAGCGAAGACTAGCATGGACAATCAGGCTTAGCACAGCAAGGGGCAACTCCAGGCAGGGAAGCGGAGGGAGAAGAAGCACGGCAGCAGGACCGCTCCAACGACGTCTTGAAGAAGGAAACTGACATTTGAAGACGCCAGCATCGTTGACAGAGCACACAGGGATTTCCATCCCAGAGCCTGCCCCGACGACCTAAACGGTGTAGACAGGCTTCGACGACGCCTTTAGTAAGGAAAATGATGCAGGCTGCGCCACCACCGCCAGCCCAGAGCAAGAAGCCGGGCAGGGTAGACACCCAAGCATGTTAGTCGACACCGTGGGTCGGGGGAGGGGGGGCGCCACTGTGCCAAGGGGCTTCCAGGCTGGCGAGTAGCGAACTACGGCCGCTGCCCAAGGGCCGAAGTCGTCCCGCCAATAACTCCACCACGCTGGCGCCATGTCGAAGTGGACTCCCAGATGCGCAAGGAGACATGTCCACGACAGCCACATGAGATCCGGTTATGGAGGGCTCGGATCCGCCCCGACGATGGCCAGCTGCCGGAGTTGGGCCACCGCAGGGGGCGCCGCCGCGCCAACCGTGTCTAGGCCGACATCGCCGCGCCAGACGCTAGATCCGATGTCGGAGGCCCTAGATCCGGACGCGGATTGCCAGCACAGCACCGACGACGACGGTGGCGACCACAGCAGCGGCGAGACAGTAAGGCCAGGAGTGGACGTGCCCGTGCCGGGCCAACCATGGTGACGCCCAGCATCGGCGCACTTAGATCCGGGGAGGTGGAGGCCCGATCCGGCCCGGGGGACCGGATCCGCCTGGCCGGCCGGACGACCCGCCGGAGAGGTAGGGGAGGGGTGTTGGAGAACTGGGGGAGTGAGGGGAGATGGTGGGAGCTGCGACGGTGGCCATTTTTTTCGGGCTGCCATGGGCCTCCGCCGCCACACGCCGGAGGGCGGCCGGCGGCGACGAAGGGGAGGCAGAAGCGGAGGGGCGCCAGCTCGGCGCCGGTGGGTAGCCCCGAGTCGCCCTCAGTGGTGCATGAATTGGCTACTAGCGGTGTGTTAAGTGGGCTATGAATTGACCTTTTTACTCCTAGTTGAGATAGGCAAGAGTGCAGAATTCAGCTTTGATGTTTTTCATGTTTGTGCAGATTTGGCATACAAAAGATGCTTATATAATTGAATAGCAAGTCTGTGCAGCATATAGCTTCAAGGGATGGACTGAAAAAGTGTTAGATTTTATATATGGGCTACGCCCAGCCCATATACGAAAATTCTAATAAATCTTTAGGGCTCATTGTCTGTATTCCCTAATAATGGGCTTATGTTTAAGCCACGAGTGGGGATCAATAGAAGCCCTGACATGAATTAGTACTATATTACTAATTGATGTGAAGGTGAAGACTTCTCATCATGTATATGTGTACCAACTCTTAGTATGATAGGCCCACTAGAACTATGGAAGCTGTGAATTTAGGAATCCATAAGGTAAGCAAAAATATTATTATTTTTCTTTACTCTATTGCCCTGCCAGCCTGCTAGTCTATTCTATCCGGGTAAAATTTTCTGACCATTCTATTATGATTTATTTTACCTAGCATTCTATTATGATTTGTTTATTTATATTTTAGAGCATGCAAGATCCAGGAGCCTGTGTAGCGAGGCAATTTTAGCCTAGGGCTGTAACCAAACGCGCGCCCTAATTCCTTTTCCAAAACTGGAAACTTTTGTTTGCTACCGATGAAGGCTCAAACTTTTGTCTGCACTCGGGCTACCGATGGAGGCTCAAACATGACTCCAAGAAAAGCAAGAACGCGAGTATCTTTAATTGCTGCCGCCTGAACTCCTGGTGCACGAGTCGGTGTCGGCGACTGAGTGAGCAGCCTCCAACCCAGGGATGCCACCACTGCGGCGGCTGTGGTGACCAGCACGAACGCCTCGTCGTACAGGCTGGAGAGGGATCTCGGGCATCCTTAGCGTGATAGCTCAACACCGCCATCAGCAGCGTCAGCGACACGCTAACGAAGCTGGGCTCACCCTTGCTCCCGCCATGGTGGTCGTAGCCGAGCCACTCGTCGGGCCATCTGACTGGCAGCTCCAGGCACTCACTCGAGCGCTGCGCACGCCACGCGGCGAGCTCTATGGCCTCGGGGATGCATGAGCGCCAGCACCACGTAGCCACCCCGCTGCGATCATGAGCGAAGTCGTCCTTCACGGGCTGAGAGCACGGCTTCTGTGGAACGGCCTTGACGAGCAAGAGTGAAGCCGCGACAGATGTACGTGAAGGTACTCCGACGGCAGGAATCTCACGTTGCGGACCTCCTCGGGGTAGTTCTGGAAGTAGTAGACCGCCATGCCGAACCAGCAGCCGGCAAACAGCATGGATGTGATGCTTGTGGACAGCTAGCTCCCGTAGCTGGTACGCGTACTCGGCGGTCATGAGCTCGAACGACTGCTCCAGCTGCAGCGCCATGCCCATCCGCCTGCATGCATGCACAGGCCGATCGTCATTTGTTACTACTAGTATAGTTTGTTGACTTGATGACAACGCGGAAGCATTGATCAGTCGATCGATGCAACTTTACCTGTGGACAAGTGTAGCCCGCGAGCAATGCAACTTTACCTGTGGGAAAAGGCGCGAGGAGGATCGACTTTGGCGAAGGCGGGTGCGCCAGGGCGGGTCTTGCGGAGGCGACGGACTTACGGTTCCCCTGATGAGGCCGACGATCCGGCGGCATGGCCCGGACGTCTCAGCTAGCTAGTACATGCAAGTCCAGATCAAACTAGCCCGCGCTTGGCCAGCACGGAGCACCAACGAATTCAATTGAAGATGCACGCAAACAATCAGGGCGGTTCGCTTGCAATTAAGCAAATCGCTGCACAACCATACGTCGTATGTATACACACGCACGCACATACCAGCATGATGAGGTGGTGCGGCGAGTGGCGGATGCGCGCGACAGGGTCACCGATCGAGCAGGTCGGCGTGCAGCGACATCCCGCCGCCCGGGCCGACGCCGTCGTCGTGGTCCCGTCCGTGTCGGGATTGTACTCCCGCCTCCCGGATCACCACCCCGCGTCGTCCCTCTTCGTCTCGATCTCATGGCTGGCACCGAGCGCATGCAGCCGCTTCTACTACAGACTAGCTAGCTAGTCTCCCGTCTCCGTATACGATATCCACTACACTGCACTAAAATGTACTAGTAGCTAGCAAGTTGCATCCTCTGATCTATCTCTCGCTGCTCACCACTGCACGAGTCCATCCATCGGAAACCGGACGAGGACGCCTGTATACTAGCACTTGTATGACCGGTATCCCCTCTGAGAAAACAATGGCTCGTTTCGTTTCAGCACCTGGTTCGCCGCCGCGGGCCGCGGCAGCCCGGCGCGTCCGCCCCCGAAGAACAGGGATCGTTTTCTGGCGGGGGCCGAGCGCGTGGGCGAGTGGCCGGGGCCGGGATCGTTTTTGTGGACGCCTGCTAGCTAGAGCTAGCAGCCCGCGCTTGGGACGGACTGTGTGGTACACTACGAACAGTCATGTTAAGATAGGATCGAGTTTATTAAGGGGTATGTCTCCATCTTTTCGGTTCGTCGTTATGTTAGGACAAATAAAATAAAATTACTTGTCATTTTTATCTTTTCTTTGAGATCTTAACAAGGATAGCGAGTATCTTTGGGGTTGCTGCAGTCACGATAGGATAAGACAAGTACTTTCCATTTTTATCTTTAGGCCATTGTCAATAGAGACTTTCATGTCTCAATTTCTAAGACTTCCGCATGTCAGAAAACAGTGTAGATGAATTTTATCCTGATGAAACTTAATTCATTCTATGAAACTTTTATCATCTCTTTCTCTATTTAGTATATGGCATGTCAACTCATTTAATGTCTATGAAATTCTCATTAAACCTCACTATGAAACCTCAATGAGACTGGTCTTAGGATATTAATTTGATGAGATAAAAAAAGAGAGAATTCCTTATTTGACACCAGACAAATGACCCGTTCCTTTCTTGGCCCTCAAAAAATTTCCGTTCCCTATTTGACACCGAGTTCAACTTTCGTTCCTTATACGACACTCCGTCGGGTTTGCCATCCGTGTACCGTTAACTGACATGTGGGCCCCACCACCCTTCTCCCCTTAACTGACATGTGGACACCAGACAAAACGACGGCGGCGCTTGGACGGGGCGCATCCGCGCGTGGAGGTGGCGGCGTAGGCGCACTCGCGCGGCCAGGGGCGCGTCCCGTCCAAGCCTCAGTTTCGCGCGTCCACGCGAGGGCCCGTGCCGTTTGGACGTCGCCCACTTGCACACCTGTGTTTTGGCCGCGCCGCGCGCTCGCGCTCCCTCCCACTCACATGCATTTCATATGCAATACCTGATTTACTTTTGAAACATTTGCAATACTTTCAACATACAAAAGAAGACAGATGAAACACTTGAAACATGCGTATGAAACACGAAAAACACGTGAAAAACACTTGAAACCCATTGCAACACATACACAACATCCAAATAAAATAATTGCAACATATGTGTGAAACATATGCAACATCCAGATAAACACACTTGCAACATACATCTAAAAACAGATGAAACATTGAGAACAGACGCTTGCAACATACGTATACAAACCATTGTAGCATATGCAACATCCTAATCTACCTTTGCAACATCTATATGAAAACACTTGCAACCTCGCTCTGAAACATCTACGCGTTTTTAACACAACGGGCGGCGCGGCGAACTGATGCAGTGGAGGCGGTGGCGATAGCAAATGGCGACACCCGATGCGGTGGAGGCGGTTGCGGCAGTCGGATGGAGATGCCCCACCGTGGTGGAGTCGGCCACGGTAGGCCTACCTAGGCGCTGAGGCTCAGGGCCTCGGGGACGGTGGTGAGGAAGGACGTGAGGCCGGCGGCACGGCCGATGAACTTGGCGACGAAGACACGGTGGCGTGGCCCTGCGCCTCGGTGCCGTCGATCCACTACAGCGGGCAAGGGCGCGCTGCGTGCGTGTGGAGTGCTTTGTCTATATATATGGTTCGATGCGTTCAGATTGAAACAGGATGTCCGAACGTCGTGGACAAAGCATTACCGATGATTTTAGGAAGGAGGGAGATAATATCTATCTACCTAGCCACACTACTCGTCTCTGAAGGAACAGGACCGCAACTGCAGTAGGCAGTAGCTACACAAGGAACGTGTTACAAACGTACGATTTCCAAGTCTCAAGTCGATCTCGATGCTTACCAACTCAAGATCTACGGCAGCTGCTTCAGTAGAAAACGCAAAACACACTACAGGACCACGATCGGCCGGCTGTGCCGTGTGTATCCCTTGTCGCCTTTCAAATTCTCTCTGCTTCGGTCGGATTCAACGAGTCGCCGCAGCGGACTGCATGCGATAGATTGGTCAAATTCAGGAGCCGCTGCTAGCTCTGACGACCGTTTCTTCACGCGGGCCGTTGCTCCGCTCCCAGAAAGTGGCGGTGCGGGACTTAATTTCACTGGTCTTCTTCGTAGGCGACAAAACTGGCCGGCGGCGGTCCGTCAGCCGGACCGGAACTCGGAGTTTCTACGGCAGAAAGTTGGGTGGGTGATACTAGACGTAAGAGAGAATTTATTCATCACGGTTTTTATTCGCTTACATGTTTTATAATAATAAAATTTCTCTTTACTTTACCATACTTCTTTAATTTTAATTCAGTTTTTAGAAAATAAATATTGACGTCTACAAGCATGCAGTTCAGACAAATTGTCAGTTAAAACATATTTATGGAGAATTTAACAAAAACTAATTTGGTGTTCTATAAGTTGCTGTATTTTTCCTATAGACTTGATACAAATTTAACTTAGGGGAAAAGTCAAATTAAACTATAATTAGAAATGGACTGAGTATACTTGGATTGTTTATCATTGTTTTAGGAACCGTGTGACATAAGTGTCAAACAGAGTAACTCCAACGGGAGTCTTATATATGCCTTTGAACAAAGAATATTTAAGACATCCGTGGTTGAAAATTGCACTCTTATATTAAATTATTAATTTGGAACCTAAAATTGCACGAAAGATAAACTCCATGCATATATGTACGCAGCATGTACATGCATGCTGCTGTGTCAATCAAACAAAAAAAAAAGGCGTTGAATTTCGCCTCAACGAGACCCTACAAATTTAACATTTTTTCTTCTTCGGCGAAGACTAGCTAGTATCGTCGTGATTCTCCGGCGATTCATTCAGTCTGTGCCCATGGTCAAACTGATAGAAAAGTGTATATAAAATTATTTTCATGTCCATCAGAAGGTAGTCTTATGTGATATGCCTTTGAAAGTTTGAATAAAACATGAAGAGTCTCCTGTTGCGAAATAGCACTCTAATTAAATTAATTGGGATCCTAAAACTACACGAAAGATAAACCGCATGCATTTTTGCATGGAGCTAATATAATCTATTAATTAATTACTTGAACAACTAGCGGCTGTTTTTTTAGAAAAAAGAATATTTATTCCTTTTCTAAAAAACAACTAGCTAGAAAGAACCAATTAAATGGACAGTATCTCTAGTACGCAGCATGTACATGTATATGCTATATGCTAACTAACGCCTAAATAAAATTAACAAAAACCGCATTGTCCAGCCTATCTTGGTCACTGATGATCAGCAGCTAGCAAAGAGCATGCTGCATGCCGGCCCCGACGGGGGCATGGATCCAGTTGGTTTACATACGGGTGGCCGGGAGCTTGCCAGCCGCCGCCGTTGGAGCCCGGCCCTTGTAGCACCTGCATGATCATCCCCAGCCAGCCGCCGTCTTCGGCCGGCAGGCTAGCTAGTTTATCAGGGGCACGATCCGTTGGGAGCTTGGCAGTTGTGGTTGTTGCCGCCCGGCCCGCCTAACACCTGCATGATGAGCCCCAGCCAGCCGCCGTCTGCTGTCGTCGCCACCGCCGGCGCCTCCATCAGCAACGGCCTCGCCGCGGCGATCATGTTGCAGCACTGCATCAGCACGACGGCCACCAGCACCGCCCTCATCGCCGACGACGATGCCATAACACGCGCGCGCGTTCGTCTTGGAGATGGAGCTAGCAAATAGAATGCAGTGCTGCAGTGCAGACGAGACGATCGATGGACGATGGAGCTGGCCGGTTACTACTACACGTTGTTGGAGTTTGTTGGAAGAAGAGAGACAAGGTGGTGGCCTTTTATAGTCTCGTAATGCAAGTTTAACTGCGTGCCAAGCAGAAAAAATATGATAGCGGACCGGGTCCATTCTAAATTCTTCGATCGCTCTTGTACTTTTAAGCATTGCGATTCATTCCTGACGCCTGAGTAATTTAGCGCAACGCGGTTTTCAGCTCACAAGTAGTACGTACTGGGTCCGCGGTTGTGGCTTCAACTTGAAGGCCGCATGCAAGTTCTCTGTTCAACTCACAAGGTTGACAACCAATCGATCAAAGCCAGCTGCATGCCGCAGTGCCATACACACGACGCCTTTTCTATCCAGCAAAACTGCTTGTAGCATTGTTACGTACGTACGTGCGTACGTTTCATACAGTGACTTGTGTGCTTTTTCTTCGCACTTTCGCGCCAATAGAAGAGCATGCATGAGACACACTGTGTCACTGTGTGCTAAAAAAAACTGTGCTGTTTATCAAAAAAAAAATCTTTGCCAACTGTAAGTGCTCAAAGATGAAAATATGTGCCAACCACATACACTTCCTCGGCTCTGAGCACGTCATATATAGATCGTTTTTTAATTTATTTGTTTAACTTTCTCACATCTATACCCTAATTTAGCTGGCAGCAAAAAAGGAAAAGTTTGGGCATGTCAACGTCTCCCTTTTATTTCTTACTTTACTAACAAAATATATGGCAAAAGGCACGGATAAAATTATTGAGCCATTTTGCCCTCTTTTACATGTCGCTTTCTACAACGACCGTCGCTCTTTAATTCATACTATATTTAACGCTTAAGCTTTTCTCCCATCAATCAATTACTCTATGCCCCTATCTATATGGCAAATCTGTAATTATTATCATAGTACTGTAAGTCCAAAGTTGCTATATATAGCATCTATTCAAAAAAAAATGGCATGTACATCTATTCAAAAAAAAAATATGGCATGTACATATACTTGGTCGGTGTCTTAAAAAGGTTGGCACACCATAGACATTATCTTGGAAATTAATTTAATTATTGGTCGATGATTTTATTTACATGTCGTATGAATTTTGTCCTAGTGTGACATGTAAAAAAGAACGGAGAGAGTATATATAGGTTATACGGAGTATTAGGCTTGTGCTGGGCTAAATTATAAGGTTGCAAATACTCCTTAACACAAGTAAGAATTTATCAAAGCTTTTTAAGCCATTTGCATTGGCGAATCTTCAACATTCAATTACATCGCAATGCACGCACACATCACCGTGTCAATGTCACGTCACACTCATAATAAGGCCATATAGTAGTAATTCGAAGAGGTTGAGGTTTTAACAGTCAAGGGCAGAATGGCTAATATAAAAACGGTTGACTGAGCCCAAAACCACACGTTCGCGGGAAGCGCATTGCGTCGGCACTCAGCACCGCGGCCGCTGACCACCGCCTTGTGCCGTATCAGAATCGCATGTGTCCTGCTAGGTGGTAACACGGGCGACGTCGAGCGCCTACTAGGTAGGTAGGTAGCGCCCGTTCCGTTCGTCGCTAGCGACGCGGTTTCAGCGCGCGAGCGAGGCCAGAGCGATCCATTATTTCAACTCACCACAATACACACGGGCGTTCGTATTGGTCACTGGTCAGATATTACAACTACGTACTATACTACTGCTGCTATGTACCCGGCCGTGCGCCACGGCTGACTACGATTGATCACGACTTCACCAGCCGTGCGCTGCATGCAGCTGCTCTGATGACTACTTGATGCTCCCAGAAACTCAGAAAGTGGCGCGCGCGCGAGGGGTCTTGCGACACACAAAATTGCCCGGCGCGCCGTCGGCCGGCCGGAAATGCGGAACCCCAGGTCAAGATTCAAGAGTAGGTACGCTGTCCGCTGGCCCCTGGCCGTTCCATCACTACGCCAGATTCTTACAGCAGGAACGGAGGCATTTTTACTATAGGGGCGGCTGGGGTTGGGGGCGCCCCTACAGTGGGCGTCCTCGCCCCAAAGAGCCCAAATGCACGCTTAGATAGATGTCCTTGTAGGGGCGGCCGGTAACCTGAGCCGCCCTACAGCTGGGGCTGATCTGTAGGGCGGCTCAATCACCACCACCCTGCAGCGAGATGTCACCGTAGGGTCGGCTCAGTTACCACCGCCTTACGATTAGAGGGCTGATCTGTAGGAGTGGCTCAATCACCACCGCCCCTCTGATTGCCGATTGTAGGGCGGCTGATCACCACCACCTGCATCTGTCTTGATGGGGCACGAATAAATAGCAGCCACCCCTTCTTCCACCTCGGGACACACTTTTCTACACACACAAAAGATTGGGAGGCCTTGGGCTCCTCCTAAAAATTGCTCTACTAAGGGGGGAGGTTTTGATCTCAAATCCTTTGGTGGAGAGGCTCTAAAAGGTAAGGAAATGCTTCTCCAACTCTTTATTTAAGTTTAATTAGTTGGTTAGTGAGTAATTTGATTTTAGGTTTTCTCTCTTCCATGGAGCTTGAGCTAGTTATGAGTGAAATTAGACCCTAATTTTCACTATACTAGGTAAATTAGGTAGGAAAGTAAGATTGCACCCTTTATTAGTACATCTTTGTTGATTTTAGTGTAGTATTAGTGAAGTTTGGTGCATGTGTCATGAAACCCTATATCTAGATCTAGGATTTTGTTTTTTTTTTTTCAATTTTTTCTTTATGTGACTAGGGTTTGCATGTAGGTGAATGTGTAAGATTTTAATTGTTGCTAATGTGTAAAATATCCTCTACCATGGCTACTAATTATCATTTAATATTTATTTTAATTCCTTTCTATAATGTGTGTTTTATGTGACTTGGATGTATGGTTCGTTAAGACACGACGCTCTTTTTCGTGATGAGGTGGACAAATTCATCAAAGCCGCAGAGAAGCATGCAGCGACGTTGAAAGAGAATAGCGACACGATTATTTGTCCCTGCAAAGATTGCAAGAACCTTATTGCATTTCGAGATGTGAGTACCATCAAAGAACATCTGATTAGAAGAGGATTTGTTCCGGACTATATAGTGTGGATTCATCATGGTGAAACAGTGGTTGTTGATGACAACGACAATGATCTAGCTGATGAAGCTGAAACCCAAGCATACTTGTCCCGATTCACAGACGATCTTGAGCAACAAATGGATCGTGACTATGGTAATCAACAAGGTGGTGGCTTTGGCAATCAACAAGGTGGTGGCTTTGGCAATGAACAAGGTGGTGATGATGCTAGTGGTGCCAAAGAATGATGGCGAAGCACGTGAGGGGATGCAGATGATGCGGTGACAACTTAGACGAAATGCTTGGGGCCTTTGGACCGTAAATATTAGAAAAGAGCAAGAGAGGTCTAGAAAATCTTGAGAGGGTGACAAAAGTATCGAAGAAGACCGTGTATGATGTTTGAGAAGGGTTGTCCGACATACTTACCTTTATGCGTTTTGTGCTTGAGCTACTCATCCGGAAACAACATATCATCGGAGTTGATGGCGTGGACGATGTTGAAGCTTACAATAAGTGCAATGAGATGCCGCTATTCACAGACTTTTATAAGAAGATCGAGGTCGTGAAAAGAACTCGCCCAAAGATGTATTGCCATGGGAACGAAAAGGTGTCAAGGAAAAAGTTATCACGGTGGGCTAGCTAGTTTATGTAAGTGTGTCAGGTGTTTATAAGACTACATTCATGTATGTGTATGTGAGACTACATTCATGTATGTAAGACTACATTTCAAATTTGAAAAATGCAACTTCAGACAAGATTTTGGTTTCCCAAATGATTTCAACTGAAAAAGTGATAAATACCAAAGTTGAATAACTCATCAAGATCTACAACTTTTGTATTGGTCATTTCTTCATATGACAAAGTGGTAACGACATTATTCACAAATGTGACATATCTCCCATAAGGTTTTATAAACTATATGAGACATGTGTAAGATTAGTGAATAATGTGCGCAAACCATTACACCACTCTATGAGTCCATAATCCATCTAGATTAAGCCGAAAGACTAAAGAGTAAAGCAACAAATAAGATAAAGATACAGATACATCATACATCAAACATCATACAAGCACCAATCTTCGCGGCATGAGTAGAAAATAGCCAAGCTCATGGCTTCATGGGTCTCATGGAGTCATGGTCATGGATTCAAGATCTACAATCCTTATATAGGCAATTTTTTCATTTGAGAAAGTTTGAACAAAATATAGTTCAAATTTCACAAGTGTGTGATATAGTTTCAGAAAGTCTATATGAGATTCAAGAATTTGTGGCTAGTGTTTGATAAAACTTTCTCCAATGGGAAAATGAGCTATGTAACAATTGTATATCTTGCTGAGATGATCAAACTTGGTATTCAGAGTTTTTTCATCTGAGGTCATTTAGTGTCTCATTTCAGCAAGTTTGACCAAGTCAAATTTGGTCAAATGAAAAAACAACACTTTGACTCTAGTATTATGAACTCTAAATGACTTCAAATTTAAAAGTTTTGAATATCAAGTTTGTTCAACTCATCAAGATCTACAATTCTTGTTTTGGTCAACTTTCCATTTGAGATAGTTTGGATGGTTCAAATTTGTGATTTTTAAATTTCGATGCTTACAAACTAGTTTTCGGAACCCTAGATTGTCTCAAATTGAAAAGTTTTGAATACCAAGTTTGTTCAGCTCATCAAGATCTACAATCCTTATATAGGCAATTTTTTCATTTGAGAAAGTTTGAACAAAATGTAGTTCAAATTTCACAAGTGTGTGACATAGTTTCAGAAAAGTCTATATGAGATTCAAGAATTTGTGACTAGTGTTTGATAAAACTTTCTCAAATGGGAAAATGAGCTATGTAACAATTGTAGATCTTGCTGAGATGATCAAACTTGGTATTCAGAGTTTTTTCATCTGAGGTCATTTAGTGTCTCATTTGAGCAAGTTTGACCAAGTCAAATTTGGTCAAATGAAAAAACAACACTTTGACTCTAGTATTATGAACTCTAAATGACTTCAAATTGAAAAGTTTTGAATACCAAGTTTGTTCAACTCATCAAGATATACAATTCTTGTTTTGGTCAACTTTCCATTTGAGATAGTTTGGACGGTTCAAATTTGTGATTTTTAAATTTTGACGTTTACAAACTAGTTTTCGGAACCCTAGATTGTCTCAAATTGAAAAGTTTTGAATACCAAGTTTGTTCATCTCATCAAGATCTAAAATCCTTATATAGGCAATTTTTTATTTGAGAAAGTTTTAACAAAATATAGTTCAAATTTCACAAGTGTGTGATATAGTTTCGGAAAGTCTATATGAGATTCAAGAATTTGTGACTAGTGTTTGATAAAACTTTCTCAAATGGGAAAATGAGCTATGTAACAATTGTAGATCTTGCTTAGATGATCAAACTTGGTATTCAGAGTTTTTTCATCTGAGGTCATTTATTGTCTCATTTGAGCAAGTTTGACCAAGTCAAATTTGGTCAAATGAAAAAACAACACTTTGACTCTAGTATTATGAACTCTAAATGACTTCAAATTGAAAAGTTTTGAATACTAAGTTTGTTCAACTCATCAAGATATACAATTCTTGTTTTGGTCAACTTTCCATTTGAGATAGTTTGGACGGCTCAAATTTGTGATTTTTAAATTTCAACGTTTACAAACTAGTTTTCGGAACCCTAAATTATCTCAAATTGAAAAGTTTTGAATACCAAGTTTGTTCATCTCATCAAGATCTACAATACTTATATAGGCAATTTTTTCATTTGAGAAAGTTTGAACAAAATATAGTTCAAATTTCACAAGTGTGTGACATAGTTTCAGAAAGTCTATATGAGATTCAAGAATTTGTAACTAGTGTTTGATAAAACTTTCTCAAATGGGAAAATGAGCTATGTAACAATTGTAGATCTTGCTGAGATGATCAAACTTGGTATTCAGAGTTTTTTCATCTGAGGTCATTTAGTGTCTCATTTCAGCAAGTTTGACCAAGTCAAATTTGGTCAAATGAAAAAACAACACTTTGACTCTAGTATTATGAACTTTAAATGACTTCAAATTGAAAAGTTTTGAATACCAAGTTTGTTCAACTCATCAAGATATACAATTCTTGTTTTGGTCAACTTTCCATTTGAGATAGTTTGGACGGCTCAAATTTGTGATTTTTAAATTTCGACGTTTACAAACTAGTTTTCGGAACCCTAGATTGTCTCAAATTGAAAAGTTTTGAATACCAAGTTTGTTCATCTCATCAAGATCCAAAATCCTTATATAGGCAATTTTTTCATTTGAGAAAGTTTGAACAAAATATAGTTCAAATTTCACAAGTGTGTGACATAGTTTCAGAAAGTCTATATGAGATTCAAGAATTTGTGACTAGTGTTTGATAAAACTTTCTCAAATAGGAAAATGAGCTATGTAACAATTGTAGATCTTGCTGAGATGATCAAACTTGGTATTCAGAGTTTTTTCATCTGAGGTCATTTAGTGTCTCATTTGAGCAAGTTTGACTTTAGTATTATGAACTCTAAATGACTTCAAATTGAAAAGTTTTGAATACCAAGTTTGTTCAACTCATCAAGATCTAAAATTTTCTAAAATCATTCTCTACCAATTTATTTTGCTGGTTTTATCAATATATACATATGAAAAGTTTGAACAATTTAAAATTTGAATTTCAAAAAAATGCAACTTCAGACAAGATTTTGGTTCCCCAAATGATTTCAACTGAAAAAATGATAAATACCAAAGTTGAATAACTCATCAAGATCTACAACTTTTGTATTGGTCATTTCTTCATATGACAAAGTGGTAACGATACTGTTCACAAATGTGACACATCTCCCATAAGTTTTTATAAACTATATAAGACATGTATAAGATTAGTGAACAATGTATGCTAAGAATTTATCAAATGAAGAAATAACCAAAATAAAAGTTGTAGATATTCATGAGTTGAACAACTTTGGTATTCATCGCTTTTTATGTTGAAATCAATTTGGGTCTCAAATTTTGGTTCGAACGTGTCGTTTTTAAAAATTTCCAATTTGAAATGTTCAAATTTTGTCAAATGACAAGATGACTAAAATAAAAGTTGTAGATATTAATGAGTTGAACAATTTTAGTATTTATCACTTTTTATGTTGAAATCATTTTGGGTCTCAAATTTTGGTTCGAACTTGTCATTTTTAAATTTTCAAATTTGAAAGGTTGAAATTTTGTCAAATGACAAGATGACCAAAATAAAAGTTGTAGATCTTGATGAGTTGAACAACTTTTGTATTCATCACTTTTACATATGAAATCATTTAGGGTTTGAAAATTTGGTTTGAACTTGTCAAATTTCATTTCCTTCATTCATTTCCTTCTTGCCCCCACTCCGTCGGATACAACAGCTCGCCAACCGCAGCCGTCCGATCCCCCATAAAACCCTAACCCTAGCGAGCAGAGAAAAACCCTCGCTCTCCAATAAGTACTCTCCTCTCTCACTGCCCACCGCCACTTCCTTTCTCCTCCCCACCTCGGCGGCCCGGCCTCCTCTTCTCTTCACCCACACGTGAGGTCACCGAGGTAAGCTTTGTTTGCGCCACCTCCGCCTCCCCTTTCCAATCCATAGCCCACGCCAGCAGCACGCACGCGCCCGCGACTCCGCCTCTCTCTGCGCGGATCTGAATTTTCGTTGGGCTCTCTCCGCAGATGGCGGCGGCGGAGGCGAAGGCGATGGTGGTCCCGAGTCCATCTTTGCGCAAGCGCAAGCGGAGGAGCAGCGATGGGCGCGACAAGAAGGAGAAGGCGCTGCAAACAGGAAGAAGGCGCCGAGAGCCGCAAGATCATCTGCGCCCGCGCCAGCAAGCAAGACGCGCCAGAGTACGACGCCTGTAAGCACGCCAGTGCCCCCTTCTCGACCTCGCAGCCTCCTTGCTTGCTTCTCACGCAGCTTTTATTTGAATAGTTGCTATGATGATGTAGCGTCTGCGTTCGATCTGGCGAGTTGATTTTGTTTCATATAAGAATTGCATCCGTTTGAAATTGGTGTGCGCATAGCAGTGTTGGATCAAAATGGGATTGCTGCACTGCAATCGCCATGTTGATTGTGTCTGTTGATTTCGTGGAAGGAAAAAATAGTTGTCCTGACTTGATGAGGCCACTGTCCATGTGGGGAGAATAGCGTTTCTCTGATGATTATTTCATTAGAAAAGCTACTATTGAATGTTGCAATCTCGGGTTCGGTTGGGAAATAGGATAACATTGCCGCTTGGGAAATAGGATGACATTGCCGATTAGTACTTGTTGGAGAATTCTCGCTTTTCAGTATTAATAAGGTAGGACCTTAGAGAATCATTGTGATCTTGCACTGCGGGGAGAAGGAGCTTGTGCACTCAAGCGTGAGGCCCGGCTAAAGGGTGGGTTCTATGTGAGCCCAGAGGCCAAGCTTCTGTTTGTGGTCCGCATCCGTGGGTATGGCTCTTGTCTCATTGGTTGTTGATTCTTTTGCTACGCTCAAGTGTTGATTGTTGTCAAATGTGCTGTGTAGTATCAATGCCATGCACCCAAGACCCGCAAGATCTTGCAGCTCGTTCGTTGGAGGCAGATCTTCAATGGTGTCTTCCTCAAGGTTAACAAGGCAACCATTAACATGCTCCGCAGGGTGGAGCCATATGTTGCATATGGGTAAGTTTGTATAAATTTAGCTGCCATGAGTGCATTTTGTATCAATTCCCACCTGTGAATGTGATCCTTCCCATAAGCACAATAATGTCGCATCACTCATCAGAATTCACAAGAATTCATTCTTAGAAGGATAATTTTCTGCTAGAATTGCTATGCTGTATTTTTTGAGCAAATTGCTATGCTGTATTATATCAATGTATATCATGAATTCTTACTAGAGGTGTAAAAGTGAAATTCTCATGAATTTATCTCTTTCACACGTTTATGTTGTTTATATTTAAATATGTTTGAAGAAATGTTTTATGTTTTTCTGTTCCGGAGGAAATAATAAATATTTGTACAATGTTATTGCTATATTAGTTATTCTGGTTGCTTCTGGGTTGAAACAATGCAACAGATGATAATTCAATTTGTTTAGCCAGTCTCCTTTGTTAACTGTACTGTAACCTGCATGGTGTAGATAAATTTTAGTAATCCAATATCAAATGATAGGGTTTTATCACATTGAA
Source organism: Miscanthus lutarioriparius (assembly GCA_904845875.1). Lineage (NCBI taxonomy): Eukaryota > Viridiplantae > Streptophyta > Magnoliopsida > Poales > Poaceae > Miscanthus > Miscanthus lutarioriparius. The sequence goes on from CAJGYO010000001.1 coordinate 8,217,415, forward strand.
TGTGCCTAGATGGTAGGAACCAGGTGGTTTCTGCTTGAAATGTCCAGGTAGATCACATTTTAAGTTCATATGACACTAGTGCTGTCAAATACAAACTAGAATTGTAGTCCTGCATCTCGAGATGTATAAATATCCATCATTCATGTATTTAGTATTTTAAGGCTCTGTATTTAGTAACAGCGAGCACCTAATGCCTGAAAAATGTTATGATTGATCTTAGTCCTAACTGTGGAAATACGAGTGTAGTAGATTAACTATGTGATGAATTCAGTGAGAAACTATTGTTGTCTTGTTTCATTTTGTGTACCATATTCTATTTACATTGTGGTATTTTACACATGGTATGTCACTTTCTAGGGCAATGCTTATGTCAACTATTGTTCCTGCTTCTATTTTGATCTTTGTTTTCCTCTTTGAAGCACATCATGAATTTACTAGTTTTATTGATTGTCATTATATAATTCTCATTACTACTTTGGTGGATTTGGATTGATGTGCTATGATTTGTGTTGTTGAACGAGTTTTCTCCATTTCTCTACGAAATGCCATGTCAAGAAGAAGGATATCGAAAGTTCTTGGGCCAGTATCTATGTCACGACAAGGGTGTGATCGAGGAGGAGCAAAGCGACAAAGTAGCGAAAATGCACGGAGATGATCCGTAAGTGCTACATCTACCTCGCCATGTTGCTATTATCGTTTGGGTTGCAATTTTACGAGACCCAATTTTGTACTTGATTAGGATGTGTTATCCTACATATTGTCGTCTCTGTTTAAGAATATGAACCTTGTTTCTCATTCCCTAAAGATAGTTGACTATCAATTTGTGATGATGTTCTAAATAATGGTCTTGTGTTTGTGGATGTATATATGTATATTTGTGGCGGTCAGATTCGAATTTGAATTATATATATATATATATATATATGTATATGTGTGTGGTCAGATTTGAATTTGAATTATTTTTTTTTGAAAAATCAACTGTAGGGGCGGTTCTTGATTGAACCGCTCTTACAAATACACACAGTAGGGGCGGCTGGTGATATAGCCACCCTTACAGAAGTCCACTACAGGGGCGGCTGATATTATCAGTCGCCCCTACAGAGGTCACTGTAGGGGCGGTTGAAAACACCACCAGCCCCTCTGAGGCTGCTGCAGGGCGGCCGAAAACACCACCCGCCCCTCTGAGAGGCACTGCTTGCGGCGATCAGAAACCGCTCCTCTGAGAGACACCTCTGTAGGAACACCTGGAAGGGCAGGGCACAGCCGCAAGCTCTAGAGCCCCCTCTGATTAAATTCTATAGTAGTGCATTCCATTGCAATTTCGTTCTCTCGATCACCCCCACAAGACAAAAAATTAGTAAATGAGTTCCCTTCCATGAAAGTATATAATCGGTTTCTATGTTGACAGTTTAATTAGACCATATAATAAAATTCTCTAGTTCATCGTACGCAACGACTATGTGTGTGTATATATATATATATATATATATATATATATATATATATATTATACACACACAGTTGCAATAATCTTTATCCACTTATTAGTTGACACGCACAGTTGAGGTAGCAGGGTTATTATCTTAGGTTGTGTTTGGTTTAGCTTTTGAAAAGTGCTCTTCTGCTAAAAAAAAAATAGAACGCTACATTATATATTAAAGAAAATAACAAAAATTATATATCTAGAAAAACAAAAAAAAATCTTATAATTTAGAATAACGAAAGTAGGATACAATTCCCTACTTGATGCCCATATAAATAGCCGAATATCATTCACTTGTATCTTGAAATATATATATCTGCACAGTAAGCATTTGATGATGATCGGATAGAACAAGAAACTAGTTTTTCAGGCCGTAGTACAATTTTCATAGCACTTTGTGCCGTGCAGTTGCCTTTTAGCTTTGAGCTTTTCCAAATGGGTGCAAATAAAGACACGTGGTTGTTTCAAGGAAGATAAAGAGAGATGGGAGGTTTCCTAATTGTTTTAACCAAACAATTTATTATTTTCCTTCTCACAACACATAACTCACAGCTCACAACTTTTCCATAGCTCATAACTGAATCAAACACACCCTTTATCAAAGTAGGAGTATTTCGAATCCTGGTATTATATAATAATTCACGTAGAGAGAACAATACAAGATGCCACAAAATACTTAGGAATAGCCCAATAATGTCACGCATCAAATGCTTACTGTGCAGATATATATATTTCAAGATACAAGTGAATGATATTCGGCTATTTATATGGGCATCAAGTAGAGAATTGTATCCTACTTTCGTTATTCTAAATTATAAGATTTTTTTTTGTTTTTCTAGATATATAATTTTTGTTATTTTCTTTAATATATAATGTATCTATAATATATATTAAAAACCAAAACATCTTATAATTTCAAATAGTAAACCTCCCGGCCGAGCCGGCTATTATAATTTATTTTACGGGCATCCGGAGCCGTTGGGAGCCCGCCAATCATTATCGTTGGGGCAAGGACCTCGATGAAGAACCTGCATGATCAGCGGCGTCCCGGCGCCGCCGAGCTCCAGTCGTCCGGCCGCATCCAGCAGCGGCCTCACCGCGAGGATCACGTTGAAGCATTGCAACAACAGCACGGCCACCGCCGCCGCCCTCACCATCAACAGCATGTTGTAATCTCGTGCGTGCTGTTGCAGCTGCAGACAATAAACAGGCGGCTCGCTCGGTAGCACACTTATGCAGCAGGTTAAACCCTTATGCATGCGTCGTAGTTTGCTGGTTTGTTGGAACAGAGGCAGCTTGCTTCCCTCTTATATAATACAGTAAAATATGTTTCGTAATTGACGCTCCGAAAAAGAACAAGGACCGGCGGCCAGTTAGTCGGTCATGCACCTCATACTTTTACAAGCGTTGTAAACTACCGTTCTCTGGTCTAGCAAAAGTATGCAGCAATGCGGTTTTTTCAGCGCTTGCGCGGTCCATTTTTGAATTCAAATCCCCCGTAACGTTTGAAGTCGATTCCATACTTACTGACCGTTCATAACGCTACTCGGTAAGTACTGGCCGGTCAGTATATGAACCAAGCGTCTGTGTTCCCTAAGCAAGACGAAGTTGGGTGCCTGCTTCTAGTTGATAGCTTCAGTCGTATACGGTTGGTTGGGAGAAAGTTAGTGACCGCCGAATTGTAGAGTATTTGGACTCCTTGCCTCTATAAGTGTGCCTTGTTGCTTGGGTTTGTGACGAATATAATTCTGGGTCCATCCAGGTCTCTCTCTCTCTCTTTTCGCGATCGGGTTAGACCCGTTTTTCATTAAGAGGAAAGAAGTTTTAATCCGTTACAGAGATACCAGACGATGCCAGCGAGAAGCCAACATCACGGCCTGCAACTGACCTAACTACCCAATTTCTTTTTGATATTACATTGGGATGTAATTTTGCGACCAAATATTATGACATAATAAGGGTAACGCCTAGGCGGCGCAAACGGCCCTAGAGACCCACTGCTTCCTGCCTGGAAATAGAACATGCATGGCCTCCCGTGTTGACGACGATAGCGGCAGCTTGAAGGCTGTCTGGAACTCCTGAAACGAAGCCTCGTAAGGGAGCTGTGTCTCCACCTCAAAGCTGGTGGCTTCCTGAAGGTGGAGATAAAGTTATCGACCGGCATCGGTTGCAACGGAGGCACCGGAGTGCGGATAGCTGCATCGTCGATGAACTTAGGGCAGTCGACGGGCCGAGGCGAAGTATCCGAGACTGCATCACTCCCGAGCTCAGAGGCCTCGACAGTTTGAGGCGTGGACAAGGGTGCCCCAGCTTGCTCAGGTCCGGCGATCTCAACGGATAAAACCGGAGACTCCTCCTCTAGCTCCAGCGTCATGAGGTGCGTCCTGAGAGAGTTGTGGCCGGATCCGCAGTCATCAGGGCCCAAAAGGCATAGGTCCACCGCCAGGGCCGTCTCTGAAATCTGTGGGCTAGCCTGGTCCCTATCAAACGCTCATCCGAAAAGGAAGTCAGGGCCATCACAAGGCCCAGTTGGGACACAGGTCACCTGGCCCATCATCAGCTCGAACTCCGCCTCTAGGGTAGACCCCACCATGCCAAGGTGACGAGTGCGAGACACTTGCCCGGCGCGTGGATCGATGTCGATGGAGAGAGGCCGTGCGCCGCTGTCGCTAACAACTTTTCCGTGGCGTGCACAACGATGCCTCAATAAGCATCGGGTCGATCGCTGCCGTTTGATAGGAGAGGGCGAGCCAGGGCGCCAGAGCGCGAAAGTCAAATTGGTTGTCCACGAATGGTTCGACACACGTCGCTCGTGTGGCGAAAACGGTGCTGACGCATCCACAGCAGGGCATGGCGCCGCGCGGTAATACGAGAGGGACATCAAGTCCCCGACCATGATGGCCTGCCACGACTCCTGTGTATGGAAGGTTAGCTCGTCTGCTCCGGTGAACCGGGTGGTCCACGGCCGTGACGATGTCGGCGGCGCCTCAACCCGCTTGAGCAGGGAGCGTCAGATGCGACGTAGGCGCTTGGGCAGAACAGGATCGCCAGCAACATTCGCATCACCGTCCGCGTCACCGCTAGAGGCATCTAGGTTCGCACTGGCCTGCGGCACAGGGCCTGACGTCTCCGTAGCCAGCACGTCGATATGAGGCTCCGAAGTAGGAGGCTCGCACACCGGTGGCACAGATGGCTCCCTGCTGGTGGAGACAGAGCACACAGAGGCAGTGTCCACCGGCGACTAGCGACCGGGCTAAAGCTGACACCGACGAGCACACTGATGCGACCGAGGGGCACGCCCAGGGGAGCAACCACGCTTGCCCACCCAGGGACTGACAACCGGTGCCTAGGGCAGTCGCGTGCCTGGTGGCCGACATCCTTGCAGGTGAAGCACTTGGATTGGAACGTGCAGTCGGCTCATACGTGGTCGCCGGCAAGGCAGTTGAAGCACTTGGCGATCAGGTACGATGGCACCGGTCGACGTGGTGCCGCGGCACACCGCCAGCGCCTCCTGCTGTGCACCTGCCTGAAGCCATCTTCGTCCGGCAGGACCGACATGCGCGCTGGGTGCACGACGATAGATGCTAGCCGGCGAGGGCGGTACGTCGGTGGCAGCCGCACGCTCGGCCCGACGCCCCCGATGTGGACGTGGACGATGGCGCCGGCGCCGGTGCTGCAGCCGCGACAGCAGAACGGCCTTACATCGTCCATACAATGGAGGCACGTCGGAGTCATTAAGCGATGCCTCCAAGTTGGTGAAGCGCTAGCCTCTCCTCTGACCCCCCCGGAGAAGTGGCGAAGGGCTCCAATTTGGGGCCGAGTGAGCTCGAACGAAGGATGAAGCTGGCATGAGCTGCCGCCACAAGCGGAGGTAGCTGCAGCATATTAGGACTCCCAGCACTCCGAGCAACCTCCTCCTCCTCAATTTCGTCTACCAGGAACGACGCGAGCAGGAGCCATCAACCCCCATGCTTGCTGCCCGCAAGAAGGACATGGCGCAATAGATTAGGTCCTGGGGAGCGTGGATCTGGGTTTGACAGGATGGGATCCAGGCTGGGTTGGCAGATCAGCGAGGAAGGAGGCGTGGTTGCGCCGGCATCGCCGGGTGGAGGGGGCGGGTCTGGTGGGTGGGAGGGAGCCATCCCTCCCCCAACTTGCGACATAGGAGCGGTATGATGTGAGGCCGCGGCGAACGGCTTGGCCAGCAGAGCGACAACAGATGACGACGGCTCAACCGGCAGAGCGAGACCAAGTGACGACGGCCTGGCCAGCCGGCTGCCCACCAAAGGGGCGGCTCCATCCCAACCACAGCCTCGTCCGGGGGAAGAAAACCCATCAAATGGCAGATCAACAAGAGGTAGGAGCGGATCTGTAGTTGGAAGAAATATTTTGGTTGGATCTAGGGAGGATTGTGGTGGATTTCGGTGATTTTCTGGAGGCGGCAGTCGAGCGCCCAAGGGGAATGGGTGGAGCACCAACGGCTCCATCCCGCCAGGTTAGCTCTGGGTTGACGTGTAAGTCTAAGTATCCCGGTCTCTCTCATGCCTTACTCGCTCAGGTTGGGCCTGTACCGAATGACACCGTTAGCTTCACCAAGTTCACAAGCGACTATCGTTCTCACTTGTTTACTACTCCATCCATCCCAAAATAAGTGATGTTTTAGCTTTTATCATATACAAAAAATACTAATGTTTATGATACTAAATAAGTATTATTGGATTTACCATGAAATATATTTTTATATTATTTCTATTTGGTGTGTCATAAATATTAATGTTCTTTCATATAAATTTGGTCAAATTTGGAATTATTTGACTTAGGATAAATCTAAAATATCACTTATTTTGAAACGGAGTGAGTAGTACTGATTTCTTCCATGCATTATTCGGTGGCGGAAGCCTTTTATTTTTAACCTTAACTGTTCCAAAAATAAAACTATTTGCAAATCTAACACTTTTAATCATGTCGTGCCACGTGGCGTCTCAAAAAAACATCATGTCGCACCACACACATTAGCCTAACAAGATGCACCATATGGGAGTGTATGAGACAGATGTGCAGGCGCATATTTCACATACAGAGCTTGCCACTTCACTTCACCTTAAAAATGAGAAGTTTTACGTAAAAATATAGCTCTCAACAAGATTTATGACTGCAGTTTTGAATTTTTAGTTGAAGTTATTAAGATGATTTTAAAATCGATCCAAACTCACTGCTACACACAAGCTTTCCAGAGGCAGCTAGAAAGGATTTGTAGAGACGGTTGGTTCGTCCGCCTCTACCCGTATGTCTCTAGATTTCTAGAGGCGCCTAGAATCGATTTCTAGAGATGGCTGGTACCTCAGTCGCCTCTAGAGGCGGCTGCTCTCAGTTGTCTCTAGAAATCATTTTTCTAGAGGAGGCTTCGCGCTTACTAACTGCCTCTAAAATCACTTTCAAAAGTTCTTTTTTTTGCTAAATTTATTTATTTTTATTTTGACTTCCACATTTGAAAATCTGGATAAAGAATTAGCACGTTTCATTGGATGCTGTATTTGTATGTTAAAATCTACTAGAATCTATTCTGTTTGGATGATATTATAGGATTCTAGGATTGTTTATCTGGATTCTGAAAATCTCCTGCGGACCAAACGGACCTAAGTTTACATTCAGAACATCTGGGCCTAGAGACACCGCTGGATTGGAACCAAAACTGTAAGGTCTGCTCCAGGCCCACGTAAATTTTGATGGGATCTCATCCGAACAGGCCTGGACTCCGGTCCGCGTCTATCCATGCGGGCATGCGGCAGAGCCCTCTTCTTCTCCCGTTCACCCCCACGCGTGCACTCTCTCTTCTCTCTCCCGTGGCGCCGACTGGGCGACCGCCGCCGCCGTCCTCGCCAGGTGCCCAGGTCTCCGTCGGGCCCTTCGACAGGTTCCTTCGGGCCCTTATCCGGCTACAAGCACCACCAGGTACGCTCACCCATTCTCTTCCGTTCCTGCTGTGCGAAACCGACCACCCAAACCCTAGCTTAAGCTGTTTGTTTTCGGATCTGTTCTAATTACAAGTTTATAGATGATTACACCTAGTAACTTCGATTCTGTTTGCAAAAAAATTCGGGTGTACACCCATGTCCTCTACTGCGTCCGCCCCTGGGTGTGGTGGGCATGGACAATGCTGGAAAAGAAAGGGGCGGCGAATTATTTTGTGTATTTGGTCTGGCTTGGGTTCAGAAGTTTGTTAACCTCTCTTTTGCTTTACATTAATTATTAATGGTGGGTTGCTTTCTTATTAACAAATAGTAGGACTGTCTTAAGCCATACCACACCATACCATTCTTAAATATTGAGTATCATTATGAAATGCTGGCATGGTTGTATATTATTGGGCCTCTTGGCATGTTATGGAAGCATATACCATTCTATCATTTTCCGTTTTTATGATCAGTCTAGGAATTTAAGCTTGTCTGTTTGAATGCACATGCCGCTCTGTACATTACTCTGAAGCTGCATTGTGCCATGCCGTCCTTTTCTATTTCATGGTGCCTGTTGTAACACCAGTTATACCTTCTCTATTCAGAGACTGATTAGGAGTTCAAGGAGCAAATCAATTCGTATCGAATATAACCAAGCTTACATGGCTATGGTGCCAAGTGATTCGTCACATCATGGAGTTGTGGACAATAGCCCCAATGGATGTACCCAGGCTAGGCGTGATGAAGCTAGGAAACTTGGTCCATCGTGGTATTTCAGTAGAAAGGAATTAGAGGAAAACTCTCCATCCAGGAGGGATGGTATTGATTTTAAGAAAGAGTCTAACCTTCGAAAGTTGTATTGCAAGTTTCTACAAGAATTGGGCATAGCGCTTAAAATGTAAGACAGAGACATTTATTTTCTTATATTATATATTGTTGGCTCTTCTTTGTGTTTCACTTTCTATAAATTCTAAGAACACTCTTTAAAATGAAATGCTGCTTTGATGTTTCCATGATGCTGAAGCTTTTCAAAATATGTATCTATATTAGCTTATGTTTGCTTATTTTTATATAGTCACTTGTGTGGTGGGATGCACATATCTACAATTGTTTGTGGTAACAATATATATGTATCTTTTTCTCCCGTAAATAGTTGTGTATCTTTGACTAAGGATGGTCATACTGTCATCGAGAAGAGAGAAATTTGCATAGCTGTTATTGTATAATTTGAATATTGGCATACTTGACAGTCTGGTATTTGAAAATGGACTGAGGTTTTGCTGGTCTTTGTTTATTTTTGTGTGCATGGTTGATCTTGGTTGTTGCTTGCTAAAGTATGGCATTTTCCTTAGTGGTTATATAATCTTGATGCAACTTGCATTGCTTCTGTGAATCCTTCAGTTTTTTTTTTTAAAAGTTTTATTATATCAAATGGATTGTGTGTTCACCAAGTTTGCTAAATAAATACTTTTAGCTCATCCGTTTATCTCGTAAAATCTACCTCATCTGTGCTATTTTTAGGCCTCAAGTGACGATTGCCACAGCAATGGTATTCTGTCATCGTTTTTACCTTCGTCAATCCCTTGCAAAAAATGATAGACGAGTAAGTGTTATTCAATGATTGTCTCTAGTTTTGGTTTTCAATGGTTGCCAAAATTTCCGTTAAGCTTTTAGGTTTGTGCATTGCCTTAGAAACTTTTACATTTTGATATAATTTTATTTTGCAAAGTTTCAATTATTTGCCTTTTCCATTTTGTATCCCTGACTACTAACAAGATCTTAGTAGTTGATATGCCAAACTACAGGCTCATTTTTCACATTTTCTCTTGCATTCGTGTTAGAAACCGAATTCTTCTAGTATCTAGTATGATGTGAACTCTTTGATAGTGAGATACTTAGATATAGATTTACTCTTTCAAGCTAGGTATCACCCTGTCAAATGCATTTTGTTTCTATAGAATAGGCACCAATACTTTTTAATCTAATATCCACACAGATAATTGCCACAGTTTGTTTATTCTTGGCTGGAAAAGTTGAAGAAACACCTAAACCTTTGAGGGATGTCATCTTGGTTTCTTATGGGATGATTCATAAGAATGATCCTAAGGCTAGTCAGAGAATCAAGCAGCAGAAGGTAATGGTTTAATTTGTCTCTTGTTTTGCTCCAGAAGTCCTGACACTATCTAGTTTTTTCCTGCATGATTATTACTCTTCAGCTAATATTGTTTCATACTCTTTACTTAGGAACTAGTACATTTTTTTAACTTTATAATTCATTGTGTCGTACACTTCTAGGATGTGGTTGTATTCTTGTATAGCTATTTATGCAAGAAAAAATTAGGTTTTAGTCCCATTTTAATATGTAGATTCAAATCTCGCTACAAAGTCTTAATGCGAAAGCAGTTGAGAACTTGAGATCCACTTATTTTCCTGGGTTTGAGTGCTCATGCTACTAATATCAATGCTTAACGGATTATGATGCTTAATAAACATTTACTTACAAAATGATGATGGCCATCAATAGCTGCCATTGTATGCCCCTATTATCAGCTTATGGTTGTTCAAATCATCCGAAGGTGCTATCTAAGCTGAACTGTCTAATCTTGAAAATGTCTTTTTCTATAAAAAAGTTATGCTCCTTTGTGTCGAGCACTTGAGCATGAACATTATGATAGTGTTATCCTTTTGTGCTTCCTGCTTCTGAATCTACATATGGACTTTATTTTCTGCATGCACCAGTTCATATTTGGTTAAAAAAAAGCCATTTATGTAAGAGTTGTTTCAACTGATATTAGTGCTTATTACTGCCTCTTGCAGGAAATATATGATAAACAAAAAGAACTTATTTTACTTGGGGAGCGAGTTGTACTTGTAACACTTGGGTTTGACCTTAATATTCACCATGCCTATAGGCCCTTGGTTGAAGCAATAAGGAGATTCAATATTGATAATAAAAGTCCACTTGCTCAGGTTGCCTGGAATTTTGTAAATGATGGGTATGCTAGTGCTACCCTTGCTGTTTTTTTGAAATTGCAGTTCACAGTTGTGTATCTACTACACTTAATGTTGTGCACTGTACAGGCTGCGTACTTCGCTTTGCCTGCAGTTCCAGCCTCATCATATTGCAGCTGGTGCTATCTGTTTGGCTGCTAAATTTCTCAAAGTGAAGCTCCCATCTGATGGTGATAAGCATTGGTGGCAGGATTTTGATGTCACGTGTCGACAGCTTGAAGGTTGGTCCTTATTTGCAAAGTTAGTGATGAAATGTTTCCACCTGCCCTACTTTGTTTATTTGTTCTGCATATGTTTTGATCGTTATTGATGGAATTAGCAGTTTAGCACCATGTGTTTGATGTGTCAAATTGAATTTTGTTCCTGTGAAACTTCTGGTTTTGAAGGAATGTATACACATCATAGATACTTATAACTTGATAACTTCGTGTTTTCTTTCTTTACTGCTAGCAGTTATTGACAAACTGCAGCTCCATTGAACTTATATTCAGGCTAAAGTAGGATCACTCTGTTCTCCACTGCATTAGTTAAGCACATTGTTTATTTTTTGTTAGCATTGTTTATAAAGATGAAAATATATTTGATGCCATGTTATCGATTGGGTTCTAGCTGTTTCAACTTTTTCATACCTTAATTCATTATATAATTTAATTTCCAAAACTTACTTTTTAGCCACTTTATTTAAATTCTAGCATGCTCAAACCAATTCATTTTTCTGTTGTAGTCTGCAGAAGAAAGTAGCACATTTTTAAGTTATTCTAAGAAAAAATAGGTACAATCGGAAGTGTACATTGTTATTTATGATAGAGAAAGGCCAAGAGGCTTAAATTACTTAATGATGAGATTACAAGAGGATTACATATATATAGAGAGAGGCTAAGCTAGAGAGTTAAGAGGGGGGAAGTCCCAGGCAACATGCCGGGAGTCCCTAGGCAGCACACTGGGTAGAAACCCAAGAGGCAGCCGATACAAAGTAATAGCTAGACGAAATAAATACTCACCCCCCGCAGTCGGAAGGCCCTTGGTGAAGACATCGGCGAACTGCGACGTGGTGGGAACGTGAAGCACACGGATGGCCCCAAGGGCGACCCGTTCTCGGACGAAGTGAAGGTCGATTTCCACGTGCTTGGTACGCTGATGCTGAACGGGGTTGGTGGAGAGGTAGACGGCGCTGACGTTGTCGCAGTAGACGAGGCAGGCAGAATCCAGAGGGTGATGCAGCTCCTGCAGAAGTTGCCGCAGCCAGGAGGCTTCGGCGACGCCGTTGGCAACTGCACGGTATTCGGCCTCGGCGCTCGACCGTGAAACAGTGGGCTGGCGCTTGGACGACCAGGAGATGAGGCTGCCACTGAGGAAGACAGCATAGCCGGAGGTGGAACGGCGGGTGTCAGGGCAGCCAGCCCAGTCAGCGTCGGTGTAGACGATGAGCTGAGTCGGGGGAGAGCGGGGAATGACAAGACCAAAGCCGATAGTGCCCTGAAGGTAGCGAAGAATCCGCTTGGTAGCAACAAGATGAACTTCCCGGGGATCATGCATGTGTAGGCAGACTTGTTGAACGGTGTAGGCGATGTCGGGCCGGGTGAAAGTTAGGTACTGGAGAGCACCCACAAGGTTGCGATATGCTGTAGGATCATCAACAGAGGAGCCGGCATCAGCAGAGACTTTGGCACAAGTGTCAACAGGGGTGGAACAAGGCTTGCAGTCGCTCATGCCATGGCGAGCAAGAATGTCCAGAGTGTACTGACGTTGTGAGAGAAACAAAGTGTCCTGTCGCTGAACTACCACGCCAAGAAAATGGTGCAGAGAACCAAGATCCTTCATGGCAAATTCCTTCTTCAGTGCAGCAATCACCCAGTATAAGAGCGGCTGAGAGGAGGCTGTAACAACAATATCATCCACATAAAGGAGCATGTAGACTGTCTCAGTGCCGCGGTGATAGATGAAAAGGGAGGTGTCGGACTTGGCTTCAATGAAACCCAGAGAGAGCAGATAAGAGGCAAACCGGCTGTACCATGCTCACGGTGCCTGCTTCAAACCATAGAGGGACCTGTTGAGCCTGCAGATGTGTTCGAGAAGAGCAGGATCGGCAAAACCAGTGGGCTGAGAGCAGTACACCGTTTCTGACAATGTCCTGTGAAGGAAAGCGTTCTTCACATCAAGTTGATGGATCGGCCAGTCCCGAGAGTGAGCCAGAGTGAGGACGGTGCGAACAGTAGCTGGCTTGACGACAGGGCTGAAGGTTTCATCGTAATCAACACCGGGGCGCTGTGTAAACCCCCGAAGCACCCATCGAGCCTTGTATCTGTCCAGAGAACCATCAGCATGAAACTTGTGTTTGAAAATCCATTTGCCGGTGACCACATTCGCCTTGGCAGGGCGAGGGACGAGATCCCAAGTGTGGTTGTCCAAGAGAGCAGCATATTCTTCTTCCATAGCCCGACGCCAATGCTGATTAGTAAGAGCGTCACGACAGGACCGCGGTAGCGGGGACAGAGCCTCGGTGTGCAGAGCGAGACGAGGCTGCTGGTACCCAGATTTCCCACGGGTCGCCATGCCATGAGAATTTTCGACGGGCGGGATGTGAACAGCACCTGCCGGAAGCGGAGGACCACTCTTGACATAGCGCGGTGGAGAGGGAATGATGCCGGAGCGTCGAGGAGGAGCCTCAGCGAGGGGCTCAGGCGGAGGCGGCGAGCTGGGTGCGGGGCACGCCTGGTGTAGACATGGACGACGGGCGGTTTGGTGAAGGAGGATGCCGGGGGCGCCTGCACAGGGGGCGTTGTGGATGCTGGTGTAGGGGCGGACGCCGGGGGCGCCGCACAAGGGGCGCCTGCAGGGGGGTGCCGTGGACGTCTGCGTGGTGACACCGGGAGGGGGAGACCGGGACGCCGGTGTGCCTGGGGCAGGGACCGAGGCGACTGACGGCCGGGGCACGGTGAAACCTGGTGGTGGCCGGGACGCCTGCGTGCCTAGGCCCGGCACCGGAGTAACCGATGGCACAGGTTGGGAGGGGGCGCGCAGAGGCGCAGGTGCTGGCAGGGGGCCTGTGCCCCCAGGTATACCTGCAGGCAGAAAAGAGACTGACGGGGGGTCGTCATCAGTTAGAAAATCAAGCTCGTGTGTAGGTGGTGAAGGCCGACGAAGGGAGAAAGGAAACGTTGTTTCGTTGAAAACAATGTGACGAGAGATGATGACGCCGTTGGTGGCGCGGTCGAGGCACCTGTAGCCCTTGTGATCTGGAGAATAGCCAATGAAACGCACAGAGAAGACCGCGGGGCGAGTTTGTGAGGAGTGGTGGCGGTGAGGTTGGGGTAACAAGTGCACCCAAAGGTCCGGAGGTCATGATAGGAAGGATGAGTGCCATAGATCGCGAAGAAAGGGGTGCTCATGTTTAGAGTCTTGGTGGGGAGGCGATTGATGATGTGGGTGGCAGTGGCAAGGGCATCAGCCCAATAGGAGGGGGGCATGGAAGCTTGGAAGAGCAAGGTGCGGGTGACATTGTTGGTGGTACGAATCATGCGCTCGGCTTTGCCATTTTGCTGCGAGGTGTAGGGGCAAGACATACAGAGAGAAACACCTTTAGCAAGAAAGAAAGCACGAGACGCAGAGTTGTCAAACTCACGACCGTTGTCACATTGCACAGATTTGATGGTGCAACCAAACTGAGTGAGCACATAGGTGAAAAAATTAGAAAGAACAGAGAAAGTGTCAGACTTTAAGCGAAGAGGAAAAGTCCAAAGAAAATGAGAGCAATCATCAATAATAACTAGATAATATTTGAATCCGGATACACTGATAATTGGGGATGTCCACATATCACAATGGATCAAATCGAAATTATGAGGTGCTCTCGACAAGGAACTAGTAAAGGGTAAGCGGACATGGCGCCCAAGCTGACAAGCATGGCAGAGGGAGTCATCATCAGGCTTGCTGTAGATGATCGAAGAGGACTGGGCGAGGCTCTGAAGAGTTGCCTTGCCGGGGTGGCCGAGGCGACGATGCCAAGTAGCCGGGGAGGGAGTGGCCACAAGAGCGCAGGAACCGGAGGGCGACGACGGGAGCTGCAGGGTGTAGAGGGGCCCTGATTTTCAGAGGTGAACTGTCGAACAGAAAGGTTTTTAATGATGTCAGGAGCTATAAGAATGCTGTTGAGATGGAAGGGACCAGGAAGAGAAGAGTAGCCGGTGCCAACGACCGGTAAGGTGGCACCATTTCCCACCACAATGGAGGAAGGAAAAGAGGAGGATGGCGACATGGTGACCATACCAGGGTGGGAAGCAATGTGAGAAGTGGCGCCCGAGTCGACAACCCAGTCCGAGGAACTTGGTGGCGGGGTGAGTGACGGTGCTGAAGGCGTTGGCGAGGGACTGAGGATCCCATGGTGACCATGCAGAAGGGGGCGTCGGGGTGGGCGTCTGGTAGTATGCCGCAGGAGCCGGGGGACAGTAAGCTCCAGGAAGAGGCATGCCCGTCATCAGAGCTTGCTGCGGAGAAGAAGGCGGTGGACCGCGAGGACCACTGGGGCCGGACCCGGGCCACATATGGATGGACCCGGTCCATGGGTTGAGGAGGGAGGGCCACTGCGATCCGCCTGGCGAGCCACTGTTCGAGCCGCCTTGGCCACGGCCGCCACGACGACGTCGGCCACGGCCATTACCAGAGAAGGCCCCCACGGCGTTCGCTGAGGACGCGGGGTTGCAGACCCAGAGGCCGGCTGGGAGGCAGGTGGCTTGCTGGACGAAGAGACGACGAGAGCCGATGGAGGTGCCATGTTGAGCTCGGCCAGGCGCAGGTCGGCGCGGACGTCCGCAAAGGAGGGAAACGGGCCACAGCGCGTGATGAATGCGACATGAACTGAAGCGCCATTGAGGCCTCTCGGATGTTCAAAGACAGAGTACGGTCATGGACGGGCTCGCCAAGATCGGCAAGGGCATCGCCCATGCCCTTCATCTTCTGGCGATGGCCGTCGATGGAGAGGCGCCACAGGAGAGAGTCGCGAACTCAGCGTCGAGGAGCATGGCGCGTGACTCGCGATTGTTCGTGAATTGCTTTGTTCAATGCCGAGCCATGCGGCTGGCGGAGATGCCGCCACGCTGCGTGGATGACGCGTCCGTAAGATCGGTGGAGATGGTGTTGAAGATCCAGAGACGACCACGCAGTCCATGCGGGACCACGCAGGATCGGTGAAGTGGGAGGCGTCACTGAGGACGTGATCCTTCAACGCGAAGCGGCCGAGGATGAGGAGGACGTAGCCGCGCCACCTGGAGTAGTTGGAGGACTGGAGGTCCAGAACGATCGGAATCAAGTTCTTGATGTTCTGGACAGCGGCAGCCTGGCTGTGCAGGTGAGCGATGGTCGCGGCGTCGGAGGAGTGATCGCCGCCGTCCTGAGAGCCGTCGTCGTGGAGGGAGTCCGTGCGGAGACGGTCCCGGAGGGCAGCGGCCTGCTGTTCCAGGGCGTCGGCCTGCGCGCTCTCCTTCTCGAGGGCGTTAGCGGCGGCACGAACGCGATCCTGAGCGGCAGCAGCGGACTTGAGGAGGTCAGCCTCCGTCTGAAGCTGCTGGCTGCGGTCGGTGTTGGTGGAGTGCAGGGAGGCGGCCTCCTCCTCCAGCTTCTGGGCGGCGGCGAGGGCTTCATCACGAAGCTTGATCGCGGTAGCCGCGGTGGAGGCGCCGGAGGTCGAAGTGGCCATGGGCGCGCGGCTGGGCAGCTTCGGGCACGCCGGCGGCAGGGAAAGGTCGCGGGCTGCGGCGGCAGGGAAGGGCGCGCGAGAGGTGAAGGGGCGGGCGCCGAAAGGAGCGGAAGCAGAGGAAGCAGAGGAATCGTTAGTCTGATACCATGATAGAGAAAGGCCAAGAGGCTTAGATTACTTAATGATGAGATTACAAGAGGATTACATATATATAGAGAGAGGCTAAGCTAGAGAGTTAAGAGGGGGGAAGTCCCAGGCAACATGCCGGGAGTCCCTAGGCAGCACACTGGGTAGAAACCCAAGAGGCAGCCAATACAAAGTAATAGCTAGAGGAAATAAATACTCTAACAATTTAGCCTAAAAAAAAGGGCTGGCCAAGTGAGGGACTTGCATTAGGCAATTTTCTGAACATGCTATTATGATATTCTGCCACCAAATATGGAGTTTGATTTTCCATCTCGTGAAACGCTCTTGTTCCTGTTGGGTATTTCTCGGTGCTATGTGTCTTGCTATATTAGTACTACCTCCATTCCACAAAGAGTTATGTTTTGGTTTTGTCCTAAGTCAAACTATCTTATGTTTGACCAAGTTTAGAGAAGATGATCAACGTTTATGGCACCAAATAGATTTACTATGAAAATATATTTCATGATGAATCTAATGATATTTATTTGTATCATAAATATTGGTTTTTTCGTATAAGCTCAGTCAAACTCTTAAGATTGTTTGATTTAGGACAAAACCAGAATTACACTCTTTGCGGGACGGAGGTAGTATGTTGCTGCCTTTTTTAGGTATATATGTTGAAGTTGTCTATAAATGGGATTTTGATAGTGCACACATGCCTACCTTAAGAGCTTTGCAATTAGTAACTGGTGAGCATCTTCTGATTTGTACTGGTGCCTTGTCACATACGCCATTTTGGTAAAGGGGGCAAATACCTTACTGTTTGATAGGAACCAACCGATAAACTACTCAAGTCCCAGCTACCTTTTAGCTGTTAGAATCTTATTAGTAGCCTCTAAAAGGATCAGCAAGCTTCTGTCCTTTTTGAAGCTGGTCTCTACTTGCTATGTATTGTTTAGCTTTGAGCCTTTGACTAGGCAGTACATGGCAATTCTTGTTTGTTATACTAATTATTATTTATTAACTTATTATAACAATGTAGTCTGACATGTGCTTTTATTTCTTGGGTTCTAAGTTGCATCTGATCTGATGATAAAACATATTCGTTGTCCATCATTGCAGAGATTAGCAGTCAATTGTTGGAAATGTATGAGCAAAACCGTACAACGCAGGCACAATCATCACAGGGAAGTGAAGCCGAAGGGAGCTCCGCTGGTGTGTGTAATCAACGTTCATCTGTAAAGTCTGAAGCAAATTCCAAGGAACCATCTGCTCATGGTTATCTTCAGGCATCCAGATCGCAAAATTTGCAGCATTCATCCTCAACAAGCGCTTCAGGTCACCATGACGATGGGCACCCAAATTCAGACAAGCATATTTCTGGCCACAAAATGCTGCAAAATGACAATGCCAACCATGGTGGCAGCAAAGAAAAGAACAAAAGTGGAATCAAAACTGATACTGGTATGGACAGATTGCACCGTGACAAAAAGTTCTCACCTGGACATCGTTATCCAGTGGAAGAACATCAACCACATCGATCGGATGATAATTCCATTGAAACAAGAGATGGTGTTGGTGGCATTGAAGCTCCTGTTGTGTCAACCTCCAGAATGGATGCAATGAATAAAATTGACAAGGATAAGGTAAAAGCAGCTCTGGAGAAGCGAAGAAAATCGAAAGGTGGTTTTGCCACAAAGGTAAATTTGATTGATGATGATGATCTACTTGAGAGAGAGCTAGAACAAGGTGTTGAATTGGCTGTTGAGGTTGAGAAGATTAAACAGGATAAGAAGCAGAACTTGTCCGATGGTAGCAAGCATCCACCAGACCTTCAAAACACTGACCAAGTAATGGAGAATGGTCACCATGTCAAGCAGAGTCTACCAACAACAGCTGAAGACATGGGCTGTCTGATGGACAGTAAAGAACAATGTCCTTCACCATTTGATAAGCAAAATGATGTTCCTGAGCACAAGTCACAGCAGCTTGATGACACATTGAAGCACCAAAAGGGCTATGACCATCCTCAGCTTGTAGGAAGCCCTGAGCAGGATGGACAAGACTATAAGAGACCTAAGCTCGACGGGTAGGTTTTTGGATGGGTTTTTTGGAAACTGACATGAATTCATTGTATGATGACGAATACATGTTGATGAGCATGTGTCTGCCTCACTGGTGCCTGAAGATGCTGCGCACAAAATTGCTGTGCTGTGGAACATCAAGATGATGTATCTGCAACTGATTGCAGTATACAAATTGAGGAAAGTCGGGCAGCAATATTTATTAGGTTCCAACAAACATTGGTATATATGAACGAAACATGCACTGATGCTCATGCTTCTGGTAACAGTTGCATTCATTTCTTGTATGTGATGTTCTGGTTAAAGTGATGCAAAGGTTTTGGCAAGGGCATGATGATTGTCCCTATCAAGGTCGCAAATATTCGTGCAGCCTTCCTTTCCATTTTCCTAATTAAATGATTTCCCTTTTTTTTTATCTCTTCACATTTTCACTTTTTAGAAGTTTATATATATTCAGATTCATATAGTAGGGTTTTCATTGAGTCATGAAATTCCACGGGGAAATTTTTGGTCACATTATAGTGCTTCTATTTATTTTAGGGCAGCTCCAGAGCAAATTTTGACTCACTAGATAGTTTTGACTCTGATTTATTGTGGTCTTAGGTTACTTAGGCCCTGTTTAACTTTCTTGCTACGTAGAGGAAGAGCCCTCGGGGACATTCTGCACAGTTGATAAGACCACGGATGCGGAGGCGGAGGCGGGTTTGGCATTTGCCGTACGCGTGCGGCAAGCTCGAGCAGGTGATTAGCCGCATGTGTGATTTTTTTTTCGATCATGCAAAAGGTTTGTGTGTTTTTTATTAAAGTAGAAAAAAAGTTTAATACAACATACCTTAGCAGCACCCTAGGTGATCAGAAGAGTAGTACATGGACGTTCGACCCTCCCTAGTGTAGGGTGCTGGCTAGGGGCCTATGCCCGTGCTGTCGAGCCGCATACGTGTGATTGATTAAGGCTGGATGCAGTACAAGCACTTGAGAACTTTGTGAAGCACGGCCAGCGGAGTATACAGCTTGTGATTTTAAATCACTTGAGGCACTTACAAAAGCTCGATCCAGTACTAAATCATGGAAATGTATAGGTAATAATAATATATTAGTAGGGTTTAGCACTCCGATTCTGTCCTTGTAGTAAACAAGCTACTAGTACATACTACTAGTTTCATTGCCTGCTGAACTTGTATCGATCTACTACTGAATTACAAACATCTTCCAAATAAAGAATCCATTTTATGTACGTGGAAATGGAATATACTCCGTAGTATAATTTGCAGGCCCACACAATGCATAATTGTGAATGAATGAATATATAAAGGAAACATCCATCACAGAGAATCAGAGGAGTAGATGCAGAAGGCTTGTAAACTGCTGGGTAAGCTAGTTTATGGTTGGTAGCCGATTTCGCCGACGCCGGAGTAACCGGGAACCCGCCAGTCCTGGTTGCCTTCCCCCGGTTCGCTCGGCAACGGCCTCGAGGCGAGGATGACACTGCAGCACTGGTGGCCCAGTGCTAGTGGGGGCACCGAGCACGAGCATCTCACCGGCCACAGACCGTGGGCCCAAGCGCGGCACCCGGCACACACAGCCTCGTGCCCACGGGGATCGCGAGCTAAACGGGCCTCGGGCCTTCCTCTCTCCCCAGCGCTAGTCGCGATTCGAGAGCCTGCTGGGCTGCGTTGCCTCCACAGTCCACACTCCAGCTGACCAGCTCTCCCATCCTCACCAGTCACCCCGCGTCTCTCAAACTCGAACGCGATTTGGTAGTGCTTCGCAGCTGGATTATCCCCGAGGCCTCCACTCTTTGGCACGACACGATGCGCACGCAGATCACCGGGTCCGAGTCCGACGACCAGTCGCTGCCGACCACCCCTCTCCGCATGTACACAAGCAATTGAAAAACCCAAGAATCAAAATCTTCCTGGGCATAGGTGACGAGTGCTTCTTCTCACCGACTCGTGCTCGACAGGCTGAGACCTGAACATAAATTCGAACTGCTGCTGATATTCTTGAATCTTGATCCATGCCAGAATTCTAAGTTATACCATGTGTCGGTGTTTTGGACTGACGGGTCCTCAACCAACGAGTGAAAATGTACTGTGTCCCTACCCCGGATGGTGATGCAAAGAGACACAAGGTTTATATTGGTTCAGGTAATAGGTGCCCTACGTCCAGTCTGAGAGAGCGATCTTGTATTCCTTGCACCGAGGTGCTCGTAGTAGGGGTTTACAAGCAGGGCGAGAGAGGGAGTTAGTCCCAGGTCTATGCGTGGAGCGGCGTGAGTCGCTTGAGATGTTGATCTCCTGCGGTGAGGCAGCGTGCGTGTTACAGCGTGTTGTTGCTTGCGTGTGTGTCTATCTGAGCGATGTCTCCGTGAGTGCCTTATCTAAAAACGGCCCCAGTCACTCCCTTTTATAGTTGAAGGGGGGGAGGCGATACATGCGTTTGCTACGTGGCGTTTTTGTGGGTGGAGGCGGTATGTCCGAGCCCTGTGCTTGTCACTGTGACGGCATGGTCGACGGAGTGGTCTTGTCTTCGGTGTACTGGAGCGACGTGCGGTCACACCTGATCCTGTGCGACGTGGGAGCTTCTGCGGTGGCAGGCGCGTCTTCTTCTGTTGGAGACGTGCTGGTCACCGTGAGCTCGTTCGCTGGTCTGGAGGAGACCAGCCAGCCGGCTGGTTCCCTCACGCGACACTGTTCATCCATCCAGCCAAACAGTGTTTTTCTCTCACAACAAACCAGCCGGAACAGTGTTTTTCAGCCAAGTTTTAGACCAGCGAACGGGGCCCGTGTGTTTGATTAGTGCGGAGTGTCGAGACCGGGTTGAGACGGTGGCGCGGGTATGCTGATTTCGAGGCTACAGGAGCTAGGCACTGTGCACGTCGTGGGAGCTCCTGCAGCCCGACGCAGGGTATGGCGCGTTCTGCGGGCGACGTGCCGGTCCCAGAGTGCTGACAACGTAGAGTGCCGAGGCCTAGTTCGATGCAGAGGCTGGGCCATCATGGGGGGGGGGCTCTACGGGCACGAGTCTCGAGGCTACAGGAGCCCGGAAGTGGATAGCCGAGGCCCGGAGGGAGCAGTTGGTCTTGCTCGTCGATTCCGAGGCTACAGGAACCTGGACTTGACTCTCCACGCCATGCTGTCCTTGGAGCAGGGGTTAGGCAGCACAGTGCAGTACGGGTGTCAGCCGTGGGCACAGTGCCTGGCACAGCGGCCGGTAACCCCTGCCCCGTCCTGTCCCGGACTGTGTGGCGTCGATGTGACTCCCGTCTCGTCGGCCACTCCGCTGTACTGCGTTGACGTGCGGCTGACGTCGCAGGAGTGGTTGGACGCGTTGGTTGGACGTGACATCCTGTCAGAGAAGTTTGGTCGAAGCGGCGGGGCTGATGCCGAGCCGGTCTCGAGCGAGGCGGAGAATCGGTACCTCGTCCGAGACCTTTCGGGCGGGGCCTCGGGCGAGGCGGAGAATCGGTACCTCGTCCGAGGCCTTGCGGGGTGGGGCCTCGGGTGAGGCGGAGAGTTGGTACCTCGTCCGAGGCCTAACGGCGTGGGCCTCGGGCGAATCGGAGAATCGGCCGAGGCCTCGTGGTTGTCTCTTGGCTTTGATTTTTACAAGGTCTAAGCAATTTTTTCGACTCTTGCTTAGGGTACCCCTTTTTATGGTATCCGACAGTAGCCCCCGAGCCTCGGGGGGAGTGCGAGCACTCTCCCTGAGGTTTTGACGAGACTTGGCTCGCAGCAGCTCCCGTCGGGATTATGTTTTGTGCTCGAGGCCTCGGTGGGTGCGCGCGAGCGCACCCACCGGGTGTAGCCCCCGAGGCCCTGGAGGAGTGGATTTACTCCTCCAGGGGCTTCTCCCTATTGAGTGAGGGATTTTATTGCGTTCGCCGAGCCCCTGAGTGCGAGTTCGGATCGCTGGGTCTTGGCTTGGTTGCAGGAGGAGCCCCCGAGCCTCTGCTCGGAGCAAGAGGGCGATCAGGGGTTTCCCTGTCTTTTTTGTGCGGCCCTCGCGCATCTTTTTTCGTTTGGAAGGAGGGGTGGAGTGTGCCAGGCTACCCTTGGTGGGCGCGAGCAGTGGCACCTCCGGTGAGCTGTTATCGGGTAAGTCCAAGTGGAGGCCCGTGCCCCATTCGACAGGGGTCGGCTAGCGGTCCAGAGACGCGCTCCAAAAGTACCAGAGGGCTTCTCTAGTGGGTCCCAGGGCCGCTCGATTGGCCCCGGGGGCTCAGTGCCTCCCTACGGTGGGATCCCATTCAGAGACCTCCCTGCCGGTCTCGGACACGACTTAGGGCATCCCAAGCAATTGATTGCTTGGGCCTCGGCCATGTACGGGCTCGCCCATAGTCATCCCTGACTCTGTTTGTCCTGGGGCGGCTTTCGAGACCCTCGGGGGCCTAGCCTTCGAACCCCTGGACCGTAACGGGCTCAGTGCCCAGTTCCTTAGTCTGAAAGGAATCGGCTGGGGGATATTCCCCTCCCATCGGTTGACAACGGCGGTCGCGCCTTTTGAGGCGGTTTCTCGGGGAGACGGAACGGTGCCTGCCGTCGCTGTGGTCGGATGCGATGCGACATCTGCAGATGGGACGTTACTGTGCCCGCGCGGTTAATAAGGAAAAGGTGGACGCGTGGACGGTTTAGTCGGATCCGGATAAACTGCGCTAGATCTGAGGGAAATTTCCCCGGTTTTGTCGCCCGTCTGTTTCACCCCCTTCCCTCCCTCATAAATATGTGACGAGCCTCGTCCCGTCCCTCCTTACCTTGCCTGCCTGCGTTCACCCTTTCTGCCCTCGAGCGGTTGCTAAGAATAGAGGAAGAGAGCGCCGGGGAGAAGAAGGGAGAAGGGGGAGGAAAGGCGAGAGAGAGAGAGAGATAGCGAGAGCACGCCTTATCGCCGTAGCCGTGTTCTCCACCACACCCATGGCCGGTGGCGCCGTTGTCCTCCAGGCGGATCCTTGGGGTCCGTCCGACGTGTCCGCGGAGACGCTGCAGTCACTCGTCGACGACGGTCTCCTCTGCCCGGTCACCGACCACAACAGGCCGGAGTGGATCGCTCTAGGGAGCGAGTCGGAGCCGAGGCCACACGATGGCTATATCGTGAGCTTGAGGGCTGTCCTTCCACGCGCCAAGCGGTCTCGGCCGCCGCCAACCTGACGACTGTTCATGCGGGCGCTCCCAACGACATTACTGGCGTGGAGCTCCACAACTTCAACCCCTGCTTTGCCTACCTGGGAGCTCGAGGCCCGCCGCTTGGGAAGTCGATGTTCTGCTGGCGGGAAGGCGGAGGCTCGGGCGGGTCTGGGACCACCTATGAGCGATAGAAGGACCTGCCGCCAATGCTAATGAACTTCACATCGGGTTAGCGGACGCGGAGTGGAGGACCTCCACCTTCGCCAGCTATTTCGATATGAAGGTCGAGGCGACCACGGTCCGGGAGCAGGCCGTCCCTTTGGCGGCGCGGATTAAGGAGCTAGAGGAGGAGCTGACCCGGGTGGCCGATGAGCGGGACACCTTCAGGTCTCGGGCTGAAGAAGCGACGGCCTCCACCAAGGCCATTGCTTGGGTAGGCCCAGGCCCAGGTGCGGAGCGGTATGCTGCATCTGGCCTTGAGAAGGTGCCTGGCGAGAGGCCCTCAAGGTGGCCAAGGCCTCCCGGTCGAGGCCTTAGCCTGGAAGAAAAAGCGAGGAGTGAGTCCTGTTAAACCGCCCGGCTTGTCTTATTTGTTTTTCTTGCGTTCTTAACCCCATCCCGCCTTTCTGGGCGTAGGGCTAGACAAGGAGGTCTCCCCTGCAACCAGGCCTCCGTCTCAAGTGCGCGGCGGTGCTCGAGGCCGAGATCCGGAAGCAGCTGGGCACGCTGCAGCTGGGAGGCCGCCCATTCCGCTGCGAGGCCCTAGAGGGGGGGGGAGGGAGGGGGCAGGCTCCTCGGGCCGCCTGATCGCGTTGAGCCACCGAGTCCGCATGAGCCAGCTCGGGCTCTCTGCATCTGGGTGTCAAGCGCGCCCTGGCCGTTGTCTCCTCGCACTACGCCGGTATCGACCTCGAGGCCGTTAGCGACGGTTACGTCATGGCTGAGGATGACGAGGAGACCGAGGAGGAGGTCATGAAGCTAAAGGAGGCAGCTGAGGCCCCTGGCATGGCGCTGGCCCTACGTCCAGTCTGAGAGAGCGATCTTGTATTCCTTGCACCGAGGTGCTCGTAGTAGGGGTTTACAAGCAGGGCGAGAGAGGGAGTTAGTCCTAGGTCTCTGCGTGGAGCGGCGTGGGTCGCTTGAGATGTTGATATCTTGCGGTGAGGCAGCGTGCATGTTACAGAGTGTTGTTGCTTGCGTGTGTGTCTATCTGAGCGATGTCTCCGTGAGCGCCTTGTCTAAAAACGGCCCCGGTCACTCCATTTTATAGTTGAAGGGGAGGACAGGGGCGATACATGCGTTTGCTACGTGGCGTTTTTGTGGGTGGAGGCGGTATGTCCGAGCCCTGTGCTTGTCACTGTGGCGGCATGGTCGACGGAGTGGTCTTGTCTTCGGTGTACTGGAGCGACGTGCGGTCACACCTGATCCTGTGCGACGTGGGAGCTTCTGTGGTGGCAGGCGCGCCTTCTTCTGTTGGAGGCGTGCTGGTCACCGTGTGTTTGACCAGTGCGGAGTGCCGAGACCGGGTTGAGGCGGTGGCGCGGGTATGCTGATTCCGTGGCTACAGGAGCTAGGCACTGTGAACGTCGTGGGAGCTCCTGCAGCCCGACGCAGGGTATGGCGCGTTCTGCGGGCGACGTGCCGGTCCCAGAGTGCTGACAACGTAGAGTGCCGAGGCCTAGTTCGATGCAGAGGCTGGGCCGTCGTGGGGGGGGGGGGCTCGGCGGGCATGAGTCCCGAGGCTACAGGAGCCCGGAAGTGGATAGCCGAGGCCCGAAGGGAGCAGTTGGTCTTGCTCGTCGATTCCGAGGCTACAGGGACCTGGACTTGACTCTCCACGCCGTACTGTCCTTGGAGAAGGGGTTAGGCAGCACAGTGCAGTATAGGTGTCCGCCGTGGGCACAGTGCCGGGCACAGCGGCCGGTAACCCCTGCCCCGTCCTGTCCCGGACTGTGTGGCGTCAATGTGACTCCCGTCTCGTCGGCCACTCCGCTGTACTGCGCCGACGTGCGGCTGACGTCGCGGGAGTGGTTGGACACGTTGGTTGGACGTGACATCCTGTCGGAGAAGTTTGGTCGAAGCGACGGGGCTGATGCCGAGCCGGTCTCGAGCGAGGCGGAGAATCGGTACCTCGTCCGAGGCCTTTCGGGCGGAGCCTCGGGCGAGGCGGAGAATCGGTACCTCGTCTGAGGCCTTGCGGGGTGGGGCCTCGGGCGAGGGGGCCTCGGGCGAGGCGGAGAGTTGGTACCTGGTCCGAGGCCTTGCGGCGTGGGCCTCGGGCGAATCGGAGAATCGGCCGAGGCCTCGTGGTTGTCTCTTGGCTTTGATTTTTACAAGGTCTAAGCAATTTTTTCGGCTCTTGCTTAGGGTACCCATTTTTATGGTATCCGACACCATGTAGGATAAAACTGTGATCTCAGATACAAATACCTTGGGGCGGTGTTAGTATAACATGGAAGTGGATCAGTTGTTTGATGCAAGTATTCACATTCTGCTGAAGTGATGATGACCTTTGTTGTTTTCCTTTGGCAAAACGCCAAAACTATTACCCCTCCGCACCCGAGAGTTTCTGATGTAAAACACTCAGGGAGTCAGGGATAAAAAGGCAGCACTTTCATATCAAAGCTGTGACCAAGCAAGTCTGAGCAACACAAATAACATTCAGATAATATCTTACATCCTGACAAGCGACAAACGCCATTACTCACGTAGCTTAGCATATAGATCGATCATCCAACGGGAAAAAAACATTTGAAAGGGGACATCAACTGGTATGATGATGCCACTGTTATTATTGTACTAATTAATAATACAATTTCAGAAAACCACATCTAGATACACGCATGCACAACACAGTGGAGCCTTGGGAACAATAATACAAGGCACTGGCAATTTTCTGTAGAAAGGAATTCTGCTGGGGACATCTGAATCGGAGATTGCTTCACAGAACTATTCAAGACAAAAAAAAAACACCAATCACAAAATTAGCTACACAACAGTTGTCCTGCCTTTTCCTCAAAAACAAAAAAGTTGTCCTACCTGCACAACAAACTCAATCTATGTATATTATCCATTAATCATTACAAAGTCAACAGCCAAAAAGTAATGTCTGTTAGAGTAACTTAGTATTGGTGGAGTTTTAAGCAAATATAAATATCAGCACTGTAACCAACATGAAAAACATTGAGAAACCCCTAAATTTGTATCTAAATTATCCAATTATGTCATTATGAAATATAATAGAAAGTAACTCCTAATTGTATCAAGCTGGGCTACTCTACGACCAATGTATGAAATAAGTGTTGGTGCAATCTTGAATTTAAAGCATATTGTCACAGGTCTACTAACCATATTGCCTGAACATACCGTGAAATTCAGTTTCCTGACATGATACAAGCAGTCAAGCACACAGATAAAAAGTTCATTTTAACTAGGATAACTTAAGCTCAAAAGGTACTGCATATTTAGAGTACACATGAATAAGTTGACGGAAGAACATAGAAGTTCAAGCTTGACTAGGTCCATCTGAGTATTCTTCGGTTCTTCGATTCTCTGGAATTGATCAACAGCAGATGCTTCACTCTTACTCTTCCTCTTCTGTGGCAGTTTGTGTGCAGTCTGATGTTAGAAAACCAGGAAAGCCACACTCCAACTTTTTGTCCGGGATCCAAGTTGGCGTCTCCTTCCAGCCAAATTGAATGTATTTTCTGTACCTAAACAAATCATCAGCTACATCGAATTTTCTACTCCAAGTATTACCTAGATAGGATAGGCTGTAGTATGGGGACATATATGTAGAAGTGCTAACTCCAATTTGACAGCAGACAGCCACGACATGAGAGCAGGGTCTGTGAAGAAGCCGCGTCTTGTTGCATGAACATGCAGCACGTTTTCTGATTGTGCATTCTCCAAACTTATTCACGCTACCGGTAGATTTTGAATACAGGTGAACAGCTACACGCTTCTGCCCTGACCGAACCACAAACTTTTTAACATCATCCCCCAATATAACATTGTTGCCCTTTGTTTTCACGCAGGTCACCTGATGCACCTGGGCCTTCTGCATTTTGAGATTCATCTCATCCTAGACACGTTGAGGGAACTCCATTGCTGGGTCGTTGATTGCTTTGTTTGCTGCGGCACTTGTGTTTTTGAAGTACTCTATGATGCGCTTGAATGTCACCTCTACTATGGCACAGAGTGGAAGCCACTGTATCCCATTGAATACATGGTTATGCTTATATATATCAGATACATCAGTGCCCATGATGCCATACCTAGCACTATTTGTGTCATGCAGCAGTGACCACTTCTTTGGTTTCAGATGGATCCAATCAGAAAACTTTGTTATCTTCCTTTGGTTGTCATCTCCGTGATTTCCTTCTTCCCCATCCTGCACTGACTTCAGTTGGCTGCATGGTGCCTCAAGTTCAGTCTCCATCATGCTCACCTGACCCATGCTGCATTTCCTGGCTTGCACTGCTTTCTTTCTCTGCCATATATTTCGATGTCAACTCATCTAGCTCCTTCCAGATTTCAGCAAACTTACTTGGTTGCTTCTGCTGGCAAAGCCTCTTGAACATCGTCACCAGCTTCTTGTCACTAAAATACTCCAAGAAGTTTTCAGCAAGGTGTAGCATACACCACCGGCTTCGTACATTCCTCCATGGGTGCAGTTCATCAGGGTTATTCTGAATATCATCAACAGCATTTACCAACTGCATTTTACAGTCATGGATAATGCAGACACGAGAGCGCTCCTTCACGACTGCTCGCTTCACATTCCTAAGAAACCAAAGCCAGCTTTCCTTTGTCTCTCTCTCGGCAATAGCAAATGCTACTGGAACGACGCAATCATTAGCATCTAACGCAAGGGCAGTCAACAGCACCCCTTGATATCTCCCACAAAGTGGTGTGCCCTTAACACAAAGCACAGGGCGACAGTAACTGAAGGCATGTATGCACTGTGCAAGTGCCCAAAATATACAGTTGAGGACCCCGGAAATCCTTGCAGCCCACAACATCTGTATCCTTTATGTCAAGAAAACTACCTGGGTTCGAACATACTATGTTCTTGAGCAACAATGGGACATAGTAGTATGAATCATAATACGTACCAAATCTGAATTCCAAAGCTTTCTGTTTTGCCCTCCATACCTCAGGGAGACTGACCTGCTTGCCATATGTGTCAGCACAATCCGCTGCGATTTCCTTCACTGTCATTGTTAGCTCATGGTCTTCCAGAATGTGCCACAGTCGAAGATTCTCATCATCACTTGGCATCACAACCATTGCCAGTTGGGAGTAACCATCAGGTACTGCTTTGAACAGAACATCATAGTGCTTGAGTTCAGCGGAGTCCACATACAACATGAGCTGCTGAATCGCATTTTTTCTCTTCTTTTTATTGACAAAGGAAGTCCAACACTTGTCAGTAAATAAAAAACAGGTCTTCCAGTCCAACATTTCGAAATACCATTCTGGATCATGGTCTAGACCGAAGACACTGAGGAACTCATCATAGCAGTATTCTTTGAAAAACCCCACGATATGGAGATCTTGTGTCTCTGGATGAAGCCGGAACAGTTTCAAGATCCAGAGCTTCACATCCACCAATGTCATCGGCCACGGCTGCGGCAGCTCCGCCACTATGTGGCCGCATGCATTCAAATCTTCTATTCTCCCACACAAGATCTCTTTGGTGTTTCTTCTGCTGTGCCCGTAATGCACCTCGATGTGATATGTTCTGTGATCCTATACACCGAACGATGGCACAATATAAATGCGACAGATTCCGACGAACGAAATTAGATTCAGGAAAAGGCTAGTTGGGATGAGTGCGGTGAATAGTAGAGAACGAAGCCACGAACACGAACCTGTGCCTTCCGAGGCTTCCGAGGGGCCGCCGGGGCCTTCCGCTTCCTCCCAACGGTTGTGGTACCCTGCAATCTCAAACATGCAAACATTAGACAAAGGGAGATGGCGAATCGACAATACAAGGAGGGTGGTGCAGCGGAGGAGATAACATACGGGATTGGAGCCATCGGAGACAGGACCAGACGCGTCGGGGCCGGCGGCGGCGGAGGACGCGCGCGGTGCCGTCGATGTCGCACGGGTGGATGAGCCCCCGCGCTTCCCCATGGACGGGTTCGTCGGAGGCGGGCTGCGCTTGGCGTTGGTCTCGCGAGCTTCGACTCTGTGTCAGAGTGTGACTGTGGTGGCTGGCGGCGGGGAAAGGGACGACGTTCCCTCCATTTTCTCGGATGTTCCCGCCATTTTCAGTCGGTGTAACTGCCTGGCAGGGGGCAACGAGCCAGCCAGCCAGGTCCAGAGACTCCAGACCGACAGAACGGCCTGTTTGGGCTCCAGTAATTTTGAGCGACCCATCGTTCATGGATTTTTTTTAAATAATATTTTTTATTAATTAATTGCAAATCTAGAAGCTGTTATAAAAAAGCGTACATATAGCATCCTGTCAGCCACTGTAAAGCCGACAGGGATCTTGTCGGCCTCTGGACGGCGGACAGATCTTATGTCGGCACCTCAGCAGCCGACAGGGGTGACGTGGCAGCCGACGCCAGCTTGTCGGCGCCGATAACAGACCTGGCCGACAGGCCTGTCAGTCCTCCAGAGCCCTATTACACTATTTCATGCTTTATAACCCGATATAAGCTCTTTTCCGAACAAAATCATCACCGGACAGAAAACTAACTTTGTACTGTGGACCCGTCGATATATAGCAAGTGCCATGGACGTGGGCTATTTAGGTCGATGTTAAAACTATCTGAAAACGCTATGTAGCATGCAGCGTTGAAGTGAATACTCACTGAAAAGGCTACAACCTATATTTGTACTGCCATTAAGTGACCTGACGGAAGCCTGAAAAGCCTACAAAGCTAGATGACGGTGACATGAAAACTCACTGAAAAGCCGACAAAGCTAGACGTCGCAAGAGTTTTGAGGTGGCGACTGTGGATTCAATACGTTTCTTGTTGTGTTGATGTGAGTACTCGCTGCAAACCTAAATAACGATGAAGTGACAACTCACTGCAAAGGCTACGTCCGTATACGTGTACTGCGATTCCTTTGTTGAAGTGACGGTACCCTGAAAAACGTACGAACCTACAAAGCCTACGTCATTTGTCCACTAAATTGTTCTTTGCCTCGATGCAGGCGGCGGAAGTTATTGAAGCGTTGCCTCCATTAAATGGTTGTAAAGCAACTAATATGGTTGGAGGCATCAGAAATCTAGGAGTACATTTGTTCACATCCATGCAACCATACAACTATACGACTAATATAGGTCAACCAGCACGACGCCCACGTTTGATGGCTTGTGCTCCTCGCTGACGAATCTGCGCCGTAGGGTAAGTAAGCTGGTCTAGAGGATGGTGCTGGCGTGCCGGCAGGGTCAACTCTGTATGCTACGTACCCTTAGTCAGCTAAGTCGGCAGAGGTGCACCTGAAAGCTGTGAGGGCCCGGCCTCATCGGGGAACCAAGGAGTGTCGTTGGTGCAAAAGATCGCGAAGCTGCTAGTACCTGTCGTGTAGTCACCGCAAGAAGCACGTCCACCTACCAAAAAATTGTAAGGTCACATAGAGCATGTTACGTACATAATGCATGAAGAAATCGAAAGGTCATCGCAAAAGTACCTAGGACTCCAACCGTCGGGTGCGAAGAACAAGCACGTCCCCTAGATCCTACTACTGGAGGTGGAGGTGGAGGGGGGCTAGAGGCTCACCCTGCTGGATGTGAACAACTACGTCTGTGGTGTGGTGGCACGATGCCCGGCGTACTCCCACCACGCAACGTTGCCCCAGTCGTCAAAGGGCGGCAACCAACTCGATCCTACCAACCGTTGGGCAGTTTTGCTCGAACCGCTGGGCATACTGAAGGACGGCGATGCCGGGCCGTGGGCCGCAGACGGACTCACGGTTGCGGCCCATCAAGCAAAGGCGATTGAAGAAGAAGGCACCCAAATTACCCTTAGCAGTTTGTATTAGCATAGGAATATTCCGAGGATGTACTGTGACCGTCAAGGAGTAAAATTGTAAAAGAGTATCCTTAGTAAGCAGTGCCCTATAAAAGGGGAACACAGACTCTATACAAAGGA
Source organism: Miscanthus lutarioriparius (assembly GCA_904845875.1). Classification (NCBI taxonomy): domain Eukaryota; kingdom Viridiplantae; phylum Streptophyta; class Magnoliopsida; order Poales; family Poaceae; genus Miscanthus; species Miscanthus lutarioriparius. The sequence continues at coordinate 8,249,003 of CAJGYO010000001.1, forward strand.
GGAGGTAGTTGAATGCATTTATGAAACTCTAGTTTGGTCTGGACCCACTTTCCACCTGACATGCCTTCGCCTGAGGCACCTGTCCGGGCGAAGGCTTCGGCTGTCTCCTTCTAGTCCCACCTACTGGAAACCACCATTTTCTAACATTGGCGTCCACCGTGTATTGGCCAAGCAAGACCCACGATGGCAAGAAAGAGAGCAGCCTCCACTAGGGTTTCCGCAGAGCCCTCGATGAGAGGACGACCCAGGCATAGTGCCCGCAGCACTTACGCTACAGCCCCAGAAGATCAAGTTGGAGAAGAACCCGCGATCGAAGACCCACCTCTGGCATCCGAGGAGCAACAAGCCCTAAGTCCCACTCTAGAACAAGAGCTTCAACAGCTATAGGCCCAGTTGCAGAGCATGCAACAAGAAAGAGATAGGGTCGCAGCAGCCTTCACCGCAAATCAACGGGCAGCCCAAGCATCAGCTCAGGCAATGGAGATCAGGCAGCAGCTTGTCGTCTTACGGGACAAAATACAAAGTATGCAACCTTCTCAATCCAACTTCAACACGTCCAACCAACTCCACTCAGCAAACCAAAGCCAACCCAATCCCCCGCCACGTTCCATAGCACAACCAACCTTCGGCACACCCTACACTTCACCACAAACCCACAGAACCATCGATTCCAAATCACCACTATCCAAAGGCATCCAGAGCTCACCCTAGCCCCCTCCTACAAACCCATCACCTTGCTCAAATTCAATGGAAGGTCAGACACATGACAATTCATCATGAGCTTTGAGGCAGCAGTAGCTTCCGCTGGTGGAAATGAAGCGGTGCTAGCCAAGTCATTCGTCATCACAGCTGAAGGCGATGCACTAGCCTAGTATTCAATACTAAGGCTAAGTTCTGTCTATTCATGGGAAGACCTTTGTGACAAGATCTTAGCAAATTTCAAGGGGTTCACAAGTGAATTCTTGACTTCCATGGACCTATTTGAATGCAAGCAGAATCAAGGAGAAGCCCTAAAGGACTACTTCCAGAAATTCATGCAAATGAAGGTAAAAGCACCCAATGTCCTAGAGGATGTCGCAATCGAAGCAGCAATCAAAGGCCTTCGCATAGGTCCATTCGTAGCTCACCTAGCCGGGGAAAAGCCTCGGACCATCGAAGACCTTTACAACAAATTTGAGAAGTATTGCAGATCTAACAATGACCTCCGTAGAATTCTAGAAGAACAAAACCAAAGCAAGCAGTTCTAGGGCAACAGTAGAAATGCCCAGAAGGGCAACATAGAACAGTGAGGAAACAACCAGCAGGGGCAGCAACCAGCGAAGGCAGGCCCAAACAACACGTCCCAGAAACAACTCGAAGGAAAGGGAAATAGCCAAGGTAGGAACTGGAACAGAAACCAAAACCAAAGGTAGCGAAGACAATATTATTTCTTTCATAGAGAAAACAAAGGGCACACAACCAAGGACTGCCCAGACGCCAAGGAGACCCAAGAAAGAATCAAAAGTAGAGCAAATCCGCCACCTCCGCCACAACAACTCACGAGAGAGGTGAACCATACCTTCGTAGCATCTCAGCAGCAATACTGCCCAATTTACCCAAGCCTAAACTCCACTCAAATTCACTTGTCCACTTTAGCCACTGCCTGCTACCCAAACTTCCTACCCGCATGGAGACCAAGCACTCAGCAGCAGGAGGCTGTCTAACAACCAACGAGCGGAGGCCAACCTCACTTACATAAACCCGAGGCCTCCGCACATAACATTCATTGAGACCAACCAGCCATCCCAAATACATAATAGATAGCTAGAGGCATTGCCTCCGCCTCCAACAACACAGCTCGCAACACCCAAAAATGAACCTAACCCAGAGAACCAATTCAACCCTCACTCACCGCTTCCAACCATCGACATGATACTACCTATAGCCAGGGGCTCCTTGATGGAGTTCTAGACTAAGCAGAAGAAGGATCACCTTAGGTTGGTCAACAACATAGCAGTTCAAGGCCTAGTGTGTTATACAGATTGGTCGAAGACGCCAATCACCTTTTCAGAACAAGATTTGTGGCTGGAGAGCTACCCTCATACCGATGCCATGGTAATCAAGGCTAACATTGCAGGATGGGAAATCAATAGGGTTCTCATAGATTTCGGAAGCTCTGTAGATATTATCTTTGTAAATGCCTTCGACCAGATGAAGCTAAGTAGGAGTCAGTTGCAGCCTTCGGACTCACCACTAATTGGTTTTGGAGGGAAAAGGATAGATGCATTAGGAAAAATATCCCTCCTTGTGTCCTTCGGAGGTAAAAAAACGCAAGAACATAATATGTAACCTTTGACGTAGTAGATCCCTACAACGCCATCTTCGGAAGAGGGTTCGCAAACAAATTCAATGCAGCCATTCATATGGGTTATCTGTGTATGAAATGCCGGCCTTGCGCGGAATCATCACAGTTAACGGCTGCTAGAAGGAAGCAAGAAATATAGAAAGAGCCATCTACAAGTCGCAGCGCAACATCAACTCTGTCGAAGCAGCTAGAACTAATTCAACGGAGCCTCCGGACATGTCGAAGGGAAAAAAGATCTCAAGGATCAGGAAGAAACGAAGACAGTCCCATTGGAAGATGCAGTCCCAGACAGGAAGGTCACGATCGGAGGCAACCTGTCAAAAGTAGAGGAAGCAGAGCTCATAAAAACCTTAGCCAAAAACAAAGACGTCTTCACCTTGTTAGCCTCTGACCTGAAAGGGGCCAGCAGGGACATTATACAACACTCCCTTGACATCAACCCCAAAATAAAACCAAAAAAGCAGCGACAAAGAAAAATGTCGGAGAAGAATTTTAGCAGTAAAAGCCGAAGTTCAAAGGTTGTTAAACGCAAACATCATCAGAGAGGTCAAGTACTCAGAATGGCTGGCGAATGTAGTACTGGTGCTAAAGAAAAATGGAAAGATGAGAATGTGCATAGACTTCACAGATCTAAACAAAGCATGCAAGAAAGATCCATTTCCACTATCAATAATAGACACCTCCGTTGACAAGGCAGCGGGATGCAAGCGTTTCTCTCTCCTGGATTGCTTCTTAGGATACCACCAGATCTGGCTCAAAAAAGAACATGAGGAGAAGACAAGTTTCACTATCTCCTTCGGAACTTATTGTTACACAAGAATGCCCAAAGGATTGAAAAACACTGGATCAACCTTCGCTAGAATGACGAAGGCAGTCCTTGGCCCCCAGCTACAGAAAAACATCATAGCTTATGTTGATGATATTATGGTGATGAGTAAGGATGAGGGAGACCACATAGCAGATTTAAAGGAAACCTTCACCAATCTACGAGAGGCCGGGCTAAAACTCAACCCAGAAAAGTATGTCTTCGGCGTAAGCAGAGGTAAAATGCTCGGGTACATCATAGGACCCGAAGGCATAAGAGCCAACCCAGACAAAACAAAGACCATAATTTCAATGGTGGAACCATCAACCAAAAAGGAAGTCCAAAAACTTACTGGAAGAATAGCAGCGCTGAACAGATTCATCTCAAAGTCAGCAGAACGCAGCCTCCCATTCTTCAAGGCTTTAAGGGGCAGAGATAAAGTGAAATGGGGGCCAGAACAATCAAAGGCCTTTCGGGCACTCAAAAATTATTTGGCTACCAAACTCAAGGTAACAGTGCTAGATCCGGAGGCACCATTGCTGTTATATGTTGCAGCCTTCGACCATGCGGTCAGTGGGGTGCTTGTCCAAGAGAAAGAAGAAGAGTCGAAGGTCATTCAGCAGCCGGTCTACTACATCTCAGAAGCCCTATTTGGAGCAAAGCTGAACTATATAGAGAGAGAAAAAATAGCATATGCAGTGTTGATCTCCTCAAGGAAATTGAAGCACTATTTCCAAGCACATGAAATCATAGTACCATCTTTGCAACCGCTAGGGGACATAGTCTGCAACAAAGAAGCCTCTGAAAGAATAAGTAAATGGGCAATAGAGCTATCCCAGTTTGAACTCAACTATGTATCAAGAAGAGCAATCAAGTCATAAGCGTTAGCAGATTTTATGGTAGATAGACACCTTCGGCACAACAAGCCCCGCAGCCTCAGCCCCAAATCTGGACACTTTACACAGACGGGGCTTGGGGGCATCTAGGCGCTGGGGACTCTACCATTTTGATAACACCATCTGGCCTCCGCATGAAGTATGCAGCAAGGTTGGAATTCAAAACAACAAACAATATAGCAGAATACGAAGGCCTTATACTAGGCCTTGACAAGGCAAAGGCACTTGGAGCAAGAACACTACTGGTAAAAATTGACTCCCAAGTCATAGCTAGACAAGTTAAAAAAGAACACATGGCACGGGAACCAGAACTGGCCAAATACCTGGCCATAGTAAGAGCTCTTGAGCGGAGGTTCCAGGGATTCACCCTGCAGTACATACCAAGAGCAGTAAATGCAGAAGTAGACAAATTGGCAAAGGCAACAACAAACAACTTGCCCATACCAAATGGAGCCTTTTATCAAGTACTGCAAGCACCAGCAACGCAGGCCACGACGAAGGCATTCAAAACGATCCTAGTCACTAAGTATGAATACTGGAGGCAATTGATCATAGATTGCCTCAACAGCGTGCATCACATAGAGGATGAGGCGAGTACAATTAGAATGACAACGAGAGCAAGAAACTATACACTGATAGAGGGAATACTGTACAAAAAAGGGGTTGTCCAACCGCTGCTCAAGTGCATATCTCAAAGCGAAGGCAAAAACCTTCTACAAAAAAATCATTCAGGTTCATGCGGCTCACACATCGGTCTAAGGGCACTATCTACAAAGGCCATCAGGCAAGTGTTCTATTGGCCTACCCACATTAAGGATGCAGAAGAGATTGTTAAGACATGCCAAGCATGCCAGAGCACCTCCCCACACCAGTCAAAACCTTCGGCCGCTGTATAACTCATCCCACCCACTTGGCCCCTCCAAAGATGGGGGATGGACCTGGTTGGGCCGCTACCACCATTGCAAGGGGGGAACAAGTTTGCAGTAGTAGCCATAGAATATTTTACAAGGTGGATTGATGCCAAACCACTCGCCAAAATCACATCAGAGACAATAAATAAGTTCTTCTGCCAGAACATAATTTGTAGATTCGGAGTACCAAGAACCCTAATAGTTAACAATGGAAAACAATTCGACTCGGACAACTTCAAAGAATTCTACAAGAGTATAGGTACCAAGGTTGCCTTTGCTTCAGTCTACCACCCAGAATTAAACGGAGCAGTGGAAAGAGCTAACAGGGTGATATTCTCATCAATAGCAAAGACTATTCAACCTTCGCAAAGGCAAATGGGTAGAGGAACTGTCGAAGGTAGTATGGTCCCATAACACTACAGCCTCTAGAACAACAGGCTTCACACCGTTCAAACTCTTGTACGGCGAAGAAGCAATGCTGCCCGAAGAAGCCAAGCATCAGAGCCTTCGTGTCATAAAATAGGTATGGCAGAAGATGAAGAATACTATAAAGACACAATTGAGGTCACAAGACTGGAAGCAGTTGAAAACGTTACAAAATACCAAGTTCAAACCAAAAAATGGAGAGATAGCAAAGTGATCAAGAAAATCATACAAGATGGAGACCTAGTCCTCAGAAGGAGACCTAATGCTGAAAATGTTGGAAAGCTCCAACCAAAATGGAAAGGCCCTTATTTGGCGAAGGCCACCGGAAGACCCGGGTCCCCTTATTTGGCAAAGGCCACTGGAAGACCCGGGTCATTCTACCTGACCGACGGCGAAGGTAGAACAACAACACATGCCTAGAACATTGACAATTTGCGTAGGTTTTACATCTCAATGTAAAAAGTGGCCTCTGCGGAACTATAAGCGAAGGTCACCAATTTTTCTAGTTTCCGCATTTTTACATTTCATGCTAAAGGGCTTGCACTCTTTTTCCCACAAATGGGGCTCCTAACGGAGGTGAGTTTTTTAATGAGACAAGTTCCATGTAAAAACCTCTAAAAATATAAAGAGGAATCCCCCAAAAATACCATAAAAGACGAAGGTTAAAAGTGGCTAGCAATGCAGCCACAATATTCGACAACAGCATTACAACAAAGGACCCTCCAATGCTTTAGACGAAGGCTCTAAAGCATGGAACGACCTCCTTGGCTAAAGTAGCCTACAACGTTGAGAAAGACCTGTCCATACTCAAGCTTCAAGGATTTATCAAAACGGCCAAAAAGTCCAAAGCTAACCCGACAAAGACCTACCTTCGGTGTAGGCATCGGGGAGAGGCTTATCGTTAACAAGCTTCAGTTAACTGTCGAAATTAATAGCTAAAGTACAATAGCAGTAAAGGCCAAAAGATACGCTAGGTATAGGGAAATCCCAACTTAAAAACATATCCAAGCAATAAACACCGGCCAACCACCAAGAGTTATTAAAATGTACAATTGGTAGACTATAAAATCTGGCAACCTGCCACCACAACAGCCCTAGTCAGTGCATTTTCATACCACTACCCCTAGAAGAGCGCCAGGGGGAATCAAACCAGTAAAAAACAGTACACTATAGATCCAACCTAGAGGGAAATGGAGGCCAAAGTCTCCTTAGAAACGAGAGACCAGGAGGTATCGTGCGAAGACTTGTAAATGCAGCAGCTCACGTAGCCCGGCGAAGGCCACGTTTAGGTCATACGCATCGTCCACCCGATGTTGTAAAGCCTCTACGAGGCCTGGAGTGACCTGAGTTCGGCAACAGCTAGTCAGTGTTAGAGGTCGTGGGAGGGTATCGCACGAAGGATCATAACATCCCCCCGCAACCGAAGACACCTTCTAGCGCGACCCAACATCAACCATGTTCGATGGGAGCGCAGCTGCTCTAGCATAGCCGAAGGCCAAAGCAAGCGGGGACAATGTATAAGAAATGCTTCTCTGACCTCCGTTGCTTGCTCAAATTGCTCTATGGCCTCTTGAGAAGCATCAATAATAAAAATCAGCATCTCCGATGAATGCTCAAATTGCACCAAAGCCTTCGCAGCATCAGCAAGATCAAACACAAGCACCTCAGTTCCTCCGCTGCAACGTGCTAGAACTTCCCTGTCAAGTTCAAGCAAGCACAGAGGCAGAGGGCAGAGCAGCAAAACAAGCACCAAAGCCTCCGCAACGTGGTGCCCAAGGTCAAAAACCAACAACTCAGCTCCTTCGTGCAAGAGCACAGACTCGTATTCAACATCGGCCAGAGAAGAGAGAGGCGGAGGGAAAAAGTGAAACCAAGGCACATGAGATGTAACCCTTTGGCCTAATAAAAAATTATAATAACAATCCTTTGTAATAAGAAATGCACAAATAAACAATCAAGGAAAACTTTATTTCAAAGCAGATGCAATTACAATAGTAGCACATTAGAAGCGCAATAGTACAAAAGCCCAAATGTGGGAAAGGAAAAAGAGAAGGCGCTAAGGCCTCCCAAGTAACAGCTACAAAGACGTAAAGGCCAGCTGTCGTGTATCGATAGTTGGGTTGGCCAAAGCAAGGAAGTTAGCGCCCATGCTGACTTCCCCGGATGGCTCGAGACGTATTAAGAGGTCTCGTCCGACCCCAAGGCCATGGCCTCCGTCTCGCCCGACCCCTTGGCCGCGGGCTTCATCTCACCGGACCCCAAGGCCACGGGCTCTGATTCGCCCGACCCTAAGGCCGTGGGCTCCATCTCGCTCGACTCTAAGGCCGCATGCTCCATCTTGCCCGACCTCAAGGCCACGGGCTTCGTCTCGCCCGGCCTCAAGGCCTCGGGCTCCGTCTTGCCCGGCCTCAAGGCCGCGGGCTCTGTCTCGCCTGACCCCAAGGCCGCTGGCTCCATCTCACCTGACTATGGGCTCTATCTCACCTAGCCTCAAGGATGCAGGTTTCGTCTCATCCAACGAGGACCCATACTGCCGCTAACCACTCTAGGTCCAAGCGTATGGGCCTGGGTCAAAAGTCTGACGCCAGGGAAGAGGCTGGCATGCCTCGATGTGACCCGTGGCCATGACAGGCCATACCTGGGGATTCACATCAAGAATAGTTTCGGACGTGCCGGTGCTATTCTACCTAACCCTCGTACAGATGCTGACAGGCGCGTCAGTTCACCACAACATCCGCCATGACGGAGTGGAGCGCCATGACCGGCAGATGACACCTGTGCATGGCGCTAGTGATGAATAGGGCCATGACATGGAGCCATCCCTGTTGACATCTATAGGATCAACGGGACCCGCATGAAGGAGAAGAAACACCCGGCGACCATAGAAGCCTTCCTCTCTCTCTGGTTCTTCTACTTTTCCTCCTCTATTTCCCGCACTTTCCCTTCGTCTATAAAAGAGGAAGCATGGCACCTCATGGAGGGGCAAAAAACATGAGATCGAAACACAAGAGCACGACATGAGCACACAACTGAGCGGCAATCGAGCTCTCAGCACCCGTTCACTCCTTCCACCAGAGACTTGGGATCCTTTCCCTCTCTCGCCTGTTTGTAGCCCCTACTACAAACCAAGTGCCGATAACACGAGTAGCAACGAACTAGACATAGGGATGTTCCGCCCGAACCAGTATAAACCCTTGTGTCCTCCGAGCACACCATCCGAGCCAGATGCGCAAATACAAATTTACGCACAAATATAAATTTACTGGTGCGCCAGGTAGGGGCTTTTTGCACATCTCGACGTCCACATCAGGCCTCGGATGGCTAGTCACGGCATCAGCTGGGTCCTGGGCATGCACATGCACTTTGGGTACCTGGACTTCATCATTACGATGGAGGGAGAGTTAGCATAGGTTCCCGCTACTATCCAACCTCTCCACTCCGCCGGCCTCGACGCGATCACCGAGGCACTTGAGGAGCTACAGCTGCACGCACCGGAGGCCCACACCTCCAGGAGTGACTAGCTCCTCGGCTCTGATTATAGGAGACTAGAGCGCCAGCTCGGCGCCTTCTTGGGACCTGCGCCGCCTCACCTTCTCGTTCGCCAACATTATGATGCAGCTGGCTAGAGGAGAGCTGCTCTCCCCAAAATACCTCATCTGGAGCGTCCCAACAGTGCTCTCGTCCGGTCTGCACAACGCTGCAGAGGCTGTTGGACACCTTGTGGCGCAGCGCATGCCTCCATCCCCTACGAACGACGAGTTCATGGAGATGACTGAATACATCATGGAATCTATCCATGACCTCCTCATGGGAGAATCGGAGTCGCCCTCCAACTCTAACTCCAGCAGGGGAGCCATCACCCCTCACTAGAATGTTTCATGGCAGATACCCCTAAGGGATATGTCGAAAGCGTCCACGAGGGAGGGGCTACCCCAACAGATGACCTCGATGACAAGGTCGAGGGGGATGCGGGGGCCCCACCTCACCTGCGGGTAGAGCAGCTGAGGGCGCGGCAGTAAGAGCTCAAAGAAGCATGACTCCAGCTCGAGCAGGAATGTGTGGGGCTCGAGCGAGAGATCGAGCGCGACGGAGATAGTGGGCGTGCGCGTGATGTCAACCGGAGGATCATCGAGGATGATGAAGCCCTCCCACACTTCACCCGGGGAAGTCAGAACATCATTGCCACAGCGGCCTTGCTTCAGGGGCTTCTAGAGCCTGCGATACTAGAGGACCATCGGGCCCATCACGAGATTCGCATGCTACTCGAGCGTGCGGCGGCGCAGCACGCTGAGAGCTCACTGTCCTAACGACACGAGCTCAACGCCAGCCAGTGCACCCCCTCAGAGTGACCTGACAAGGGCATGTTAGTCCACTAGGCATAGCAAGGCGGTAGGTCACGCGCCGAGGTCCTAGTGCATGAGCGTCTTGGCCTCTACCATGACGCACACGACACCCTGGATGTCTGCAGGCGTGCTCACGACAATGAGAGGGAGGAGGCTAGCCATGGGTACCACCCTTGTTGTGGCGGACGCTACGACAGTGGTGAGGACCGAAGCCCGAGCCCCGACTTGTCGGGACCTTAGGCCTTTGGACAACACATCCTCAACGCCATCTTCCCACCGTGGTATCGACTGCCGACCAACATCCTGAAATACTCTGGGGAAACAAACCCCGGACTGTGGCTCGAGGATTATCGGCTTGCTTGCCAAGTCGGTGGAGCGAATAGTGACAATTTCATTATCCGTAACCTTCCATTATTCCTGGCTGATTCAGTGCGAACGTGGTTGGAACACCTTCCACCCAACCGAATCCAAAGTTGAGCGGACCTAAAAGAAATCTTCGTGGGAAACTTGGAGGGCACATACGTGCGTCCTGGGAACCCATGGGATCTCAAAAACTACTCTTCATGGGTACATCCAGCGCTTCTCCCGATAGTGAAACGAGCTGCCCGACGTCGCCAACGTTGACGTCATAGAAGCTTTCCTGTCCTTGACCACCTACAAGTCCCTGGTTCATAAGCTGGGACGTAAGGGCCCGCAAACCACCAAGGAGATCCTCGATATCGCCACCAGCCACGCCTCGGGTGAGGAGGTGGTCAGGACAATTTTTGACCACCCTAAGGGCAAGGCAAAGGGAGACGAGGACGCCGGTGAAGGCGCCTCCAACCTCCCCAACAAGAAGAAGAACAAGCAGTAGCGCGAGGGCTCGCTTGTGGCCACTGCCGACCACAAGGGGTGTTGGAAGCCCGCCGAGGGTACCCCAGACCACTTTAAGAAGCTACTCGAAGGCCCATGCCTGAACCATGCTTTCCCCGTCAAGCACCTATATAAGGACTATGTCCTCATGAAGCGGTCCTTGTCTAGAGGCTCCAACAAGGGGCAGCATAGGAAGGAGCCTAAGCTAGCCGTAGACGACGCTGAGGGGAAGGACGGTAGATTTTCGAAGCTGGAAGGCTGCCTCATGATCTTCGGAGGGTCGGTGGCCTACGACTTCAAGCGCCATCAGAAGCTTGCACGCCGCGAGGTCTATACGGCCGAGCCACTAAGGAGCTCCTCGATATCGCCACCAGCCACACCTCTGGCGAGGAGGCGGTCGGGGCAATTTTTTACCACCCTAAGGGCAAGGCAAAGCGGGATGAGGACGCTGGCGAAGGCGCCTCCAACCGCCCCAACAAGAAGAGGAACAAGCAATGGCGCGAGGGCTCATTTGTGGCCATTGCCGATCCACAAGGGGGGTCAAAAGCCCACCGAGGGTACACCAGACCACTTCGAGAAGCTGCTCGAAGGGCCATGCCCAGACCATGTTTTCCTCGTCAAGCTCCTATACAAGGACTATGTCCTCATGAAGCATTTCTTGTCCAGAGGCTCCAACAAGGGGCAGCATAGGAAGGAGCCTAAGCTAGCCGTAGACGACGCCGAGGGGAAGGACAGTGGATTTCCGAAGCTGGAAGGCTGCCTCATGATCTTCGGACGGTCGGTGGCCTATGACTCCAAGCGTCGTCAGAAGCTTACATGCCACGAGTTATACGGTGCCTCACTGTGCTCAGCCACTTTATCTCATGCCTCGGTGAACGAGTTCTCTCCCTCTATCGGCTTCTGAAGAAGACCGGCCACTTCTAATGGATGCCCGAGGCCCAGGAGGCACTTGACAAAGTCAAGCAGCTCCTAACGAAGGCCCCGATCCTAGTCCCCTCATAGGACGACGACGGCGATTGTGTCCAACAGATTGAAGCCATCGTGGGCACGTGGATACGGAGCGTGGTACGTGCTCGTGCAAAGGGCTGATGTCGTGATGCATGCATCCTGCGTGCATTAGTGCATGTGCCATGTATAGTATGAGCTCATTGCCAGAGCCACTGTGCACCGCCATCGCCATGCGAAGGGGAGTTCGCGTCCGTGGCGGCCACGGCGAGCACCACGTGTAGGAGGCCCAGGAGCATGTACGCGCCCACTTCATCCTAGACGCCAAAAAACGCCACCGAGTAGGCCGCGTTGCGGCGTTGGCGTCAATGTCGCTGTACGGCTGCATCCCCACGAGCACCAGGGGGCATGGCACAGTAGATGAGGGTAATAACCAACATGGATGAGATGAGGCCTAGCGGCACGTCGCGGCCGGGGTTCTTGGCCTCCTCGGTCATGGTGGCCAAAATGTCGAATCCCGTGTAGGACCGGTACATGATGGCCGCGGCGCAGAAGGTGCCAGCAGAGCCGAAGGTGAAGAAGACGGCGCGAGGTTGGCGGGCTCGAAGTGTGAGAACCCCGCGGCCAGCACGAACGCGATGATGGCGATGCCGACCACGAATGCTATCGAGTTGATGGTGCGCGCGCCAGACACGGCGAGCGTGGAGGTGGTGCACAGGATGACGACGGCGATCGGGTCCAGCAGATTGAAGACGTCGTGGGCACGTGGATGCGGAGCGCGGTACGTGCTTGTGCAAAGGGCTGATGCTGTGATGCATGCATGCCTACGTGCATCAGTGCATGTGCCATGTATAGTACGCGCTCGTTTGATGCTCGTGTGCGTTCCGCTGCCGTTCGGCGTGACGACGACGTCGTTGGTGGTCGCCGGGGACGGCGACTCCAGGAGCTTCCTGTCGTGCTCGGACAGCCAGGATGGGAACGAGGTGCCTTCACGTGACGGCAGACCGCCACCACTCTGAAGTCACCAGCCATTGTTGATCAGCAAACCCAAGCTTAAGCGAGGAGCAAGCAATGGGGCTCATGCTCGGCGGCTTCGGCGACCCGGCGTTCTCGGCGGTGGTGCAGCAGCTGATGGACCTGCCCGACGAGCTGGAGCGACAGCTGAACGTGACGACGCGGGCCTACGTGCGCGACTGCCGGGCCATGGCCAACACGTACGCCCATGGACGTCAAGGAGCTGCCGGCCGGGCCGATCGTCCTGGCCGTCGACATGCCCGGGGTCAGCCTCTCCGACGTCGTGGTCCAGGTGGAGGAGGGCAACGTGCTCGCCATCAGCAGAAAGCGCCCCTCCGAGGACAGCCGATAGGCCTATCGGCCCGATATGGCGACGCGGACACAAGCTACTACTCAACTAGTTTCATTTTTGCCTGCTGAACATGTGTCGATGTACTACTGTAGTAGGAACATCTTCCAAAGAAAGAATCCATTTTATATATGTACGTACGTATGAATAAATAAATACATATATAAAATAAACATGGATGGATCGATCAGAGGAGGAAGCAGAAGGACTAGTGTAACTAAGGATACATACATAAATTGGGTAGCCAGCTGCTGCGTGCTACTCTACTACTAGTAGTACTTATGGTTGGTTGCCGACTACCGGATATGTACCTGTCGGCGCCCAGGTTGCTGGATCTGCAGTTTTTTAAATAGATGCTATATTTACAATTAATCATTAAAAAATATTATTTTAAAAAATCTTCGTTCATGTATATTTGTCCGTTGGGCCAGCTCGAGTATTTTTTATGAGCGACTCAAACTACATTTTAAGTTTTTTACCATTTATTTATATTATATTATTTGTATATTTGTTATAATTTTTTTATAGTCGCGTGGTATGTTTCATTATCAAGCTAACCTTATTAAATGTATAGTACAGTAATTAAAATTGGTATGATCAAAATTTTTAAAGTTTACTGACTCTCGATAGGTGTGCACATCCTATAAAAGAGAATGGAGGGAGTAGTTCGTTGCCATAATAATTATTAGAGTAAAATCTACCATGGGTGCTTGAACTTATTCGGTATTTCCAAATAAGTCCATGTATTTATAAGATCAGATTTTCGGGTCGGATTTTAAACTTGCTAAATGTATCACCAAGGTCCAAACCGGTTTTAGATCCCTCTTTTTGCACACGTGTCTCCTCAGTTCAACTGCGCAAGGCCTGACTGACCACGCACACCTTGTAAGCTGCTCCGCCCGTGGGCAACCACGAACGGGGTCGGATGCTACGCTCCTGTCGCCACCTGCCAGCGTAGCGACAGGCCCAGCCCCTGAGCCCCATCACCGTGTTGAACAGGGGGCATGGCACAGTAGACAAGGGTGATAACCAACATGGACGAGATGAGGCCCAGCGGCACGTCGCGGCCGGGGTTCTTGGCCTCCTCGGTCATGGTGGCCATGTCGGCACGAAAATGCATCGATACATGGCAAGCCGGAAGGATCTGCTCGATAGAGCTGGAGATCTGCTTGGCTTCAACACAGGGGTAACCGATCCTGCGAATTCCTCTCGAGACGTGCCATTCAATTTGACCCTACAATTGAGATGGAGAGAAAGTTTATCAGTAATTTAAGGTGGAACATACCGGTCTTTGTCCGGACAGTTTCAAGTGTGTCGCTTCGGGAGCAGCCACACGGGAAAAATAACTAAATAGCCGATACGCACAGAAATCGGCTGTTACGGACAGTAGAGCTTATGGATCGCGATTGGTTTTATGATGATAAGTATAATGCCCGCGTACGTAAAAGAGATCATCAGTTAGTTTGGTATTACCAGTATGAATCATTGAGCCGATGAATCTAATCAAGAAAGGATATAGCATGCAAACAAATCGACTATCTAATACAAATGGACCTACAGACGCTCTGAATCTAATCTGTTACCATCAACAGTGAGGTTCGACCGGATCGATGGCAGCTATGATGATAATAATAAACTAAAACCTTAGAATCCGTAAAACCATCTATACTTCGATAGGCTTTCCGAAAGACATGCTATACGTGAAGGCTCAGATGAATCGGATGAAATAGCCGATTCAGGTGAAAAGGTACCACAACGTGTGAACAATCAACTATTTCACATGAACAAACCCATGAACTCCTCAGACTTAACCTGCTATCTCTAACAGTGGGGTTCGACCGGATCGATGCAGCCATGAAAAAGACAACGAATCAAACCCTTAAAGTACATGGATCTATTCACGCTTAACAGAGTCACGGACGCACACTGTAGGCATTAACGCACAGGCGATCGACTATTTAGCCGATGCAGGCATAACAAACAGCTAAGGTCACGCCTAATCAGGAACAAATCTACTAACTAGCATCCTCCAGTCTATAGTGCTATCAGCGGGGATCGACCGAATCATTACAGCCATAATGGTGAACTATAAACTAGATTTAACTAGCCAGCAAACATCTTCAAGATTATTCATGCCTTAACCATGTACTATGCACGATCAAGATCGAAATAGAACGGCCGATGAAACATAACCCGTCGCTGAGTAAGAAACATCATGTTGTAATAAAGCGAATGACGGACTAAAAGGATATAAGACCGATCTAACTCAATCTTGATCGGACGGATTGATGTTGCTGCAAACTAATAATAATGAAAACATCAGCAAGATCGGTAACTTGAAGAATCTACCCGAAGGACGTCACCCTTAGATAGAGCCGATAACTTGACCTTAATCTAGTTCGAGCAGTGGAGGTCGACCGGATCGATACAGCCGTACTTGAACTAGACAAGAGTCGATAACTAGCTTATACTAGAGTTTGCAATGGAGGTCGACTGTATCAATACAGCCGTACAAACCAAAGTATAAACTATGACGGTACTTACAGACAAACCGGAGGTCGGCCGGACCGATACAGCCCTGCTTGCTGAAGAACTCGCTAAGATCTACTCTACTCCTACTCCTAAGGGTTGGCCGGAGCCGAAAAAAGGTAAATTGTATTTGATTGATTGGATGTTCTTTTACAATAGCCGGGGTCTAATATTTATACCCGGAGGCTAAATGTGAATCCTACTCAAGTACGACTCATTACAATCTTTGGTATAAAAGAAAACATTCCTATCTTAAGATAACTTGGATCCTAATCTTTTCCTTTTTGTAGAGTCCAATATGTATTTCCTGACGCCAACCATAGCTCATTATCGTTATTTGCTGACGTCATTCAAAGAGAGCCGATTCTAGTATTGCATCTGAATCAGCTGATATCGATCCTTATGCAATTGATTTCTTGATCGGCACAATTTTGGAAGCTTCGAGTTCCCACGTTCTTCTTCCCAAATTTTGGTGTAAACACATGCCCCCCAATTTTGGGATAAAAATGATTTTATTCTAAAATTTCTATTTATCTGTTTACCACGCAGCAACCGTTTTGTTCTGAGATATACGCGTGACTCCTAACTTCCCGGCCCGAGTTTTATATAATATCCCAATAGTATCTTTTACAACTCACTTGGCCCGTTTGCTTTCCCCTTCTTTCTCGAGCAAATCCTAACAGCCGACGCCACCATCGCCAAAGCCTCAACCCTAGCAAATCTTCTGCCCCATTAAGCTTCTATTCGAGTGATCTTCCTTAGATTCAAATCCATTTCAGCTGCAATAGCGACCAGCGACCACGTCCCTGAGGTATGCTTCCAAGTCTCCATCTTCCAAGTACCGGTCGCTACCCTGTATTTCCTTTCTTCTCAAATTTATTTCATCCGATTTCTAAGAAATGAGGAACGAAATCTTGATTCCATCAGCTGTTGCTTCCAATGTTTATTTTCTTGGGCCCATGGGTGACTCTGATCCATCTAATTTTATCCATCAAGAAACCAACCAAATCCCTTTCAAACAATCTGTAGTGGATTCATCTTCCTGGAACACCAAAACTCTCTTCAGAAACTAGCCCAAAATGCCTAAGGGATGGAGAAATTGGTTTCATAGGTTGTCCGAGAAAAATGGTGGAGATTGGGAGCTTTATGATCTGAATCAATGCTTGACGCTTTCGTTGTCTGGAATGTAGAGGAATGATCCACTCTTGATTTCTACATCTTATTTCTGGTCCAACACCCTAAATGCCTTCATTTTTTGTCACGGCCCAATGACTATCACTTTGGCCGATGTCTATATGCTGACCGGCCTCAAAATGATAGGATAGATACAGCCTTATGACTTCTTAAGTGCTGAATCCAAGAAATTAGCCAAGATATCAGACTGCACAGGATGGGCCTGTTACATTCTGAACCACATCGGAGACGAATCAGCTGTTAGCGAAAAAGAATATATGGCCTTTCTGAACATGTGGTTAGAAAGATTCATCTTCTATGGGTCATCTTATGGTCCGACTTACAATCACAAACTCATGGCAGAGCATATGGCAGTAGGCAAGGATATCCGTCTTGGAAAGTATCTGCTAGGAGCTGCTGATCATCTGATGCACCAGGTAGCCGCCTAATTACTGAAGAATGAACCAGTGCGTACTATCAGTGGCCCTTGGTGGCTGATACAACTATGGATCAACCTGTATATGCACAAGATTGTAAGGCATGATCTTAGAAACCTGAGTTTCCCTTCCTCCAACTTTGATGAGGAATATAGAGGCGAAGAAGGAAGAACCCGTCAGTGCATGAGCTATGGTGAGACCACATCGGCCATAACAATCGATATTGATGTTGGCCACCTCTTCAAAAAGTTTTATAGAGGGTTTGATGCAGATATCCTGACTTGGCTACCGTATGATGAGGATGAGATCAATAAGCTGATCTTCCCATTCAAATTTTGATTTGAATCAGGCTGTTCGGACGAGATGGGAGCTACAATCTTTAATTCCTTCATCAAGCCCTACGTTCTTTCAGCCAAATTTCATCATGGTCGTGGCAAAATGGCTATAGGCTCCTTCCTTCTAGGCAACCTTCCAATTTATGAGTTTTACAACCCTTCTTTTGTAGCTCATCAGTTTGGTCTCGGTCAATTGCCTCCTCAACTGTTCTTCAAGGATATATTAAGGCCAAGAGAATGTATTAGTGAAGTAATAGAAACTTTCAGAGTTTTTCAACTGGGATCAGATCTCCCTTCTCTTTACTTGCATGACTAGGCAAGAGTCAATTTTTCTTCCAACCTTTTTGACTCTTGGTGGCAAGAATGGCACTCCCATCTCTTCTTTGGGCCGCCCATCCTAGATGCATAGCCCTGGATGGAGAGTTTGCTTCTGACAGTGAGGTAATTTACTATTCTCTTTCAGAAAAATTATTCGATGACCCCCGTGCTAACTATTCTAACAAATCTTTTCAGGACATCAAGTTCGATCCTCCAAGCTTGGACTAGAAAGGGCACCCCATAAATTATCAGCCACCATGCCCAGTCTCAAGAAAAGGATCAGTTGCGCCTCCATTGAAGAAGCTAATGAAAACTCCCACTGTCCCCGCAATCGTAACGTATCAATCTTCAAAGCGCAAGGCAGCTCAAGGGACAACCCAAAAAACCGTTACTAGAAAAAGACTCCATAGAACGAGACCATCAGCTGCTCAGGTAAACAATTCATATTCTTCTCAAACTGATATTCAACTTCTAATCCTGTTTCTTCACAGTTATCAAACATTGCATCCCAATCTGCTCTGGGTGCGGAACTGTTGTCCTAGGCATTTGATTTAGTACCAACTGAACCTTCATCAGCCGATCCTCAAAAGGAGCCGATTTAGGTTGAAATAACTGATGCTTCCAAGACAGCAGAAGATATAAGTCCTTCCATTTCACCCCCTGATGCTGCTAAGGCATTTTCTTTAACTTCTTGATTTTATTCAGTTTTCGCCCTTCATCTGACCATTTATCATGCCAGATACTCTATGAGGAAACACCTATGCAAGAGTAGAAGTTTGGCAGTCCACCTATTGACAACGATCCTGTTGACGTTGAGAATAATCCCATTGTTGACACTCATACTGCCGATTCCCCAGTTCAGCATACAACTAATGGTAAGAAAATCATATATCTCTTATATCCTTCCGCAATAATCATGAACTAAAAATTTTCCTTGATATTTGTAGATACCAACATTGAAAGTTCAAAGCCGATTCAACCAGAGATTATTGGTGCATTATCAGCTATTCCTCCTCTTCAGACAGAGGCTACCACATAAAAGGTACTGTATCCACTTCACCGTTCATTTTGTTATAAACTGATCCAAACCTCCTAATCAAGATTCTCTTAAACATAGGCACTCAATCTTCCAGCTCTGAGCTACTCTTTTAATCTTGAGGAGTATCTAGATGAAGATGAAATCAGCTCGTCAGCCACCTCCTCTAAGGAAGCTTTGTCAGAAGAGACCAAAAATCGGCTAAGGGATATATTGCCAATGTTTGAGAAGAATATAGCCGATTTGGTCCAAGAAACTGATTCGATGCAGAGAGTCTTCTTGGCTATTAAGGGTAATCCATCCCTAGTTCTCTCTAGAGTCTTGTCACCTTTATCCATTATTGAAGATTAGGCCCTAAAGGTGAAAAAGGCTCAGAGGAATTTGTCCGACCGTGAAGCTTTATTTGTCAAGAGGGACTCCAAAAGGCAAGAGGCTAAAGAGCTGACACAGTTGATTAATGATTTAAAGAACTCCTCAGGATCGACCCAAAGTTGTCTCAATTAGAAATCAAGCGTGCAGAACTTGAGAAGGAGCTGGAGAACGTGAAGGCTGCCATTGATCGCCACAAGTCCAACTTGGCTCAGATACCCGATACCATCAAGCAAAAGAAACAAGAACTGTTGGCCAAAGTCAGAGAAGGCAGGATCATCCGTAGCAGCCTCAAGGACATTCCTGGATCAGCTGAAGAAGACAAGCAACAAATCGCAGAAGTTGATGCTATCTGGCTAGAAGTATTGAAAGCAATCCAAGATGTTCTAGACTTATGATCTGTATATCAACGTGTATCTTGTGTAAAATCAACGATAACCAAACTTTTTGTCGCCTTGTTGTGTTCCTTGTTTTCGGCTAAAGAGCCGATTTGAAAATAGCCGATTCTAGACTTTTAACCTTAATCCGATTAAGTCTAAAAACACGGCCTTTATTAAGAGAACCCCTCGATCTTCTATCCTTAGTCACCCAGCGCCGTATTCAATCGGCATTAGTGAGGTGGCGCTTCGCCTTCTATTAATTGTGGTTGCCTTTTGCACCTCCTCGCTTTGTGGCTTCAAATATCAGCCGAGGGCTCCGGCCTTGAACACATCTACACTCGCAATCGATCCTGTTCCTTTGCACTTCTTCGCCCTCAACATCTATAGCGGTCTCCTTCCTCTCTTGTAGATCCAATCAAGTTCATGGCCAGCGAGGACAACCGCGGCAAGCGTGCGGCGGAGGAGATTCCGGAGGAGAATATGCCAGTGAACCAGCGCCTTCGACGCATGAGGTGAGATCGACATCTTCTGTTCATGACGATGAACTGTTCTAACTCATCTATAGGTTCATTTTGAATGACAGTCTTCATCCTCTCCCCATGGCCGACGAGCCTTCTGACACTGCATCTTCTGCGCCAGCCTCATCATCGGATTCCTCCAACTCATACAATGGCGACAACGCCCGGCGTTTCCTCCGAGAGTGGAGGGCAGCCCAAGACCGTTATTCCGAGGCAACTTGGGAAAACAGCCAACTTGAGATCCGCCTCAGGGTTTCTCAAGCCGCCCTCCACGCCACCGAAGAAGAGGCCAGTGCCGCTCGGGCGTGGCTGGCCGAGTTCGACGCCATGGTGGCGGGTAAGATGAATTCTAGGAATGCTCTTATTCTGATTTCCATTGTCTTTATACAGATAGCTCTCCTGTTTCTATGATCGCCAGCTCTGATGGGGAAGTTGGAGTCCCTCCAACTAGAGGCGAACGTGGTTGTGCATGCCGTCAATGCTCGAGGCCCCCTCATCAACACTTGCCTCCACGACGTTCCGGCCCACATTCAGGAGATCGTCCTCCATGGTGTCCGCCATGGTGCGTTGGTGGCACTGGCTGCGGCGCAGGTCCAGACCGGGCATGAACTCCACACCATGGAGACTGGTTTCCCCATGGGTGACGGCCCTGAGGAGCATGAGGATTTGATCAAAGAGTTTGTCGTCGCAGCGGAGGCCATTGTGGACATCACATCCACTCGGGATTTAGTAAACAAGGTCTTCGATTAGTTTGTATTTAGGGCAAACTAAAGAATGAAATCTTCTGCTCTTCCACAACCGTGTCTTAGTGTAATGTCCTTGTATATGTCATGATTGTCTTTGTTTTTGCTTTTGCTCTATAGACGATACATATCGTATCGGCTTTTACATCTTCGGGTTTATTTTTTGAACTAGAGGCGATACCCTTCTGGTATCGGCTATTAGAGCTGATGACTGAACAAATCAGTTGTCAGGCGTCGATCCAAACGCTAGGATAATATTCCTTTAAAACATTTTTCATCGATCGTTATTGATAGGTTGCACCAGAACTTTTCAGACCAAAGATTAAATAGTCAATCGATCTAAGCCAAGCATCTCATTAAGCAGAACAACCTTTAATAAATTTATCAACTCTGGCTTGTACTCAGGATTTGATTTAACGCTTACACACGTCGGTCTAGGCTTATCTTCATGACCAATGTTTATTTCCCTTAATCCACCGGCCGACGCGAAGCCATGATTATCCATTAAAACAAACTCTTAGAGCCGATTGCTTGGATCGGCTGTTGGCCTTCATTACTGATCTTAATGAAGCCTCCTTCCTATAGCTTGCCAGAAAAACACTCGAAGTCTTCTAGCTCCCAATACACTGGATCAGCTATTGCGATACTCATAGATTCATCAGCGTGAACCAGCTCGATATCATCTCCATGCCATTGAATCAAACGCTGATGCATGGTTGACGGCACACAGCAGTTTGCATGAATCCAATCACGACCGAGGAGTAAACTATATAAACCTTTTCCATCAATGATAAAGAATGTGGTGAGCATAGTCTTACTCTCGATTATCAATTCAACGTTCACTGCCCCCCGGGTCTTAGACGCATTACCCCCAAAATCATTAAACATCATATCAGTTTCAATCAAATCTCCTGGCCCCTGCCAAGTTTATGAAAAGTGGTGTAAGGCATAAGATTGACAGAAGCACCTCCATCCAACAACATCTTGTTCATCGGCTTCCCATCAACAAAACCTTTTACATATAAAGCCTTTAAGTGCCAATGCTTGACTGGCTGATTGAATATAGCCTGTTGTATAACTGTTAACTTGGCAACTATTTTCTCATACTCTGATTCATAGAAATCTGAATAGACCTCTTAATCTGCTAGAACTTTGAATTTTGATGGCAACAGAAAAGCCATTTTAATATTAGCCGGTGGTTGCCTTCTATCGGCTGTTTGCTTAGCACGCCACACATGAGGTTTACCAGATGCCTAAGCCTGTTCCAATTCTCTGTTCCTTAGGCGTTGCACTTTTCTTTTCTGGCTTCTTATTAGACCTCCTGGACACCATTGGCCTTCCTGCCAAACATATTTTTCTTCATTACTCTCTTCTTCATAATCAGCCCAGTTTTGATCAACAACATACTTCCCAAGCCGATCATGAACACTCTTATTTTTAAGCGTCGATCCATGTTATTATGATGATACTCATCTTGAGCATGGATAGACCGGTGGTTGGCTTGAGATTGCCTAAACTCCCAATATTGCTCGCTGCATTTGGGACAATTATTTTTGGTAGGCAATTTTAAATCTTCGTTCCAGTAATGTCTGAAGAAAGGATAATTCCAATGTGATTCAGCTTGCTTTCTTTCATGCCTCTGTTTTTCCTGCTGACGCTGGTATTCTTGCTCTTTTAACCAACGCTGATAATCCTTTTCCTTCTGCCGCTTCCATTTGATCAACAAAATTTGAGATGTAACATGCGGCCTTGCCGCCCCATCCTTCGATGTTTCTCCCTGCTCATATCAGCTCTTTTGTTGGTCACGACGCCTTCTAATTTCTCTGTATTCATCAGCCGATATTTGCATCTCGGGATCGACTGTTCTGGTTTCTTTTGATTTGATTGATGTTAGGACTTTAGTTTTTCCTTTGAGCAACCTAGCATCAACCATGTTATGATCTCTAGGGAAAGGATTATCATCAACTTTCATCTTTTGAGGCGTATCAAATTTAAGCCTTCCTTGTTGAATAGCCCTCTATATATATTGCCGAAAAACTCTGCACTCATTAGTAGAATGAGAAGTGGTGTTGTGAAATTTGCAGAATTTCTTATTCTTCAATTGATCAGGAGGCAACATAACATGATTGTCGGACAACTTGATCTGTCTCTTCTCGAGCAAGAAATCGAAGACCTTGTCTGATTTTGTGACGTCAAAGTCATAGCTCTCTTCGACTCCTCTTCCCCAAGGATTTGGCACCATTACTGTCTTCTTACCCCAATTCCATTCGGCTGCAGCAACCTCTTCTTCTTCGTCGTCCTCATAGTCATCATCGACTGAATATGGATTATAGGCATGGGCCATTGTGGTACTTTTCTAAAATCGGGTGTCTCTGCGCATATTCTGAAATTGGCTATTGAGCGCTACCACTCATTGAGCCAACTGACCCAAGTTGTCAAATTCTTGTCCCAACAGCTTCTCTCTCCACGTTGGCAACATTCCTTGAACGGCCAAAGCAGCAAGTTGATCATCGGTCAAGTTCAACGAGAAGCACAAATTTCTAGTCTCTCGAAACCTCTGAAGAAACTCGGTGCCCGATTCATTAGTTCTCTGCCTTATGGTCGTCAAATCGGTAATCTTATTTTCTCTAGTCCCAGTATAAAAATATGTATGGAACTTTTTCTCTAGGTCAGTCCAATTGGCAATGGAGTTAACTAGTAGTGATGAAAACCAAGTAAAGGCTGGTCCCGACAGAGACAAGGAGAAGAAACGAACTCGATGGGCCTCTTCAATGGATGCTTCGCCCAACTGTGTGAGATATCGACTAACATGTTCTATTGTGCTTATGCTATCTTGGCCAGCGAACTTAGCAAACTCTGGGAGCCTGTAATTCACCAGAAGAGCGAACAAATCATACCATTCTGGATATGGGCATTTGTACGAGAAGGTCTGCCCTTTTCGCTTCAAACCGAACTGATTCTTCATCATCTCGGTCACTCTGAGCAACAACTCATCAGTATTTGAATTTGAATCTCTCTGCAATTGCTGACCCATCTGTGGATTAAAATTTCGAGTACCTTGATACCCCGAATTTGGAATCATGTGAAGGGTGTTGTAATCGGTGCCATAATGATACCCTTGTGAGTTCTCTATCTGTTGGGTCCTCTTCTGATTTGCTGCTTGAAGTCTCTGGTTGTAGATGTTAGGATCTATATCTCTACGAATCCTTTGAACTAATGGCGCTATTTTTTGAGCCGACGATGGTATCTGGCCTGATATGCCAAAATTGACCATTTGGTTCCGAACATGCCCTGTCGGTTGTTGCACATGCTGTTTTAACGATCCAAGATTATATTGTATCTGATTAGTAGTAGCACTCTGAACTTGCTCAGATGAGCTCTGAACCACCTAGACATCATCATTACCAGCAGGTGCTATTTCTTGATGGCTAGTACCCGCTTGATTAGTCCCCTGAGTCGACGGATGTGGAATGTTATAATAAGCCGGCCCAACCTGATCAACTGGAAACCCATGAAACACCTCTTTCATGGTGTTGTGGAATGTGTTCAAGAAAACTTCATTATGATTCGACATGGCATCATGAACAGACTTGTTTACAGCTTCTATGAAGAAACGTCTGTCTTCAGCTTCATCTACATCTGTCTGCCCATGCAACATAACTCTTGGTAGCGGATATTTTTGAATAATTGTATTATCACGTGTCTTGGTGTAGGACAACAAACATTTGTTCTGAAATTCTTCTATAGCTTTGCTGATGATATCTTTATCTCCCTCAGGTAGGTCTTCATAAGGCACCATAAGGATGTCACTATTGTTGTAAGCCGCCATGACGATTGTGGGGCCCACCGGGCATGCCAAAACGTGTGTCGACACGAAAATGCATCGACACACGGCAAGCCTTAAGGATCTGCTCGATGGAGCTGGAGATCCGCTTGGCTTCAACGCAGGGGTAACCGATCCTACGAATTCCTCCCGAGACATGCCAGTCATTTTGACCCTACAATTGACAAGGAGAGAAAGTTTATCAGTAATTTAAGGTGGAACATGTCGGTCTTTTCCCAGACAGTTCCAAGTGTGCCGCTTCGGGAGCAGCCAGACGGGAAAAATGACTAAATAGCCAATACGCACAGAAATCGACTGTTATGGACAGTAGAGCTTATGGATCACGATTGGTTTTATGTTGATAAGTACAATGCCCATGTACGTAAATGAGATCATCAGCTAGTTGGATATTACCAGTATGAATCATTGAGCCGATGAATCTAATCAAGAAAGGATATAGCATGTAAACAAATCAACTATCTAATACAAATGGACCTATAGACGCTCTGAATCTAATCTGTTACCATCAACAGTGAAGTTCGACCGGATCGATGGCAGCGATGATGATAATAACAAACTAAAACCTTAGAATCCGTAAAACCATCTATACTTCGACAGGCTTTCTGAAAAACATGCTATACGTGAAGGCTCAGATGAATCGGCTGAAATAGCCGATTCAGGTGAAAAGGTACCACAACGTGTGAACAATCGACTATTTCACATGAACAAACCCATGGACTCCTTAGACTTAACCTGCTATCTCTAACAGTAGGGTTTGACCAGATCGATGTAGCCGTGAAAAAGACAACAAATCAAACCCTTAAAGTACACAGATCTATTCACGCTTAACAGAGTCGTAGACGTACACTGTAGGCGTTAACGCACAGGCGATCGGCTATTTAGCCGATGCAGGCATAGCAAACAGCTAAGGTCACGCCTAATCAGGAACAAATCTACTAACTATTATCCTCCAATCTACAGTGCCATCAGTGGGGATCGACTGGATCGTTACAACCATAATGGTGAACTATAAACTAGATTTCACTAGCCAGCAAACCTCTTCAAGATTATTCTTGCCTTAACCATGTACTATGCACGTTCAAGATCGAAATAGAACGGCCGATGAAACATAACCCATCGCTCAGAGTAACAAACATCGTGTTGTAATAAAGCGAATGACGGACTGAAAGGATATAAGGCCGATCTAACTCAATCTTGACCGGGCGGATTGATGTTGCCGTAAACTAATAACAATGAAAACTTCAGCAAGATCGGTAACTTAATGAATCTACCCGAAGGATGTCACCCTTAGATAGAGCCGATAACTTGACCTTAATCTAGTTCGAGCAGTGGAGGTCGACCGGATCGATGCAGCCGTACTTGAACTAGACAAGAGTCAATAACTAGCTTATACTAGAGTTTACAGTGGAGGTCGACCAGATCGATGCAGCCGTACAAACCAAAGTACAAACTATGATGGTACATATAGACAAACCGGAGGTCGGCCGGACCGATGCAGCCCTGCTTGCTGAAGAACTCGCCGAGATCTACTATACTCCTACTCCTAAGGGTTGGCCGGAGCAAAAAAAAGGTAAATTGTATTTGATTGATTGGATGTTCTTTTACAATAGCCGGGGTCCAATATTTATATCTGGAGCCTAAACACGAATCCTTCTCAAGTACGGCTCATTACAATCTTTGGTATAAAAGAAAACATTCCTATCTTAAGATAACTTGGACCCTAATCTTTCCCTTTTGTAGAGTCCAATATGTATTTCCCGACGCCAACCGTAGCTCATTATCGTTATTTGTTGACGTCATTCAAAGAAAGCCGATTCCAGTATTGCATCTGAATCAGCTGATATCGAAACTTATGTAATCGATTCCTTCATTGGCACAATTTTAGAAGCTTCGAGTTCCCACGTTCTACTTCCTAAATTTTGGTGTAAACAGGCCACCATGTCGATCCCCGTGTAGGACTAGTACACGATGGCCACGGCGTGGATGGCGCCAGCAGAGTCGAAGGGGAAGAAGACGACGCGAGGTTGGCAGGCTCGAAGTGCGAGAACCCCACGGCTAGCACGAACGCGATGATGGCGATGCCGACCACGAATGCTATCGAGTTGATGGTGCGCGCACCAGACACGGCGAGCGTGGAGGTGGTGCACAGGACGACGACACCGATCGGGTCCAGCAGATTGAAGCCATCGTGGGCACGTGGATGCGGAGCACGGTACGTGCTCATGCAAAGGGCTCATGCTGTGATGCATGCATGCATGCGAGCATCAGTGCATGCGCCATGTATAACACGTGCTCGTTTGATGCTCGTGTGCGTTCCGCTGCCGTTCGGCGTGACGACGATGTCGTTGGTGGTCGCCGGGGACGGCGACTCCAGGAGCTTCCTGTCGTGCTCGGACAGCCAAGACGGGAACGAGGTGCCTTCACGTGACGGCGCAGGCCTGCCTGAACGCAGCCAGGATGGTCAGCGTCATGTACATGTATGACAAGGAGCAGAGGCTCCCGGTCCTTGAGGACTACATGAGGATGCTGCTGGTTTGAAACGTCCTATACTCCAGCTCATTCTCATCGATGAGAATTGACCTATCGGCCAACCGATAGACGACAGGCGGTCTACTGTGCCGTGCCCGCTCGGGTGACTTGGCGGCCAGCGGATAGCCGACAGGAGGTCTACTGTGCCGCGTCCGCTCGGGAGACTTGTCGATATGCACCTGTTGGCGACCCAGCAGCCGATAGGTCTAGGTTGCGATTTTTTTAATCAATGCTACATTTACAATTAATCATTAAAAAATATTACTTTAAAAAAAATGTTCGTCCATGTATATTTGTCCGTTGGGCCAGCTCGAGTATTTTTTATGAGCGACCCAAACTACATTTTGAGTTTTTTACCATTTATTTATATTATATTATTTGTATATTTGTTATAATTTTTTTATAGTTGCATAGTACGTTTAATTACCAATCTAACCTTATTAAATGTATAGTATAATAATTAAAATTGTTAGCTAAATTATTGATCAAAATTTTTAAAGTTTACTGACTCTTGATAGGTGTGCACGTCCTATAAAAGAGAATGGAGGGAGTAGTTCGTTGCCATAATAATTATTAGAGTAAAATCCACCGTGGGGGCTTGAACTTATTCGGTATTTCGAAATAAGTCCATGCATTTATAAGATCAGATTTTGGGTCGGATCTTAAACTTGCTAAATGTATCACCAAGGTCCAAACCGGTTTTAGATCCCTGTTTTGCACACGTGTCTCCACAGTTCAACTGCGCAAGGCCTGATTGACCATGAACGAGGTCGGATGCTACGCGCCCGCCGCCACCTGCCAGCGTAGCGACAGGCCCAGCCCCTGAGCCCCATCACCGTGTTGAACAACGGGCCCGCTTGGCACCCGGACACCGCCGTCTGCGCGCTACCAGAGCCGCTGTGCACCGCCATCACCGTGTGGAGGGGAGTTCGCGTCCGTGGCGGCCACGGCGAGCACCATGTGTAGGAGGCCCAGGAGCACCTACGCGCCCACTTCATGCCGGACGCCAAAAAACGCCACCGAGTAGGCCACGTTGCGGCGTTGGCGTCATTGTAGTTGTACCGTTGCATCCCCACGAGCACCAGGGGGCATGGCACAGTAGACGAGGGTGACAACCAACAAGGACGAGATGAGGCCCAGCGGCTCGTCGCGACCGGGGTTCTTGGCCTCCTCGGTCGTGGTGGCCACCATGTTGAACCCTGTGTAGGACCAGTACACGATGGCCGCGGCGCGAAAGGCGCCAGCAGAGCCGAAGGGGAAGAAGACGGTGCGAGGTTGGCGGGCTCGAAGTGCGAGAACCCCGCGGCCAGCACG
This sequence comes from Miscanthus lutarioriparius, assembly GCA_904845875.1. NCBI lineage: Eukaryota > Viridiplantae > Streptophyta > Magnoliopsida > Poales > Poaceae > Miscanthus > Miscanthus lutarioriparius. The sequence continues at coordinate 8,277,413 of CAJGYO010000001.1, forward strand.
AACGCGATGATGGCGATGCCGACCACGAATGCTATCGAGTTGATAGTGCGCGCGCGAGACACGGTGAGCGCGGAGGTGGTGCACAGGACTACGACGGCGATCGGGTCCAGCAGATTGAAGCCGTCGCGGGCACGTGGAAGCGGAGCCCGGTACATGCTCGTGCAAAGGGCTCGTGCTGTGATGCATGCATGCCTGCGTGCATCAGTGCATGTGCCATGTATAGCACGTGCTCGTTTGATGCTCGTGTGCGTTCCGCTGCCGTTCGGCGTGACGACGATGTCGTTGGTGGTCGCCGGGGACGGTGACTCCAGGAGCTTCCTGTTGTGCTCGGACAGCCAGGACGGGAACGAGGTGCCTTCACGTGACGGCGCAGCCGCTGCCGCTCTCAAGTCACCAGCCATTGTTGATCAGCAAACCCAAGATTAAGCGAGGAGCAAGAAATGGAGCTCATGCTCGGCGGCTTTGGCGACTCGGCGTTCTCGGCGGCGGTGCAGCAGCTGATGGACCTGCCCGACGAGCTGGAGCGACAACTGAACGCGACGACGCGGGCCTACATGCGCGACCGCCAGGCCATGGCCAACACGTACGCCCATGGACGTCAAGGAGCTGCCGTCCGGGACGATCGTCCTGGGCGTCGACATGCCCGGGGTCAGCCTCTCCGACGTCAAGGTCCCGGTGGAGCATCCCTCCAGCCATCACTAGCACGTCCAAAATCCTCAGACTTTGGGATGACATGGGTAGTGCCAAGGTCAGAACGTTTGTAATACTTTTTGAAAATAACATAATTTAACATAAATATATTTTCTAAGAGTATATGATAATTAGTACATACAACTTAATTATAAGAATCAGTAGCTAGTAGAGTAGTAGTAGGAGAGATAAATCACCTATGACTACGTGCTGAAATAAGCTCATCTTGTTTGGTGGACGATTTAAAATTTGCAGGATGAAGCACAGGAAGGGTTGGATGGGTCATTCAGGGAAATGTACCTGATGGAGCACCCTGCTGCTGCCGCCGGCGACGTGGAAGAACACATGCACAGGCTGATCGCGAAGGAGTGGCAGGAGCTCAACCGGGAGTGCTTCTCGTGGAGGACCTTCTCGTCGTGCTTCGCGCAGGCCTGCCTGAACGCAGCCAGGATGGTCAGCGTCATGTACATGTATGACAAGGAGCAGAGGCTCCCGGTCCTTGAGGACTACATGAGGATGCTGCTGCTTTGAAACGTCCTATACTTCAGCTCATTCTCATCGATGAGAATTGACCTATCGGCCAGCACGAACGCGATGATGGCGATGCCGACCACGAATGCTATCGTGTTGATGGTGCGCGCGCCAGACACGGCGAGCGTGGAGGTGGTGCACTGGACGACGACGGCGATCGGGTCCAGCAGATTGAAGCCGTCGCGGGCACGTGGATGCGGAGCGCGGTACGTGCTCGTGCAGAGGGCTCATGCTGTCACGCATGCATGCCTGCGTGCATCAGTGCATGTGCCATGTATAGTACGTGCTCGTGTACGGCCCGATATGGTCTACTGTGCCGTGGACAGCAGGCCGCCGCCGCCGCTCCCGAACTTGACCTTCCTGACGTGCAGCGCAAGCGCGGTGCTGATGAACCACGCGAGCGCGCACCTGCCTACGCACGGCGTCGCTCCCCGCGGGATCGTCCGGCAGCGGCATGGCGACCAGGTTGTCGCGGCAGGTGCCCTGGTTCGTCAGCGCGGCGCTGAGCCACGTCGTGGCCCGTTCGACTCGGCTGCAGACCCCATGAGCGCGTCGCGGAGCTGCACGAGGCTGATGCCGAGCAGCTCGTCATAGTCGTGCATGCCCGACGGCGCCGGCGCCGCTGGGACACTGAGTGGTTCCATGCCGTCGCTTGCGTCGTCGTCGCCGGAACCATCGCGAACCGGACAGACGCCGTCAACGGGAACGTTCGTGCGGGACGCCACATGTGCAAAAACACAGGGTTCCAAAACCGATTTAGACCCCAGTGACACATTTAGCAAGTTTAAGACCCGAAAATCTGATTTTATAAATACATGGACCTATTTGAGAACGCGGGGCAAGTTCAAAGACCTTCCGTGAATTTCACTCTAATTATTACTTCTACATTCTAAACTATAAGTCATTTTAACTTTCTTTGAAAGTCAAAGCATCTTAAATTTGACCAAATTGATATAATAAAATAATAACATTTATGATAATAAATAATTATCATTAGATTCTTCATTAGCTATATTTTTATAGTATTACCTATTTGTTGTCATAAATCTTTATAATTCTCTTTGTAACTTTGGTCAAACTTGAGATGTTTAGCAAAGTTGGAATGATTTATAAATTAGGACGGAGGGAATATCTTATTATCACCTGAACTAATTAATATCCATCTAGTATATATAATCATCATCCAACAAAACCATTTTTATGATCACACATCAAAGCAGCCCGCAAAAGGAAGCGGTGTGTCAGAAAAAAAAAGGCAATCGAATGGTTAAAGAATCTATCGTAAGTTCCGGTAGGCGCACGGCCGGGCTGACAATTATGGTGACCTATTAGAGTGGGAAGTTTGATTTATTTTGTGAGGCCTCTAGCAAAAGTTACTGCCTAGCAGATAGAGGCCATCAAACTTTCTAGTGCTGCTGATAGTGTACTCCCTTCATCCCACAGCAATTGTCATTTTAGCATTTAAAACATGTCATAGAAAGGTTGTCGTTTTAGACCTAGGATCCCACTTGGCCATCCGCTCGTCACTTTGACATTCTTGGCATCCTCTCCCTCCTTTTCTCCATCGGCGCCGCCCTCCTTTCTCCTTCAACGACGCCCCCCTCCCTCTTCTCCACTAGCGGAAGGGCGGTGCCTGCCCTCCTCTTCCCCTCTACCGACGAAAGGTCGGGCCCGTACTCCTCTTATCCTCTGCTAGCGGAAGGCCGGCACCGCCATCGCTACAGCGCCGAGAACCAGCCCCTCCCTCCTCTGCTTCTCCATCAGTGAGGCTACGGGAGCCCGAGATCCGGCCTATCCCTCTTCCACTCCTCCAACGGCACCCCTCTTCTCTTTCACCGGGTTGGAGGCGACACTGCTTGGCGGTGGCGGCCAAGATCCAACCCTGAGATCCTCTGCTCCTCCACCGGCGCCCCCTCATCATCGGTGCCCCTCCCCCTTCTCCTTCACTGGCGTGGAGAAATGTTGGCTTGGTGACCAAGATCTGGCCCCTCCCTCATCCACGGCGCCCGACGTGGACGGGTCGCGGATGGCGCAGCAAAATCTGGCCCCGCTCTCGTCCATGGCACCCCGACACAGAGGAATCGGAGATGGGACGGGGGGCTAGTCACCGGTGCAGTTTAATTTGAGGGCGTCGGTGACAGGACATCCACTATGGAGGAGGTGGAGAGATGGTTGTTGTGCGATAGAGATAGTAGGGGCATTTACGTCTTTTACTGTTAGCATTGGTACACATGAAGACTCCTAAAACAAGTAACTAATATTTGTGGGACGGAGGGATTACTTGTTGCAGAAAGTTGCTCCTTCTTTGGATACAATAGACCGCGTGAGCGCGACACGGACACAAGCTACTACTCAACTAGTTTCATTTTTGCCTGCTGAACATGTGTTGATGTACTACTGTACTAGAAACATCTTCCAAAGAAAGAATCCATTTTATATATGTACGTACGTATGAATAAATAAATACATATATAAAATAAACATGGATGGATCGATCAGAGGAGGAAGCAGAAGGACTAGTGTAACTAAGGATACATACATAAATTGGGTAGGCAGCTGCTGCGTGCTACTCTACTACTAGTAGTACTTATGGTTGGTTGCCGTTGCCGATTTCGCCGACGCCGGAGAAACCGGGATCCTGCCAGTCCATCTGGTTGCCTTCCCCCGGTTCGCTCGGCAACGACGGCCTCGCCGCGAGGATGATCACGCTGCAGCACTGCAAGAATTGCACGACAGCCACCGCGATCCTCATCAGCATCACCGACGCCCTCCTCGTCGGTGGCATACTAACTACGACGATGAGTCCGACGACGTATACTGCTGTCTCGGCCGGAAAAATGCAAGATGCGTACGTGTGTGCGCGCTCGCGTCGAAATGGTACCTAGCTAGCTAGCTCGTTGAACTGCCGGATTGGGTGGATGGATACATGGATGGTTCTTATAAGTGTCGTCGTTACGCATCAGCCGAGAAAATAAAATATGCATATGCATGAGTATATGCCAAAGGACTGGTCGGAGCAGAATAAAATCGCTCGTCACACGGCACGGCGCATAAATACATATCTATCTCGACGCGGTCCAGCAATAGATTGCGGCGCGGTCGGTAAGTTTGATGAGGAGTACTTTTTTCTATTTTTAGAAAAAGGGCAACAACTCAGCAGCAACCTTGGTGAATTTGAAAGTCACTCCTCGCCCACCGTCACCGATCGAGTGCGTACGTGGCGTGCCTGTCGCCGGCCAGCTCGCCAGGTTGTTCTTTCCGTGCCGGAGTGGTGGAGGGCGACGGACCGTGGCCCAAGCGCGGCACCCGGCACACAGCCACGTGCCCATCGCAGGATAACGCCAACAGGCCCTCTCGGGCCTTCCTCTCTCCTGCGCTGCGATTCGCCAGATGGCAGCTGACCAAAGCCTGGTTATTTTTTCCTCGTAAACTTTAGTCCATGTCGTATCGAAGGTTTGGTGACATATGTATGGAGTATTAAACATAGACTAAAAAATGATTAACTGCATAGATTGTGACTAATTTGTGAGATGGATTTTTTAAGTCTAGTTAGTCTATGATTTGACAGTATGGTGCTATAGTAAACATATGCTAATGACGGATTAATTAGGTTTGATAAATTTATCTCTCGGATTACTAAGAACTTATATACTTTATTTTATTATTACTATTCAAATCCTTTCAAGTGACACCTGATGTTCTAAACTTTAGCCCCAGCTCCCATCCCCACATCACCCACCCCCGCCCCGCGTCTCTCAAGCTCAAACACGATCTGATTTGGCAGTTCTTGGCAGCTGGATTATCCCCGCGGCCACCACACCACCGCCACGCTGGGCACGCAGATCATCGGCTCCGACCACCAGTCGGGCGTCGGCTGCCGACCACCCCTCTCCGCATGTACGCAGCTGCATGTATTAGGTTGTCCGGCGCCGCTGATTCTTCATTTTTTTTATTAGAGCTGTTTCTTTCTTTTCTTTGTAAGCCAATGACAATTGAGGAAGGAAGATTCGTTGATCGTTGTGCACCTTCGCAGCATGAGCGTGTAGCAACTCAAGGACTCTTCATATCGTTTTAATTTATATTTATATAGAAATAGAAACTTTAGTGAAAAAATACTCTACAATAATCTATTTAATTGCATCTCTAAATATGGACATCTTATTTATTTTAGATTTCTTGGTAGCTAAAAATAAAGAGCGACAATTGCTCTCTAAAATATACGCATATAAGATATCAAAAAGTTATTGGAGGATATAAGAAAGCGACTTTTATTCAAATAACTCTCTAAATAATGATTTATAGAGTTAGTTTTAGAAAGACTCTTAGAGATGATCTATAGTAATATCTTTTTCTCTCTTAGCCACGATCACGATTTTGACTCTAGGCTTCCGAATGTTTCGTCAGCATAGGCATAGTGGACCTCTCTCTCCCCTTTATATATATTCATTTTTTTTTGCTTCTTCATTTTCTGATTGGATGTTTTTATATATTTTTTCTTTTAGTGTTCATTTGCTTCTTTATTTCGTGAGGTCAGTTTGGATCTAACATTTCTAGCTAGGCATATATACTCTCTTCATCCACAAAAAGAATGCAACTATATGATTTATGCAAGTCAAATTAGCTTAACTTTAATCAAGTATGCAATGAGTAGTATTAACATTTATATCTCTAACTAGGTTTACTTCGAAAATATATTCCATAATTAATTTAATAAATGTGAGTACTTTTTATATAACTTTAGCCAAACTTCAAATCAAATTATTTGACTCCTTAAAAAGTGAGAATTACATCCTTTTGTAGATGGAGGGAGTAACCATTTCAGGTGGGAGGATGTAGCTGATCTGATATCGTTCGAGGAGGGTACACAATAAAAAAGATTATTAATATTATTCGATTAATCATGAAATATCTTTGAATAATAAATCTATTTGAGATATAAATGGTAATACTATTTTTCTTCTTCAAAAAGTAGACAAATTTTAACACTCGATCCGCGGTGCCTAGACAGCCCCAAGTATTCCGAAAAAGTAGACAAATTTTAAAATAATTGATTTAGTCATAATTTAGAATAGTACTCTTTTTTTGACAGAAAGTGCGTATGTTGTTTACTGGTTTATTTGGGTGGACATATTTATTCATCTTCCATATATTTTTGTACCAATCATCGTGCATTTTGTTAAATGTGAATATAAATAAACAAAGATTTGGGAATAACTATTGTGTTTCACTGATCTCGTAGAATATATACATGTGAAGGGGTATGTCCAAAGGACACAACCAATGGGAGAAGTTACATCTTGTCACCAAGAGACATGCCCCTTCGGTGACATAGTTGACTACTAATCTAATCTCTAATCCTAACTGCTTGTACGAACGCCATATGAATCCGTACAGACGGATGAGATCATCTGTAGAAGGACGCCTGTTGGTGTACCGGCGTCGTTTCACAACACTCCCCATTGATTGCAACTTCCTTGAGATCTATGCAGCTATAAGCTGAGATTCCTCGAAAAACCCTGTGGGAAAAACTGAGGAATATATGTATAGATATGCTATAAAAACTCCTTTAAACTTTATAGGAAATAAGGAGAAAATAGCATATGTCTATGTGATATAAATAAACCACTATGTCATTGGTATCCCATTAAAAATCCCGGTGGGAAAAATATTGGAGATATGACATATAGATAAACCCCCTAAAAACCTTTTCAGGAAAAAATATGAGCAATATAAGGTGATATGCCACTAAAACTCTTGTAAAATCCAATGGGAAAATTAGGAGAAAATATGACGACATATTATTGGTATTGCCTCTAGAATAGCTCACATGAAAAACCTTTTCAAAGAAAAACCATGGATGAGCTGTGAGGGCAATATGTGTCTTTGATATTTCCCACAAAAACCCTGATGGAGAAAATAGAAAATATGACACATGCTTATGTTAATATTACCTCATTAAAAACTTTAACAAGAAATCTTGTGAGTAAAACTTGTGAAAGAAAAGAGTATAATATGATGCTGGTATAGGTCAATATTTAGGAGATGTCTCCCCCTGATTCTGGTAAATCTCAAAGTCGCCGTATACCAATTCCATGTACCAATATTTGAAACACAGAAGTTAGTAAGGACTTAGTAAATAGGTCAGCGAGATTATCACATGACTTAATTTACAAGATATTTATTTCCCCGCTTTCTTGTAATTCGTGGGGATAAAACAGTTTAGGAACAATATGCTCAGTGATATTGCACTTTATGTAACCTGTTTGCATCTGTGTAACACAAGCGGAATTATCTTCATAGATAATTGTAGGTGATTCAATTAAACCAATACCGCATGACCGTTGTATGTGGTTAATCATTCTACGAAGCCATACACATTATCGTGATGCCTCGTATAGAGCAATAATTTTATAATGATTAGTAGAGGTCGCTGTTAGAGTCTACTTAGAAGACTTCCATAAAATAATTGTACCTCCATGTAGGAATAGAAATCCTGTTTGGGATTTTCCGTTATGAGGATCAGATAAGTAACCAGTATCAGTATAACCAATCATATTGGGATCATGATTTTTCTTGATAAATAAACCAAGATCCTTTATGCCATTAAGGTATTTGAGGATACACTTCGCTCCCGTCCAATGACGGTGAGTTGGGTCCGCACTATGCCTAGCTAGTAAGTTCACACAAATGCGATATCAGGACTGGTGCAATTTGTAACATACATAAGTGCGCCAATGACACTGAGATATGGGATTTCTGGTCCCAACATCTTTGCCCCAATATCCCGTGGTCTAAATGAATCTTTCCCTATTTCTAAGGAATGAACAACCATCTGGATTTTATTAGGGTATGATTTATCCATATTGAATTTCTCCAATATTTCTTGGATATAGGCTGATTGATGCACTAAAATCCCTGAAGGACGGTGCTCAAGTTGTAAGCCTAGGAAATATTTGGTCTTACCCAAATCTTTCATCTTGAATTCCATCTCTTAGGTGATTGCGTGCTTCTTTTTTATCCTTTGGACTACCAATGATATTTAAATCACAACATATATGGATATAATGCAAAATCCCGTTTGAGATTTCTTAATGAAAATACATGGGCAATCATCATTGTTAGTGTATCCTTTTTTAGAAAGAATTCACTCAGTTAGTTGTACCACATTCGTCCCATCTGCTTCAAGCCATATAATGACTTTTGTAGTTTTACACAATATATATTGTGATTTGCGTTTGGATTCGGAATTTGGATTCCATCGGGAACCTTCAAGTATATGTCCAAATCAAGTGACCCATATAGATATGCTGTCACCACATCCATCAACTGCATAGATAGTTGATTTTGAACGGCCAATGATATTAAGTATCGAAAAGTAATTTCACTCATTACCAGAGAATATGTTTCATTGTAATCAATACCGGGTCTCTGTGTGAACCCTTGTGCTACTAGCCTCGCTTTATATCTCACCACCTCATTGTTCTCATTTCGTTTTCGAATGACAACCCATTTAAAGTCTACATGAAAGACTTTGGAAGGTGTTGGTATTGCAGATGTGAATACCCCTCTTCTAGTGAGCGAGGCAATCTCAGCTTGAATTGCTTCTTTCCATTGAGCCTAGTCCGAGTGCTTTTTGCACTCTGCCATAGTCTTGGGATCTGGATCTGGATTATTGAGAAAGATTTCTGCAATTGCTGCGGAGAAGTACATGTCGACAACAGTAGTCTTACGATCGTATGATTCTCCATAATCGATATAATTGATGGAAATTTCTTTCACCCCAGTAGTTGACTCGTCATTTCCCAAAATTATGGAGTCAGGGTGTTCCGATGTCCTAGGATCAGAATTTGGATGCACCGTTGATCTGGGTTGTGGATTTGGTCCTGGTTTTGGATTTTTATCCACTATTGGGTGTCTACAAACTTGAGGTTGGCTTGGATTTACTGATTTGGATGATTTAGCCCTCGATATCCTCGGACGCTTACTTATAGCATTATCCTTAGGAGCGGCCGTACTTCTCCCCCTCTTATTTGGAAGTGGGAGTTGAATGGTTTTTATTGGTACCTCCACTCTTTCGGGCGCATTACAAGCAGGATAAGAGGATTTAGTGACATCCTTATAATTAGTAAATGCTTCTGGCAGGTTATTTGCAATATGTTGTAAGTTTATGATTTTCTAAACTTGTTGTTCAGTCTCTTGAGTACGTGGGTCTGAGGAGGAAATGCCTTGGGCATTCCAGTTGATTTCCTGGCATTCGTTTTGGTACTTGAAATCTCCCTCTAATGGCGGGAAATGGTCCTCATTAAATATGCAGTCCGCATACCGGGCTGTGAATAAGTCCCCTACAAGAGGCTCGAGGTATTTGATAATAGATGGAGATTGATATCCCACATAGATGCCAAGTTTTCTATGTGGGCCCATAGAGGTACGCTTTGGCAGTGAGATCGGTACGTATACAGCGCAACCGAATTTTCGCAGATGGAAAATATTTGGCATATTCACACATACTGATTGCAATGGGAAAACAACGTGTAACACCTCGGTGTTAAGCATGCATTAACATTTTGCAAATCATGAGCATAATCATTATTATGCATTCATAAGCATGACATGAAATATAGAATTGAAACATACTAATGAAACATGTATGTTGCATAGTTTTGTTTTAATAGATTGGATGCTATGTTTGTTTTGCCATGGGTGTAACTTGGTTGATCACTTAGACCACTTAGAAGTAATTAGGATGCAATTTGGAGCAAGGTGTATATTCAAAGTTTTCTCAAATTTTGCTTTTAAAAATAATCTTCTAAAATATGGTTTTTGATTTAAATTAACTTTAAATCTATAGTTCAAAATCTAATTGGATTTTGGCCTTACTCTTTTTGGCAAAGTTGTAGAGTACATTTTTCTGAGCAACTTCTATTTTGGGTCCAACTTTTGAAACTGCTTTGAAAAGGTTTAAAATTTCATTTGAATGAATTTGGGAAAGAAAAGAAAATGAAAAAAAACAGTTCTTACCTTAGTTGGGCCGCCGCTCCGCTTCTAGCCTAGCTAGCGGCTTGGCCTGGCCTGCCAGCCGCCGCCCTCCACAGCCACACAATGCCACCTCCAGCGTGCCACACGGCGAGAGTCCCTGCCCAGCGTGGCGCCATGCCACCGCCGACGTTGCCATGCCCTGACCGTTTTGTCGGCCCGGGCGTGCCCCTGCTCCCTCACTCCGCCATTCCCTCCCTTCCTTCGCCTCGTCCTCGCTCGGATAGCAGCAGCAGCTCCCGCGCGCGTCGGTAGCTCCACCGCCGCACGCGCCTCGCCGGAGTTGGCTCACCCGGCCACCCTAGCTCGCCGTCGACCGCTCCGTCTCGCCCAAAGCTCCGCCTTCACCTCGCGCACCCCGTGCTCGCCTCGGTAAGCCTTGGGAAGCTTCCCTTCCTCGAGAATCCCTCGCCGGAGTAGTGGTCGAGCTCACTGGAGAGCTCCGCTCCGTGGACTCCCCCTCTCCGCTCCACCTCTCTCCCTATTTTCACGCGCTCAAGCACCGCCCTGACGCGGTGGAGCTCCCAAGCCCTTCCCCGCGCCTCATCTCGGCCGGAGATGGCCGGTCGACGTTGAGCCAAGCCACCGGGCCGCCATGGATGCCAGTGAGCTTGCTCCCGTGCTCCACTGGCCACGATAGTTGCACCAGTAGGTTCGCCTTGCGAAGGAGAGTGCGATAGAGTAGACCTCCTCGCCGGAGACCTCGCGCCGGCGGCGAGGTTAGCCGTGGTCAGCGTCGCCCTTCTTCCTCTCCCGTTGACCCCCGGGCCCGTTTGTCAGCCCCTGTGTGTGTACGCGCGTGTACAGATCCGGGTGGATCTAGCATTTTTGAACCGGGATTTTCAGAAGGAATAAAAGAAACGATTTACAGATTTTGTTTAAATGCTTTGGAAATTCATAAATTGGAAAATATTGCTCCAAATTTGATGAAACAAATTTCTATATGCTTCTTATTCTTAGATCTACAGTAGAAAAATATTGCATGTGGGTTTTGTGATACTTTTGTATAGGGTTTTATTTAATTCTTGTATTTGCTGTTATCTTAGAAAATGTCTAGTAAATAGAATAATTATCAGAAAAATATGGTTCTAGTTTTGTTAATCTCCTTTAGTGATGTACTTTGTAGGAAAAATATATGTCATGCATATTATGTAGAGAAATATTGATGTGTAGTTCAAGTGCCTTTAATTGATGATTTTTGTTATTTTGATAGAGAGCAAAAATTGTATAAAACATGTGTATGATAATTTTTGTGCAGTGAATGTTTACTGTGTAGAACATCAGAAAAATATTAAATCTGTTGTTTGATACTTTTCATAATACAAAGTATTTTCATGCTCATATTTATGCCATAGCTTGTCATTTTTGTGTAGGCTATTTTACTTATCCAAATGCCATGAAAATTTTATGGTAGTCTACTTAGAGTAGTACTATGCTACTGTAATTTTCTCAGATTTTTTCTGTGCTACCAAAATAGGTGTTGCTGTTCAAACCTAGTTTCAATTTGGGTTTAATTAACCTTTTTAATGCATGTTTAGTTAATAATGTTTGCTTTGGTGTATCTTTGAAGCATCTTAGCTTGCTGTGGTGACTTGGCATGTTAGTACAGTGGTTGTAGTAGTAGTATAGTCGTACATATTCTTGGATGATGTTGGATACCTTGTAGAAGAGCTTTACTTCTACTATGTCTAATAAAGTTAAACATGTTCATCTACATTCCATGCATCATGATCATTACATGTCATCTCTCCGATGCACCTATGCATGAGCACTTATACATCTGCATCATACAGGATTGCAGGAGGAGTTGCTAGTAGCAGTTTAGGAAGAACAGACCGGGACAGATCCACAAGAAATCTAGGCACAGGAGGTGCCAGAGGAAGAGGAACAAGGAGAGGACTTGCCCGAGTGCGTGGATCATCAACCTAGTTCATTCGAACAAGGCAAGCCCCGGAGCATTCTAAGTCTCCTATTTTATAAAAGCAATTCTTTCTATATATGAGTTTATATATTGTTGCATTAAGTTGTAGGAGTTGATTGAAACCGTTGATGCATTTATTACTATCCTTGCCTACCTTATTACCTTTTTATCCTGTTAGGTCGGGATCGAATAAATGCTTAGCCTTGCTTAGACCGGTAGCGATCGGTGATTTCCGGTCACCTACATTTATAGGTGGTTACTGAAAGAATTTAGCTATGAAAAGAATGATATCCTGGATTTAACCATGTGTGATGGATAATTAGAGACCGAACGGAAAATTTGGAGGCAACCAGACAGGGTTCTGGGGTGCTGTTAGTTTTCCGTCTGTGTCGATTAAGGACCGATTGTTGCTCGTCCCTCTTGTCATGTTGAACGTATGCCTCACATTTAGCTAGCCGAATAAAGTACCTTTCGACCGCGAAGATAGTGACACTATTCGAGCCGGGATAAACTCGGATTGGCAGACTGGTGCTGAAGGGGGTATGACGGGGACGCGAATAGTGAGCCCAAGGTGCGTCCTGGCTGTCGGGCGGTCTCTGGGTAGTGCGGTCCATGACTGTTATCCCGCGGCTACTTGGAAAGTGTCATTAGTGATCTATAGCTCACTTGATCGGTGAGTGTGGTTTGTGTGAGGAATAAATCACCAGCTGGTTAGGAATCGATTCGAATCGCCATCGCTCCTGGATAGTGAGCACTTGACTCGAGCTGCAACATCGTAGTAATTATGATGGAACACTGATGGTTATCTGGATGGTATGGGATGTGCTAAATCTAAGTTGGTAACTGGATGTTATTGGTTAATCAAGTGATTGCTATAGTATAGGTGCTTACCTAGATGGATAGGTCATAATAAAGATGATGCAAAGTACTTAAAATGGTTTCTTCATGATATCTTATGCTTTTCGCAAACGAGTCAGCTAGCCCACTAAAGAAAGCCTTGCATAATTCTTGGTGTCGCTTTATTTTGGTTTAAGACAGGTAAGTCTAGCTGAGTACCTTCTCGTACTCAGGGCGTTGTTCCCATTGTTGTTATAGATGGTCAAATGTACTACGGCTATTGCATTAACTGCCTGTACCCGGCGATGGGCGACAACTAGGACCAAGGGCAATGGTCACTCCGTATCTCTCATCTAATGCTTTTGTTGGAGATGACTACCTACTGGCACTGTATCTAAACCAAAAGTGTGTGTGGCTTTAAAACTCTTTGCTTTCGCTATTTCAGTTTGAACTTGAGTTGTAATAACTTTATGTTCTAAACTCCGATGTATCCAACTGTCATTGCGAACTTTATGTAACATGTGACGGTAATTGCTAAACTTGTACGATCTTGGTTGGTATGTCGATTGGTTTGAAATCCTTCATGGTTTCACGGACTACCGGGTTATACGGGCTTAAGTTTGCTAAATTATCTGCTTCGACGGAAGATTTCCTTACTTAATCTCGTATAATTGGTCGGTTCTGCTACACAATGTGATATGCAGTTGGTCGCAATTGAATCAAGTCAGCAACGTGTAAGACTGCATGACCCCAACATAAAGTTGGTAGGTTGTAATTTTGTAATAACGGTCTTGCAATGAGTTCAATTCTCTTAATAAGAGATTCTGCAAAACTATTTTGTGTATGGACTTATGGTACAGAGTGCTGAACTTGAATTCCAAAAGCCATACAATAATTGTTGAAAGCCTTTAAGAAAAATTCAGCAGCATTGTCCATTCATATTGATTAAATTTGATGTTCAGGATTATGTGCTCTAAGTCTAATAACTTGAGCAATAATTTTTGCAAATGCATGGTTACATGTGGACAAAAGACACACATGAGACCATCTAGTAGATGCATCTATTAGAACCATGAAGTACCTGAATGGTCCAGACGTTGGTTGTATGGGGCCGCAAATATCTCATTGAATACGTTCAAAAAATTTGAGTGGCTCATTTTGGATTTTAACATGCGAGGGATGTAAAATCAATTTCCCTGTAGCACATGAAGTGCACATAAAATCTAAAGATTTTGAGAATTTAGCAGTATTTAACTCATGACCATTAGAATTGCTGATAATTTTTTGCATCATCCCTATACCAGGATGGCCAAGGCATTCATTCCAAGTTTTGAATGCGTCAACATTCTGAAAAATTACCTTATACGCAACATGTGGTATGGGTTTGATATGTGTGTAGTACAATCTAGACAGAAAAGAGGGAATTTTTCAACAATTCGTTTGCCATATCCGCTATTTTTAGTAACAAGGAGAATTTCCTCATTATTGTCATCACGGGTTTTTATATGAAAACTATTTTGACAGATATCTCTATAACTTAACAAGGTACGCTTTGAATCGGGATACAATAATGCATCCTCAATTGTAATTTGGGTACCCATAGGGAGTACGATAGTGGCACGACCAGAGACAACTATTGTAGCATCGCACCTGGCGATTGGCAAAACATTTCCTTGTCTTTTTGTAAGAGTTTGGAAATGCTTTGTTTCCCTAAGTATAGAATTAGTGGTGCCACTGTCCACTAGGCATAATTCCTCCTCCATCAGATCGACCCCCGTAGAAACTATATATAAATAAAGAATTTAATATGAAACTCTTTGATGATATATAGAATACATACTTTATTTATTGAATATCAAATGTGGACAATACATTTATTGGATATCCAAACTAAATAGTGATGACATAATTAAATATTTACAACACATAGGACATAAATTGTGTTTATTATTACAATCACTAGGACATAAAGACATTAGAATCTAACGGATTGGGAGCCTATTCAAAGTCTCCAAATATGGCGTTGGATGCATATTCCACGATCATATTCCCTATATAAGCAAGATCCTCGCCTCCCCATATATTGTTGTTGCTTGGTTCCATTGGAACTTGTTGCGAACAACCAGCCTCATTCCTGGTGGTGTTAGGTCGAATGTTGAAGTAGGCTTCATACTTCTGTCCTGGTGCAGCATGTTCGTGACCCACAGACTTTAAGTAGAGATCAACAAGATGACTTGGGGTATGACATTTTTTTGTGGCATGGCTATAACAACCACACTTCTAACACACAGGTTTGTCATTCCTATGTTTGAAAATGTTCTTACCATTATTGGAAACACGATTTTGGAATTTCTTGTTGCGTCTGCGTTTGTTTTTACTCTTCTTGGAATTTCCCTGCCGATGGGCCTTAGAAGGTCCATCATTTAATTTGGGTTTATTCTGAGTGTAGGCATGTACTTCAGGCAATGAAGCAGACCCTATGGGGCGCTGCTGATTATTCCAAACCATAAGTTTAGAATGTTTTTCGGCCTCAAGTAAAGTTTGTATAAGCTCAGAATAAACTTGGAAATGCCTTTCACGGTATTGTTGTTGAAGAATCCTTTCAGAGGGAAGCATAGTAAATAGAGTCTTTTCTATCTTATCCGCATATGTAGGTTCTTTCTCGCAGAATTGCAACTTTGAGCAAATCCTATGAACAACATGGTTGTAATCACTCATAGTTTTGAAATCCTGTAAGCGAAGTTGCGTCCACTCATAGTTGACCACAGGCAGGACAAGTGCCTTTTGTTATTCATAGCGTTGCTTAAGAGAGTTTCATAAATTTCGTGGGTTTTCTTCCAACAAGTATTCAACCTTAAGGTCAGGATGAATATGGCTCCTAATGAAATATAGGGCCATGTATACATGTTGATCATCAAGTGGTGCAACACCCTCTTCGGGTGGTAACACGGCTCGATAAAGTCCACGGGACGCAAGATTAACTTTTACGTCCACAGCCCATGTGGGATAATTGTGTCCGTTTAGAACTAACAAATCAAACTTTTTGACAGACATTGATCCTACACAAGATAAACCATCGAAACATTTTAAGTTATTAAAATATTGTGGTGTGTTGTAATTTTAGGATGCAAAATAGAAACAAGATAAATCTTGTATTATTAATGGTGTAAAGATCTGTGCATAAATTGTAAAATGGAGGTAGTCACCATAAGGTGTAGACCTCAAATAGGGCATAATCTGTGTTAACAGTAGATGCCAAGTAATTTATGCAAGTTGTATGAACGTGTCTTAAGGTAGTCATCAAGGTTTATGTAGACCTTAGTTAATTCGCAAACGAATTGGGTACACACGTTGAGGATAGTCACTAAGTTGTAGACTTAGTGTAGATCCCGCAGTAGCAACTATGGTGCTACCTTGTGTATGACCAATAGGAATACGAATTATTGGTAGTCATCTTTGTGAAAAAATGCAGATCAAATATTCTAATTTGTGATGTTGGGTACGCACGTTGAGGATAGTCACTAAGTATTTACTTAGTGTAGATCCCGCAGTAGCTAATATGGTGCTGTCTTGTGTATGAACAACAACCAAATATAGAACATGCGCGTTATACAATTAATGAGAAAATACACATAAAATGTTACATCCATTATTTAAGCGCGTAGTGCTTTAAAATTTGAAAGCTTAATTGGGCTTAAATAAAAATGATCGATTGCGAAATAAATACACAAGTAAATAAATTCCATGATCATGGTCGTAATAACAAGGATATTGTTTATTGGATTTGTCATACGTACAGGGACAAATGCTTTGAACAATATCACAAATTGATATTTTACAATGATAAAATATCACAAGTACAACTATAGTTAAAGTCAGCGACTAAACATAAGAGTACTTAATTTTATAGCACATAATTATAAGAGACTAACAGAGTCTATACGAATTAATGCTGAAAATATTAAATAAAATAACAAATCGTCTGGACTAATTGGGACTAGTTTCATCACATTCGGGCCCATGGAAATTCGTTCGTGCTTGCACAGTAGAGTGGGGACAAAGGAGCAGATAGATTTGGGCCATCAGCCCAAGTGTGCAAAGGCCATTTAGGCTGGTCGGTAGGCTTGCAGCAGGGTGGAATCCCTAAGTGCTGCCTATAGAGTCGCAGCCGCTGCTCCCGATCCCCGTCCCACCGCGCCGCGGCTGATGCTTGCCTTCAGATCAAGGACTCCCCATCGCTGGGGGAGATGAAGCCACCGCCGTTGGTCGCCATGTTGAGCACCTCCGCGCTCGGGAGGCCGAGCACCGCCGGGCTCCAGGTTCCCCTGCGGATGCCGGGGCACCTATCCACCGCTGCCACCCTGCGACTGAGGAGACGTCAATTCGTGGGTGGCGTGGTGGCGCTGCCCTCAGCAGAAGTTGGAGGAGCCGCCGGGAGAGCCTTCTCCTTCATGCGGGCCGCAGCCTCCGCACTTGTCGCGGGCGGAGGAGCCGATGGCGGGGTCACCGCCGAAGGAGGAGCTGAGGGGCCGGCCACGTCCCAGAAGAAGTACGGCGGGACGGCGGGACGCCGGACCTGGCTGCGAGCGTGCCGCCGGGATTGAAGAGGTTGTCGATGCCGGGAGCAGCGACGTCCATCTTGTCCTCGCCCTTCACATCCTGAAGCATCAGCGCGGCGATGGTGTTGAAGTACCATGGATCGAGGGCGTCACCGGGGATGCTTCTGCCAGCCGCCACTTGAGTCTCCGGGATCAGCGTGAGTGATGGCAGTGAGTAGTTGTACTCCAGCGTGTGCGGCATCAGCTTGCACTCCTTGCAGAAGTCGCACCAGTAGTGAGGCGGTGCCGGTGCTGGCAACATCGGCTCCATGGGGACGTATGCGGGTACGGGCTCGGCGATCACTTCATCAACGGGCGGCGCCGGGACTTCGACAGCGGGTGGCGCCGGGGCTTCCACAGTGCACGGTGCTGCGTTGTTGGGGCTGGCACCGTCCACGCCAAGGCGAGGAGACGGTGGCTGGCTCTGCAGACGGAGATCGCGCGGAGAAGCATGGCGGCCATGATGAACTGGACTCCATCAGCGGCGAGGAACTGCATCGGCACGGAGGCCACGAACAACGGAGTCGAAGAGGCGGCCGAAAGGACCATGGCCATGACCATGGGCAATGTTGCGGTGAACACGAGGCCCAAGGCGCTCGAACACGTTGCGGCGTTGTCCATGGTGGCCGTGGTGGCGGATCAGGCCATGACGAACTCTGCTGACACGGCGGAGGGCGAAGAACAATCCACGAGCGATGTGAGACGGTAAGTCAATTTTGGCCATGATGCTTACCGGTGTTGGTTCAGAGGCATTCGTTGCCTCTGCATTCTCCTTCTATCTGTCCAGAAGAGCAAAAGTGACTGATAACGTGTTAAATGTGAACGTAAATGAACAAAGATTTGATTTGAGAACAACTATTGTGTTTCAGTGATCTCGTAAAATATATACATGTGAAGGGGTATGTTTAAAGGACACGTTACATCTCGTCACCAGGAGATATGCCCTTTCGTTGACACAGTTAACTACTAATCTAATCTTTAATCCTAACTGCTGGTAAGGACACAGTACGGATTCGTACGGACGGACGAGGGTGTACTGACGTCGTTTCTCAACACATTTGTCCGTTTCTGCTGTGAGTAAGCAATCGGACGACAAAACAACATGTTGCCGCTGCACTGGAAAAATCAAAATCTTCCTGGGCATAGTTGACGAGTGCTCGTCAGTTGTCACCGACTTGTGCTTGGGAGGCTGACACCTGAACATAAATTCGAACTGGTGCTGATATTCCTGAGCCACGCCAGAATTCCCAATTATACCATGTAGGATACAAACTGTAATTTGAGATACAGATACCTTGGGGCGGTGTAGGACTTGTGCATATTTTCGACAATTTTATGGTGCGTTTGACCCAAGATTAACGACGATAGCGCATTCGCGAAAAAGATTACAACATTATTATAACAGTATAACATGGAAGTGGTTAACTATTGATGCAAATATTCACATTAAGCCGAAGTGATGATGACCTTTGTTGTTTTCCTTTGCGAAGCTATTACCCCTACGCAAGCGAGAGTTTCAGATGTAAAACGCCCAGGGATAAAAACGCAGCACTTTCATATCAAAGCTGTGACCAGGTCTGAGCAACGCACATAACATTCAGGCAATATCTTACATCCTGACAAACGCCATTACTCACAAAACTAAGCATATAGATCATCCACCGGAGAGAAAAAAACAATTGAAAGGGGACATCAACTGGCATGATGATGTCACTGTTACTATTGTACTAATTAATAATTATGATTTCAGAAAACGACCTATGGATAGATGCATGCACAACACAATGGAGAAGTTGGGAACAATAATACAAGACACTGGCAATTTTCTGTAGAATGGAATTCTTGGGACATTGGAATCAGAGATTGCTTCACAACTATTCAAGACAAAAAAAAATCACCAATCACAAACTTAGCTACACAACAGTTGTCCTACCTACACAACAAACTCGATCTATGCATATTATCCATTAATCATTACAAAGTCAACAGCCTAGAAGTAATGTCTGTTAGAGTAACTTAGTATTTTTTTTTTGGAAAACAAGAGTAACTTAGTATTGGTGCAAAGTTTTAAGCAAATATAAATATCAGCACTGTAACCAACTTTTGAATGAGATAAGGATTCAGTGTTGGTGCAAACCTTGAATTTAAAGCACATTGTCACAGGTCTACTAACCATATTGCCTGAACTACCTTGAAATTCAGTTTTCTGGACATGATACAAGCTGACAAGCAGTGAAGCACACAGATAAAAAGTTCAGTTTTAACTAGGATAACTTAAGCTCAGAAGGTACTGCATATTTAGAGTACACATATGGTTAATTTCACGGAAGAACGTAGAAGTTGAAGCTTGGCTAGGTTCTTCTGAGTCTTCTTCGGTTCTTTGGTTGTCTGGAATTGATCAACTGCAGACGCTTCACTCTTGCTCTTCCTCTTCTGTGGCAGTTTGTGTGCATTCTGATGTTAGAAAACCAGGAAAGCCACACTCCAGCATTTTGTCCGGGATCCAAGTTGGCGACTTCTTCTCCCAGCTAAATTGAATGGATTCTCTGTACCTGAACAAATTATCAGCTACGCTGAATTTTCTACTCCAAGTATTACCTAGACAGGACAGGCTGTAGTACGGGGACATGTATATAGAAGTGCTAACTCCAATTTGACTGCAGACAGCCATGACGTGAGAGCAGGGTTTGCGAAGAAGCTGCATCTTGTTGCATGACCATGTAGCACTTTTTCTGATTGTGCGTTCTCCAAACTTATTCACGCTACCGGTAGAATTTGAATACAGGCGAACAGCTACACGCTTCTGCCCTGACTGAACCACAAACTGTTTAACATCATCCCCCAATATAACATTGTTGCACTTTGTTTTCACGCAGGTCACCTGATGCACCTGGGCCTTCTGCATTTTGAGATTCATCTCATCCTGGACACGTTGAGGGAACTTCATTGCTGGGTCGTTGATTGCTTTGTTTGCTGCGGCACTTGTGTTTTTGAAGTACTCTACGATGCGCTTGAATGTCACCTCTACTATGGCACAGAGTGGAAGCCACTGTATCCCATTGAATACATGGTTATGCTTATATATCAGATACATCAGTGCCCATGATGCCATACCTAGCACTACTTGTGTCATGCAGCAGTGACCACTTCTTCGGTTTCAGATGGATCCAATTCAGAAAACTTTGTTATCTTCCTTTGGCTGTCATCTCCGTGATTTCCTTCTTCCCCATCCTGCACTGACTTCAGTTGGCTGCATGGTGCCTTTCAGCCTCATCATGCTCGTCTGACCCATGCTGCATTTCCTGGCTTGCACTGCTTTCTTTCTCTGACATATATTTCGATGTCAACTCATCTAGCTCCTTCCAGATTTCAGCAAACTTACTTGGTTGCTTCTGCTGGCAAAGCCTCTTGAACATAGTCACAAGTTTTTTGTCACTAAAATACTCCAAGAAGTTTTCAGCAAGGTGTAGCATACACCACCGGCTTCGTACATCCCTCCATGGGTGCGTTTCATCTGGGTTATTCTGAATATCATCTACAGCATTTACCAACTCCACTTTGCAGTCATGGATAATGCAGACACCAGACCGCTCCTTCACGACAGCTCACTTCACATTCCTAAGAAACCAAAGCCAGCTTTCCTTTGTCTCTCTCTCGGCAATAGCAAATGCTACTGGAACGAGGCAATCATTAGCATCTAACGCAAGGGGGGTCAACAGCACCCCTTGATATCTCCCACATAGTGGTGTGCCCTTAACACAAAGCACAGGGCGACAGTAACTGAAGGCACGTATGCATTGTGCAAGTGCCCAAAATATACAGTTGAGGACTCGGAAATCCTTGCAGCCCACAACCTCTGTATCCTTGATGTCAAGAAAACTACCTGGGTTTGAACATACTATGTCCTTAAGCAACCTTGGGACATAGTCGTATGAATCATAATACGTACCAAATCTGAATTCCAAAGCTTTCTGTTTTGCCCTCCAAACCTCAGGGAGACTGACCTGCTCGCTACATTCGTCAGCAACTTTTGTTGAAATTTCCTTCACTGACATTGGTAGCAGGAGGTCTTGCTGAGAGCACAGACGAAGAGGCTCATCAGAGTTCCCCAAGGGAAGCAACACCGTTGACAGTTGGGAGTAACCATCATGTATGGCTTTGAGCAGAACATCATAGTGCTTGAGTTCAGAGCAGTCTGCATACAGCGTGAGCTGCTGAAACGCTTTTTTTCTCTTCATTTTATTGACAAAGGAAGTCCAAGACCTGTCGCTATGGAAAAATCGTTCCTCCCAGTCCAAGTTGTCCGAATAAAATTCTCGACCATGGTCATCTAGACCGATATCGAAGAAGTCAGGGCAGAATTCTTTGAAGAACCCCTTGATTTGGAGATCTTGTGTCTCTGGATGAAGCTGGAACAGTTTCAAGATCCAGAGCTTGACATCCACCAATGTCAACGGCCACGGCTGCGGCAGCTCCGCCATTATGTGGCCGCATTCATCCAAATATTCTCCTCTCGCATCCCAGAAGCCTTTGATGTTTCTTCCTCGCCAGAGGTTTCTTATGTGCCCGTAGCGAACCACGATGTGATTTGTTCTGTGATCCTATACACCGAACAATGGCGCAATATGGATGCGGCAAGTTCAGAGGAAACAGATTAGGTTCAGGAGAAGGCTAGCAGTGATGAGTTTGGTATACAGTACATAACGAACCCACGAACCTGTGCCTTCCAAGGCTTCCGAGGGGCCGTCGGGGCCTTCCGCTTCCTCCCACCGGTGGTGGCACCCTGCAATCTCAAAAAGATGCAAACATTAGCCAAAGAGAGATCGCGAATCGACAATATAAGGAAGGTGGTGCGGCGGAGAGAACATACGGGGTTGGAGGTCGGGCGGGACGCGTCGGGGTCGGCGGCGGAAGTGGAGGACGCGCACGGTGCCGTCGCTGTCGCACGGCTGGACGAGCCCCCGCGCTTCCCCATGGACGGATTCATCGGAGGCGGCCTCCGCTTGGAGTTGGTCTCGAGCTTCGATTGTGTCAGAGTGTCACTGTGGTGTTTGGCGGCGGGGAAAGTGGTGAGGTTCCCTACTTCCCTCCATTTTCTCAGATTTTGCCGCCATTTCCAGACTGTGGGACTGCCTGCGGCCTGCGCAACGAGCCAGGTCCAGACCGCCTGTGTGGGCTCAAGTAATTCTGAGCGACCCGTTGGGCCTTTGAACATGGGTTTAACCGAATGGCGCACAAACACAAACCAAGTAATATGCCAATGCTTCGGTATATATTAAATAGTTTTCGTCAAAAGAATAATAAGTTAATACAACCATAGGCGTGCGAGTTTTTATTGCAATAAAATGAAACCATGTTTATGTTTATGTCACACATGAAACCAACCTGCAAAAGTAAGCCGCATTAGCTTAACAGAAGGCCAACTAGCCGTCAAAGCGATTTATAATTTGAAATTGAGTGAGTAGATTACAATGTATAGAACCATATCCTGAATCGATAAATGGGACCCACGTGAAAAAACCATTCATCTTTTTTCTCCCGCACCCATCCCCTCCTTCCATCAAAAAATCTCGCGACTTTTTTTTTCTTCCAAAGCCATGCCTCCTCAACTCCCTCTGCCTCTTCCATCCGCGTCGTTGCAATCCCCCTCCACCTCCACCTCCTTCCTCACCGACAAGGTTGTGGCATCTCCTCTCTCCCCAATTCCCTCATCGCCGGATCTATTGCGGCCATGGGGCTACCGCTGGATCTAATGCGGCCATGGGGCTACTGCACACTGTCCGTGGTGCCCCGGAGTCCTGGCCCTCAAAGTGCGTTGTCCTCCTCCTCCTCCGTCGCTCTGGAGTCCTAGACATTTGGAGTGTGCGAGTGTGAGGAGCTCGTCCTCTCGAGCCACCATCGTCCCTGGCTCCTTCAGCTCCTGTTGCACGAGCTCCTCCACTCAAATCTAGGGCTTCGATGGGGGCTCAGTCCATGTCCGACGGCGAGCCGGGGCAAAAGGAGTTGGGGGTCGGAGCAAGCATAGCAACGACAAATTCTTCGTTGCAGCGGGAGCGCCAATGGCAAGAAAGAGAAGAATGGTAAAGAAAAAAGCATGATTTGTTTTTTGTTTGGAGCCGGGTTCTTTACAAGGGAGCTCCTCCTCCATGGAATCGAGCTCACAATGTATAGACACCGGTTCTGTCCTTGCATTTATTGTATAGGACCGGTTTGGGAACCTCCACCGCGGACGCTATTAGAGTATCTCCACTAGATCTACTAGTACTTTATTTTAAAATTTATATACTATAGAAAATTGAGAAAACAAGGTTCTAAATTATCAGGGTGCTAATACAACAATTTGAGGAAACCTTGTCCCCTTCATTAGTTAAATTCATCTATCAATCAGTTAGAATATCCTTTTCTACTCTATCTCTTCTCTCTTTCCTTTTCCTCCACTCTCGGTGAATTTTTTTATTTTTAACACTTTTTGTAAACTAATTTTAAATCTAACACTTTTTTTTTTTTCCAAAACTAACACTTTTGGCCGCGCCTATTTCCCTAGCACGGCGAAACGCCTGTGCCGCGCCATGCATGGTGGCGCGGCGAGGGGGATGACGTGGCGACGACCGGGGCACTGACCGGTGACGTGGTAGCTTCTGCCACGCCATAGCCCACAGCGTGGCACTGACGCGCCAAGACCCACGGTGTGGCAGGACCTGGACGCAGACAGAAGCCGAGTAGCCTCAATTGCAATTGAACGGGAGCTACTGTCGGTGCTGTAAACAACTACAAGTGCTGTCACGACGTATTCAAACGAATATGAAGTAAATAAATGGAGTCCATGCGCAAGTTGACAAGTTGCCACATAACATTTTCATTGGTTCCACATAAGTTCGACATAACCAACTAAGTCTGCAAGTTTCGGATGACAATATTCATTCGACATAAGTTCGACATAACCAACTAAGTCCCAGGAGTGTAAGGATCCCTCGGACGCCTCTGTCTCTTCGGATTTGTAGGCAACACATTGGGAGTGTAGCCAACGTTGGTGTGGTCACGTTGCCGGTACGTACGGCTCGTACCCTGCAAGTATATGATATGCACGATTACTTATAATCTTTACAATCGTTAGTTCATGGAGCCTACGTATTTAAAGAAACTACCTTTGTTACTACCTGTGAGGCTCCTTGGGTACCAAGCAGGGCACCACCTAGCTGAGACATGCCGATCTCATCCTGCTGCCAAGGATCCCACTGGTGGTGCTGTATGCAGAAGCCCGGGGGGTCGTCGTCGTCGTCATCGTCGTCCTCGTCGTCCTTGTTTGCAGGGTCCTTCCCAGCGCTATAATGTGGTGGTGTACGCACAGTGAAAGCGGCACCTGTCACCAGCTGAGAAGAGCCGGCTGGTGTCCTCAAAGAGCCAGAAGATGTGCCACTCGACCGCGCTGGGTAATCGGGTTCCATCTAAGGAGTGTCCATGCAGCTCAACTTCTGAGCTAGCTTCCTGCAGCTCCGCTTCACCTTCTGCATACAATAGACGTTAAAGTTAGTGCATTTCCCAAACGCATATACACTAAAGAAACTTTTTCGAAATGGACAAGTTTATGTTTACCTCCACAAAAGCCTCGAGAACGCCTGGCCCCTGCCCTCTAGACTCGTGAAGCCAAAACACTGCTTCGTTGGACAGCCTTGACAATTGTGTCGCCTGGGTACAGAAATACAGTTGGACAGTTTTAGTACACATACTTAATACCAAATGGATAACAAATTGTACCATTCGAGTATCTTACCACGTATCTTTGAAGCGGGGCTCTCTGTAGTTGTGTGTCGTCCCTAGTGGCCACATCGTACACATCTTCGATCACATCTTCCTCGCCGTCCTCGTCAATCGCCTCCTCAGTGTACGGGGGCTTGATATGTGTCCTCATAGACCTGTGAAGCCACCTCAGGTACTCATCGAAGGTGTGCTGGTCGTGTGGGGGACCCACATCAACCGGCTGCTGGTCCCTGGTCTGCCACAACTGGATGTACGCATTGTGTGTCACGCGCCAATCCTTGGTCTTGTACCTCTTCCTGTGGTCATACCTACAACAAAATGATTGTTAGTTGTACCATACACACCTCTGAATTATAGCTTTGTTATTAATCGATAACGCACCTGTGCAATTCTTGGTTGGTGGAGTAAAGCGGTGGTGGGTAGCCTGACATTCTTCCAAGCTACCTGCAAACCCTGATGGGCAAGTGAATCTCGACTACGTGGAAGAAAATAAGAGGGATGTTGCAACGATACTCGTCTGACTCATCCCTAGTGACAGGACTCAGATAGTCCTGGAGCTCCGGAGCATCCCAAGGACAACAATGCACCTAAATATTTCATAATTAAGTTAGGTTGTGATATAGTGTACATCGAACAAGACACATGTATGATAGTAAAGAGAGTGTAACCTAATGCTGTGTTAGGACGTCAAGACAGTCCATGTACTCCCTATACTTGCGCCTCGCATTCCCTCTAACTAACTCTACTTGTGTCCAGATATACAGAGCTATAGGGAGTGTATCCTGCCCGTTCCAATGCTGCATTGAACACGATAATGAATTAGCCATTAATAATTTCATCATATGTAACTGCCTCGAAGAATATAGTGAACCGAAGTACTTACAGAGAAACTAATAAAAAGGGGCCTCCCAACGGGCCATCGTTCCCAACACCAAACCTAGAGTAGGTAGGAGCAACCCCCAAGGTTCGCATACCCTGAGGTGCGACGGCAGGCAACGCATAGCTGTCGATACGTCCATGCCAGGACTGCGCTGCCCCAGCTGTACACCGCTATGTTATCCCACGGCTGGCGTAGTATGTCAAGAAAGATCCAGCTGATGGTGTTGCCCGAGGCGTCTGGGAATAGAAAAGCACCAAGGAAGGACCAGAGCCACACTCTTGCAAACCCGTCGATCTTTACCTCATCAGCCTATGAGTCCAAGTAATCAAAGCGCTCTGTGATCCACGACGACGAAACACCGAAACTTTTCCTAAAATTCACCAAAGAAATGAGACCCGATGGATGCAGGAAAGCAATGCAAGTATTAAATAGGCTTGAATTGCTCACTTATTTTTCTTGGAAACCTTATCGTTCGGTGGAAGAAAGCTAGTGAACTGAGCCACCAGCTCCCTCCAGTGATCGTTGTCAACTATACCTGTCACTGGAAGTCCCCCCGACCGAAGGCCAAAGATAGCCTTCACGTCCTGCATGGTCAAGGTCATCTCGCCACAAGGTAGGTGGAATGTGTGGGTCTCAGGCCTCCACCTGTTATAAGAATAGAACGACTATTAGTTACCTCAAATTTATTATAAGAATGTTTACGTACAATGAAGGCACTCACACCTGTCTACAGTGCAGTAAGTAGTGCTGGGTCAAGGGGCGGAAGATCATAGTTGACAACACGGACAAGCTCGAGTAAGCCGGCACACCATAAGTACGGTGCGTAACGCTCGTCCCACTGGTGCACCCTGGTGTGCGTGCGAGGCCTCAAAGGAGGCAAGGGCACCTCTACGTCGGTGTCAGTCAAGAAGTGTGCTCGGTGCGGGTCGTCGTACTCCACCTCAAGAAGGGGGTATAATGGGTGCTACGTGGGAGGGGCCATCCTGTTACAAATTGATAAACAAAGGGTTAGAATATTCAAATTAACAATATTCAAATTAACATTATGTAGCATTGCAAAATTTGAACTACTTGTTATGCAATACGAACACAATATGAAAGCACATGTATATATTCAAAGTAACATTAACAGGCATATTAAACAACTTCACTAGGAAAATAAGCAACTTCTATGTATAGCTGTTCGGACACAAGACAACTAGAAGATGCCATAACCGCATTTGCTATATAGCTTTCCTTTCTTTTCCATTGCACTGTTGATTTACAATATATAAATTACACAATCTATAATTGGGGAGATGCCATAACTGCATTTGCTATATAGCTTTCCTTTCTTTCCTCTCATGATAGCCCGTTTCCATCCACCAGAAGCGACGGCCTTTCCCCACTCGCTCCCCACATTTAAGCATTTACACCCAACTTGAAAAGACAAATTAAAGCCATGGCTTCGGCTAACGAGTATGCTAAAAGCTTCTTTGCCAACTTTAGAATGAAAACGAATGCGGATAATACGGGAAGCTATTCACGGCACCGCGCTAATGAGTATGCTAGAGGTTCCGTTACTAACTGCTATACGAAAACGAATGAATGTATCTATGGGCGGGTGAACGTATCTATGGACAATTTAGGAAAACAAAACCATGGTTTCGTGCCGCTGAGTATGCTAAAAGCTTCTTTGCTAACATTAAAATAAAAATAGATACAGATAATATAGAAAGATAACCATAGCCCCACGATAATAATATATATACTAGAAGCTTCTTTGCCAACTCTAAAACGAAAGGTGATGAATATATTTTACAAAAGAAATTTAACGAAACATACATGCAGAATTCATCGCACACGAGACTGTTGATATCCCTAACAAATACCTATATGAATTTTACAAAAGCTAGCTGAATTTTACAAATACCTATGTGCGTGGCCGGAGGGCGCGGCGGGCGGCCGGAGGGGGTGGCGGGCACAGCGGGCGGCCGGCGTTCGTGGTGCGTCCGGCGCGGCTGGCGGCCGGCCGGCCAGGCGCGGCCGCGGGAAGGCAGACAGAGGGAGGGCGGCTCGCGAGCGATATTTACCTGGGACTGCCGCGCCGTGAGGGATGGCCGGCACTGCCGCGCCAAGATACAAATAAACTTTATTTGAAGATACAAATATCGATATTATTTTCTATATAACTAGTTAAATTTAAAAGAGTTTGACTCCACGAGAAGTTTAACATGCAATTATTTGGTATGGAGAGTATATACTAGCATGCTGTCATATGCAACGATTGAGCCCTTTGTGCGCTGACCGATAGATTCATCGACTTCTTTTCACACAAGCCGATAGCTACTCATTTCTGACGGTCGTTGCTCCTCGCAGCATGACACAGGGATTTCGATTTCTAAGTCGTTGCCCTCAACCACTTAGATCTGTCAACAGTTAGGACGACAGGGAGGGAGGGAGAGAGTAAGATGGAGAGGCTCTCTACCTCGTCGAGCTCATCTGCCGTCGTCGTCAGATCTAGAAGAGGTCACCCTTAATAGTGCTCTCAGTTGTGCCCCTATAGGGCCACCGCCGTTGCATCATCTGTCGGTCGCACGAGTGATCCACCTCGGCCTCGCCTACTCGCCATCGGGGCAGTGGCTGCCCGCCCGGCCCTATTCACCACCATCGGTAGGTGCCAAGAGGTGGGCGCCAGGTGCACCAACCACCAATAGCAGGAGCTGGAGCAGGGAGGCACATGGTTGCCGAGGGAGGTGCAGCTTGGGTGGAAGAGGATATGTAGACTGTAGAGAGGTGTTTGGCGGTCGAGAGAGAGGTGTGTCCGGGAGAGGGTGGAGTACGAGGCGAGGGAGTCGGGATGGAGGAAAGACAGACCGGACCAGATGGGCCTTTTACATAGGCGGAGATAGTGTAAATATTTTCCATTGGTATATTAGGGTTATATAAGAAATTTAGCACATAGAGTTGTCTCTAAACAATGAAATTTTATTTTAGAACTTCGAAAGAGTACCTCACTAAAAAAAGAGATATATAAGGCAGGCATTACTGATTAGCTACTATATACAAATCCCAAACTACAGAATCGAATCCATAAATACATATGCAGATTCTATTGTTTAAATAAAATTCATTGTACATCTGGATCTGGAGAGAGTAAAAAATGTTTAGAGATTGAACGAATATACAGCATTTGATGCGCGGTTGCAGCTTTTTGTTCCCTATACCTGAATCCAATCCAAATCACGAAATTAATAATGATATATATATATATATATATATATATATAAACGAGCTTTTGTTGCAAGTCTACCTATGTCAGTGACTGCTCTTTGTTATCCCAATGGAGGGAGTAGTTCGTTGCCATAATAATTATTAGAGTAAAATCCACCGTGGGTGCTTAAACTTATTTGGTATTTCCAAATAACTCCATGTATTTATAAGATCAGATTTTCGGGTTAGATCTTAAACTTGTCAAACGTATCACCAAGGTCCAAACCGGTTTTAGATCCGTGTTTTTGCACACTTGTCTCCTTAGTTCAACTGCGCAAGGCCTGACTGACCACGCACACTTCGTAAGCTGATGCGCCCGCAGGCAACCACGAACGGGGTCGGATGCTACGCGCCCGCCGCCACCTGCCAGCATAGCGACAGGCCCAGCCCCTGAGCCCCATCACCGTGTTGAACAGTGGGCCCGCATAGCTCCCGGACACCGCCGTCTGCGCGTTGCCAGAGCCGCTGTGCACCGCCATTGCCGTGCGGAGGGGAGTTCGCGTCCGTGGCGGCCACGGCGAGCTCCACGTGTAGGAGGCCTAGGAGCACGTACGCGCCCACTTCATCCCGGACGCCAAAAATCGCCACCGAGTAGGCTGCGTTGCAGCGTTGGCGTCAATGTCGCTGTACCGCTGCATCGCCATGAGCACCAGGGGGCATGGCACAGTAGACAAGGGTGATAACCAACATGGACGAGATGAGGCCCAACGGCACGTCGCGGCACCTCGGTCATGGTGGCCACCATGTCGAACCCCGTGTAGGACCAGTACACGATGGCCGCAGCGTGGAAGGCGCCAGCAGAGCCGAAGGGGAAGAAGACGGCGCGAGGTTGGCAAGCTCGAAGTGCGTGAACCCCGCGGCCCGCACGAACGCGATGATGGCGATGCCGACCACGAATGCTATCGAGTTGATGGTGCGCGCGGTAGACATGACGAGCGCGGAGGTGGCGCATAGGATGACGACGGCGATCGGGTCCAGCAATTGAAGCCGTCGCAGGCACGTGGATGCGGAGCGCGGTACGTGCTCGTGCAAAGGGCTGATGTTGTGATGCCTGCGTGCATCAGTGCATCAGTGCATGTGCCATGTATAGTATGTGCTCATTTGATGCTCGTGTGCGTGATGACGATGTCGTTGGTGGTCACCGGGGACGGTGACTCCAGGAGCTTCCTATCGTGCTCGAACAGCCAGGATGGGAACGAGGTGCCTTCACGTGACGGCGCAGCCGCCGTGGACGACAGGCCGCTGCCGCTCTCAATTAACCAGCCATTGTTGATCAGCAAACCCAAGATTAAGCGAGGAGCAAGCAATGGAGCTCATGCTCGGCGGCTTCGGCGACCCGGCGTTCTCGGTGGCGGTGCAGCAGTTGATGGACCTGCCCGACGAGCCAGAGCGACAGCCGACGACGCGGGCCTACGTGCACGACCACCGGGCCATGGCCAACACGTACGCCCATGGACATCAAGGAGCTATAGTCCGGGCCGATCGCCCTGGCTGTCGACATGCCCGTGGTCAGCCTCTCTGACGTCAAGGTTTAGGTGGAGGAGGGCAACATGCGCCTCTCCGAGGATGGAGGACCTATCGGCCAGCGGATAGCCGATAGGCCTATCGGCCCGATATGGTCTACTTGTCGTGTCCGCTCCGGAGACTTGTCGGCTTCTGGATTGTCGATATGTTCCTGTCGGCGATCCAGAAGCCGATACGTCTCTACTAATGACTGATAACAATGGTGATGTAATTGGGCCTGGTTCCAAAGAAACATGCACACAGTAGTGGAATCCATATGTAGTGTATGTTGGACCACCATATTGCCAATGGCAACCCAATTGATGTATGGCTTGATTTAGAATGGCTTGAAAGCTGTGCGTAGGTTAAGTCATGATACTTAACCTCTAAGTGTTAACAAAAAAATAGAATATGAAAAACATGAACATAGACATAACAATAATTCTGAATATAAACTATGAGATCCAATTTTACTTTACCAAATCAAGCGTTGTGGTTGTGTTGGGCAATCGTTCCATTAACAGTTGCCATATCAGTAATGCCCTCATTTAAAGCTTGTAATATGATGGATGAGAATGTCTTCACAAGCATCCTTAAACAGACTATCACAACATATTTATCTGCATATCCAATGGGGTGCGCTCATCCTCATCTCCAAGATTTGCATAATCTCACCATGATTAACCTACCTAGCACCGAAAAGCCTATTTGACATTGTACTAATTGTCCATTCCACCTAGGGAATCTCTCAACATTTATATGTCATTAACCTCGAAAAAGGAGAGTGTCCCTTAGAGCCATGGGATTGGCTTTATTCGCATTGCAAGTACTAAATACCTATCACTATGTGAAAAACGGTTTGTAGCAACAGGACAAATTCTTTTTAGGGGCGGCTGGTGATGGAGCCGCCCCTACAGTGGCGTGCTCAGGAGCTCAGAGACCAGCCGCCCCTACAAATGGAACAGCAGGAGTGGCTGGTGATACGAGCTGCCCCTACAAATGGATCGGATTTGTAGGGGCGGCTCACTCACTAGCCGCCCTTGGTGTTACTATTTATAGGGGCGGCTCAATAACCAGCCGCCCCTACAAATGCTCCAACAAATAAATACTCGAAACCCGCACGCGACGTCGACCGCAGATTCTTCGTCTCTTTCTCCTCTCAGCCCTCCCTCCCTCGTTGGCGAATCGACTCAAATCCTAACCCCTCTCCTTGATAATCCCCACCCATGGATCGTGACCGCTCCTCGTGCCGCACTCGCGACAATGACGGGCACCACCAATCCCGCGATCGGGACGACGACCGACACCACCGCCGCAGTCGCCACGACACCGACGCTCACCACCGGCACGATGGCGGGGACGAGGACCACCACCGCCGCCACCACCGCGACAA
This sequence comes from Miscanthus lutarioriparius, assembly GCA_904845875.1. Classification (NCBI taxonomy): domain Eukaryota; kingdom Viridiplantae; phylum Streptophyta; class Magnoliopsida; order Poales; family Poaceae; genus Miscanthus; species Miscanthus lutarioriparius. The sequence continues at coordinate 8,309,809 of CAJGYO010000001.1, forward strand.
GGATGGGGGCAGAGGCGGCGAGGATGACCGCCGCCACTATCACCATCTCGACAAAGAGGACATCCATAGCCACCGCTACCGTGATGGCAGGGACGACGATCGCCGCCACAGGAACCGATGGTCCATTTCCCTGTTCGAGTCCCCGCCACCCTCGTCGAAGCGGGACCGCTCGTCTAGCCGCCCACGGGAGTCCGTCGAGCGCCGCGACTACACCAACCGCGAGCCGCGGTCATTATCGTAGAAGCGGAAGGGCCACGAGGGCGGTGGCGATGGGGACGAGCCCGGCCGTGAAGGGGGAAAGCGGGCTAGGGCATCCATAGATCCGCCTCCGCCCAAGGAGGAGAGGCCTAGGCGGGAGCGCCGGAGGTTTGAGGATGTCGATGCGATTGGGAAGAATGGTGATGTGAGTAAGTTGGGTAAGGAAATCTCATCTCATGAGCAGAAGAAGGGGGAGCTATCAATTAACGGGGATTCACAGAATGGTGATGCGCGTAATGTAAGTGTTATTACAGTTACTGAGTTACGTTTATTGTGTTTTCATGTTGATTACTAAAGCTTGGGCAAGAGAATGCTTATGAGTGCTAGTATATCCTTTTTGTCAAGTGAGCGATGGTCTTACTACTAGTTTCTGGGTTATGGAAACCTAGAGAAATGGAATGGCTAGATTATTGGGTCATACTATTTGCTTAGTTCATAGAATATCAGTTCATAATCTATCATCTGTCTAGAAAATGTTGAAGAGCTTAAAGTCTTTCTACAGAATCTGTGTTTTAAGGTTCATTTGTTCTCAAGAAGTTTATGCCATCTAAAAAATTGAGTGGTATTGCTTGAATGTCTCCTTGTGAAAATATCTTAGGAGATTAACAGTTACTGAGCTTGATTTGATTAGCCACTGTTATTACAATGCCAACTTTTGCCCTAGATTCAGTAAGAATAAGGCAGCTATGGCAATGCTTCCTAAGTCATAATTATGACTGTTTTGTGCTGTCATAAGTCTACAGTATGCTTTGTTTGACACTTATCAGTTGGAAGTATGGTGCACTTATGCAACTTTTCTTATTATTGTAAATACATTTTAACATGCTACTCAGCAGTCAAGACTTTAATGCAGTCCCCTATTGGTTCATGTTTGCCCAGTGATGGATAGTATAGTTATATTTTTGAGGAATCGAAATGATGTTTTAAATATGAAGTTGTTTGAGGAATGTCATAGTATTTTTGCCCATGCTATAATTTGCCTATTGGCTGTAGATGCTACTTTTGCATTTGGTCGTAGTCTCTTTACTCTGGCAAGGCTGTGGCATTTAAAGTGAATGCCTATTAAAATTGTTCATTTTGATACTTCGGGGCATCACCTTAGTTGGTTAGTATTAAGAAGGTTATCAATATTACCAAAGTTATACTTAGGGGCATGCATCACCTCAGTCGGTTAATATTAGCAAGGTTATCCCTAGGAGTTCAACTTGGTTGGCTATGACCAGTTGGCTGGTGCAATAAAGTATCAGTTTGCCAAATTGGGTTCAACAAGAGCTTCTTTTTCAAAGGGAGAAGCCCGATGACTAGTGGGGAATCTGCTGGTCTGCCCATATAGTGCTTGCTGTCATCTTGTTCTCATACCATATTTGTGATTACCTTTGGAATTATTTTTGTTATTGTATGTTTGGTACCAACCATTTTGACATATGTTGTAGCATAGCTATGGTAACCAGCTACTGCTGGCTTCCTGGAATGTTTGATTCACTTGTTTGTGGGGTAGCCACTGGTGGGATTGGGCAGAGTTTTTAATAGAAAGTTTGTCCTCTATTTCTATATTTGTTTGAGCTACAGCTTTTGGCTTTTGCTTCTGATCGTTACCTCTTTGCTATTGGCTTTTGTAATGATTTTTTACCTTCTGAAGTGCTTTCTAAAGGTTCACAATGGAAAGTACAGCCAAGTTTGGTGTGGTCTAAGAATGGATTCATTTCTTTGGATCCAAATGGTTTGAACCCTTTGGTTTTGATAGGGGAAAACAGGCAAGGTGGATACTTAGTTTTCCATCCCCTTTTTGTGCTAACTCTTTTAGTTTGTTGGACCTAAATGTTTGGGTGGTACATGTTTCACAATATTATTAGTTGGTGTTTAAATATATGAAGAAAGGTTTCCATTTGCTTCTGATTGTGGATGTAGGAGGTTTTAGAAATTGTCCAAGCTAATCACACCAGTTACATGGCGATGAGCATTTCTATCTTTTCATTTTTTGCTCTTGTGGAAATCGACACTAGACCACATCCATCCAATATCAAAAGGTATCATGCTTCTAACTTGCAGAATCTATGGTAAAGTAGCTTACCTGCTTAGTTCTTAGAGATTCCAGTTCATGTGGTCATTGGTGAGTAGATTCTTTCGAGTATGCTTTCCTGAGACATTTTTTTTCTCTTCATGTGTTCCCTTACCAATGCCTTGCATTTCCAGAAGAGCCATGTTAGCTCCGTCTATTTTCTTATGATTCTAAGGTAGAGTAATATTGGCCCGGATCAGAACTGCTACTTCCAGGTCTGTTCTCTTATGGTTCTAAGGTAGAGTATTGGTCCTGATTGGAACTGCTACTTCCTGGTTAGCTTGAGCTTTGCAGCGACAACAGAAAGATCATCAGATTAGGCTGATTATTTGGCTTCATCAATACAATCTCTTTATAGATGCCCCATGTTCCTTTTGATTATAAGATACAAGGGGCCCACTGTTAGTCTTTCCTCTCTCACTTCTTTGTTGATGATGCTCGGCTTGTTGCTCAGCCACTAACTAAATGAAATATTATTGATTTTATTTGGTACTTTTGTGTTTCTATCAGATCACCGCCGAGAGCCTGTTCAAGAACCTCACCCAGGAGAAGGCACTGATGTTTCCCCAGAATGATGAATTGAGTAGTGTAAGAAGTCTGGGGATTCCAATTATTAGCTTGTATCACAGGAGTTTGATGGTGGTTATTAGATCCTCGGTTGTTTCCTTATTTGGAACATTGGCAGTTGTATCATTTGAACTCTGATTAAGGTTGATGGAGACATGGAGTTGCACTTAGCCCCTTATCAATTGTGTTTGGCATTCCGATTGAAGACTACTACAACTGATGGTCCTCATCACCATATTTCTCAGCTAAATTGATTTATTTTTCTTCCGTTGCAACGCACAGGATGATTTGGGGGAGCACGTGTTGGTAATTTGATTTTTTTCGGAAAAATGCACTGTAGGGGCGGTTGGTAATGTAGCCGCCCCTACAAATCAATTTGTAGGGGTGGCTGGTACTGTAGCCGCCCCTACAAATAGATTTGTAGGGGCGGTCTGGGAACCGCCCCTACAAATGCATGATTTGTAGAGACGGTATGGTAGGGGCGGCTGGCCAAACCGCCCCTACAAATGCTCATTAGCCGCCCCTAAAAATCATATTTGATGTAGTGTATCAAGTTCATCTAATTAATATGAACACACATCTGCCAATAATCCAGATATATTCTTCCATGGAGGCCCTTGCAAGGTACACACAGATACAAACCAAACAAAGTAGTCAGCCAGCTCAGCTCTTTAGGACGACGACAGATAGGGGAAGTTGGGAGCCTGCTTTTGCGTGCGGTTGGGTCCCTGGATCAGAGGGCCTGCATGATCAGCGCCTTTGATATGCCTCGGCCACCCCCTGCCGCAACTTGTAGCAACAGCCTCGCCACGAGGATCACGTTCACAACTGCATGGAAGCACGGCCACCATCACCACCCTCGCCATCATCGCCGCTCGCTTCAGTGCCACCATTGCAAATAATTTACATGTCATTTTCCTGACTTATAGCCCACATTGTGGCAGGTTCTGAATGTTGTTTTTGCCTCTAAGGGGCATGTGCCCCCATGTGCGAATGTACCGTTGAATACACATGGGGATGCGTGTGTAGTAGAAATCTCTCTCCTGCACATGAGGGCATGTGCCTTTAGGAGCAAATTTTCTACGTTTGTGGTAGGTTTGTATCGGTTTATACCATCAAGGCTACCCCTGTAGCTCTCTCGCTCACTACTCTTATGAGCTTGATTGGGGGCATTCCGAGGGAATATGTTCTGAAAATTAGGCAACGTAGTAATGCACCCCTGCACCGTGAAAGTAAAGCAAAGTGGATAGATTATTTTGCCTAGGTAAACTTTTCAATTCTCTATTTCAGGAACGAGGTTGCACGCGTCAAGAGCCTACACGTGGTGTTAAAAATACTCAAAACGACCATCTCACTGGCTGGGGCAACAACAATGGCACTATATAAAGGACACAAAATAGAGATGAAACACCATTTTGTTCATATCCATGTAAACAAGCAATTGCATAAAGAGTGGATCAGAGGGTCAATTCTGGTGACAACAAGCTGTATCTCTTGGTCTGTATGGTTCACCATGTAGGTTAACACCACAAAGTTGATTCCAGTCAATTTAATTTTGTGTAAATGCCAAATATCCAATATTTAAGTTCCACTAAACCTGGCAACTAAGATTTTATATTTTTTTGGTCTGACACTAAGATTTTCATGACAAGCAACACATCAAAATAGCTGGTCTTGTGATATACTCCAAAACCTCATTGTTTCGAATTGTGACATTTCTTGCTTAAGTGAAAACAAATAATTTACATGTCATTTCGGTGACTTATAGCCCGCTTTATGACAGGCTGTGAGGGCATGTGCCCTTATAGGGTCAATATTTCTGTGTCCTAGGTATGTTTACACCATTGAGCGCTACACGACAGCTCTCTCACTACTCTTATGTGTTTGATTGGAGGCATCTAATCATCAATTTTCACCTTCATAACCCAGAAAAGGGATGAGTGGGTTATCATATTCAGCCTCAACCTCTAGTGCATAGTTTACTCATCAGTGGAGTTGTCACAGTAAGACATTTTTGTTTGCTCCATTCCAACAATAATTGGTTTCAGGGACTGGCCTATAATAGTTTTATATCCGTGGTGCAGTTGCCACTGTAATGGTGTTTGTGACAATGTGTTGACCCGGTTGCCGCTGTATTGGTGGCACTGATTTGCTACTTCATGTTTTGCGAAAAGCTATATATCAAAAGGTAAAATCTTGCCCTTCATCTTGAAATTTTATTTACCGATATAGCTAAACACCACATAGTTTCAGCTAAATCGACTTTTAGTCGCCCCTACAAATGATCCTATTTTTAGGGGCGGCTTTAGATCCAACCACCCTTACAAATCGATTTATAAATGCGTTTGAATCTAGAGCTGTCTCTAAAAATATGTGCCAAACAATAAAATTACATATTAAAATTTAATTTTTTCAAACAATCTCGGACGGAGACATGACCAAAATGAAAGTTATAGATCTCGAAAAGTTATAGAACTTTATAGTTGACAATATTTTTATTTGAATTCATATATCCATGGAAAATTATGTTTGAAGTTCTCACATTTGAAATTTGAATTTTTAAAACGATCTCAGATGGAGAAATGACCAAAAGGAAAGTTGTATATCTCAAAAAGTTATAGAGCTTTGTAGTTGACAACTTTTTTATTTAAAACCATCTATCTGTGGAAAATTATGTTTGAAGTTGTCACGTTTGAAATTTGAATTTTTGAAGTGGCCTTAGATGGAGAAAAGACCAAAACAAAGTTGTACATCTTGAAAAGTTATATAACTTTGTAGTTGATAACTTTTTCATTTGAAATAACTTATCCAAGAAAAATTACGTTTGAAGTTCTCACATTTGAAATTCAAATTATAAAATGTCCTTGGATGGAGAAACTACCAAAACAAAAGTTGTACATCTTAAAAAGTTATATGACTTTGTAGTTGACAAAATTTTCATTTCAATTCGTTTAAGGTCCCAACCAACCATTTCAAAATCTAATGAGTATAATACTAGGAGAAAGCATATCTCATAAGGATACAAGTTAGTCTGGATGGAGTCGTTAAGAGGAGTGACTTGTAAGGTGTGAGGTCGTGGTTTTGATTCTAGTGGCCACGGTGTGTGTGTGTTTTGCCTGAAAAAACTTGTGATTTTGCTATTTTTGGTCTAGATTTGTAATTTTTTTGGAAAAAATATAAGGCACTACTGGAAACGGGATCTTTGTCGAGTGTCAAAAATCGGGCACTTGGTAAAGACCTTCTTTGCCGAGCGCCGGGCACTCGGCAAAAAAGGCTCTCGGCAAAGAACTTCTTTGCCGAGTGCCAGGCGCTCGGCAAAAGCACGGCACGCTCGGCATAGGCTGCCTAGCGTAACGGTGTTTGGCCACGTCCTTCTTTGTTGAGTGCCTGCTGTTTGACACTCGGCAAAGAAGGTTTTTTTTTTAAAAAAAAATCTTTGCCGAGTGTCCTAGATCTGGCACTCGGCAAAGTTTTTTTTTAGAAAATACTTTGCCGAGTGCCCCCGATCTGGCACTCGGCAAAGATTTAATATTTTTTTAAAAAAAATTATTTGCCGAGTGTCTCATATTGGGCACTCGGCAAAGATTTTTTTGAAAATACTTTGCCGAGTGCCCCTGACACGGCACTCGGCAAAGATTTTTTTTTCGAAATTTCTTTGCCGAGGCAAAGAGGAAATTTCTAAAAAAATATCAGAACCCTCTTTGCCGAGTGCCTTATCCGTGGCACTCGGCAAAAACCCTCTTTGCCGAGTGCCATGCCATGGCACTCGGCAAAGTTTTTTATTGCCTCTAAATTTTTTTGCAGCCCTTTTAAGGTACCAGGAACTCCTATATAGAATTTGGGGATTTTTTTGTGGCTTTTTGATATATTTAGTTACTTTATTTTGTTTACTTGAATTTTTTCGAAAAATATAAATTTGAACTGCACGTGGTACGAATAATGAAATTTAATGATTCAAAAAATGATAGTCATGTTAGTGAGTGTAGTGTGAGGCCATATCCAGGAGCGGACCCGAAATTTCAAACATCTTGTTCACGAAACATGACCGCGAACTTGCGTGCGAAGTGTTTTTAAATTCTATAAAAAGCAAACAAAGTCCGAAAATCATAAAACTTGTGGAGATGTCGTGATATCGTATGTGGAGGTTATGATAAAAATTTGAGAATATTTAGTGCACGTTGTCACGTACGATGTTTACAAATCAAGACATCTCTACATGTGATATCAGATATCATATGTGGAGATGTCCTAGTTTGTAAGCATCGTGCGTGATAACGTGCATCAAACCTTCTTAAATTTTTATCACATCCTCCACATACGATATCATGACATCTCGATAAGTTTCATGATTTTTGGATTTCGTTTGCATTTTATAGAATTTAAAAACAATTCATCCACAAGTTTGTGGCCATGTTTCGTGAACAAGATGTTCGAAATTTCGGATCCGTTCTTGGATACGGCCTCACACTACACTCAATACCATGAATATCATTTTTTGAATCATTAAATTCCATTATTCGATGCACGTGCAGTTCAAATTTATATTTTCCAAAAAAATTCAATTAAATGAAATAAATTAACTAAATATAGCAAACAGTTCGGGAAATGTACCAAATTTCGACATAGAGTACCAAGTACTGTAAAAGGACTATAGAAAAAGTTTGGAGGTCAAAATACAAAAAAAATATAGGTTTGCCGAGCGTAAAAAAATAACACTCGGCAAAGAAGCCTCTTTGCCGAGTGTCAAGAGAAGACACTCGGCAAAATTTTTAAAATTTTTTAAAAACCCCTCTTTGCCGAGTGCTAGTCCGGTTGGTACTCGGTAAATAATTTTTAAAAATTAAAAAATACTTTGCCGAGTGCCAGATCGAGAACACTCGGCAATTTTTTTTTTTAAAAAAAACATCTTTACCGATTACCAGGCTAGTTGACACTCGGAAAAAAAAATTAAAAAATATTTGCCGAGTGGCTGAGTGATTTAACCCCGCCGGCTGGGCCGGCCACACAGCACACACCACACGCACGCGCCAGCGCCGCAGCCGCCACCGCCCGCGCCCGCGCCGCCGCTGCCCGCGCGCCCGCGCCAGCGCCGCCGGAGGAGGAGGAGAAAGAGAGGAGGAGGAGAGGAGGAGGCCAAGAGCTTGGCAGCGCTCTCGCCGACGCAGCCTCCTGCCGGGCGGCGGCGCGGCAGTCCAGGTCCGCACCCCCGCGGGTGCCGGGCTGCCAGGTGGGCGCTGTGGGAGCGCCATTCAGCGTGCAGCAGGTAGGCGCCGGCCGCCGGGTCGCCTGGGGCGCGGTGCGGCTGGAGTCCACGGGCCACGCCTCCACCTCGTCGCCGTCGGCCGTCGCCTTCCGGTCTTCCTCGTGCGTTCCACTCATCCAGCAGGTGGAGTGCCAGTGCCAGATCCACTCTCCAGCAGGCAGGAACACAGAAGGCCGGCGCCCGGCGCTCCTCATCGGCTCCTCCCCTTCTTCGCCAAGCAGTCAAAGGCTCAAGGCATCAACCATTCAAGCATGGCTAACGGTTAGTACACAGTATTCGGATTTGAGAGTTCGAACTGAACTACTGAAGTGCTTCGTTTTGTTCTCTAATTAGAAGTTGCAACTCAAATGCTTGCTGGTTCTTTACTTACATATAGCATTGATGTCAAATTACAATGTCAGCACTTATTGAATTTGATGAAGCATAAATTGTTTGTTGCTTGCCGCTGCAAAAAGTCAATTCTGTGCGTGTACAGTTAGATGCTCTATGTTACCTCCCTTACTATTTATTTGTTTTTTCACACAATTGATTCTTCAGATACACCAACTCTAGTGACCAGGGAATGAAATAACTGTTGTTATAAGCTAGCCATTGCATATGCATATATACATTCAGACACTGAATTGTTATAAGCTAAGCTAGAGTGCACATTCAATCACTGACACTTTTGCATGAGCTTAGATGCATTATTTTACATGCAGATATATATATCATGCGTGTATATATTATTATGCACAATTACACTGCCAATGATGTGTTTACAGTTTACATGGGTCAACCTTTTCACCAATTGCATCCTGGATAAGTATTGTATCTCCGGACATACTCTCAACCAATTGTCCAGTGGTCATTTCCTTGTCAAAAAATGCAATGTCTTGTCTCAATAGAGATTCAAGATAGAGACCCCGAATGCGAGCTGTCTTTCTCCAGTGATGATCCAACACGCAACCTCTGATAAAACAATGAAAACAGTAACACCTTAGTGCTAATCTATAACTGGCAGCACCTTAAAACGTGAAAAACAGTAACACCTTTAGATGCCCCTGGCAGTATCTATGCTGCAGAAAATGGATCTAAGTAGTTTATTGCTCCTGGTTAATGCTTCTCCTTTCTGAAAGAAGATAATGTTACTATGGGATTTCTTGGTTTCAGAGTTATGGACTTATGGCAATATGAATGACATACCATCATATGAATAGACTTAACACATGATTAACATATAGTTAGATGATTGTGTCTTATTTATGGGACTTCGGCCCCAAAAGGTAGTACGCTCCTCCCCACTCGTGCACTGATCTATATGCTATCTTGTATGGGCCAGTTCAGAATATATAATTCGATATCTATTGGTTACATGTCCAACATGTGTGATTACAGCAGAAAACTACACTACACGAATTTGCTAATTGCTATATTCAAAGAAAGTTAGTATTAACATTGATTAAAGCAGCTATTCATCACGAGCACAGGTCTCAGTTAGAAAAGGCGTTTTCATTTGTTAGTCTAATACAGCTATAGGGATTTTAAGTACTCTCTTCGTTTCAAATTATAAGGCGTTTTAGCTTTTCTAGATACCGCACTTCTGAATTATCTGGTGTATCGATTGAGTTGTTATCTTTCAAGCAAGAAACCAGACACACTGTTACTCTCCTATATCTGCCTTTAAAATCATGAATATGAGGGGTAATGCTCTTCTATGAGTTGTGTTTTCCCACACCTGTCTGCTTATAAATTCATAAGTGAGGAGATGCAAAATATTTATAACTTAGATATAATGCTGATCAATATCAGAGGATGTTACACAGATGCATATAACAGCTGAAGCTTGGATGCTAACTCATGGATGACTCTTATTTTTTACCACGTGTTGCTACAGGATCTGTAAAGAAACATTTTCTAATGTATATCATTGAAGTATTTGTTGTAGTTCCAAATTGATATGTGTGTATTTCTTATGCTCATGCATCCTGTGACCTACTTGTGTTTTCAACTTACTAATGTGTTTTCACTTGCTTTTGTATGTTCTTTTTTTCCAGATGGCAGCTTCCGAATGAACAACCTAACTACTTGGCGTCAACAGCCAATGAAAGGTGGCGAGATAGGACCCCACCTCCCGTGGACCCTGAGAAGTTGAAAGCCGTAATTGCTGGATACTCACAGAGTATATTTTCTTGCCTAAAAAAATTGAGTTCAAGTGTTCTTGAAGATCTTCTGTTCTTCCTAGCATTCTTTAGTGATCCATAATCATGCAGAGTCAATGTGGAACTTTTTTATTATTTAATCCTATAAGTAACATCCTCCTTGCCACTCTGAATGGCAATAGGGCATAGGAGCCCTTGCTAGACTGTTCTGTTTGCCACTCAACCATGGAAAGCGAAATTCAGTTTTAAAAATAAGGTCTGACCTATCTGCGGAACAGCAAAGTTCTGTGCCACCAATGGGGCCCTAGCTAACAAATTCATGTTGGAAATAGTTTGCCTAGGAGTTTATTGTTGAAATAAGCTGTGGATATATTTATGTGATGAAACTTTGGATGTTAGCCTTGAGGCTGTCAAGGGGTTCTTAAGTTCAATGGTAGTGATATTAGTCTCAAAAATTGGAAATTTGAAATAATATGGTTTCACATGGTAGTGATGAAACTCAATCCTTAATAGGAGGAGCAATGAAGAAGATGAAACCTCCTGCATTCAGGATAAAAAATCCAAGTGTCAAGTAGCCCCTCTGAAACAACTCTTGTTTCTCCTTTCAGGTAGATGACGTGAAAACCAAAGGAAAAGATGCACTGCAGCCACGAGCTGATATGATTAAAGAACAAATAGCTCCATTGAGAAGCTGGGTAAGTGAACTTCTGCTAATCTTGTTCTGGCTAAACAATTGCTTATTGTATTTCCCTTCAGCACATTGCCCTTCAGTTTTGTTCAAGTTTGCTTTGGGGCTGTCAGCTGTGGACTATTGTGGGTCTGTGACAATATTGACTTACCATTCCATGTATTGTAACTGCAGGCTGAAGAAATGTCCCGAAAATGGCATTTCGAAGGCAATAAAGAAGCGAAGGAGAAGTCTGTCATCATTAGAGAGCTTTCAAGAGCTCTGGGCTCCAGGACTACCCCTAGTTGATCACCAATGACAGACGGCTGCTGTAAATCCACCATTATCAAGTCATCCACTTTGTTGTATGCGTCGTTATCGTTTTCCATATGTTTGTGTATAGGAAACAGTACATCCTGAGATATATCGACCAAACTGAATCGATATGTACAATATTCATAGTTTGGGCTTTCTGATAGAGGAGATTGGGATCCAAGTCCACATCATGGAGCACTTGGATTACTTATGAACTTATTTGTCATATATTGTGAGACATGTGACGTTTGTGATATATATGTGATGTTTGTGATATATATGTGATGGATGAGATATATATGTGATGAATGAGATATATGATTGTATGAATTTATTTGTCATGATAGAATGCAAAAAAATTTAAAATTACCGTTTTGGGTCACTTTGCCGAGTGTTGCACTCGGCAAAGGACACATTTGCCGAGTGCCATGGTCACAGCACTCGGCAAAGCTGGAAAAATGGCCGCTCGGAAAACCATTTTTCCAGCTTTGCCGAGTGTCATGACCATGGCACTCGACAAAAAAAAAATTTCAAAAAAAAAATTCAAACTTTGTCGAGTGCCGGCCAGAGGGCACTCGGCAAAGATTTTTTTTTATAAAAAAAATACAAACTTTGCCGAGTGCCGGCCAGAGGGCACTCGGCAAAGATTTTTTTTATAAAAAAATACAAACTTTGCCGACTGCCGGCAAGAGGGCACACGGCAAAGATTTTTTTTATAAAAAAAATACAAACTTTGCCGAGTGCCGGCAAGAGGGCACTCGGCAAAGATTTTTTTTTAAAAAAATTCAAACTTTGCCGAGTGCCGGTTTAACTTTGCCGAGTGCCGGCAAGAGGGCACTCGGCAAAGATTTTTTTTTAAAAAAAATAAAAAATCTTTGCCGAGTGCCGGCCAGTGGGCGCTCGGCAAAGCCACCGTCAACGGGGCCGGTGCCGTGACGGTCGCTTTTCTTTGCCGGGTGCCCGATAAAAGGCACTCGGCAAAGAGGTCTTTGCCGACCAATTTTTTGCTGAGTGTTCGCAAAGGCTTTGCCGAGTACAATTGGGCCTTTGCCGAGTGCATCAGGCACTCGGCAAAGAACCCGAATCCAGTAGTGAGGGCAGCTTGTTTTTCGGTGAGTAGGATGGCTGGCCCTAGCCGCCCATAAAAAGCCTCCCTATAGTAGCGAGTGCCATTGCAAAAAAATTAAAAGCTAGCAATTAATATATTAAGCGGCTAAGCTAGCCAGGACTAGGAGATTTCTTTGCTAGTAGTTTGAGTATATATATGTGTATGTACGTCAAATGATGCACAATGTTTGCCTTTTATAGTATCGTGATTCAATTCGTGACGCTTGCTTAACCAGCCTCCCGGAAAGGTAAAACAAAGGACCAGGTCATCAGTTCATCAACTGTTCATTCAAGCCATGTAATATTTGTCACAGGTCAAGCCTAATACAAGTAAGGTGTCAAGCTAGCGCTACACGCGGTTTTCGTCAGCGGTCGGGCGGTCCATTTGAATTCAGATTCGTAAGTCTAATTTGAAGTCCATGCATGATAACCCCAGGTTCGAATCCGGAATCCGTATGTATGCATGCGTGGCTTTTCTTGCTTGGATTTATGAATTCTCGGTCGGTCTATATATGCATGCATGCTAATGGTTGGATTGGACCGACGATGCATGCACAGATACTAGGTACTATACTGCCATACCTTTCACGTATAGTCATCGTGTGTGTGGTCGTATTCAACGATGGAGCCCCTGCGGACGGATTCATCAAGTTCACAAGCCGCTAGTGTTCTGACCTGTTTCTTCCGGCCATTACTGGCAATACACAGCTTCCCAGAAAGTGGCGGTGCTTGGTCAACCAGAAAGTACATGCTCCTCTCTCTCTCTCTCTGAATAAATAGATTCTTAGAGTTATCTTAAGTTAAACTTTTAAATTTTTACTAAATTTCTAGAAAAAAACCGTTAAGATTTATGGTATCAAATTAGTATCATTAGATTTATTATCAAAAAAAATTTCGTAAAGTGTTCATTTTATGTCATAGATGTTGTTACTCTTTTCTATAAATTTAGTCAAACTTAAAAAAGTTTGACTGACATAGATCTTAGGAATTGATTTATTTAGAGATGGAGTGAGCAGTACGCATACGACAGTATTTTGGTGGCATGCAACATTCGGGTGGGGAAGAAGATAAGAGAGAGGGGGAGGTTGATGTCAAATATGAGGGGCAAAAAATTTAAAATGAGTGTTGGCTCCAACAGATAGATTGTATTTTCAAAAATTTGGGTAATGCGTTCATATTTTGACCATTTAACAAATTATATATTTATGTGTTTTAGAAAATAATAAAACTCTTTACTATTTTAGAAAATACGACCTCAGAATGAGTGTTGGCTCCAGCAGAATTGACCGAGAATCTATTCCAACAAGGCAACAAGGCTCATGTCTGACCTCAGAATCCACTGATGCAGTTGAGTATGGCCGAGGCTGTGTTATGGGCTGGGTTTTACGTACAACCACATGCGTGCTTACTTCCGACGACTCCCGGTACCAAATCCGACAGGAAAGGTGTGGTTGAGGACCGGCCGGTTGTATAACTTGTTCATGTAGTAGCAATGCACATTAACAAATAAAGGATGGTTCGAGCCACATGTTATGCATTTAGAATATTGCAAAACTAAAACATTAATAAAAGTCATTTGATATTGGAAAAGAAAGAATGTTTGTCTATAGCATAAGCGCAACTGGGAGTCTCTGGGACCTTTATTACTACTCCAATAAGCCTGAAATCAGTAACCATATATAAGTACAACTTGTGATATGCCAGACTAGTATTTTATTCTCGCATTGTCTTCTGTTCTAAATTAATTAAGTATATACCATATCGAGAAATGTACTAGTATAAACCACTTCAAAAGAATCCATTTTTCCATGCATGCATGGAACTCCATCCTTGAAAGGCATTGTAGTGTAGGCAAGCTATTTACGACGATATGATGGTTGGGGCGGGCAGCCGGGGTGCCCGGGTTTCTTCCAGCTGCAGTTGCCACCGCCCGGGCGTCTCGGTCCACCATTATTGCCCTTGTCTAGCACCTGCATCACCATCGTCGTCCCGCCGTCCGCCCCTGCCGCCGCATGCAGCAAAGGCCTCGCCGCGACGATCACTTCGCGGCATTGCATCAGCAGCACGGCCACCACCACCGCCTTCACCATCGTTGCGGTCGTCGTCGATGCCATGTCAGTCAGACAACCAAATAATCGATCCCTGCTTGCGCGCAACAATCACGTATATATACCACTACTAGTGGAGAGTATGTACGTATACGTACGTAAAATGATGCGTCGAATTAAAGTGGTTTGGTTTTTGTTGGAGGGAACTACTAGCTAGGGAATTGAAGCATGCATGCATATGTATGATGGCTTCCTTTTATAGTTCGTTACCCCATATGCAATGTGTTCTCTGAAAAAGTACAGTAACAACTAAGGACGGGGATGGGTCAGTTCTTCTCCGCGGTCCATATTTTCGGGTCTTCTATAATTTTGTTCTCAGTTGAAGCCAAGCTACGTTACGTTGTTTTTAAATTTCAACTGTCGTTGATCACCGCGGTCCATATTTGAGTTCAATGCAATTTCCAAAGTTTGAAGTCGATGCAATTGTTCTAACGAAAGCTTATATATATGAACTAAAATTATAAGGTGCCTAGTGAGCTAGACCATGTCATATGAACATCCATAACTACTCTGATCCGACCGTGAAACATTGGTTTAATTTCCTCCTTTCACTACGAACGAGTCCCACGGAAATGGTTCAGATAGATACTCTCATGCATTGCCATGTTGTTTGGGTTAAAAATTGTGAATTCTCAGTCGATCTCGGCTACTGGTTGGACCGGTTCATTCGTGAATGTTTTGTACCTTTGAACGGTTCGGGTCGTATATAGTGATGAGTCCCCGCGGACTGATAATATTGATCCATCAATACAAGTTTATATATTATATGCGGCGGGCTTATAAGTTATATATATGCTGCTCTGATTTAAATTATTTATATTATTGTGGTATATATATGTACGTAGCTTCCTAGAACATAGATTCTGGTTTTGTCTCCTTTATGTGAGTATATAAGCGTAAAGTGTGAGCACCATTTCTTAGTTTTGGACATTGAGGTCTTTTTTTAGACGAAAGAAGAATTATATTAGATTATAGTTGGATACATCATTACGTTACAAACACTCTGTAATACACTATATGTCCAGAATTTGATTTTCATCTAAATTATACCCACACTGTGCATTGCTCCAAATCTCAAATCCAAACCTGTATAACGCTTCGTATGGATGGCTGTATAGGCAAACACTCGTCAAAAAGCCTGAGAACAGATGCCCAGCGAACGACGGCCAACATTCCTGTAGGCGGACTTAGAAAGTTGTTCTTTCTTGTGTATTCGTTGTTCTTCTTTCTGCCACTGAAAAATGAGGAAGACTGATCTGAAACTTATTCTCCCTAGTCCTTCATCATGGCCAGATCTAACCACAATAAAATGGAGAAGAGACCGGAGAAAATTATTCTATGGCGGCGACATCATCTCGGCCTTGATGTCACTGTTCGAAAAGAAAAGTCTCCATGTCGTCATGCCGAGGAAGTTGTTGACACCGTAGTTGTCGCCCTCATCTTCAACAGAGCCACCATGGAGAAAAACGAATCCACCTGTCTCCTCGCCCGTCATTTGAAGAGGAGGAGAAAATCTTTTTCCTATGATTTTCGCATTTGCCTAGCCCACTTATCGGCCTAATCACCGGCTTGCCTTTTTTTTCTATGTCCGTCAACCCAACCTCTCGCTTCGCCCTTTTTCTTCTTGGTTCTTCCATTGGCACACTCCTAGAGCTGCGGTCGGATAAGCACAACATGCCCAACCAATGCAGCCTCTCATGTCTTACTATTAGCGTGTGTTTGGTTTGAGGGTTGAACTGGGTTAGTTGGATCAGGCCCTTTTTTAGAGGTGTTTGGTTTGGATTCCAAATTAAGGGTTGAGTTCATCCCAGTAGGGAAAATGCCCTTAATATGCGGGTTCGTCTAATTCCTCCAAAATGGAGAAACCGATCCAACCCACTTCGTTTTCCTCAAACATGTGAACATGTGCTTTAGGCCTGAGCTGCGAGGGCACGATGCTTGAGTTCTGGAGGCGATAGCGGTCAGATTTCGGCAGCAAGGTCGGGCGGAGCTCCGGTGGCGAGGGCGCGGCGGATCACCCTAGGCGGTGTATGGGAACGAGCTCGTGGTGGAGCGGCGACGGTGGTGCTCGGGGCCATAGTGTCGGGGATGGAGCAGGCTGCACGTCATCTGGGCAGAGCGGTATCGGGCGAGGAGCCGGCGGCGTTTGCGTGATTGCGTCGGGAGAGAAGAAAGGTAGGGGAAGAAGGAAGAGAAAGAGAAAGGCAGGGGCCCACATGCCAGAATCCGCAACCCACATCCATTTGCCTTCGAACCAAATAGAAATCTAGGATAACTCCATCCCTCTAACCAAACATGAGATGGATTCGACCTTACCCAAAAAGGTGAGGTGAAACCAACCCATTCCACGTGGCTCCAAACCAAACACATGCTAACTGAGCTGCGAGCTCCATGGGCCAATGCTAAAACTAGTCTCTCTCTGGGTCACGCGCAAATGACATGATGGCATTAACGGTAGGCACTTCACTTGAGAGTTGAGACGAGGGTTTTAGATGTATTCTTTTTCTATCGTAGTCTTATGAGGATAAATATGGATGCTCTATTAGAGCCTGCAATTTTTCATAGTAAGGAAAAGAAACTGAGACAACGAAATATCATCTTTTTCAATAAAGACATTAAATATTTGCAGAACGAATACAATCATAGGTGCAATTGGGACCTTTATATATTATTGTAAGCCTAAAATCAATAATCTAAGTTGTTGCCTTGTATCACCAAGCTAATAACTGACGGTGCAACAACTTGCTGATTGCAAGTCGAGCTATGTCAGAGGCTGCTTTATTCTCGCAAATTGTCTGTTCTACCTAAACCAAATATCTTATCGATCTACTATAAATAAATAGCTTAAAAACCGTTTTCCATGGAATAGTTGAACAACGAACGAAGATGCATGGCGCAGCACCCGAGCAGCACTCTACGACGATGGTTGGGGTGGCCGGCAGGGGTTCCCGGGTTTCGTATAGTCGCAGTTGCCGTTGCCGGGACCGCCCGGCGACCCCTTGCCCTTGTCTAGCACCTGCCCCAGCTGCCAGCCGCCGTCGTCCGCCCCCCGCCGCCGCATTCAGCAACGGCCTCGCCGAGAGGATCACGTCGCAGCATTGCATCAGCAGCACGGCCACCACCACCGCCTTCACCATCGTTGCCGCCGTCGTCGATGCCATGTCGATGCTACGTTTGATTGCAAACAAGCTGGGGCTAGGTGTGCGTTGTTGCTACTTGCTAGCTAGCTGTGAGGAGTATATGTGCGCGTACGTGGAAGAAAGCGTCGAAGTGTTTGTTTTTGGTTGGAGGGAAGCATGCATGATGGCTTCCTTTATAGAGTTCGTTTCCCATATGTCTGATCAATGGCCGAACAAACATACTAGTACATTACTATGGACCGGGTACCATTTTCGAGACTTCTAAATTTTGTTCTCAGGTCAAGCCTAAGCCTAGTTACACGGTTTAATTTTCAAACTGTTGATCAGCGCGGTCCATTTGAGTTCAAATTCTGAAGGCTGAAGTCGATGCAAGTGTCGTAACGAAGGCATATGAACGAACTCCCTAGCTAGACCATATATATATATATATATATATATATATATATATATATATATATATATATATATATATATATATATATATATATATATATATATATATATATATATATATATATATATATGAACATATATAACTACTATACGAACTCCGATCCAACCGTGAAATATCCGTTTCCTCGATTCAGAAATGGTATTCGGCAAGTGTTCTAGCTTCTCATTGCCTTGTTGCTAGGGTTCGTGAATTCTCAGTCGATCTGTGCTTACGGTTGGACCGGTTCAAGCGAGAATGTTTGTGACTTTGGACACGTACGTACGGTTCGGTCGTGTATTCTATGAGTCACCGTGGACTAATCTCGATCATCATGTTCATGTCATATATCTCGATCATCGTGTTCTACGTAGGCCGTGTAGTACTGCCCTATTTCTATTGTCCATGCATTACGATCACAAGAGTAGTACTGTAGGCTGTATGTAGCTTCCGAGGATAAAGCAGCGCGCCTCCAACACATTTCTTCGATCATGTTCTCGCAGTCAAATTTTGAGTAGACCCGCGCTGATTGCATGTACTTGGACTCCGGTGCGTTACATCGGACGGTCCGGTGTAGCCGCTCAGGTCAAGCCTGAACGAATTGGATTTAATCATCTTATATTGAAATCATTAGTTTACTAGTTGTCACTTAATTAGCAAAACGTTTTTGTTCCTCGTTGGTGAGGCTTTCTTTTAGCGTTCAGGTCTTTTGTAACATTACAAACTTGTTTTCATCATAGATGTGGCTTAATTCCTTTCTTATTACTACCATGGTATGAATCAGTATGGCCTCAAGTAAATACACGTTCAGGTGTTCGTAACATTACAAAATCCCAAGCGTGGTGCGTGCATGTGTGTGCCATATATTATCAAAATTCCTTATATTGGGTAAATTAAATGTGCTTTATGAATCTACAGCTAGAAGGGACATGCAACCATTGCAAGATCATGTGGATGTCCCAGTACAACTTTTAATCTTAAAGCGGCTCTGTGGTCTTATATTGCTATTGGAAGACTCAGCTAAGGGTGTGAAAAAAGTGTCCTAGGCGCGGGGCGGAGCTCTTGGCTAGCTGGGCGTCGCCATGGCCTCATTGCTCGCCGTGTCGCACGTGTCGTCTGTCACAACCATATATAAACACGTGCCTATATATATGATGTCATCTGTCACAACAATACAAACACATGCGTGTCACACGTGTATATGACTACACGTATATAGAAGATATAAGATATAGAGACACTTGCATACAAGAGTACCAAGTTTTACCAAGAGGACTAAGAGGATGTTTGGTTGGGAGACTAAAAAGTTGCCTGGGCTAGGCAACCACTCCGGCGTTGGATTTCATCAGCTTGGGGTGGATATGTCTGCCTAGCTGTTTTCTTGCCTAGGAGGCAGCAACCAAGCATCCCCTAAGTCGTGGGTGCAGTCCCGAGATCAAAGTGAGAATATAATGCTATACACCAAAATAAAATTTTACATGGCCCGGTTTGGTTTCACCTAGCAACTATTAGATGTAGTTAAGAGAAATCAACTATTAAAGTTGCCTGATGCATCTGGGCCTTCTGCATTTTGACGGTGGACCTATCGGCCAGCGGACAGCCAATTGGCCTATCGGCCCGACTCAGAGACTTGTCGGCTCCTGGACTACCGATATGGCGGCTCCGTCGGCGGTCTAGAAGCCGATAGATCCACGCCCATACATCCAAATGCATTGCGATCGATTTCCGTTGAACACACGTAGTAAATATATATGTACGTAGATCCGCATGCAGCTAGCAAGCCAATGCAAGCAGCAGGCTGAGAATAGAAGAAGCTAGATAGCTAGCCAACTTGTGGAGCTCATTGAATTAATCATTAAAAAAATATTGTTTAAAAAAAATCTTTGTCCATGTATATTTTTCTGTTGGGCCAGCTCAGAGTATTTTTTTTATGAGCAACCTAAACTACATTTTGAGTTTTTTACCATTTATTTATATTATATTATTTGTATATTTGTTATAATTTTTTTGATAGTCGCATAGTATGTTTAATTACCAATCTAACCTTATTAAATGTATAGTATAATAACTAAAATTGTGAGCTAAATTATTGATCAAATTTTTTAAAGTTTAGTAACTCTTGATAGGTGTGCACCTCCTATAAAAGAGAATGGAGGGAGTAGTTCGTTGCCATAATAATTATTAGAGTAAAATCCACCGTGGGTGCTTGAACTTATTCGGTATTTCCAAATAAGTCCATGTATTTATAAGATCAGATTTTCGGGTCAGATCTTAAACTTGCCAAATGTATCACCAAGGTCCAAACCGGTTTTAGATCCCTGTTTTTGCACACGTGTCTCCTCAGTTCAACTGCGCAAGGCCTGACTGACCACGCACACCTCGTAAGCTGCTGCGCCCGCGGGCAACCACGAACGGGGTCGGATGCTACGCGCCCGCCGCCACCTGCCAGCGTAGCGACAGGCCCAGCCCCTAAGCCCCATCACCGTGTTGAACAGTGGGCCCACGTAGCACCCGAACACCGCCGTCTACGCGCTGCCAGAGCCGCTGTGCACCGCCATCGCCGTGCGGAGGGGAGTTCGCGTCCGTGGCGGCCACGGCGAGCACCGCGTGTAGGAGGCCCAGGAGCACGTACGCGCCCACTTCATCCCGGACGCCAAAAAACTCCACCGAGTAGGCCGCGTTGCTGCGTTGGCGTCAATGTCGCTGTACCGCTGCATCCCCATGAGCACCAGGGGGCATGGCACGGTAGACGAGGGTGATAACCAACATGGACGAGATGAGGCCCAGCGGCACGTCGTGGCCGGGGTTCTTGGCCTCCTCGGTCATGGTGGCCACCTTGTCGAACCCCGTGTAGGACCAGTACACGATGGCCGCGGCGCGGAAGACCCCAGCAGAGCCGAAGGGGAAGAAGACGGCGCGAGGTTGGCGGCCTCGAAGTGCGAGAACCCCGCGGCCAGCACGAACGCGATGATGGCGATGCCGACCACGAATGCTATCGAACTGATGGTGCACGCGCCAGACACGGCGGCGGCGCGGGAGGTGGTGCAGGGACGACAACGGCGATCGGGTCCAAAGCAGATTGAAGCCGTCAAGGGCACGTGGATGCGGAGCGTGGTACGTAGCTTCCTAGAACATATGTGTACAACCTCCATCATGGACGCTATTAGAGTATCTCCACTAGATCTACTAATACTTTATTTTAAAATTTATATACTATAGAAAATTGAGAAAACAAGGTTCTAAATTATCGTGGTGCTAATACAACAATTTGAGGAAACCTTGTCCCTTCATTAGTGAAATTCATCTATCAATCAGTTAGAATATCCTTTTCCATCTCTTCTCTCTTTTTCTTTTCCCCCACTCTCGGCCGGGCATGGGGGGCGCGCATGACCGACGCCGCCCATGCTCTCTTTCTCCTCTTCCTCCCTTTCTCGCCCAGTGTGCGAAGCCCAGTGTGCCCAAACTTGTCCATGCGGCGAGGTGGTGTGTCCGCCCACACCCCTTGCGACGCTGCCCTCGTCCGTCGGCGGTCATGTTTTCGGCTGTGCAGCAGACCTCTGCCAATGGGCGAGCGTCGAGTGTAGATGCGGGGATCCGGCGGTGGTCACAATTTGATGGAAGAAAATGGATTGAGGGGGAGGTTTTAAAAGATTGAGAAAACTATAGCCAAAGGGATTTAGAAGGGATCCGCTAAAGCTTTCTTTTGTACTTAATCCCCTTTTATCACTATTATAAAGAAAATGGATTGAGTTTTCTCAATCCGATGGAGATGCTCAGCATCCTCTCTCAGGTGGTTTGAACCTTTCCAACCACCGTTGTTTCCCCCTCTCGGGCAGCTCGGGCTCTTGTCTGGCACACGCAGAGATGCAAGAGGTTGTGCATATACTTACATATAATTTGAATAATTGTTGATTAAAATTGTATAAGTTGACTTCCCCTGTTTATTACGGTTATCATTACGAAATGGAGAGAGCAGTGCTGGGGTGGAGTATATATGTCTACTGTGTACATCGAATGCTCGTTAAGCTGTCTGTTGGAATAATGGAAGACACCCACGGCTGCTGAAGAAGTAAAACGAAGGACCGGACCTGGTCATCGTCGATCAGTTACTAGCCTTGTATTTAGTAGGCTCCAAGCCACGCGGTTCTTCCAGTCTTTCAGAATTCAGAGACAGCGCGCGGTCCATTTGAACTCAAATTCTAAAGTTTGAAGGCTGTATGAGCGTGAGCGGTTAACCAGGATGCAACGGGGACGGTAAGTGTCGTAGAAAAAGTACCTAAGCGAGCGTGCCAACACATACATGCAATTGTCCCACGCTGCCCGCTGAAATGGTTCAGTTAATCAGTTTGGCTAGGCAGGTACGGAGAAAGTCACAGTGAGTCAGTGACCACTGCGAGCTACGACAAGTGTCGCTTTTTTTTTATTTGTGCCGGTCAAACTATTTATTAAGTTTCACTGAGTTTATACAAAACATCAGCAATATTTATATCTTCAAATAAATTTATTATAAAAAATAAATTTAACCATCTATTGAACGGTAATACTGTGCTAAGGACGTCCGTCCGTCTGGACGCCCCCGTTGATGGGCCACGACACCAGTCCAACGGCCTAACTCTCCATTTGCGTATCCGCTCGCCCCGCCCCACCGTTGGATCCACCCCTGCAACGAGACAAGTAGTCAGCTCAGCTGTTTAGGGCGCTTGGCAGGGAGGGTCGTTAGGAGCCTGCCATTTCTTGCAGTTGCTTCCCGGGCCGTTTAGGACCAGCATGACCGCCAGCTCCTCCGTGCCATGCCCCGTCGTCGTCGTCGCCCTGCCGCCGTCAGCCACCGCAACCAGCAGCGGCCTCGCCGTGAGGATGACGTTGCAGAGTTGCATGAGAAGCACGGCCACCATCACCGCCCTGGCCATCATCGCCGCCGCCGTCGGTGCCATTTATTCCAATCCAGGAACGATATAGCAGATCCTTGTTAATGTAACCCGTAAGCTAGCAGTGCACACTGCACATAGCAACGTAGGTACGGTATTACTGCTAAACATGCTAAGCTATTTGGGAGGCTTGCTTGCTAGCTAGCTGGAGTACTAATGCTCGTTCAACTGACTCACTGTTGGTTTGCTGGGAGGGAAACATGCACGATGGTTGCCTTTTATAGTATCGATCGTGAGACAACATGACCAGGTGGTCACTTGTCAGTAGGTCAAGCCTTGTATACTAGTAGTAATAAAATATTTGTCAGGGTCAAGCCTAATACTACTCCGTATAAACCACGCGGTTTTCACCAGCGGTCAGTCCATTTATTTGAATGAAAATTCCTAAAAGTCAAATCTGAAGTCCGTGCTGCATGCTAACCAGGACAGCAAGACGCAAAAAGTCTAAACTGAGTGCATGCCAACACATTTGTTCCTTCCGTTGATGGCCACACGCACGAGTCTGTCAGCATGCACGTACACACATATACTAGCTATACTGTACATACTACTGCCAGTCTGTCGTGTCATCCGATCGGGTCGTATTCAATGGCGAGCCCCTGCCCTACGGAAGCAAGCAATGGAGCCCCTGCTCGGTGGCTTCGGCGACCCGGCGTTCTTGGCGGCGGTGCAGCAGCTGATGGACCTGCCCGACGAGTTGGAGCGACAGCTGAACGCGACGACGCGGGCCTACGTGCGCGACCGCCGGGCCATGGCCAACACGTACGCCCATGGACGTCAAGGAGCTGCCGTCCGGGCTGATTCTCCTAGCCGTCGACATGCCCCGGGTCAGCCTCTCCGACGTCAAGGTGTGGGTGGAGAACGGCAGACCTATCGGCCAGCGTAGAGCCGATAGGCCTGTCGGCCCGATACGGTTTACTGTTCCGGCCACTTGTCGGCTTTCGGACAGCCGATAGGAATATCGCCCGATTGGTCCTTAGACTTGTCGGCTTCTGGATTGCCGATATGTACCTGTCGTCGGTCTAGATACCGGTAGGTCCACGCCCATGCATCCAAATGACATCGATCGCAATATTTCCGTTGAACACACGTAGTAAATATATATGTAAGTAGGTCGGCATGCAGCTAGCAAGCCAATGCAAGCAGCAGGCTGAGAATCGAAGAAGCTAGATAGCTAGCCAACCTGTGGAGCCAGGGCAGCCACGGTCATCGACAATTAATCATTGAGAAAATATTATTTAAATAAAGTCTTCATTCATGTATATTTGTCCGTTGGGTCAGCTCGAGTATTTTTTATGAGCGACCCACACTACATTTTGAGTTTTTATCATTTATTTATATTATATTATTTGTATATTTGTTATATTTTTTTTATAGTCCCATAGTACGTTTAATTACCAATCTAACCTTATTAAATGTATAGTATAATTTTTAAAATTGTTAGCTAATCGTCGTCCTCGTTTGCAGGGTCCTTCCTAGCGCTATAATGTGGTGCTGTACGCACAGCAAAAGCGGCACCTGTCACCGGCTGAGAAGAGTCGGCTGGTGTCCTCAAAAAGCCAGAAGACGTGCCACCCGACTACGCCGGGAAATCGGGTTCCACCTAAGGAGTGTCCATGCAGCTCAACTTCTGAGCTAGCTTCCTGCAGCTCCGCTTCACCTTCTGCATAAATAGACGTTAAAGTTAGTGCATTTCCCAAACACCTATACACTAAAGAAACATTTTTGAAAGGACAAGTTTATTTTTACCTCCACAAAAGCCTCGAGAATGCCTGACCCCTGCCCTCTAGACTCGTGAGCGACCCAAACTACATTTTGAGTTTTTTACCATTTATTTATAATATATTATTTGTATATTTGTTATAATTTTTTTGATAGTCGCACAGTACGTTTAATTACCAATCTGACCTCATTAAACGTATAGTATAATTATTAAAATTGTTAGCTAAATTATTGATCAAAATTTTTAAAGTTTAGTAACTCTTGATAGGTGTGCACCTCCTATAAAAGAGAATGGAGGGTGTAGTTCGTTGCCATAATAATTATTAGAGTAAAATCCACCGTGGGTGCTTGAACTTATTCGGTATTTCCAAATAAGTCCATGTATTTATAAGATCAGATTTTCGGGTCAGATGTTAAACTTGCCAAATGTATCACCAAGGTCCAAACCGGTTTTAGATCCCTGTTTTTGCACACTTGTCTCAGTTCATTATATAGATCGTGAAATGTAATATCATAACAAATAAACTTTATTTGAAGATACAAATATCGATATTATTTTCTATATAACTAGTTAAATTTAAAAGAGTTTGACTCCACGAGAAATTTAACATGCTATTATTTGGTATGGAGAGTATATACTAGCATGCTGTCATATGCAACGATTGAGCCCTTTGTGCGCTGACCGATAGATTCATCGACTTCGTTTCACACAAGCCGTTAGCTACTCATTTCTGACGGTCGTTGCTCCTCGCAGCATGACACAGGGATTTTGATTTCTAAGTCGTTGCCCTCAACCACTTAGATCTGTCAACAGTTAGGACGACAGGGAGGGAGTGAGAGAGTAAGATGGAGAGGCTCTCTACCTCGTCGAGCTCGTCCGCCGTCGTCGTCAGATCTAGAAGAGGTCACCCTTAATAGTGCTCTCAGTTGTGCCCCTATAGGGCCACCGCCGTTGCATCCTCTGTCGGTCGCACGAGTGATCCACCTCGGCCTCGCCTACTCGCCATCGGGGCAGTGGCTGCCCGCCCGGCCCTGTTCACCACCATCGGTAGGTGCCAAGAGGTGGGCGCCAGGTGCACCAACCACCAATAGCAGGAGCTGGAGCAGGGAGGCACGTGGTTGCCGAGGCAGGTGCAGCTTGGGTGGAAGAGGATATGTAGACTGTAGAGAGGTGTTTGGCGGTCGAGAGAGAGGTGTGTCCGGGAGAGGGTGGAGTACGAGGCGAGGGAGTCGGGATGGAGGAAAGACAGACCGGACCAGATGGGCCTTTTACATAGGCGGAGATAGTGTAAATATTTTCCATTGGTATATTAGGGTTATATAAGAAATTTAGCACGTAGAGTTGTCTCTAAACAATGAAATTTTATTTTAGAACTTCGAAAGAGTACCTCACTAAAAAAAGAGGTATATAAGGCAGGCATTACTGATTAGCTACTATATACAAATCCCAAACTACAGAATCGAATCCATAAATACATATGCAGATTCTATTGTTTAAATAAAATTCATTGTACATCTGGATCTGGAGAGAGTAAAAAATGTTTAGAGATTGAACGAATATACAGCATTTGATGCGCGGTTGCACCTTTTTGTTCCCTATACCTGAATCCAATCCAAATCACCAAATTAATAAGGATATATATATAAACGAGCTTTTGTTGCAAGTCTACCTATGTCAGTGACTGCTCTTTGTTATCCAATGGAGGAAGTAGTTTGTTGCCATAATAATTATTAGAGTAAAATCCACCGTGGGTGCTTGAACTTATTCGGTATTTCCAAATAAGTCCATGTATTTATAAGATCAGATTTTCGGGTCAGATCTTAAACTTGCCAAATGTATCACCAAGGTCCAAACTGGTTTTAGCTTGTCTCCTCAGTTCAACTGCGCAAGGCCTGACTGACCACGCACACCTCGTAAGCTGCTGCGCCCGCGGGCAACCACGAACGGGGTTTGATGCTACGCGCCCGCCGCCACCTGCCAGCGTAGCGACAGGCCCAGCCCCTAAGCCCCATCACCGTGTTGAACAGTGGGCCCACATAGCACCCGAACACCGCCGCTGCTCTGCTACCGCCAGAGCCAGCTGCACACCGCCATCGCCGAGCGGGAGGGAGTTCGCATCCGTGGCGGCCAATGCGAGCTCGCGCGTGTAGAGGCCCAGGAGCACGACGCTGCGCCCTTTCATCCCGGACGCCAAAAAAAATCCACCGAGTAGGCGCGTTGCGCGTTGGCGTCAATGTCGCTGTACCGCTGCATCCCCACGAGCACCAGGGGGCATGACACGGTAGACGAGGGTGATAACCAACATGGGCGAGATGAGGCCCAGCGGCACGTCACGGCACCTCGGTCATGGTGGCCACCATGTCAAACCCCGTGTAGGTCCAGTACACGATGGCCGCAGCGCGGAAGGCGCCAGCAGAGCCGAAGGGGAAGAAGACGGCGCGAGGTTGGCAGGCTCAAAGTGCGAGAACCCCGTGGCCAGCACGAACGCGATGATGGCGATGCCGACCACGAATGCTATAGAGTTGATGGTGCGCGCGCTGAGACACGGCGAGCGCCGAGGTGGCGCGCGCACAGGATGACGGCGGCGATCGGGACCAGATGATTGAAGCCGTCGCGGCATCGCGTGGATGCGAGCACGGTATGTGCTTTCGTGCAAAGGGCTGATGCTGTGATGCCTCGCGTGCATCGGTGCATCAGTGCATGTGCAATGTATAGTACGTGCTCGTTTGATGCTTGTTTGCGTGACGACGATGTCGTTGGTGGTCACCGGGGACGACGACTCCAGGAGCTTCCTATCGTGCTCGGACAGCTAGGACGGGAACGAGGTGCCTTCACGTGACGGCGCAGCCGCCGTGGATGGCGGGCCGCTCTCAAGTCACTAGCCATTGTTGATCAGCAAACCCAAGATCAAGCGAGGAGCAAGAAATGGAGCTCATGCTCGGCGGCTTCGGCGACCCGGCGTTCTCGGTGGCGGTGCAGCAGCTGATGGACCTGCCCGATGAGCTAGAGCGACAGCCGACGACGCGGGACTACGTGCACGACCGTCGGGCCATGGCCAACACGTACGCCCATGGACGTCTAGGAGCTGCAGTTCGGGCCGATCGTCTTGGCTGTCGACATGCCCGTGGTCAGCCTCTCCGACGTCAAGGTCCAAGTGGAGGAGGGCAACGTGCGCCTCTCCGAGGACGCAGGCGGACCTATCGGCCCCAGCGGATAGCCGATAGGCCTATCGGCCCGATATGGTCTCTTGTGTCGTGTCCGCTCCCGGAGACTTGTCGGCTTCGATCGTCGATATGTTCTCGCGGCGATCCGAAGCCGATAGGTCTCTACTAATGACTGATAACAATGGTGATGTAACTGGGCCTGGTTCCAAAGAAACATGCACACACAGTGGTGGAATCCATATGTAGTGTATGTTGGACCACCATATTGCCAATGGCAACCCAATTGATGTATGGCTTGATTTAGAATGGCTTGAAAGGCGTGCGTAGGTTAAGTCATGATACTTAACCTCTAAGTGTTAACAAAAAAATAGAATATGAAAAACATGAACATAGACATAACAATAATTCTGAATATAAACTATGAGATCCAATTTTACTTTACCAAATCAAGCGTTGTGGTTGCACAAACTGCGCAGACGCCCTCTTTGCCAAGTCTTTGGGGCACTTTCGGCAAAAAGCCGATAAGCACTTTCGGCAAAGGCTTTGCCGAGTGCCGCTTCTCAACAAAGGTCTCTCGGCAAAGATTTTATCGGCAAAAAAATTTCTTTGCCGAGTGCCAAAAATCGACACTCGGCAAAGTCTTTGCCGAAAGTGCCAAGCTCCGCACTCGGCAAAAAAATAACTACCGTCAACATTTGACGCTGGCTTTGCCGAAAGTGCCTAGGGACCGCACTCGGCAAAATTTGAATTTTTGCCGAGAGCCAGGGCTCAGCACTCGGCAAAGAAACCATTTTTTTAAAAAATCTTTTTAAAAATAGTCTTTGCCGAGTGGTACCACCTGGCACTCGGCAAAATTGACCTCTTTGCCGAAAGTGCCAGTGGGCACTTTCGGCAAAACTGGGAAGTGGCTGTTTTTGCAACATTTTTCAGCAGCTTTGCCGAGTGCCACACCCAACACTTTCGGCAAGACTTCTTTGCCCAGTTGTTGGCACTTTCGCAAAGCTGGGAAATTTGCTATTTTTTTTGTTTGTTGCTTTCCTTCGAAAGCAAACATGCAAAACTCATATATAATACATGAGACAGCACACAGGCATTTAGCATCACACAAAACGCATACATAATCCATCACATACATCCATAATACATCACAAGCACATCCAACATCCATCACAAGCACATCCTCTGGCACATGCATATGTAAGCGAGTAATAAAAACTGCAGGTAAATCCACAAGGCGTTCCTACTATACATCTAATAGGTGAAGGATAGGTCCTAATCCCACCCGAGGATGCGTAGAAGAGGTTGGCTTCCATGGTCCGCTCCTATCCAAGACAGAATTTCGGCAGCACCTCCCTGCTGTTCTCCCAATACACGTCCTGGCAGGGAGATTGTGTATCAGGAGAACAACGAGGAGGTGGTGCCGAAAAAATGTGGACACTGATATCACATGTGATGATGTCCTGGTTTGTGAACACCATACGTGATGACGTCCTCCAAACGTTTTCAAATTTTTACCACCGCATATGCATGTGATATCACGACATCTCGCCAAGTTTCATGATTTTCGGGATTCGTTTGAATTTTATAGAATTAAATAACCACTCGCACGCAAGTTCACGACGTTGCCCCGTGAGCACGTTGATCGAAATTTGGAGACCGTTCCTAGATTTAGCATAAAGTGACACTAACAAACAAGAATAACATTTTTGGAATGGATCAAAACTATTATTCGATGCACCTGCAGTTCAAACCTACATTTTCCGGAAAATTGCAAGAAAACGAAATAAAGTGAAGAAATATAGCAAACAACAATGAAATTGTGCCAAATTTGAACATGTTGTTCATGGTACAAATACAAATCTAAGAAAAAAAAGTTGGTGGCAAAAAAAAATTATTTTGCCGAAAAGCCAGGTTTGGCACTTTCGGCAAAGTGAATATTTTGCCGAGTGCTAACCCTAGGCACTCGGTAAAGCCAATATTTTGCCGAAAAGCCAAGCGAAGGCACTTTCGGCAAAGAGGACGGCGTTAGTACCGTTCTCCCCGCGCGCCTCTTTGCCGAGTGCCCAACTTTGCCGAGTGTCTGGCACTGGGCAAAGTTTGGCTTTGCCGAGTGCCTTATTTTGCCGAGTGCCAGACACTCGGCAAAGCCCTATTTGCCGAGTGCCAAGTTTCGCTGAGTGCCCGATATTTGGCACTCGGCAAGATTTGAGCACTGGGCAAAGTCCCGGTTTCCTGTAGTGTTGTGTTGGGCAATCGTTCCATTAACAGTTGCCATATCAGTAATGCCCTCATTTAAAGCTTGTAATATGATGGATGAGAATGTATTCACAAGCATCCTTAAACAGACTATCACAACATATTTATCTGCATATCCAATGGGGTGCGCTCATCCTCATCTCCAAGATTTGCATAATCTCACCATGATTAACCTACCTAGCACCGAAAAGCCTATTTGACATTGTACTAATTGTCCATTCCATCTAGGAAATCTCTCAACATTTATATGTCATTAACCTCGAAAAAGGAGAGTGTCCCTTAGAGCCATGGGATTGGCTTTATTCGCATTGCAAGTACTAAATACCTATCACTACGTGGGCACTCGGCAAAGCCACCGTCAACGGGGCCGGCGCCGTGACGGTCGCTTTTCTTTGCCGAGTGCCCGATAAAAGACACTCGGCAAAGAGGTCTTTGCCGATCAATTTTTTGCTGAGTGTTCTTTACCGAGTGGCGCACTCGGCAAAGGCTTTGCCGAGTGCATCAGGCACTCGGCAAAGAACCCGAATCCAGTGGTGAGGGCAGCTTGTTTTTCGGTTAGTAGGATGGCTGGCCCTAGCCGCCCATAAAAAGCCTCCCTATAGTAGCGAGTGCCATTGCAAACAAATTAAAAGCTAGCAATTAATATATTAAGCGGCTAAGCTAGCCAGGACTAGGAGATTTCTTTGCTAGTAGTTTGAGTATATATATGTGTATGTACGTCAAATGATGCACAATGTTTGCCTTTTATAGTATCGTGATTCAATTCGTGACGCTTGCTAACCAGCCTCCCGGAAAGGTAAAACAAAGGACCAGGTCATCAGTTCATCAACTGTTCATTCAAGCCATGTAATATTTGTCACAGGTCAAGCCTAATACAAGTAAGGTGTCAAGCTAGCGCTACACGCGGTTTTCGTCAGCGGTCGGGCGGTCCATTTGAATTCAGATTCGTAAGTCTAATTTGAAGTCCATGCATGATAACCCCAGGTTCGAATCCGGAATCCGTATGTATGCATGCGTGGCTTTTCTTGCTTGGATTTATGAATTCTCGGTCGGTCTATATATGCATGCATGCTAATGGTTGGATTGGACCGACGATGCATGCACAGATACTAGGTACTATACTGCCATACCTTTCACGTATAGTCATCGTGTGTGTGGTCGTATTCAACGATGGAGCCCCTGCGGACGGATTCATCAAGTTCACAAGCCGCTAGTGTTCTGACCTGTTTCTTCCGGCCGTTACTGGCAATACACAGCTTCCCAGAAAGTGGCGGTGCTTGGTCAACCAGAAAGTACATGCTCCTCTCTCTCTCTCTGAATAAATAGATTCTTAGAGTTATCTTAAGTTAAACTTTTAAACTTTTACCAAATTTCTAGAAAAAAAAAACCGTTAAGATTTATGGTATCAAATTAGTATCATTAGATTTATTATCAAAAAAAATTTCGTAAAGTGTTCATTTTATGTCATAGATGTTGTTACTCTTTTCTATAAATTTAGTCAAACTTAAAAAAGTTTGACTGACACAGATCTTAGGAATTGATTTATTTAGAGATGGAGTGAGCAGTACGCATACGACAGTATTTTGGTGGCATGCAACATTCGGGTGGGGAAGAAGATAAGAGAGAGGGGGAGGTTGATGTCAAATATGAGGGGCAAAAAATTTAAAATGAGTGTTGGCTCCAACAGATAGATTGTATTTTCAAAAATTTGGGTAATGCGTTCATATTTTGACCATTTAACGAATTATATATTTATGTGTTTTAGAAAATAATAAAACTCTTTACTATTTTAGAAAATACGACCTCAGAATGAGTGTTGGCTCCAGCAGAATTGACCGAGAATCTATTCCAACAAGGCAACAAGGCTCATGTCTGACCTCAGAATCCACTGATGCAGTTGAGTATGGCCGAGGCTGTGTTATGGGCTGGGTTTTACGTACAACCACATGCGTGCTTACTTCCGACGACTCCCGGTACCAAATCCGACAGGAAAGGTGTGGTTGAGGACCGGCCGGTTGTATAACTTGTTCATGTAGTAGCAATGCACATTAACAAATAAAGGATGGTTCGAGCCACATGTTATGCATTTAGAATATTGCAAAACTAAAACATTAATAAAAGTCATTTGATATTGGAAAAGAAAGAATGTTTGTCTATAGCATAAGCGCAACTGGGAGTCTCTGGGACCTTTATTACTACTCCAATAAGCCTGAAATCAGTAACCATATATAAGTACAACTTGTGATATGTCAGACTAGTATTTTATTCTCGCATTGTCTTCTGTTCTAAATTAATTAAGTATATACCATATCGAGAAATGTACTAGTATAAACCACTTCAAAAGAATCCATTTTTCCATGCATGCATGGAACTCCATCCTTGAAAGGCATTGTAGTGTAGGCAAGCTATTTACGACGATATGATGGTTGGGGCGGGCAGCCGGGGTGCCCGGGTTTCTTCCAGCTGCAGTTGCCACCGCCCGGGCGTCTCGGTCCACCATTATTGCCCTTGTCTCAGCACCTGCATCACCATCGTCGTCCCGCCGTCCGCCCCTGCCGCCGCATGCAGCAAAGGCCTCGCCGCGACGATCACTTCGCGGCATTGCATCAGCAGCACGGCCACCACCACCGCCTTCACCATCGTTGCGGTCGTCGTCGATGCCATGTCAGTCAGACAACCAAATAATCGATCCCTGCTTGCGCAACAATCACGTATATATACCACTACTAGTGGAGAGTATGTACGTATACGTACGTAAAATGATGCGTCGAATTAAAGTGGTTTGGTTTTGTTGGAGGAACTACTAGCTAGGGAATTGAAGCATGCATGCATATGTATGATGGCTTCCTTTTATAGTTCGTTACCCCATATGCAATGTGTTCTCTGAAAAAGTACAGTAACAACTAAGGACGGGGATGGGTCAGTTCTTCTCCGCGGTCCATATTTTCGGGTCTTCTATAATTTTGTTCTCAGTTGAAGCCAAGCTACGTTACGTTGTTTTTAAATTTCAACTGTCGTTGATCACCGCGGTCCATATTTGAGTTCAATGCAATTTCCAAAGTTTGAAGTCGATGCAATTGTTCTAACGAAAGCTTATATATATGAACTAAAATTATAAGGTGCCTAGTGAGCTAGACCATGTCATATGAACATCCATAACTACTCTGATCCGACCGTGAAACATTGGTTTAATTTCCTCCTTTCACTACGAACGAGTCCCACGGAAATGGTTCAGATAGATACTCTCATGCATTGCCATGTTGTTTGGGTTAAAAATTGTGAATTCTCAGTCGATCTCGGCTACTGGTTGGACCGGTTCATTCGTGAATGTTTTGTACCTTTGAACGGTTCGGGTCGTATATAGTGATGAGTCCCCGCGGACTGATAATATTGATCCATCAATACAAGTTTATATATTATATGCGGCGGGCTTATAAGTTATATATATGCTGCTCTGATTTAAATTATTTATATTATTGTGGTATATATGTACGTAGCTTCCTAGAACATAGATTCTGGTTTTGTCTCCTTTATGTGAGTATATAAGCGTAAAGTGTGAGCACCATTTCTTAGTTTTGGACATTGAGGTCTTTTTTTTAGACGAAAAGAAGAATTATATTAGATTATAGTTGGATACATCATTACGTTACAAACACTCTGTAATACACTATATGTCCAGAATTTGATTTTCATCTAAATTATACCCACACTGTGCATTGCTCCAAATCTCAAATCCAAACCTATATAACGCTTCAGTATGGATGGCTGTATAGGCAAACACTCGTCAAAAGCACGAGAACAGATGCCCAGCGAACGACGGCCAACATTCCTGTAGGCGGACTTAGAAAGTTGTTCTTTCTTGTGTATTCGTTGTTCTTCTTTCTGCCACCGAAAAATGAGGAAGATTGATCTGAAACTTATTCTCCCTAGTCCTTCATCATGGCCAGATCTAACCACAATAAAACGGAGAAGAGACCGGAGAAAATTATTCTATGGCGGCGACATCATCTCGGCCTTGATGTCACTGTTCGAAAAGAAAAGTCTCCATGTCGTCATGCCGAGGAAGTTGTTGACACCGTAGTTGTCGCCCTCATCTTCAACAGAGCCACCATGGAGAAAACGAATCCACCCTGTCTCCTCGCCGTCGCTGAAGAGGAGGAGAAAATCTTTTTCCTATGATTTTCGTCTGTTGCCTAGCCCACTTATCGGCCTAATCACCGGCTTGCCTTTTTTCTATGTCCGTCAACCCAACCTCCCGCTCGCCCTTTCTTCTTCGGTTCTTCCATTGGCACACTCCTAGAGCTGCGGTCGGATAAGCACAACATGCCCAACCAATGCAACCTCTCATGTCTTACTATTAGCGTGTGTTTGGTTTGAGGGTTGAACTGGGTTAGTTGGATCAGGCCCTTTTTTAGAGGTGTTTGGTTTGGATTCCAAATTAAGGGTTGAGTTCATCCCAGTAGGGAAAATGCCCTTAATATGCGGGTTCGTCTAATTCCTCCAAAATGGAGAAACCGATCCAACCCACTTCGTTTTCCTCAAACATGTGAACATGTGCTTTAGGCCTGAGCTGCGAGGGCACGATGCTTGAGTTCTGGAGGCGATAGCGGTCAGATTTCGGCAGCAAGGTCGGGCGGAGCTCCGGTGGCGAGGGCGCGGCGGATCACCCTAGGCGGTGTATGGGAACGAGCTCGTGGTGGAGCGGCAACGGTGGTGCTCGGGGCCATAGTGTCGGGGATGGAGCAGGCTGCACGTCATCTGGGCAGAGCGGTATCGGGCGAGGAGCCGGCGGCGTTTGCGTGATTGCGTCGGGAGAGAAGAAAGGTAGGGGAAGAAGGAAGAGAAAGAGAAAGGCAGGGGCCCACATGCCAGAATCCGCAACCCACATCCATTTGCCTTCGAACCAAATAGAAATCTAGGATAACTCCATCCCTCTAACCAAACATGAGATGTATTCGACCTTACCCAAAAAGGTGAGGTGAAACCAACCCATTCCACGTGGCTCCAAACCAAACACATGCTAACTGAGCTGCGAGCTCCATGGGCCAATGCTAAAACTAGTCTCTCTGGGTCACGCGCAAATGACATGATGGCATTAACGGTAGGCACTTCACTTGAGAGTTGAGACGAGGGTTTTAGATGTATTCTTTTTCTATCGTAGTCTTATGAGGATAAATATGGATGCTCTATTAGAGCCTGCAATTTTTCATAGTAAGGAAAAGAAACTGAGACAACGAAATATCATCTTTTTCAATAAAGACATTAAATATTTGCAGAACGAATACAATCATAGGTGCAATTGGGACCTTTATATATTATTGTAAGCCTAAAATCAATAATCTAAGTTGTTGCCTTGTATCACCAAGCTAATAACTGACGGTGCAACAACTTGCTGATTGCAAGTCGAGCTATGTCAGAGGCTGCTTTATTCTCGCAAATTGTCTGTTCTACCTAAACCAAATATCTTATCGATCTACTATAAATAAATAGCTTAAAAAACAGTTTTTCCATGGAATAGTTGAACAACGAACGAAGATGCATGGCGCAGCACCCGAGCAGCACTCTACGACGATGGTTGGGGTGGCCGGCAGGGGTTCCCGGGTTTCGTATAGTCGCAGTTGCCGTTGCCGGGACCGCCCGGCGACCCCTTGCCCTTGTCTAGCACCTGCCCCAGCTGCCACCCGCCGTCGTCCGCCCCCGCCGCCGCATTCAGCAACGGCCTCGCCGAGAGGATCACGTCGCAGCATTGCATCAGCAGCACGGCCACCACCACCGCCTTCACCATCGTTGCCGCCGTCGTCGATGCCATGTCGATGCTACGTTTGATTGCAAACAAGCTGGGGCTAGGTGTGCGTTGTTGCTACTTGCTAGCTAGCTGTGAGGAGTATATGTGCGCGTACGTGGAAGAAAGCGTCGAAGTGTTTGTTTTTGGTTGGAGGGAAGCATGCATGATGGCTTCCTTTATAGAGTTCGTTTCCCATATGTCTGATCAATGGCCGAACAAACATACTAGTACATTACTATGGACCGGGTACCATTTTCGAGACTTCTAAATTTTGTTCTCAGGTCAAGCCTAAGCCTAGTTACACGGTTTAATTTTCAAACTGTTGATCAGCGCGGTCCATTTGAGTTCAAATTCTGAAGGCTGAAGCTGAAGTCGATGCAAGTGTCGTAACGAAGGCATATGAACGAACTCCCTATATATATATATATATATATATATATATATATATATATATATATATATATATATATATATATATATATATATATATATATATATATATATATATACGAACTCCGATCCAACCGTGAAATATCCGTTTCCTCGATTCAGAAATGGTATTCGGCAAGTGTTCTAGCTTCTCATTGCCTTGTTGCTAGGGTTCGTGAATTCTCAGTCGATCTGTGCTTACGGTTGGACCGGTTCAAGCGAGAATGTTTGTGACTTTGGACACGTACGTACGGTTCGGTCGTGTATTCTATGAGTCACCGTGGACTAATCTCGATCATCATGTTCATGTCATATATCTCGATCATCGTGTTCTACGTAGGCCGTGTAGTACTGCCCTATTTCTATTGTCCATGCATTACGATCACAAGAGTAGTACTGTAGGCTGTATGTAGCTTCCGAGGATAAAGCAGCGCGCCTCCAACACATTTCTTCGATCATGTTCTCGCAGTCAAATTTTGAGTAGACCCGCGCTGATTGCATGTACTTGGACTCCGGTGCGTTACATCGGACGGTCCGGTGTAGCCGCTCAGGTCAAGCCTGAACGAATTGGATTTAATCATCTTATATTGAAATCATTAGTTTACTAGTTGTCACTTAATTAGCAAAACGTTTTTGTTCCTCGTTGGTGAGGCTTTCTTTTAGCGTTCAGGTCTTTTGTAACATTACAAACTTGTTTTCATCATAGATGTGGCTTAATTCCTTTCTTATTACTACCATGGTATGAATCAGTATGGCCTCAAGTAAATACACGTTCAGGTGTTCGTAACATTACAAAATCCCAAGCGTGGTGCGTGCATGTGTGTGCCATATATTATCAAAATTCCTTATATTGGGTAAATTAAATGTGCTTTATGAATCTACAGCTAGAAGGGACATGCAACCAAAGCGGCTCTGATCTTATGGATGTCCCAGTACAAGCTAAATCTTAAAAAAGTGAATCTCCACTTCCTCTTATATTGCTACCTGGTGGACCCCTCATTAGGGGCATAAGGGTGTGAAAATGAAAAAAAACAACGGCGTTTTCTTCTTCCTCCGATCTCACGTGTCCTAGGCGCGGGGCGGAGCTCTTGGCTAGCTGGGCGTCGCCATGGCCTCATTGCTCGTCGTGTCGCACGTGTCGTCTGTCACAACCATATATAAACACGTGCCTATATATATGATGTCATCTGTCACAACAATACAAACACATGCGTGTCACACGTGTATATGACTACACGTATATAGAAGATATAAGATATAGAGACACTTGCATACAAGAGTAACAAGTTTTACCAAGAGGACTAAGAGGCTGTTTGGTTGGGAGACTAAAAAGTTGCCTGGGCTAGGCAACCACTCCGGCGTTGGATTTCATCAGCTTGGGGTGGATATGTCTGCCTAGCTGTTTTCTTGCCTGGGAGGCAGCAACCAAGCATCCCCTAAGTTGTGGGTGCAGTCCCGAGATCAAAGTGAGAATATAATGCTATACACCAAAATAAAATTTTACATGGCCCGGTTTGGTTTCACCTAGCAACTATTAGATGTAGTTAAGAGAAATCAACTATTAAAGTTGCCTGATGCATCTGGGCCTTCTGCATTTTGACGGTGGACCTATCGGCCAGTGGACAGCCAATTGGCCTATCGGCCCGACTCAGAGACTTGTCGGCTCCTGGACTACCGATATGGCGGCTCCGTCGGCGGTCTAGAAGCCGATAGATCCACGCCCATACATCCAAATGCATTGCGATCGATTTCCGTTGAACACACGTAGTAAATATATATGTACGTAGATCCGCATGCAGCTAGCAAGCCAATGCAAGCAGCAGGCTGAGAATAGAAGAAGCTAGATAGCTAGCCAACTTGTGGAGCTCATTGAATTAATCATTAAAAAAATATTGTTTAAAAAAAATCTTTGTCCATGTATATTTTTCTGTTGGGCCAGCTCAGAGTATTTTTTTATGAGCAACCTAAACTACATTTTGAGTTTTTTACCATTTATTTATATTATATTATTTGTATATTTGTTATAATTTTTTTGATAGTCGCATAGTATGTTTAATTACCAATCTAACCTTATTAAATGTATAGTATAATAACTAAAATTGTGAGCTAAATTATTGATCAAATTTTTTAAAGTTTAGTAACTCTTGATAGGTGTGCACCTCCTATAAAAGAGAATGGAGGAGTAGTTCGTTGCCATAATAATTATTAGAGTAAAATCCACATGTGGGTGCTTGAACTTATTCGGTATTTCCAAATAAGTCCATGTATTTATAAGATCAGATTTTCGGGTCAGATCTTAAACTTGCCAAATGTATCACCAAGGTCCAAACCGGTTTTAGATCCCTGTTTTTGCACACGTGTCTCCTCAGTTCAACTGCAAGCGCAAGGCCTGACTGACCACGCACACCTCGTAAGCTCCTGCGCGCGCCACGGCAAACCACGAACGGGGTCGGATGCTACGCGCCCGCCGCCACCTGCCAGCGTAGCGACAGGCCCAGCCCCTAAGCCCCCATCACCGTGTTGAACAGTGGGCCCGCGTAGCACCCGGACACCGCCGTCTACGCTCTGCCAGAGCCGCTGTGCACCGCCATCGTCGTGCGGAGGGGAGTTCGCGTCCGTGGCGGCCACGGCGAAACACCGCGTAGTAGGAGGCCCAGGAGCACGTACGCGCCCACTTCATCCCGGACGCCAAAAAACTCCACCGAGTAGGCCGCGTTGCTGCGTTGGCGTCAATGTCGCTGTACCGCTGCATCCCCACGAGCACCAGGGGGCATGGCACGGTAGACGAGGGTGATAACCAACATGGACGAGATGAGGCCCAGCGGCATGTCGCGGCCGGGGTTCTTGGCCTCCTCGGTCATGGTGGCCACCTTGTCGAACCCCGTGTAGGACCAAGACACGGCGATGCAGCGGCGCTGAAGACCCCAAAGAGCCGAAGGGGAAGAAGAAGACGGCGCGAGGTTGGCGGCCTCGGCGTCGAGAACCCCGCGCCAAGCACGAACGCGCTGGCGATGGCGATGCCGACCACGAATGCTATCGAACTGATGGTGCACGCGCCAGACACGGCGAGCGCGGAGGTGGTGCACAGGACGACAACGGCGATCGGGTCCAGCAGATTGAAGCCGTCGCGGGCACGTGGATGCGGAGCGTGGTACGTAGCTTCCTAGAACATATGTGTACAACCTCCACTGCGGACGCTATTAGAGTATCTCCACTAGATCTACTAATACTTTATTTTAAAATTTATATACTATAGAAAATTGAGAAAACAAGGTTCTAAATTATCAGGGTGCTAATACAACAATTTGAGGAAACCTTGTCCCCTTCATTAGTGAAATTCATCTATCAATCAGTTAGAATATCCTTTTCCATCTCTTCTCTCTTTCCTTTTCCCCCACTCTCGGCCGGGCATGGGGGGCACGCATGACCGACGCTCGCCCATGCTCTTTCTCCTCTTCCTCCCTTTCTCGCCCAGGTGTGCGAAGCCCCAGTGTGCCCAGAACTTGTCCATGCGGCGAGGTGGTGTGTCCGGCCCACACCCTTGCGACGCTGCCCTCGTCCGTGCGGTCATGTTTTTTTTGGCATGCAGCAGACCTCTGCCAATGGGCGAGCGTCGAGTGTAGATGCGGGGATCCGGCGGTGGTCACAATTTGATGGAAGAAAATGGATTGAGGGGGAGGTTTTAAAAGATTGAGAAAACTATAGCCAAAGGGATTTAGAAGGGATCCGCTAAAGCTTTCT
Source organism: Miscanthus lutarioriparius (assembly GCA_904845875.1). NCBI lineage: Eukaryota > Viridiplantae > Streptophyta > Magnoliopsida > Poales > Poaceae > Miscanthus > Miscanthus lutarioriparius. The sequence goes on from CAJGYO010000001.1 coordinate 8,349,890, forward strand.
TTTGTACTTAATCCCCTTTTATCACTATTATAAAGAAAATGGATTGAGTTTTCTCAATCCGATGGAGATGCTCAGCATCCTCTCTCAGGTGGTTTGAACCTTTCCAACCACCGTTGTTTCCCCCTCTCGGGCAGCTCGGGCTCTTGTCTGGCACACGCAGAGATGCAAGAGGTTGTGCATATACTTACATATAATTTGAATAATTGTTGATTAAAATTGTATAAGTTGACTTCCCCTGTTTATTACGGTTATCATTACGAAATGGAGAGAGCAGTGCTGGGGTGGAGTATATATGTCTACTGTGTACATCGAATGCTCGTTAAGCTGTCTGTTGGAATAATGGAAGACACCCACGGCTGCTGAAGAAGTAAAACGAAGGACCGGACCTGGTCATCGTCGATCAGTTACTAGCCTTGTATTTAGTAGGCTCCAAGCCACGCGGTTCTTCCAGTCTTTCAGAATTCAGAGACAGCGCGCGGTCCATTTGAACTCAAATTCTAAAGTTTGAAGGCTGTATGAGCGTGAGCGGTTAACCAGGATGCAACGGGGACGGTAAGTGTCGTAGAAAAAGTACCCTAGCGAGCGTGCCAACACATACATGCAATTGTCCCACGCTGCCCGCTGAAATGGTTCAGTTAATCAGTTTGGCTAGGCAGGTACGGAGAAAGTCACAGTGAGTCAGTGACCACTGCGAGCTACGACAAGTGTCGCTTTTTTTTTATTTGTGCCGGTCAAACTATTTATTAAGTTTCACTGAGTTTATACAAAACATCAGCAATATTTATATCTTCAAATAAATTTATTATAAAAATAAATTTAACCATCTATTGAACGGTAATACTGTGCTAAGGACGTCCGTCCGTCTGGACGCCCCGTTGATGGGGGCCACGACACCGGTCCAACGGCCTAACTCTCCATTTGCGTATCCGCTCGCCCCGCCCCACCGTTGGATCCACCCCTGCAACGAGACAAGTAGTCAGCTCAGCTGTTTAGGGCGCTTGGCAGGGAGGGTCGTTAGGAGCCTGCCATTTCTTGCAGTTGCTTCCCGGGCCGTTTAGGACCAGCATGACCGCCAGCTCCTCCGTGCCATGCCCCGTCGTCGTCGTCGCCCTGCCGCCGTCAGCCACCGCAACCAGCAGCGGCCTCGCCGTGAGGATGACGTTGCAGAGTTGCATGAGAAGCACGGCCACCATCACCGCCCTGGCCATCATCGCCGCCGCCGTCGGTGCCATTTATTCCAATCCAGGAACGATATAGCAGATCCTTGTTAATGTAACCCGTAAGCTAGCAGTGCACACTGCACATAGCAACGTAGGTACGGTATTACTGCTAAACATGCTAAGCTATTTGGGAGGCTTGCTTGCTAGCTAGCTGGAGTACTAATGCTCGTTCAACTGACTCACTGTTGGTTTGCTGGGAGGGAAACATGCACGATGGTTGCCTTTTATAGTATCGATCGTGAGACAACATGACCAGGTGGTCACTTGTCAGTAGGTCAAGCCTTGTATACTAGTAGTAATAAAATATCTGTCAGGGTCAAGCCTAATACTACTCCGTATAAACCACGCGGTTTTCACCAGCGGTCAGTCCATTTATTTGAATGAAAATTCCTAAAAGTCAAATCTGAAGTCCGTGCTGCATGCTAACCAGGACAGCAAGACGCAAAAAGTCTAAACTGAGTGCATGCCAACACATTTGTTCCTTCCGTTGATGGCCACACGCACGAGTCTGTCAGCATGCACGTACACACATATACTAGCTATACTGTACATACTACTGCCAGTCTGTCGTGTCATCCGATCGGGTCGTATTCAATGGCGAGCCCCTGCCCTACGGAAGCAAGCAATGGAGCCCCTGCTCGGTGGCTTCGGCGACCCGGCGTTCTTGGCGGCGGTGCAGAAGCTGATGGACCTGCCCGACGAGCTGGAGCGACAGCTGAACGCGACGACGCGGGCCTACGTGCGCGACCGCCGGGCCATGGCCAACACGTACGCCCATGGACGTCAAGGAGCTGCCGTCCGGGCCGATTCTCCTAGCCGTCGACATGCCCCGGGTCAGCCTCTCCGACGTCAAGGTGTGGGTGGAGGACAGCAGACCTATCGGCCAGCGTAGAGCCGATAAGCCTGTCAGCCCGATACGGTTTACTGTTCCGGCCACTTGTCGGTTGTCAGACAGCCGATAGGAATATCGGCCCGATTGGTCCTTAGACTTGTCGGCTTCTGGATTGCCGATATGTACCTGTCGTCGGTCTAGATACCGGTAGGTCCACGCCCATGCATCCAAATGACATCGATCGCAATATTTCCGTTGAACACACGTGGTAAATATATATGTAAGTAGGTCGGCATGCAGCTAGCAAGCCAATGCAAGCAGCAGGCTGAGAATCGAAGCTAGATAGCTAGCCAACCTGTGGAGCCAGGGCAGCCACGGTCATCGACAATTAATCATTGAGAAAATATTATTTAAAAAAAGTCTTCATTCATGTATATTTGTCCGTTGGGTCAGCTCGAGTATTTTTTATGAGCGACCCACACTACATTTTGAGTTTTTATCATTTATTTATATTATATTATTTGTATATTTGTTATAATTTTTTTATAGTCCCATAGTACGTTTAATTACCAATCTAACCTTATTAAATGTATAGTATAATTTTTAAAATTGTTAGCTAAATTATTGAACAAATTTTTAAAATTATTAGCTAATCGTCGTCCTCGCTTGCAGGGGTCCTTCCTAGCGCTATAATGTGGTGTCAGACGACAAAAAAAAAGCTGGCACTGTCACCGGGCCGAGAAGAGTCGGTCGGTGTCCTCAAAAAGCCGAAGACGTGCCACCCCCGACTCACTGCCGGGAAATCGGGTTCCACCTAAGGAGTGTCCATGCAGCTCAACTTCGAGCTAGCTTCCTGCAGCTCCGCTTCACCTTCTCGTGATAAATAGACGTTAAAGTTAGTGCATTTCCCAAACACCTATACACTAAAGAAACATTTTTGAAAGGACAAGTTTATTTTTACCTCCACAAAAGCCTCGAGAATGCCTGACCCCTGCCCTCTAGACTCGTGAGCGACCCAAACTACATTTTGAGTTTTTTACCATTTATTTATAATATATTATTTGTATATTTGTTATAATTTTTTTGATAGTCGCACAGTACGTTTAATTACCAATCTGACCTCATTAAACGTATAGTATAATTATTAAAATTGTTAGCTAAATTATTGATCAAAATTTTTAAAGTTTAGTAACTCTTGATAGGTGTGCACCTCCTATAAAAGAGAATGGAGGGTGTAGTTCGTTGCCATAATAATTATTAGAGTAAAATCCACCGTGGGTGCTTGAACTTATTCGGTATTTCCAAATAAGTCCATGTATTTATAAGATCAGATTTTCGGGTCAGATGTTAAACTTGCCAAATGTATCACCAAGGTCCAAACCGGTTTTAGATCCCTGTTTTTGCACACTTGTCTCAGTTCATTATATAGATCGTGAAATGTAATATCATAACAAATAAACTTTATTTGAAGATACAAATATCGATATTATTTTCTATATAACTAGTTAAATTTAAAAGAGTTTGACTCCACGAGAAATTTAACATGCTATTATTTGGTATGGAGAGTATATACTAGCATGCTGTCATATGCAACGATTGAGCCCTTTGTGCGCTGACCGATAGATTCATCGACTTCGTTTCACACAAGCCGTTAGCTACTCATTTCTGACGGTCGTTGCTCCTCGCAGCATGACACAGGGATTTTGATTTCTAAGTCGTTGCCCTCAACCACTTAGATCTGTCAACAGTTAGGACGACAGGGAGGGAGTGAGAGAGTAAGATGGAGAGGCTCTCTACCTCGTCGAGCTCGTCCGCCGTCGTCGTCAGATCTAGAAGAGGTCACCCTTAATAGTGCTCTCAGTTGTGCCCCTATAGGGCCACCGCCGTTGCATCCTCTGTCGGTCGCACGAGTGATCCACCTCGGCCTCGCCTACTCGCCATCGGGGCAGTGGCTGCCCGCCCGGCCCTGTTCACCACCATCGGTAGGTGCCAAGAGGTGGGCGCCAGGTGCACCAACCACCAATAGCAGGAGCTGGAGCAGGGAGGCACGTGGTTGCCGAGGCAGGTGCAGCTTGGGTGGAAGAGGATATGTAGACTGTAGAGAGGTGTTTGGCGGTCGAGAGAGAGGTGTGTCCGGGAGAGGGTGGAGTACGAGGCGAGGGAGTCGGGATGGAGGAAAGACAGACCGGACCAGATGGGCCTTTTACATAGGTGGAGATAGTGTAAATATTTTCCATTGGTATATTAGGGTTATATAAGAAATTTAGCACGTAGAGTTGTCTCTAAACAATGAAATTTTATTTTAGAACTTCGAAAGAGTACCTCACTAAAAAAAGAGGTATATAAGGCAGGCATTACTGATTAGCTACTATATACAAATCCCAAACTACAGAATCGAATCCATAAATACATATGCAGATTCTATTGTTTAAATAAAATTCATTGTACATCTGGATCTGGAGAGAGTAAAAAATGTTTAGAGATTGAACGAATATACAGCATTTGATGCGCGGTTGCACCTTTTTGTTCCCTACACCTGAATCCAATCCAAATCACCAAATTAATAATGATATATATATAAACGAGCTTTTGTTGCAAGTCTACCTATGTCAGTGACTGCTCTTTGTTATCCAATGGAGGGAGTAGTTTGTTGCCATAATAATTATTAGAGTAAAATCCACCGTGGGTGCTTGAACTTATTCGGTATTTCCAAATAAGTCCATGTATTTATAAGATCAGATTTTCGGGTCAGATCTTAAACTCTTAAACTTGCCAAATGTATCACCAAGGTCCAAACTGGTTTTAGATCCCTGTTTTTGCACACTTGTCTCCTCAGTTCAACTGCGCAAGGCCTGACTGACCACACACCTCGTAAGCTGCTGCGCCCGCGGGCAACCACGAACGGGATCTGATGCTACGCGCCCGCCGCCACCTGCCAGCGTAGCGACAGGCCCAGCCCCTAAGCCCCATCACCGTGTTGAACAGTGGGCCCACATAGCACCCGAACACCGCCGTCTACGCGCTGCCAGAGCCGCTGTGCACCGCCATCGTCGTGCGGAGGGGAGTTCGCGTCCGTGGCGGCCAATGCGAGCACCGCGTGTAGGAGGCCCAGGAGCACGTACGCGCCCACTTCATCCCGGACGCCAAAAAACTCCACCGAGTAGGCCGCGTTGCTGCGTTGGCGTCAATGTCGCTGTACCGCTGCATCCCCACGAGCACCATGGGGCATGACACAGTAGACAAGGGTGATAACCAACATGGGCGAGATGAGGCCCAGCGGCACGTCGACGGCACCTCGGTCATGGTGGCCACCATGTCAAACCCCGTGTAGGTCCAGTACACGATGGCCGCAGCGCGGAAGGCGCCAGCAGAGCCGAAGGGGAAGAAGACGGCGCGAGGTTGGCAGGCTCAAAGTGCGAGAACCCCGTGGCCAGCACGAACGCGATGATGGCGATGCCGACCACGAATGCTATAGAGTTGATGGTGCGCGCGCTAGACACGGCGAGCGCGAAGGTGGCGCACAGGATGACGACGGCGATCGGGACCAGCAGATTGAAGCCGTCGCGGGCACGTGGATGCGGAGCACGGTATGTGCTCGTGCAAAGGGCTGATGCTGTGATGCCTGCGTGCATCAGTGCATCAGTGCATGTGCAATGTATAGTACGTGCTCGTTTGATGCTTGTTTGCGTGACGACGATGTCGTTGGTGGTCACCGGGGACGACGACTCCAGGAGCTTCCTATCGTGCTCGGACAGCCAGGACTGGAACGAGGTGCCTTCACGTGACGGCGCAGCCGCCGTGGATGGCGGGCCGCTGCCGCTCTCAAGTCACCAGCCATTGTTGATCAGCAAACCCAAGATCAAGCGAGGAGCAAGAAATGGAGCTCATGCTCGGCGGCTTCGGCGACCCGGCGTTCTCGGTGGCGGTGCAGCAGCTGATGGACCTGCCCGATGAGCTAGAGCGACAGCCGACGACGCGGGACTACGTGCACGACCGTCGGGCCATGGCCAACACGTACGCCCATGGACGTCTAGGAGCTGCAGTTCGGGCCGATCGTCTTGGCTGTCGACATGCCCGTGGTCAGCCTCTCCGACGTCAAGGTCCAAGTGGAGGAGGGCAACGTGCGCCTCTCCGAGGACGGCGGACCTATCGGCCAGCGGATAGCCGATAGGCCTATCGGCCCGATATGGTCTCATCGTGTCGTGTCCGCCCGGAGACTTGTCGGCTTCGGATCGTCGATATGTTCTGCTCGGCGATCCGTAAGCCGATAGGTCTCTACTAATGACTGATAACAATGGTGATGTAACTGGGCCTGGTTCCAAAGAAACATGCACACAGTAGTGGAATCCATATGTAGTGTATGTTGGACCACCATATTGCCAATGGCAACCCAATTGATGTATGGCTTGATTTAGAATGGCTTGAAAGCTGTGCGTAGGTTAAGTCATGATACTTAACCTCTAAGTGTTAACAAAAAAATAGAATATGAAAAACATGAACATAGACATAACAATAATTCTGAATATAAACTATGAGATCCAATTTTACTTTACCAAATCAAGCGTTGTGGTTGCACAACTGCAGACGCCCTCTTTGCCAAGTGCTGGGGGCACTCGGCAAAGCCAGCCAAGCACTCGGCAAAGGCTTTGCCGAGTGCCGCACTCGGCAAAGGTCTCTCGGCAAAGATTTTATCGGCAAAAATTTCTTTGCTGAGTGCCAAAAATCGACACTCGGCAAAGTCTTTGCCGAGTGCCAAGCCCGCACTCGGCAAAAAAATAACTACCGTCAACATTTGACGCCGGCTTTGCCGAAAGTGCCTAGGGACCGCACTTTCGGCAAAATTTGAATTTTGCCGAGAGCCAGGGCTCAAAGACTTTCGAAAAAAGAAACCATTTTTTTAAAAAAATCTTTTTAAAATAGTCTTTGCCGAGTGGTACCACCGCACTCGGCAAAATTGACCTCTTTGCCGAAAGTGCCAGGCTGTGGCACTTTCGGCAAATTTTTTCGGGGAGTGCCACACCCCGCACTGTTTTTGCCCAGCATTTTTTTCCAGCTTTGAATTTTTTTGTTTGTTGCTTTCCTTCCGAAAGCAAACATGCAAAACTCATATATAATACATGAGACAAAGACACGCATTTAGCATCACACAAAACGACTTCTTACATCCATAATACCAACAAGTTGGCCTCCGCACATGCATATGTAAGTGAGTAAGAGGTTGGCTTCATCTATGGTCCGCTCCTATCCTAATCCCACCCGAGGATGCGTAGATTTGGCTTCCATGGTCCGCTCCTATCCAAGACAGAATTTCGGCAGCACCTCCTGCTGTTCTCCCAATACACGTCCTGGCAGGGAGATTGTGTATCAGGAGAACAACGAGGAGGTGGTGCCGAAAAAATGTGGACACTGATATCACATATGATGATGTCCTGGTTTGTGAACACCATACGTGATGACGTCCTCCAAACGTTTTCAAATTTTTACCACCGCATATGCATGTGATATCACGACATCTCGCCAAGTTTCATGATTTTCGGGATTCGCTTTGAATTTTATAGAATTAAATAACCACTGCACGCAAGTTCGCGACGTTGCCCGTGAGCACGCGTTGATCGAAATTTGGAGACAGTTCCTAGATTTAGCATAAAGTGACACTAACAAACAAGAATAACATTTTTGGAATGGATCAAAACTATTATTCGATGCACCTGCAGTTCAAACCTACATTTTCCGGAAAATTGCAAGAAAACGAAATAAAGTGAAGAAATATAGCAAACAACAATGAAATTGTGCCAAATTTGAACATGTTGTTCATGGTACAAATACAAATCTAAGAAAAAAAAGTTGGTGGCAAAAAAAAAATTATTTTGCCGAGTGCCAAGGTTTGGCACTCGGCAAAGTGAATATTTTGCCGAGTGCTAACCCTAGGCACTCGGTAAAGCCAATATTTTGCCGAGTGCCAAGCGAAGGCACTCGCAAAGAAGAGGACGGCGTTAGTACCGTTCTCCCCCGGCGCCTCTTTGCCGAAAGTGCCCAACTTTGCCGAAAGTCCGCACATTTGGGCAAAGTTTGGCTTTGCCGAGTGCCTTATTTTGCCGAAAGCCCGACACTCGGCAAAGCCCTATTTGCCGAGTGCCAAGTTTCGCCGAGTGCGGCACTCGGCAAAGGTGGCCTTTGCCGAGTGCTCGATATTTGGCACTCGGCAAAGATTTGAGCACTGGGCAAAGTCCCGGTTTCCTGTAGTGTTGTGTTGGGCAATCGTTCCATTAACAGTTGCCATATCAGTAATGCCCTCATTTAAAGCTTGTAATATGATGGATGAGAATGTATTCACAAGCATCCTTAAACAGACTATCACAACATATTTATCTGCATATCCAATGGGGTGCGCTCATCCTCATCTCCAAGATTTGCATAATCTCACCATGATTAACCTACCTAGCACCGAAAAGCCTATTTGACATTGTACTAATTGTCCATTCCATCTAGGAAATCTCTCAACATTTATATGTCATTAACCTCGAAAAAGGAGAGTGTCCCTTAGAGCCATGGGATTGGCTTTATTCGCATTGCAAGTACTAAATACCTATCACTACGTGGGCACTCGGCAAAGCCACCGTCAACGGGGCCGGCGCCGTGACGGTCGCTTTTCTTTGCCGAGTGCCCGATAAAAGACACTCGGCAAAGAGGTCTTTGCCGATCAATTTTTTGCTGAGTGTTCTTTGCCGAGTGGCGCACTCGGCAAAGGCTTTGCCGAGTGCATCAGGCACTCGGCAAAGAACCCGAATCCAGTAGTGAGGGCAGCTTGTTTTTCGGTTAGTAGGATGGCTGGCCCTAGCCGCCCATAAAAAGCCTCCCTATAGTAGCGAGTGCCATTGCAAACAAATTAAAAGCTAGCAATTAATATATTAAGCGGCTAAGCTAGCCAGGACTAGGAGATTTCTTTGCTAGTAGTTTGAGTATATATATGTGTATGTACGTCAAATGATGCACAATGTTTGCCTTTTATAGTATCGTGATTCAATTCGTGACGCTTGCTTAACCAGCCTCCCGGAAAGGTAAAACAAAGGACCAGGTCATCAGTTCATCAACTGTTCATTCAAGCCATGTAATATTTGTCACAGGTCAAGCCTAATACAAGTAAGGTGTCAAGCTAGCGCTACACGCGGTTTTCGTCAGCGGTCGGGCGGTCCATTTGAATTCAGATTCGTAAGTCTAATTTGAAGTCCATGCATGATAACCCCAGGTTCGAATCCGGAATCCGTATGTATGCATGCGTGGCTTTTCTTGCTTGGATTTATGAATTCTCGGTCGGTCTATATATGCATGCATGCTAATGGTTGGATTGGACCGACGATGCATGCACAGATACTAGGTACTATACTGCCATACCTTTCACGTATAGTCATCGTGTGTGTGGTCGTATTCAACGATGGAGCCCCTGCGGACGGATTCATCAAGTTCACAAGCCGCTAGTGTTCTGACCTGTTTCTTCCGGCCGTTACTGGCAATACACAGCTTCCCAGAAAGTGGCAGTGCTTGGTCAACCAGAAAGTACATGCTCCTCTCTCTCTCTCTGAATAAATAGATTCTTAGAGTTATCTTAAGTAAAACTTTTAAACTTTAACAAATTTCTAGAAAAAAACCGTTAAGATTTATGGTATCAAATTAGTATCATTAGATTTATTATCAAAAAAAATTTCGTAAAGTGTTCATTTTATGTCATAGATGTTGTTACTCTTTTCTATAAATTTAGTCAAACTTAAAAAAGTTTGACTGACACAGATCTTAGGAATTGATTTATTTAGAGATGGAGTGAGCAGTACGCATACGACAGTATTTTGGTGGCATGCAACATTCGGGTGGGGAAGAAGATAAGAGAGAGGGGGAGGTTGATGTCAAATATGAGGGGCAAAAAATTTAAAATGAGTGTTGGCTCCAACAGATAGATTGTATTTTCAAAAATTTGGGTAATGCGTTCATATTTTGACCATTTAACGAATTATATATTTATGTGTTTTAGAAAATAATAAAACTCTTTACTATTTTAGAAAATACGACCTCAGAATGAGTGTTGGCTCCAGCAGAATTGACCGAGAATCTATTCCAACAAGGCAACAAGGCTCATGTCTGACCTCAGAATCCACTGATGCAGTTGAGTATGGCCGAGGCTGTGTTATGGGCTGGGTTTTACGTACAACCACATGCGTGCTTACTTCCGACGACTCCCGGTACCAAATCCGACAGGAAAGGTGTGGTTGAGGACCGGCCGGTTGTATAACTTGTTCATGTAGTAGCAATGCACATTAACAAATAAAGGATGGTTCGAGCCACATGTTATGCATTTAGAATATTGCAAAACTAAAACATTAATAAAAGTCATTTGATATTGGAAAAGAAAGAATGTTTGTCTATAGCATAAGCGCAACTGGGAGTCTCTGGGACCTTTATTACTACTCCAATAAGCCTGAAATCAGTAACCATATATAAGTACAACTTGTGATGTCAGACTAGTATTTTATTCTCGCATTGTCTTCTGTTCTAAATTAATTAAGTATATACCATATCGAGAAATGTACTAGTATAAACCACTTCAAAAGAATCCATTTTTCCATGCATGCATGGAACTCCATCCTTGAAAGGCATTGTAGTGTAGGCAAGCTATTTACGACGATATGATGGTTGGGGCGGGCAGCCGGGGTGCCCGGGTTTCTTCCAGCTGCAGTTGCCACCGCCCGGGCGTCTCGGTCCACCATTATTGCCCTTGTCTAGCACCTGCATCACCATCGTCGTCCCGCCGTCCGCCCCTGCCGCCGCATGCAGCAAAGGCCTCGCCGCGACGATCACTTCGCGGCATTGCATCAGCAGCACGGCCACCACCACCGCCTTCACCATCGTTGCGGTCGTCGTCGATGCCATGTCAGTCAGACAACCAAATAATCGATCCCTGCTTGCGCAACAATCACGTATATATACCACTACTAGTGGAGAGTATGTACGTATACGTACGTAAAATGATGCGTCGAATTAAAGTGGTTTGGTTTTTGTTGGAGGGAACTACTAGCTAGGGAATTGAAGCATGCATGCATATGTATGATGGCTTCCTTTTATAGTTCGTTACCCCATATGCAATGTGTTCTCTGAAAAAGTACAGTAACAACTAAGGACGGGGATGGGTCAGTTCTTCTCCGCGGTCCATATTTGAGTTCAATGCAATTTCCAAAGTTTGAAGTCGATGCAATTGTTCTAACGAAAGCTTATATATATGAACTAAAATTATAAGGTGCCTAGTGAGCTAGACCATGTCATATGAACATCCATAACTACTCTGATCCGACCGTGAAACATTGGTTTAATTTCCTCCTTTCACTACGAACGAGTCCCACGGAAATGGTTCAGATAGATACTCTCATGCATTGCCATGTTGTTTGGGTTAAAAATTGTGAATTCTCAGTCGATCTCGGCTACTGGTTGGACCGGTTCATTCGTGAATGTTTTGTACCTTTGAACGGTTCGGGTCGTATATAGTGATGAGTCCCCGCGGACTGATAATATTGATCCATCAATACAAGTTTATATATTATATGCGGCGGGCTTATAAGTTATATATATGCTGCTCTGATTTAAATTATTTATATTATTGTGGTATATATATGTACGTAGCTTCCTAGAACATAGATTCTGGTTTTGTCTCCTTTATGTGAGTATATAAGCGTAAAGTGTGAGCACCATTTCTTAGTTTTGGACATTGAGGTCTTTTTTTAGACGAAAGAAGAATTATATTAGAATATAGTTGGATACATCATTACGTTACAAACACTCTGTAATACACTATATGTCCAGAATTTGATTTTCATCTAAATTATACCCACACTGTGCATTGCTCCAAATCTCAAATCCAAACCTATATAACGCTTCGTATGGATGGCTGTATAGGCAAACACTCGTCAAAAAGCCTGAGAACAGATGCCCAGCGAACGACGGCCAATATTCCTGTAGGCGGACTTAGAAAGTTGTTCTTTCTTGTGTATTCGTTGTTCTTCTTTCTGCCACCGAAAAATGAGGAAGATTGATCTGAAACTTATTCTCCCTAGTCCTTCATCATGGCCAGATCTAACCACAATAAAACGGAGAAGAGACCGGAGAAAATTATTCTATGGCGGCGACATCATCTCGGCCTTGATGTCACTGTTCGAAAAGAAAAGTCTCCATGTCGTCATGCCGAGGAAGTTGTTGACACCGTAGTTGTCGCCTCATCTTCAACAGAGCCACCATGGAGAAAACGAATCCACCCTGTCTCCTCGCCGTCGCTGAAGAGGAGGAGAAAATCTTTTTCCTATGATTTTCGTCTGTTGCCTAGCCCACTTATCGGCCTAATCACCGGCTTGCCTTTTTTCTATGTCCGTCAACCCAACCTCTCGCTCGCCCTTTCTTCTTCGGTTCTTCCATTGGCACACTCCTAGAGCTGCGGTCGGATAAGCACAACATGCCCAACCAATGCAGCCTCTCATGTCTTACTATTAGCGTGTGTTTGGTTTGAGGGTTGAACTGGGTTAGTTGGATCAGGCCCTTTTTTAGAGGTGTTTGGTTTGGATTCCAAATTAAGGGTTGAGTTCATCCCAGTAGGGAAAATGCCCTTAATATGCGGGTTCGTCTAATTCCTCCAAAATGGAGAAACCGATCCAACCCACTTCGTTTTCCTCAAACATGTGAACATGTGCTTTAGGCCTGAGCTGCGAGGGCACGATGCTTGAGTTCTGGAGGCGATAGCGGTCAGATTTCGGCAGCAAGGTCGGGCGGAGCTCCGGTGGCGAGGGCGCGGCGGATCACCCTAGGCGGTGTATGGGAACGAGCTCGTGGTGGAGCGGCGACGGTGGTGCTCGGGGCCATAGTGTCGGGGATGGAGCAGGCTGCACGTCATCTGGGCAGAGCGGTATCGGGCGAGGAGCCGGCGGCGTTTGCGTGATTGCGTCGGGAGAGAAGAAAGGTAGGGGAAGAAGGAAGAGAAAGAGAAAGGCAGGGGCCCACATGCCAGAATCCGCAACCCACATCCATTTGCCTTCGAACCAAATAGAAATCTAGGATAACTCCATCCCTCTAACCAAACATGAGATGGATTCGACCTTACCCAAAAAGGTGAGGTGAAACCAACCCATTCCACGTGGCTCCAAACCAAACACATGCTAACTGAGCTGCGAGCTCCATGGGCCAATGCTAAAACTAGTCTCTCTGGGTCACGCGCAAATGACATGATGGCATTAACGGTAGGCACTTCACTTGAGAGTTGAGACGAGGGTTTTAGATGTATTCTTTTTCTATCGTAGTCTTATGAGGATAAATATGGATGCTCTATTAGAGCCTGCAATTTTTCATAGTAAGGAAAAGAAACTGAGACAACGAAATATCATCTTTTTCAATAAAGACATTAAATATTTGCAGAACGAATACAATCATAGGTGCAATTGGGACCTTTATATATTATTGTAAGCCTAAAATCAATAATCTAAGTTGTTGCCTTGTATCACCAAGCTAATAACTGACGGTGCAACAACTTGCTGATTGCAAGTCGAGCTATGTCAGAGGCTGCTTTATTCTCGCAAATTGTCTGTTCTACCTAAACCAAATATCTTATCGATCTACTATAAATAAATAGCTTAAAAAACCGTTTTTCCATGGAATAGTTGAACAACGAACGAAGATGCATGGCGCAGCACCCGAGCAGCACTCTACGACGATGGTTGGGGTGGCCGGCAGGGGTTCCCGGGTTTCGTATAGTCGCAGTTGCCGTTGCCGGGACCGCCCGGCGACCCCTTGCCCTTGTCTAGCACCTGCCCCAGCTGCCAGCCGCCGTCGTCCGCCCCCGCCGCCGCATTCAGCAACGGCCTCGCCGAGAGGATCACGTCGCAGCATTGCATCAGCAGCACGGCCACCACCACCGCCTTCACCATCGTTGCGGTCGTCGTCGATGCCATGTCAGTCAGACAACCAAATAATCGATCCCTGCTTGCGCAACAATCACGTATATATACCACTACTAGTGGAGAGTATGTACGTATACGTACGTAAAATGATGCGTCGAATTAAAGTGGTTTGGTTTTTGTTGGAGGGAACTACTAGCTAGGGAATTGAAGCATGCATGCATATGTATGATGGCTTCCTTTTATAGTTCGTTACCCCATATGCAATGTGTTCTCTGAAAAAGTACAGTAACAACTAAGGACGGGGATGGGTCAGTTCTTCTCCGCGGTCCATATTTTCGGGTCTTCTATAATTTTGTTCTCAGTTGAAGCCAAGCTACGTTACGTTGTTTTTAAATTTCAACTGTCGTTGATCACCGCGGTCCATATTTGAGTTCAATGCAATTTCCAAAGTTTGAAGTCGATGCAATTGTTCTAACGAAAGCTTATATATATGAACTAAAATTATAAGGTGCCTAGTGAGCTAGACCATGTCATATGAACATCCATAACTACTCTGATCCGACCGTGAAACATTGGTTTAATTTCCTCCTTTCACTACGAACGAGTCCCACGGAAATGGTTCAGATAGATACTCTCATGCATTGCCATGTTGTTTGGGTTAAAAATTGTGAATTCTCAGTCGATCTCGGCTACTGGTTGGACCGGTTCATTCGTGAATGTTTTGTACCTTTGAACGGTTCGGGTCGTATATAGTGATGAGTCCCCGCGGACTGATAATATTGATCCATCAATACAAGTTTATATATTATATGCGGCGGGCTTATAAGTTATATATATGCTGCTCTGATTTAAATTATTTATATTATTGTGGTATATATATGTACGTAGCTTCCTAGAACATAGATTCTGGTTTTGTCTCCTTTATGTGAGTATATAAGCGTAAAGTGTGAGCACCATTTCTTAGTTTTGGACATTGAGGTCTTTTTTTAGACGAAAGAAGAATTATATTAGAATATAGTTGGATACATCATTACGTTACAAACACTCTGTAATACACTATATGTCCAGAATTTGATTTTCATCTAAATTATACCCACACTGTGCATTGCTCCAAATCTCAAATCCAAACCTATATAACGCTTCGTATGGATGGCTGTATAGGCAAACACTCGTCAAAAAGCCTGAGAACAGATGCCCAGCGAACGACGGCCAATATTCCTGTAGGCGGACTTAGAAAGTTGTTCTTTCTTGTGTATTCGTTGTTCTTCTTTCTGCCACCGAAAAATGAGGAAGATTGATCTGAAACTTATTCTCCCTAGTCCTTCATCATGGCCAGATCTAACCACAATAAAACGGAGAAGAGACCGGAGAAAATTATTCTATGGCGGCGACATCATCTCGGCCTTGATGTCACTGTTCGAAAAGAAAAGTCTCCATGTCGTCATGCCGAGGAAGTTGTTGACACCGTAGTTGTCGTCCTCATCTTCAACAGAGCCACCATGGAGAAAACGAATCCACCCTGTCTCCTCGCCGTCGCTGAAGAGGAGGAGAAAATCTTTTTCCTATGATTTTCGTCTGTTGCCTAGCCCACTTATCGGCCTAATCACCGGCTTGCCTTTTTTCTATGTCCGTCAACCCAACCTCTCGCTCGCCCTTTCTTCTTCGGTTCTTCCATTGGCACACTCCTAGAGCTGCGGTCGGATAAGCACAACATGCCCAACCAATGCAGCCTCTCATGTCTTACTATTAGCGTGTGTTTGGTTTGAGGGTTGAACTGGGTTAGTTGGATCAGGCCCTTTTTTAGAGGTGTTTGGTTTGGATTCCAAATTAAGGGTTGAGTTCATCCCAGTAGGGAAAATGCCCTTAATATGCGGGTTCGTCTAATTCCTCCAAAATGGAGAAACCGATCCAACCCACTTCGTTTTCCTCAAACATGTGAACATGTGCTTTAGGCCTGAGCTGCGAGGGCACGATGCTTGAGTTCTGGAGGCGATAGCGGTCAGATTTCGGCAGCAAGGTCGGGCGGAGCTCCGGTGGCGAGGGCGCGGCGGATCACCCTAGGCGGTGTATGGGAACGAGCTCGTGGTGGAGCGGCGACGGTGGTGCTCGGGGCCATAGTGTCGGGGATGGAGCAGGCTGCACGTCATCTGGGCAGAGCGGTATCGGGCGAGGAGCCGGCGGCGTTTGCGTGATTGCGTCGGGAGAGAAGAAAGGTAGGGGAAGAAGGAAGAGAAAGAGAAAGGCAGGGGCCCACATGCCAGAATCCGCAACCCACATCCATTTGCCTTCGAACCAAATAGAAATCTAGGATAACTCCATCCCTCTAACCAAACATGAGATGGATTCGACCTTACCCAAAAAGGTGAGGTGAAACCAACCCATTCCACGTGGCTCCAAACCAAACACATGCTAACTGAGCTGCGAGCTCCATGGGCCAATGCTAAAACTAGTCTCTCTGGGTCACGCGCAAATGACATGATGGCATTAACGGTAGGCACTTCACTTGAGAGTTGAGACGAGGGTTTTAGATGTATTCTTTTTCTATCGTAGTCTTATGAGGATAAATATGGATGCTCTATTAGAGCCTGCAATTTTTCATAGTAAGGAAAAGAAACTGAGACAACGAAATATCATCTTTTTCAATAAAGACATTAAATATTTGCAGAACGAATACAATCATAGGTGCAATTGGGACCTTTATATATTATTGTAAGCCTAAAATCAATAATCTAAGTTGTTGCCTTGTATCACCAAGCTAATAACTGACGGTGCAACAACTTGCTGATTGCAAGTCGAGCTATGTCAGAGGCTGCTTTATTCTCGCAAATTGTCTGTTCTACCTAAACCAAATATCTTATCGATCTACTATAAATAAATAGCTTAAAAAACCGTTTTTCCATGGAATAGTTGAACAACGAACGAAGATGCATGGCGCAGCACCCGAGCAGCACTCTACGACGATGGTTGGGGTGGCCGGCAGGGGTTCCCGGGTTTCGTATAGTCGCAGTTGCCGTTGCCGGGACCGCCCGGCGACCCCTTGCCCTTGTCTAGCACCTGCCCCAGCTGCCAGCCGCCGTCGTCCGCCCCCGCCGCCGCATTCAGCAACGGCCTCGCCGAGAGGATCACGTCGCAGCATTGCATCAGCAGCACGGCCACCACCACCGCCTTCACCATCGTTGCCGCCGTCGTCGATGCCATGTCGATGCTACGTTTGATTGCAAACAAGCTGGGGCTAGGTGTGCGTTGTTGCTACTTGCTAGCTAGCTGTGAGGAGTATATGTGCGCGTACGTGGAAGAAAGCGTCGAAGTGTTTGTTTTTGGTTGGAGGGAAGCATGCATGATGGCTTCCTTTATAGAGTTCGTTTCCCATATGTCTGATCAATGGCCGAACAAACATACTAGTACATTACTATGGACCGGGTACCATTTTCGAGACTTCTAAATTTTGTTCTCAGGTCAAGCCTAAGCCTAGTTACACGGTTTAATTTCAAACTGTTGATCAGCGCGGTCCATTTGAGTTCAAATTCTGAAGGCTGAAGTCGATGCAAGTGTCGTAACGAAGGCATATGAACGAACTCCCTAGCTAGACCATATATATATATATATATATATATATATATATATATATATGAACATATATAACTACTATACGAACTCCGATCCAACCGTGAAATATCCGTTTCCTCGATTCAGAAATGGTATTCGGCAAGTGTTCTAGCTTCTCATTGCCTTGTTGCTAGGGTTCGTGAATTCTCAGTCGATCTGTGCTTACGGTTGGACCGGTTCAAGCGAGAATGTTTGTGACTTTGGACACGTACGTACGGTTCGGTCGTGTATTCTATGAGTCACCGTGGACTAATCTCGATCATCATGTTCATGTCATATATCTCGATCATCGTGTTCTACGTAGGCCGTGTAGTACTGCCCTATTTCTATTGTCCATGCATTACGATCACAAGAGTAGTACTGTAGGCTGTATGTAGCTTCCGAGGATAAAGCAGCGCGCCTCCAACACATTTCTTCGATCATGTTCTCGCAGTCAAATTTTGAGTAGACCCGCGCTGATTGCATGTACTTGGACTCCGGTGCGTTACATCGGACGGTCCGGTGTAGCCGCTCAGGTCAAGCCTGAACGAATTGGATTTAATCATCTTATATTGAAATCATTAGTTTACTAGTTGTCACTTAATTAGCAAAACGTTTTTGTTCCTCGTTGGTGAGGCTTTCTTTTAGCGTTCAGGTCTTTTGTAACATTACAAACTTGTTTTCATCATAGATGTGGCTTAATTCCTTTCTTATTACTACCATGGTATGAATCAGTATGGCCTCAAGTAAATACACGTTCAGGTGTTCGTAACATTACAAAATCCCAAGCGTGGTGCGTGCATGTGTGTGCCATATATTATCAAAATTCCTTATATTGGGTAAATTAAATGTGCTTTATGAATCTACAGCTAGAAGGGACATGCAACCATTGCAAGATCATGTGGATGTCCCGGTACAACTTTTAATCTTAAAGCGGCTCTGTGGTCTTATATTGCTATTGGAAGACTCAGCTAAGGGTGTGAAAAAAGTGTCCTAGGCGCGGGGCGGAGCTCTTGGCTAGCTGGGCGTCGCCATGGCCTCATTGCTCGCCGTGTCGCACGTGTCGTCTGTCACAATCATATATAAACACGTGCCTATATATATGATGTCATCTGTCACAACAATACAAACACATGCGTGTCACTCGTGTATATGACTACACGTATATAGAAGATATAAGATATAGAGACACTTGCATACAAGAGTAACAAGTTTTACCAAGAGGACTAAGAGGCTGTTTGGTTGGGAGACTAAAAAGTTGCCTGGGCTAGGCAACCACTCCGGCGTTGGATTTCATCAGCTTGGGGTGGATATGTCTGCCTAGCTGTTTTCTTGCCTAGGAGGCAGCAACCAAGCATCCCCTAAGTCGTGGGTGCAGTCCCGAGATCAAAGTGAGAATATAATGCTATACACCAAAATAAAATTTTACATGGCCCGGTTTGGTTTCACCTAGCAACTATTAGATGTAGTTAAGAGAAATCAACTATTAAAGTTGCCTGATGCATCTGGGCCTTCTGCATTTTGACGGTGGACCTATCGGCCAGCGGACAGCCAATTGGCCTATCGGCCCGACTCAGAGACTTGTCGGCTCCTGGACTACCGATATGTACCTGTCGGCGCCTTCGTCGGCGGTCTAGAAGCCGATAGATCCACGCCCATACATCCAAATGCATTGCGATCGATTTCCGTTGAACACACGTAGTAAATATATACGTACGTAGATCCGCATGCAGCTAGCAAGCCAATGCAAGCAGCAGGCTGAGAATAGAAGAAGCTAGATAGCTAGCCAACTTGTGGAGCTCATTGAATTAATCATTAAAAAATATTATTTAAAACAAATCTTTGTTTATGTATATTTTTCTGTTGGGCCTGCTCAGAGTATTTTTTTATGAGCAACTTAAACTACATTTGAGTTTTTTACCATTTATTTATATTATATTATTTGTATATTTGTTATAATTTTTTTGATAGTCGCATAGTACGTTTAATACCAATCTAACCTTATTAAATGTATAGTACAATAACTAAAATTGTGAGCTAAATTATTGATCAAATTTTTTAAAGTTTAGTAACTCTTGATAGGTGTGCACCTCCTATAAAAGAGAATGGAGGGAGTAGTTCGTTGCCATAATAATTATTAGAGTAAAATCCACCGTGGGTGCTTGAACTTATTCGGTATTTCCAAATAAGTCCATGTATTTATAAGATCAGATTTTCGGGTCAGATCTTAAACTTGCCAAATGTATCACCAAGGTCCAAACCGGTTTTAGATCCCTGTTTTTGCACACGTGTCTCCTCAGTTCAACTGCGCAAGGCCTGACTGACCACGCACACCTCGTAAGCTCCTGCGCCCGCGGGCAACCACGAACGGGGTCGGATGCTACGCGCCGCCGCCCGCCACTGCCCCAACAGTAAGGCGACAGGCCCAGCCCCTGAGCCCCATCACCGTGTTGAACAGTGGGCCCACGTAGCACCCGGACACCGCCGTCTACGCGCTGCCAGAGCCGCTGTGCACCGCCATCGCCGTGCGGAGGGGAGTTCGCGTCCGTGGCGGCCACGGCGAGCACTGCGTGTAGGAGGCCCAGGAGCACGTACGCGCCCACTTCATCCCGAACGCCAAAAAACTCCACCGAGTAGGCCGCGTTGCTGCGTTGGCGTCAATGTCGCCAGACCACTGCATCCCCATGAGCACCGGGGGGCATGGCACGGTGAGCGAGGGTGATAACCAACATGGACGAGATGAGGCCCAGCGGCACGTCGCGGCCGGGGTTCTTGGCCTCCTCGGTCATGGTGGCCACCTTGTCGAACCCCGTAGGACCAGATTACCGCGATGGCGCGGCGCGCTGAAGACCCCAAAGAGAGCCGAAGGGGAAGAAGACGGCGCGAGGTTGGCGGCCTCGGCGCGAGAACCCGCGCCGCCAGCACGAACGCTGATGATGGCGATGCCGACCACGAATGCTATCGAACTGATGGTGCCGCGCGCCGACACGGCGGCGGCGGAGGTGGTGCACAGGACGACAACGGCGATCGGGTCCAGCAGATTGAAGCCGTCGCGGGCACGTGGATGCAGAGCGCGGTACGTAGCTTCCTAGAACATATGTGTACAACCTCCACTGCGGACGCTATTAGAGTATCTCCACTAGATCTACTAATACTTTATTTTAAAATTTATATACTATAGAAAATTGAGAAAACAAGGTTCTAAATTATCAGGGTTCTAATACAACAATTTGAGGAAACCTTGTCCCCTTCATTAGTGAAATTCATCTATCAATCAGTTAGAATATCCTTTTCCATCTCTTCTCTCTTTCCTTTTCCCCCACTCTCGGCCGGGCATGGGGGGCACGCATGACCGACGCTCGCCCATGCTCTTTCTCCTCTTCCTCCCTTTCTCGCCCAGGTGTGCGAAGCCCCAGTGTGCCCAGAACTTGTCCATGCGGCGAGGTGGTGTGTCTGGCCCACACCCTTGCGACGCTGCCCTCGTCCGTGCGGTCATGTGTTTCGGCTGTGCAGCAGACCTCTGCCAATGGGCGAGCGTCGAGTGTAGATGCGGGGATCCGGCGGTGGTCACAATTTGATGGAAGAAAATGGATTGAGGGGGAGGTTTTAAAAGATTGAGAAAACTATAGCCAAAGGGATTTAGAAGGGATCCGCTAAAGCTTTCTTTTGTACTTAATCCCCTTTTATCACTATTATAAAGAAAATGGATTGAGTTTTCTCAATCCGATGGAGATGCTCAGCATCCTCTCTCAGGTGGTTTGAACCTTTCCAACCACCGTTGTTTCCCCCTCTCGGGCAGCTCGGGCTCTTGTCTGGCACACGCAGAGATGCAAGAGGTTTTGCATATACTTACATATAATTTGAATAATTGTTGATTAAAATTGTATAAGTTGACTTCCCCTGTTTATTATGGTTATCATTACGAAATGGAGAGAGCAGTGCTGGGGTGGAGTATATATGTCTACTGTGTACGTCGAATGCTCGTTAAGCTGTCTGTTGGAATAATGGAAGACACCCACGGCTGCTGAAGAAGTAAAACGAAGGACCGGACCTGGTCATCGTCGATCAGTTACTAGCCTTGTATTTAGTAGGCTCCAAGCCACGCGGTTCTTCCAGTCTTTCAGAATTCAGAGACAGCGCGCGGTCCATTTGAACTCAAATTCTAAAGTTTGAAGGCTGTATGAGCGTGAGCGGTTAACCAGGATGCAACGGGGACGGTAAGTGTCGTTGAAGAAGTACCTAAGCGAGCGTGCCAACACATACATGCAATTGTCCCACGCTGCCCGCTGAAATGGTTCAGTTAATCAGTTTGGCTAGGCAGGTACGGAGAAAGTCACAGTGAGTCAGTGACCACTGCGAGCTACGACAAGTGTCGCTTTTTTTTTATTCGTGCCGGTCAAACTATTTATTAAGTTTCACTTAGTTTATACAAAACATTAGCAATATTTATATCTTCAAATAAATTTATTATAAAAATAAATTTAACCATCTATTGAACGGTAATACTGTGCTAAGGATGTCCGTCTGTCTGGACGCCCCCGTTGATGGGCCACGACACCAGTCCAACGGCCTAACTCTCCATTTGCGTATCCGCTCGCTCCGCCCCACCGTTGGATCCACCCCTGCAACGAGACAAGTAGTCAGCTCAGCTGTTTAGGGCGCTTGGCAGGGAGGGTCGTTAGGAGCCTGCCATTTCTTGCAGTTGCTTCCCGGCCGGGCCGTTTAGGACCAGCATGACCGCCAGCTCCTCCGTGCCATGCCCCGTCGTCGTCGTCGCCCTGCCGCCGTCAGCCACCGCAACCAGCAGCGGCCTCGCCGTGAGGATGACGTTGCAGAGTTGCATGAGAAGCACGGCCACCATCACCGCCCTGGCCATCATCGCCGCCGCCGTCGGTGCCATTTATTCCAATCCAGGAACGATATAGCAGATCCTTGTTAATGTAACCCGTAAGCTAGCAGTGCACACTGCACATAGCAACGTAGGTACGGTATTACTGCTAAACATGCTAAGCTATTTGGGAGGCTTGCTTGCTAGCTAGCTGGAGTACTAATGCTCGTTCAACTGACTCACTGTTGGTTTGCTGGGAGGGAAACATGCACGATGGTTGCCTTTTATAGTATCGATCGTGAGACAACATGACCAGGTGGTCACTTGTCAGTAGGTCAAGCCTTGTATACTAGTAGTAATAAAATATTTGTCAGGGTCAAGCCTAATACTACTCCGTATAAACCACGCGGTTTTCACTACTACACGAATCAATTTGCGCAGCGTGGCCAAAATGGGCTCCGTGGCGGGCACCACTTTTGCCCGCCACGGTTAACCGGTGGCCGGCCACCGAGGCGCCCGCTGCTGGAAAAGGGTTTACCGCGGCGGGCCACCTTACTTGCCCGCCGCAGGAAATTTATATTTACCGCGGCGGGCGGTATGAATGGCCCGCCGCGGTTAATAAGATTAACCGCGGCGGGCCACATTAACTGACCGCCGCAGGAAATTTATATTTACCGCGGCGGGCGGCATAAATTGCCCGCCGCGGTTAATAGTATTTACCGTGGCGGGTTGTTTAAACTGCCCGCCGCGGTAAAGCCTCTATAAATACGCCGCCTACTTCATCTTCTCCACGGGTCTTCTGGTTCTTCGGTGTTCGTTTCGCAGAGCTGTACTGCTCCTCGTTGTTCTTCGGTGGAGTGATAATAAGGTTACAAATGATTTTTTTTATTCTTTAGCATAAACTCTTAGCCTTAGCCTCTTAGTTTATTTCACAGAACTAGAAGAAGCTACTTTTTTTTTAGCTCTTAGCCTCTTAGTTTATTTTAGAGAATCGCTTCACACAATCAGCAGAGAATCTCACTCTAAAAATACCGTTTAGCAGGCGAGAGTGATTTGCCTTTTCTGGCATTTGGGGATCGTCTTTTCTGGGCATGTGTGGACCACTGTCCACTGGCACTACTGTATGTATGGAGGCTCTTTCTTATTGCTATATTTTGTTTTTGCATGTACTGAGTTGATAATCAAACTTCAAATGCTAATATCTATTTAATCATGTGTCTAATTTGTAATTTCTTTTTACTATAATATTTATTAAGAATTTATCTACAAAACAAGATTCCACATAACCATATTTACTTGAAGGAAAAAATCAAGAATTTAGCTTGGTTATCATCTAAACATTTTTTTGCTACGCTAGATTTTGGCACAAGCCATATTTTGGCTCCGTCAAAAATCAAATATCATTTTTAGGCCACATTTTATCACGGCTTCAGTTTGATTTGGTCAACAAAAATTTGAAACCAAACAAGTAGACGTGTCTAATCTAGTTCATTAATGCCGGGCATCAAGTAGACGTGTCCTGGAATACATATCCAGAAGTTGCTAGTTGTTGGCATTTCCTCTCTTTTTCATGATGTTGGACGTAAAAATCATCAATTTCTCCTAATTCTTCTTTAATTAATGTTGATTGTGACGGATAATTTTCGCAGGTATGATGGATAGGTCGGAATGGATGTACCGGATCGATAGAGTGAATGATCTGCGGTACCTTTTTGAATTAAGGAAGTTTATTGCTGCTGGTAAAGCTCACCGTGAGAGACTGAAGCGGATGACAACCACTACAAGAATTTTGGCTTTACGTGACGTTTTGATTTAGTCACGGACAAGCAAAAACCCGTCACAGTTAACTATCGATGACGGTCCAGTGAAACGTCACCTATCCCGCGTCATACATTTTTTTGGACCAAAATAGAACGTCATAGGTTGGTTTTTTGGATCGTCATGGATAAACCGGAGGGCAACTATAGGAAGAGGCTATGGTGATGACCTGAACCGTCATGGTTTTGCTGCCACTTCAGCTGTTGCCATGTCATTAGGCTGCCACCTTGCCACATCATCAGTAGGCTTTTTATGGCCTATTTTCTTCAATTAGGCCCATGTTTTGTGTATTTTTTTAGATTTAGTTGGGCCCATATTTTAGTACACACTATTGGGCTAGCCCAATTGCATAGTAGAATTGGCCCATTGTGGCCCATAACATTACAGCAAAAATTCAAATTTAAATTACACCAAATTCAAATTTAAATGGACATCAATTTCACATTTAAATTGACGACACATTCAAATTTAAATTCACATGATTCACATCGCCATAGATGACCACAGATCATCACAGATAAACATAAATATGCCAAGGTCCCATCATCACACATACATCTAAATATAGTTACATATGAAGTTTGGCACAACAAAGCATGCATCAGGTCAAAGACCATGCTGTAGTTCACAGAACAGCTGCAGTTCACACATACATCTAAATATAGTTCACAGAACATACATCCATCACCAAAAGCCGTGCATGCACAGGTCAAAGACCATGCTGCAGTCGTTCACAGGCACATAAGTTCACAGCCATGCATCAATTCAACTAAAAGACGCAGCCACTTGTTCACAGCGCAGCATCCGTCACCAAAATAAGCAACCAACAGCAAAGTGCACCAGCCGATAACCCAAGACAACCTTACTGTGTTGCTTGGCATCCTGGAACCATGGACATCAAAGTCTTGATCAGTGCATCAATGTCAGCTTGCCTTTTCTTCGACTCCTCTTCTTGCTTAGCCCTAGCCGCTTCTGCCTCCTGGAATTTCTTCATCATTTCTTCCATTTGCTGTTGTTGAGCCTTGACAACCTCCCTAAGATCACTTGATGTTTGTTTCTCCACCACCAGTTCCTCTTCTAGGTCATGCTCAGCACTAACACGTGTGGCATTGCTTTGGAGCCCCACATTTACAAGAAACCTGTTCTTCTTAGTTTTCTGAACAAGAGGCTGAGAGACCACATCAGTCACATCCTTTGGTTGAAGACCATCATCTACAGGTTCATTCAACTTCTCCTCTATTTCAGCCTAGCAGCATAAGGGACATAGATAGGTCAATGATCATGATATATGAACCTAATGTATCATCAGATTGTGAACTAAGTATGATTTTACTTACGATAAGAGATTGAACTGCAGGAGCAAATCCTTTCTTTTTGCTGTAGTGCATCTCTTTCAATAGGTCCAGTGCATTTGGTGGTTCGTTTTTGTACTTGTCCGCCTGAAAAAAAATAGAAAAGGACACTCTAAAAAACTGTTGCTGATTCTATGTATTACTAACACAGATAAAAGGCATTAAACAAACTAAGTTAGAACATTTTCTAGATTTTCTAGTGTTAGTGGCATAACTAATTTTGCAGCCCCAAGTTTAGTATGCAGTGATATAATTTTGAAAACCAAGCAACCAGCAGCAGATTTTTGTTGCATTGTTGTTTCTAAAGTTCTACAAAGACCTGGTTGATGGGAAAGGATCGGATGAGAAGCCTAAAAACATTCCAGACAAGCCACTGAACAAAAAGATAAAGTATGAGGACTCTGATTCTTCAGATGATGAGGATGAAGACCACTCTGGTGAGGAAGCCGACAATGGGATTGGGAATGATGTGGAGAAAGGTGAAACCGCTCCATCTGAGAAGCAACAGGAGGTGCTTGATACCTCTGATACCGCGAGTAAGGACAATACCACTCCATCTGAGAACCAACAGGAGGTACTTGATACCTCTACCGCGAGCAAGGACAATGAGGAACAAGCAGTCACTGCTGATGAACCGAAAGAAAAGAAGCAACGTGTGGAAGATCCTCCAGTTTCTAAGCAGACCGTGCAAAAAGAAACTGCTGATGAACTAAAGGAGTCCACTGATAAACCAAAAGAGTCTAGTGAAAAAAATATTGATGATTTAATTGACGAGGACCTGAAAGAAATAGGGGACAGGAAAAAGGTATCTTTGCTTTCTGGTGTGGTTACAGCTTAAGATATCTGCTACAGTGCTCCTCTGTTATGGTATAGTGCATATAATTTATACCAAAGAATAAACTGAAGTTTCTAGCATTTTCTCCATAGTTGAGGATTGATTGATCCATTTATCTTTTCTAAATTTTTGTTCTTATTAAGCAGGGCCTTCAGCATAGGAACTTAGGGATGCTTTTAAACTACTGTAGACTTGTCCATCCTTTTACTATTATCATACAAATTTAGAGGTTGTACAGGATAATCTTCTCTAGCTCAGATTCAAAATTTAAATTTAGGTTGTACAGGATAAAATTGTTTCAGGCATGACTTTACAAAACATGATGTCATCTGCTGCTTCGACTCGTAAACATATGTCAAGGTTCAGATATGGTGCAAGGTCAAACACAGGAATTGATAGAATGAAAATCATAAATGCAGTAGCGAAATCTGTACCACAACCTTATTACTAATCTTTGTGCCATAGCTACATACAAAGCTCTTTTAAATATGCAGAGAAGAAAAGACCTCACAAACAGCATGTTCTAGTGAAAAGACCTCACAACCAACAGCAACATGTTCTAGTTGAAAGTGACAATGAGTTGTACTCACCAAATCTACAATTTGCATTTCATAGCTGCGAGAACCAGTGGTCTGATGGAACTGCACTTTGCTTCTGTTCTCTCTATTCTTCTCACAAGTCACCTACAGCAATACGGTTCTGTTGCTAAGCACAAATGACATCAAACATGATGAAATTGGAAAAGTTGGATGATCTTACCATTTTTTGCTCATTTTTCCAATGTTCCACAAGTTTATCCCATTGCTCATTAGTCATTGTGTCCACAGGAGATGTTTTGGGCACCAGATGTAGTGGCAAAGCATCAAAATACCTCTTTTTTAGCTTGTAGCGCTGCTGGCGAACAGCTTTCTTCAGCATAGCCGCACATGCTTTTTTCATAGGTAATGAATCTGCATCCGTATGAAACTTTGACTGGTGACAGTAAACAACATTGCCAATTGTTATTGAATGCACAATCTTAATGTTGCAAATAAACAGTGGAAAGGGGCAAGTTTGAACACTTACAACAACTCTCGATATGTACGCGTCGATCATCTTAGGATACTTCTTGTATTCCTTCCAATGTGGAAATATTGGAACAATTTGTCTTACTGCAATGTTGCACTCAGTTGCAAATTTTGCAGCGATCATCACTGAGTTTGGTCTTCTCTTCCCTGGCTCAATAACCAAAGGAAGTCTCTTCTTCCTCGAGCGAGTCATCTGAACAAGTTCCCTCCCAATACTAGGTCCCCTCGTCCTGTTCTCCTCATCAAATAGGTCATCTACGAAGGAGTTGTGTTAGTATACTGCTGTCCTATGTTGGGTATGGAATTACAATGTGCAAGACTTAGAAATACACACCTTCAGCGATGTTGGCAACCTGTGTTTGTCCATTTTCATTGACATCATTCATTGTGGCGCCATTTGGAGTGTGTCCATCCAGGTTCAGCTCAGTGCGTACATGCTGATCTCCAGCCAGGCAGCCATTTTGCTCACCTGCATCAGCTACAATGCAATATAGAGTTAGTAATAGTACTTTGGAATGTTGTCTCTAAATTTGAGTTCGATTTGTTACAATAATGTAGTCAGTTAACCTTCCTCTGTAGCCTGATTAGGGATTTCAGCTTGATTATTCATTGCATTAACATCAGCTGGACGATTCTTCATTCCCCTTGTGACAACACTAGATTGCATCCCAGGTTGTTCCTTCTTAGCACCTGTCTTCCTCTTCTTTGTTGTTGTCTTCTTCTGCAAAGAACCAATCAAACATACAGAATGGGAGATAAACATTAGATGCAATTAGCAAGCAAAGCACATATTAAGATTTGACACTATGGAATAACTAGCACCTTAGATGATAAAGTAGGAGGTTCCAGGTCATCATCACTTAGATGGGCATCACTGTTAGCCTCATCCTCACCATTGTACTCCGAACCAGAGTCTTCTCTGTCCTGCTGCCGCCGTTTTTCTGGGGAAATAGTAGTGTTCTCACACAGTTGAGCTAACACAGGAAGTCCTAGTTTCTGCATGTATGCGTTGTTGCGCATACACTTTCTCATCCGTAGGAGTAAATAAGGATTGATCGGAGCTTCTGCAATGAGAAGGAACAAAGAGTGCAGATGTCAGCATGTTATAGTGAAAAGACCTCACTTGTAAACTAATTTATATTGTGAGGAGCATGCAGATTATCTTTCCTACCAGGACCCTCCATTACTAATCTCACACCGACAATTCCCAAACTTTTCAAGCACATCCACAATTCCACATAATAAACCAAGAGGAGAAAATACTAGTGAGGTAACCCAGCAAACATCCCTCCCCTGATTTCCCCCAATTTTCGCTAATGTACAGAAAGAGTTTAGCCAGTGGTGAACCATTTCCTATATGTCCATCACCTGCCCCAATAGCACTCTGACTCTACAGCAATGTACGTCACCGAAACACGGAGAAGAGGAGGGACAGCTCCATCTCATGGGGCACATGCGACCACATCCCCCTCCGCCAAAATTAGATCGCCCAAAATAGAAGGTGCAGGAGAGACATTCACCTTCAACATGCTCTCCCCGCCGTGGCCCCTTCGCTGGTTTCCTGCCCCTCTTCTTCGGCGACATCGGTGGTGCCTGCGGGATGGTGGCGGTCGCGCTCGACGCTCTCATCACCTTCACCATCGAGGCCGCGCTTGTAGGCTGCTGGACGGCGGAGCGGGATGGTGAAGCGGCGTTGGCTGGGCGAATTGGAGGATTTGGGGGGATTTGGTGGCGCCGTTGCCTGCGAGACGGCGGAGCCAGATTATATATGGCGCTGCAATATTACCAAAATATCCCCACCGTTTCATTTGCGGGATGCACGGATGGCGGGGCATAATGGTAAATTCGTAGCCAAATATTGGAGGTGGGAAGGCCGCTCGCCACGAAATTTTCAGGGCGCGTGCGTAATTTTTCCAGGGCGCGCGCCTCTGTTCAGGGTGCCTCTTTTTTTTCTTCTGTTATTTTTTTCTTAGCTATCGAAATAATAAAATAGTGCCAGATAATAACCAAATTTTGAATATTGTGGACCTACTTGTTTAGGTGATAACCAAAATTTGGATTACGATGTACTTACTTGTTTAGGGAATAACCAAAATTTTAAAGTTTAGCTATCAAATTGCTTAGGACATGTTAAGCCCAATAATCTATATTAGTCCGAAGGTGATCTATAATAGAACATGTTTTAAAGTTTAGCTGTCAAAAATTGTTTTGGTGGTGATTATATATAGTAAGTACCAAATAACTTCTACTAACCACAGAGGTTCTCTATGTATGTAGATCAATCAACACCATCGTACTATGTATGTATAGTACTCCTGGAACATACTCTACATCGATCACCCACATTTCTTGCTTAGTAATCGTTGTGGTAGTTGTTGACAATAGAGATGGCGACGATATCCCACCCATGATGAAACGAAGAAGAAAAAACTTGATGTCGCTCAATCTCTCGATTTAGTCATATCATTTAGCGGAAAAAGGTGGTTGGATGCCTATAAGTAGGGATGAAAACGGATCGGATACTAACGGATAACTAGTGTTTGATAAAACTTTCTCAAATGGGAAAATGAGCTATGTAACAATTGTATATCTTGCTGAGATGATCAAACTTGGTATTCAGAGTTTTCTCATCTGAGGTCATTTAGTGTCTCATTTGAGCAAGTTTGACCAAGTCAAATTTGGTCAAATGAAAAAACAACACTTTGACTCTAGTATTATGAACTCTAAATGACTTCAAATTGAAAAGTTTTGAATACCAAGTTTGTTCAACTCATCAAGATCTACAATTATTGTTTTGGTCAACTTTCCATTTGAGATAGTTTGGATGGTTCAAATTTGTGATTTTTAAATTTCGATGCTTACAAACTAGTTTTCGGAACCCTAGATTGTCTCAAATTGAAAAGTTTTGAATATCAAGTTTGTTCATCTCATCAAGATCTACAATCCTTATATAGGCTATTTTTTCATTTGAGAAAGTTTGAACAAAATGTAGTTCAAATTTCACAAGTGTGTGACATAGTTTCAGAAAGTCTATATGAGATTCAAGAATTTGTGACTAGTGTTTGATAAAACTTTCTCAAATGGGGAAATGAGCTATGTAACAATTGTATATCTTGCTGAGATGATCAAACTTGGGATTCAGAGTTTTTTCATCTGAGGTCATTTAGTGTCTCATTTGAGCAAGTTTGACCAAGTCAAATTTGGTCAAATGAAAAAACAACACTTTTTGAGAAAGTTTGGACGGTTTAAATTTTGAAGCACTAAATGATTTCAAACGAAAAAGTTGTAAACAACAAAGTTTCATAACTTTTTGAGATCTACAATTTTTATTTTGATCATTTCTCCATCCAAGGTCGTTTGAATAATATCCGGATAATATCCGTTTTTAAATATCCGGATATATCCGATACTTAACCGGATTATCCGATATCTGCCGGATATCGATGATATTACATCCGTATTTGATATCCGCCTAAGATATCCGTTTTAGTATCCGTATCCGAAAAAAATTACGGATATCCGAGTAACTATCCGAGATAGGTGTTCATATTTGTTCGATCGAATCAGACGGTCGAATAAATATCCGTACTGCTTTTCATCCATACCTATAAGACATAAGGCATTGTACAACAAAAAAGAGATGGGAGATCACGCGTTGTTGAGTGAAGAAGCAACACAAGCTTTATGCAAGAGTATGACTTTCTTCAAAGAGGACATTTGTCATTCATGTTGGATGAAGAATCTATATTAACCTGTTGCCGTTCATGTCTAGTAATTGAATAAGATGTTTTACTTCGATAATCAACTCCATTTCAAAAGTTGATGGTTTCATAAGTGTTCGACTCAAACTTATCCCGCTTAGTGTGATTTGGTCTTGAGTACCAAATGATTTGTACCATTCCTAGAGGTTCATCTCTAGATAGGTACCTAGATCAATCGACTCAAGCGTGTTATGGCACATGATGGTGATTTTGTGGTGACTACCCATTGATGTCTAGTAATGCTTCAAGAAACTACCTAGTAATCATATAAGATGTTCTACATCGATCAACTCCATTCAATATATGATGAGTACATAAGAAGAATATATGACACGAAAGAAAAAATCTTGACAAGATTAGTTTTGAATTCCTCCGTAGACACGGTCTTCATAGACCAAAGGCATATAAGGAAAGGTCCACCGATCGGTCTTGGGAGCACACGCGAATAGAATTGGGAGCACTACCCGGTGCCAGCGGTCAAACAGATACTCTTTGGAGAAGGCATCCACCTTCAACCATTTAATATGTAGTTCGGACATGACAAATGCTAAACTACTCATCATCGCTATCAACCTCAACAGGGACAGCTTCTTCTTCACTCAAGTACTCCATCAGTGTGTCATCCTCTACCTCGTCACCCTCATCTTCACTAGTAGTCTTTGATTCATTTTCCTTTCTAAGTCGAGCAACCTCAGCAGCATCAACAAGAAGGCCAGCCTCATCAACTCTGTTCAAAGGCATGTCAGGCAAGATCTCAGAAACTTCTGGTCTTCTGCCAGTGTCCACAGCACATGTCTGCTCTTGATAGGGTGCAGCAGTGGATACGACACCATCTATTTCAGAAACATTGTACAAATGACGATGCTTAAATGTCTGGACAATCCGCCAATTTGTTCCATTCTTAATATCTGGCAAATAAAAAACCTGTGTAGCTTGAGTTGCCAAAATAAAACAGTCTTTCTTGTACCACAGGCTGCCAATATTGATGCTTTTACAAAACCCATCATCCCTTACTGCAGTATGCTTACCATCCAATTTGTACCAGTCACATCTAAAAAGAACAACAGTTCTTTTTGTACCACCACCCTTGGCGTGGTACTCTAACTCAATAATCTCTTTCAATGTACCATAAAAATCAATCATCTCACTTCTGTATGAGCTTGCACAGGCCACCCCGGAGTTTTGTGTCTTCTTGTTTTTGTCACGCTCGACGGTGCAGTACCGCACACCATTGACAACACATGTGGAGTATGATCTAACTCTAAGGTCAGGGCCACAAGCTAGGGCAAATATATCATCATCTACCTCTTCTGATGCATTCAACCTCCACATCTGCAAAAAGGAATGTCTCAGCGTCAAAATAGTTATCTACAAGATAACTAATAATTTAAGATAAGAATAAGATAGATACTAACATAATTCCTGAACCAACTCGCAAATCCATGCTCTGTCCTTCTTCCAAGGTCTGCAGCCTGCACCCCTACTTCTGTCAATTCATCTTCAAACTTTCTGTAACTCAAATATATAAAAAAACAGTAAGTTGCTAATCTGAAAATAATTAAGAAACAAATGTAATATACAAAATAGAGAATATTTTAGAACATACTTTATGTACTTCTCAGCCTGATCACAATTATGGAGAACATACCAAGCCAACTTATCAAGTTCCTCGGAGTATGAAAGATCAAATGCACCAATAAGATTAACACCATGCCCAAAAACATCAACAGTATAGGCTGATTGATCTGAAAATCCAACATTTCTTAGGAGTCGATTAAACCTTGTCTCTACATCATCCATATATCTCGAGCAAAATGTGAGGGCTTCATTTGCCACATAAGCCTCTGCAATTGAGCCTTCTGGGCGTGCCTTGTTCCTAACTGACCTTTTCAATGTATACAAGCGCCGTTCAATGGGGTACATCCACCCAAACTGCACAGGTCCACGGACCATGGCCTCATCAGGCAAGTGGACAGCAAGGTGAACCATGACATCAAAAAAAGCAGGGGGGAAGATTTTCTCAAGCTTGCACAATATGACTGGTATTTCAGTCTTCATTCGAGCCAAGATATCTTTGTTCAGTTTTTGGCTGCACAATTCCCTAAAAAATTTGCCGAACTCAGCAAGTGTTTGATATATATCATCATCCAACAGCCCTCTCAGCCCAGCTGGTATAATCCTTTGCAACAGAATGTGGCAGTCATGAGTTTTCAGGCCTTGCCACTTGATTGAGTCAGGATTTAAGCATCTTTGTATATTTGAAGCATATCCATCTGGAAACTTGGCCTCCTGCAAGAAATTACAAAATTGAGTCTTCTTTGACTTGGACAACGTATATCGAGCTTTGGGCATGTCATATGAATCTCCACTATGCTGTAATTGCAACTCCTTTCTAATTTTCAAATCAGCCAGATCAAGCCTTGCATTAACTGTGTTCTTTGACTTCCCTTTTATGTCCAGAATGGTACCAAGGAGGCTTTCACACACATTTTTTTCAATATGCATGACATCCAGATTGTGTCTAAGCTTTAGAGTTGGCCAATATGGTAAGTCCCACAAACAATTCCTTCTGCCCCAAATTGGCACACAATTGCCTGAACGTTTCCTTTTCTGTCCTACTCTGACATCACTAACCTTTTCCAATTCTTCTAGCAGCTCTTCTGTGGTGAAACTAGTTGGCTTCGCACTGCTATCATGGAGGGATGCAAATTCATTGGCCCTGCGCAAACGATGACCACTCGGAAGGAAACGACAGTGCCCAATATAACATAGCTTGCTCCTTATGGCATATGACAGAGGATTTTTGTCACAATGGAGACAAGCAAAATAACCACTTATGGTACGGCCTGATAGGGTACTTAGTGCTGGATAATCATGAATGCACCACAACACTGCAGCACGAAGCTTAAAATCTTTTCGGTGATAGCATCAAGAGTATCCACACCCTTCCATAGCTCAAGTAATTCTTCTACAAGAGGCTGCAAGAAAACATCAAGGGCCTTCCCCGGTGAACGAGGACCAGGAATCAACAAAGCCATCATGAAATTAGATTCATCCATGCATGCCCAAGGTGGTAAGTTGTATGGAATCACAAAAACAGGCCACATGCTATAAGATGAACTCATGTTGCTAAAAGGGTTGAAACCATCTGTGGCAAGTCCAAGTCTTATGTTCCGTGCATCTTTAGCAAAATCAGGCCAGCGGTTGTCAAAATCTTCCCATGCCTTTCCATCTGCAGGATGGGTCATTTCCTTCTCATTGTGTTTCCTCTTCAACTTATGCCACTGTGCTTCCTCCGATCTTTTCTTCGAAACAAACATCCTTTGCAGCCTGGGGACCAATGGAAAATGCCGCAATACTTTTGCTGGAACCTTCTTTCTCTCATGATCTTTCCATCTTGATGCCCCACAAACTGGACAACTATCCTTTTTTTTATTTTCCTTTCTAAATAGCACACAATTGTTGGGGCACACATGAATTGATTCATAACCAAGTCCTAACTCACGTAGCATTTTCTTTGCTTCGTCATATGATTTTGGAATAGTATTGAACTGTGGGAAAGCTTCTGACAAGATCTTCATAATTGCAGAAAATGCTGAGTTAGTGATCCTATAGTATGACTTCACATGGAGCATCTTGATTACAAATGTGAACCTTGTAAAATTCATACAACCAGGATATAGCTCACGCTTAGCATCTTCAATCAGCTGTTTGAAATGTGATGCAGCACCCTCATTTCCATCTTCAGGTCTAGCCTCATTTCTATGTTGTTCAGACCTGACGAGTTCCCCTAACATCTCTTCAAGTCCACAACCATCATTGGTGTGCTCAGGTACATAAGAATCAACATTTGCATCCTCAACTACTTCTAGTTCCTCCAAAACATGAATATTTCTGTCCTCTCCATGATCTATCCACCTGGTATATGTGCTGGACATGCCATTGAGCAGTAGGTGCCTCTCCACTTCATTTTGCTCTAAAGATTTATAGTTCAGACAGCTTTCACATGGGCACAAAATCTTCTCAGACTCAGAGAACCTCTCTTTGACAAAGTTCATGAAAGACCGGACACCACAAATATACTGAGGGGTAAACAGAGCACCATGAATCCAACGTCTATCCATCTACATAAAAAATTGCAGAAAATAAATAGATCAATCTAACCTAGAATTGCAGCCACTTCATCAACTAACAAAGTACAACACTAATTTAAACTGCGTATCTAAATCCGTACCAATCGAAATCAGTTGAGGCAAGATCTCTGGAGGTGGGCGGCGATGGATCCCCTGCAGGGGGGCTTGACGGAGCCGCTGCCGTGGCTGCTTCTCGGTATCGCCTTCACCGCGGCCACCGCGACACCGCTGACAGCAACCGGGACGACCGGCGTGGATAGGGGCAGCCGGCGCGGACAGGGACCACAAGGCTGGCACTGACAGCGGCGGCTGGCGAGGACAGGGGCAGCCCACGCGGAGAGGGATGGCCGGCGAGGACAGGGGCGGCGGGTGGTGCGCGCCCGGTGGCCGGCGTGGATAGGGGTGACGCGCACCCGGCGGCCGGCGAGGACAGGGTCGTGGTCTGGACACGGTCGCGTGGTCTGGAGACCTGGACACGGTCTCTAATTTGTTTCAGAACTATCCTAATTTGTTTGCCACCGGCCAAAAGAATAAACATATCACTAGTATACACACATGAATCAGTATCCATGTGGTTAGGTCCTGCTGTTGTGATCGACAGGTCCAAGGTTCAATTCCTAGCAGCGGCATTTTTTTTCACATTTACCTTCCTCCCACCTTCCCTATTTACATCTCTCACCGACAGGTAGGTCCCACCATCCCCCCTGCCATTCAGCATGACATGTAGGAACGATGTGGACGCTCACATCACAATGACATGTTGGATGTTGTATCTGTGACCTTCCAATAAATCCGTCATGGATGACTAAAATGATCCGTGACGTCCAGTTATGACGATAATTTAACCAATCGTCATACATCTATCACCTTGGATTTGGACCGTCACAGATGACTATATTCTGTGATGATTTCTTAGAAGGTCACAATTAAACCGTCACGTAAAGCCAAATTTCTTGTAGTGAACCATATGTCAATGTTCTCGTTGCAAGAACCTGAAAGCCCACCGAGACAGCGATGTGCAAACTCATTTGATCATGTATGGTTTCGTCGAGGGCTACACAGTCTGGACATTTCACGGCGAAAGAGTTGGTGCAAGTGGCGGTGCATCTGGAGTGAACTCTTCGACACCGACGACGACAGCACCACCGGTGAATAAAGATCCTTTAGGAGCACCCGGCTCCTCATCATCTTCAGCAGCAGCTGCGCCAGCTGACAGTGACAACAGTTGTCGTGATTACATCACGGTGGATGATCTAATACAAGACATGTCCGACAAAGCCGGCGACGGTGGGGATGGTCAGGATACTGTGAGCCAACCCGAGGATGTACAGCTTGTTGAAGATCTAGTCAAACACTTCGATGAAGATGACGTTGTGTTGGGTTGCCCAAAGTGGTTGGAGAATTTTAGAGAGTTGAAGCAGGCGGCAGTTGATCCTCTCTATAAGGACGGCGGCGATTGTCCGAAGGAGTGCACGGCGCTCCGTTTTAACCTCCATATGTTGATGTTGAAGGCTCGTCATGGTTGGTCTGACACTAGCTTCAATGAGTTGTTAAGCTACCTTGCCACCACGTACCCAACGGCTAACAAGGTGCCCGCCAATACTTATCGGGCCAAGAAGCTGATCCGGCCAGTGGCGATGAAGCTTAGAAAGTTTGATGCATGCCCTAACCACTGCATCCTGTATCGGGGCAATGAGTATGAGAATTTGACGAGTTGTCCGCACTGTGGCTTTAGTCGGTACAAGAAAAATGCTGGTTGTCGCGTGGATGCAGAAGACGAGGGAGGCTTGCGGAGTGGTCGGAAGAAGAACAAGAAGGGGGCAAAGAAGAGCAGTGCGGCCAAACAGATCTCGGCTCAGCAGGACGATGAAGAAGAGGGTTACACGCACAGAAAAAGTCCAGCACTGTCGGTGTGGTACCTGCCCATGACCGATCGCCTACGTGCAATATTCGGGAACCCGGACGATGCCAAGCTCATGTCCTGGCATGCATCAGCTGACCGCCTGAAAGACGATGGCAAGCTACGGCACCCATCCGATGGCAAGCAGTGGAAGGATTTCGACGAGGCCTATCCGAAGTTTGGCAAGGAGCCTAGGCATGTTAGGTTCGCGCTGAGTACCGACGGGATGAACCCGTTCGGTGAGCTTAGCAGCTCGCACAGCACTTGGCCCGTCGTGCTCACCATGTACAACCTACCTCCCCATCTATGTCAGAAGCGTAGGTACCTTATGCTGACCATGCTTATCTCCGGACCGAAGCAGCCCGGCAACGATATAGATGTGTTCCTGGAGCCGTTCATGGAGGAAATGAAGATACTATTTGATGTTGGGGTCCAGATGATGGATGCATCCCGCAAGGAGAAGTTCACACTAAAAGCAATCATCTTTGTCACCATCACCGATTACCGGTCTCTTCTCACCGCCGGGCAGATCAAAGGAAAAACCGGCTGCGTAATTTGCATCGACGAGACCTGCTACACTTACCTTAAGGGATCCAATAAGATGGTGTACACGAGGCACGAGCGGTTCCTCGCCAAAAATCACAGGTATAGAAGAAGTATTATGAACAAATACTTTGACAATCAGGACGAGCCGCAGCATGATCAAACGACGCAGACTAGTTGGGGGACAAAGGTGTATGAGATGGTCAAGGACATGGATCAGGTGGAGTTTGGAAAGAAGAAGAAGCCACCAAGAGGGGCACAAGCAAATAAGGAAGCGAAAGCGGACCAGACGGAGGAAGTCCCCGCCGCCGTTCCTTTCAAGAAGAAGTCAATTTTCTTCAAGTACACATCGTGATTGGAAACTTGAATACACCCCATGCCATCGATTGCATGCACCGGGAGAAAAATGTCTTTGAAAGCACTATCGGTGTCTGCTGGATATCAAGGGCAAGATAAAGGATGGTATCAAGTCACGGACGGATCTTGTCAATCTGGGCATTAGGCCAGACCTTCACCCGGGACCGCCTCAGAACGGTAAAGTCGATATCCCGGGTGCGGCCTGCAACCTAACGCAAGACGAGAGGACGGCTTTTCTTAAGTTGCTTAGGGGTATCAAGGTGCC
The DNA here is from genome assembly GCA_904845875.1 of Miscanthus lutarioriparius. NCBI lineage: Eukaryota > Viridiplantae > Streptophyta > Magnoliopsida > Poales > Poaceae > Miscanthus > Miscanthus lutarioriparius. The sequence goes on from CAJGYO010000001.1 coordinate 8,388,307, forward strand.
GACTGGTTTCTCTTCCAACATCAAGAGCCTGGTCTCCATGAAAGACCTCATAATGACCGGCTACAACTCACACGACTGCCACGTCATGCTGACGGTGTTCCTACCAATTGCGATTAGGGCTATCCGTCCAGAGTACGTGAAGATGGTCATCACACGGATGTCATACTTCTTTAACCGCATCACCCAGAAGGTCATTGATAAGGCTGAGCTGCCTTCCCTGAAGGAGTTCATCGCGGAGACCCTTTGCCAGCTCGAGATGTGCTTTCCACCATCTTACTTTGATATTATGCCACACCTAATGATGCATATGGTCGATCAGATCCATCAAGCTGGGCCCGTGTACCTACACCAGATGTGGACTTACGAGCGCTCATGTCCACCCTCAACGAGATCGTCCATAACCGCGCTTACCGGAGGGGTCTATGATCGAAGCATACACAACGGAGGAGGCCGTGAACTGGTGTATGAGGTACATAAGAGATGGGAGGATGATTGGGCTGCCTGTCCATCACCACGAAGGCAAAACCTCAGGGATGGGGTGCACAGGCCAAAAAGTACGCACCGATGTGGCAAACCGAACGATGCAAGAAGCTCATTACAGCATCCTTCATCAGTTAGTGAGCATGGAGAAATACATTGTAAAGCACCGAAGAGATCCGCGCCGCTAATGATGGGCGGCGCACGGAGGCATGGGTCCAGAACCATCACAAGAGCAATTTCATAGAGTGGCTCAAAGAGCAACACATACCCCTTGAAGGATGCCTGGATGAAGATACGGAGACCGTTAAGAGGCTTGTGTTAGGCCCATCCAGCCAAATCACCACGTGGCAAGGGTATGACGTCCAGGGCTACAGGTTCCACACGAAAGACAAGGACAAGAAGAGCTCGGCACAGAACTGCGGTGTTCGATACGAGGGCGAAGAAGAGTCCACGGGCCAGAGGAGGCAATACTATGGGCAAGTCGAAGAAATATGGGAACTTGACTACGGCCAAAACCTACGCATAACCGTCTTCCGTTGCCAGTGGGTCAAACCGAATGCGGTTGCAGTGGACAGTTATGGGCTAACCACCGTGGACCTCAAAAGTATCGGCTACAAAGATGATCCGTGGGTACTAGCAACCAATGTCGCGCAAGTGGCCTACTATATATATGCAGAGGACCCAAAAAAGCATGTGGTTGTGTCTGGAAAGCAGCGGATTGTGGGAGCTGATGGGGTGCAGAGTCCCGAACAATACAACAACTACGCAGAGCTCGAGCTTTTTACCGATCATCCAAAGAAGATCAAGGCCGTCGAGGACCGATTCAACAAGTCCAGGATGATGCCGTGGGCCCACCCCGATGGTGAGAAGAGGACGGTGAAAGCACCTGCACCAAAATGATTTATGTATCCCAGAGACATATATATATATATATGTAATAATGTAGTGGACTCTATATGTATCCCAGAGACATATATGTAATAAAAAGCCAAGGGTTCTTTTTATCACTCAGCGCTTATAGATAGGTGGTTGTTGAGTGTTGGTGCGAATGTCCCTATTACTTGTTAGGGATGCAAATATATCGGATATGGAGCGATATCATTGATATTATATTTATTTTTATATTTGTATTCGATTTTGAATTCTAATGCATTATGTTAGTATAGACTAATGAATATAGCTAATGAATTAGCTAATGAATTATGTTAGTATAGACTAGTTTCATCTTCATGAGACTTAAAATAGCTAATGAATTCTGAACTTCTTTACCGCGGCGGGCATATAACAGAGCCCGCCGCGGTTAATAGATTACCCGCGGCGGGCAACTTAACCGCACGCCGCGGTAAACATTTCCCGCGGCGGGCTGTTACGTTGCCCGCCGTGGTTAATCGCAACCTATATAAGCCGTCCCCACCCTCAACATTCTCAGTCTTTCGCGCGGTTCAGTTTTAACCCCGAAGGGCTGCCAAAATCTCACGCCGCCGCCACCATCTCCACCGCCGATTGAGCTCCTCCGCGCACCGACCCCCGCCCCCGTTCTCCTCCCCGTGCCCGGTCCGCGCCCCCGTCCTCCTCTCCCTTGCCCGCGCCCCGCCCCCGTGCTCCTCCGGCGCCCCGTCACCGGAACCCTAGCGCCGGCCATTGAGAAGTATCGCGCCGCCGAGCTCCTCCGCGCTGGGCCCCGTCCTCCTCTCCCCGGAACCCTTGCTCCAGCGCCCACGAAAGCTCCTCCTCACGGCTGGCCCCGTCCCGAACCCTAGCGCCCACCACCAGCGCGCCCCTCTTCCTCTCCTCCTCCCGTGCCCGTGCCCGCCCCCTGTCCTCCTCTCCCGGAACCCTTGCTCCAGCGCCCTTGAAACTCCTCCGGCTGGGCCCCATCCCCGAACCCTAGCGCCGCCACCGAGCTCCTCCGCGATCACTGTCCACACGCTGGGCCCCCGTCCTCCTCCCAGTCACCGTCCCCTGCCCGTCCTCCTCCCCCTGTCACCGTCCCCGTCCCTCCTCCCGGTCACCGTCCACACGCCGGGCCCCGTTCTCGGAGCACAGACGGGCTCTAGCCGCTACCTCCTCACTTGGAACCTGCTGCGCCCAGGCCGAGGTAAGAACTAGGCCGAGGTAAGAACTACGTAGTACCTTGGTTCTGTAATTACAATGCTGTCTCCAAAGCTCAAATTTTATTCTTGTAGTAACTGCTATATTTTCCCCATCTGAAATGTAATTAGAGATTCACATTTGGGCTATCCTAGCTTTCTCTAGGTTCCACTACGTTGTTCATCTCTTGTGAAAATGCAAAACTGTCTTTCCTTCGGTATGATGAGGAGTCTTCTAATTCTTCCATTAACTTAGTGTTTAAGGCGCTAGGTTAGGGTCTGTTTCATAGAGCTCTTAGAGTCATTTCGAGCTTAGTTATAAATTATATGCTCATTATGCCAAGCAACTTTGAATATGTAGTCACATAATTCGTGGATAGGAATTTTCAATATCGCCCATATTTAGCCATGAAACACAGGTTGTCTTTTTAACAATCCCTTTATAGGCTTATCTCCAATGAGGTTGAGTTGTTTCCATATTTAGCTGGAATTTGTGACCTATTTATACTGGGTTGTCTCCAAAGATCGAATCTCAACAAAGATTGTCTCCAACAACCTATTTGTGAGAAATTTGAGATGAATTGGTCACTCTCTGCTGCAATTTCTAGTAGTATACTATTACTCACGCCTACTACTTTCTCTACTTAATCTATTCCTATACTTAATTTTGAGATGACCTGCTTTGTGAACAAGGGGTATAGTAAACTCCTTTTGGAATGGACGGTGAAAATTGTACAGGATAAACTACACTTGGTGAATTTTGAACTGCTATACTCTTGATCTATGATGCTTTTGCTTGAACCGTAGCATTTGAATTCAATTCTTTTTGCTTTGCCTATGATGCCAAAGAAATTTGTGACAAAATTAAGAGCATATGGCACTTTACTATGATGCACCTTGCCTTTAAACCGATCACATGCTAAAGTTGTGAGAATTTTGAGATGAATTGGCCACTCTGCTTTGCAATTTTGCCAAATTTGATATTATTTTGGTGGTGGTGCTACCTATTTCTCTACTTAATCTATTCCTATCTTTGTCTGCTACTCTCTGTCCTCTGTACTACTCCTATACTCATCGCTATACTCTGTTGTATACTACTACTACGCCTACTACTACTCCTCCTCCTCTCTCCTCCCTCCTCCTCGATCTCGCCTACTCCTCTCTCCTCCTCCTCTCTCGCCTACTCCTCTACTATCCTCCTCTGCAGCTCTTACTCTACTCCTCTTACTCTACTCTACTCTACTCTCACCTCCTCTAGTCTTCTACTCTATCTTGATGGCCAAGGACTTAGCCCTTTAGGGGCCAAATTTTGAAACTATCTTGATGGCTTTTGTTTGGTATTTGCAATGATGATTCTTTTCACACTTCTAAGTGAGGCGTTGGCATATGCAATGATGTGAACCCTTTATCTTTGAGCAGCGTGGCGATGATGATCGAGTGCCCCGCTAAACTAGGATGGCTTGTATACCGAGATACAAGCAACCAGCTTTTAAAAGCGATGTGATGACTATGGGGCAAATCTGAGCCAACTACTACTACTTTACTACTCTAGTACTACTCTACTTTACTACTCTAATACTACTCTACTTTACTACTCTATAAGCTGTGTCTATACAACTGAAATATGTATTCATTGTAGCTTTCAATGGCGGAGGAACCGATAAGCGAATGGCGCGACCCTACCCCTAGTGCATCATCATCAACTAGCCTCGAGAGCCACGTGTCCGTGACCCCGAGGCCAACAAAGAAACGTCGTCTGAGAGACGAAGATGATCCGACCTACCAACCGAGGGACGAAGTTGAAAGTGCGCGGTCTCCAAACCCCGAGCAGATCTTTGGTGGTGCCTCGAGAATTGAATTTCGAGGAGGAACAAGTCGGGGACAAAGAACCCCCGCTCCATCTCCAACCACTTGAGCAAGTCTAGGGGTCGAGAGGACAAAGCCGAGAGAGGGGGAACACGGAGGCACCGGAGGGAAATCCACTGCGAAGTCCATGTGATCCATGAGGTGGGACCAGAGGGAAACCCGTTGTCGCCACCCACGGTCCTTGCCAAGTTCAAAGAACCAGGTGGCATGTATAGTCAAGGACAAGGTGGAGATCACTTGGGAGGAGTGGAACAATGTCCCGTCGACTACAAGACACATATCTGGGGGGTGAGGTGACGAGGAGCTTCCATTATCCCGAGGGCGCCGATCTGAACAAGTGCGAGGAGTGGGTCATGCACGTGGCAAGAAGAGCCTTTAGAAACTTCAAGTCCATGCTGACCGGTACTACACGAAGCTAGGCAAGTCACCACAATGTCAAATACACTATGGTGAAGGAACATCACCGGGAAGAGTTCTACAAACAAAGAACAACGGAAGAAGCAAAAGCAAAGCGCCAAGTTCAGCAAGACTCGCTCAAGAAGAAGAACCAAGACCCCACCACTTGGGCATGGCTGGGTTTGCTTTGGTAAGAGGCCCCAGATGGCGAGAGGAAGAAAGGGCTAGAGCTGCCCGGGCTTCCCGATCCATACGACGGTGTAGACTTGAGGGCTAAGGACTTCATCTATGCCCGCAAGTCAAGAAGCTCAAGGAGGGCGCGAGCAAGTTCAATGAGCCCAAGTTCGAGGAGGTGGAGAGGGCTGTCATCGAGGCCGCTAAATCCAAGGACAACTTGAGGTTCGCGGGGGCGGGACTTGCCGACCACAGCTTGGGAACCCCGAGCACCGTGGCGCGTCCGTGGCATGTCGTCAAAGATGAGCTGGAACTCGGTGGAGTCATGGCAATCAATCCGACGCCCACATACCGGTCAAGGCAGAGGTACAAGGAGGGCATCTTTCGGAAGGGCTATGATCAAGCGCGTGCCGAAATGATCACCGGTCCATAAAAGAAGCCTTCACGAGCAATGACCCGATATGGTGTCGATGAGGTCGAGATGCTTCGCCAGTCGGCGTGGCCGTGCCTCAAGTTCCACAAGGGCAGCCATCGCCGATGATCGAGGATCGCCCAAGGCACCCGTCGACGCCATCCGGAACCCATGCACGTCCGACTCACGATCCCGTTTGGCGAGGTATGAAAAAAGTTGACCGTGGCTGAGGGTTACATGCACCCCAAAGAAGATATTAAAGATTTCAACCAAGACCAGATCCCTGCCAACTATGCTGCCGTGATACTTACATGGTATGCGACCAATATGAAGAATTTGAAATGGAATATCCAAATGCGAAGGGATAACGTTCCTTGAGCTGCCTTGGTTCCGAAGTCACTGTGGAACAAGGACGACATAGAGATCATTCTCTCGGCCGCCGACTTCTACGATGACGGCGACACCAACATCACAACCATCCGTTGCGGATCTTGTCCCCCGATGATCCGGATCACGGCGACGGCGATGACAAAGGCAATGGCGGGGGATGACAAGGGAAGGAACTCACCCCGAGGCACAAGCCCTCACCCTCGTTCTCCTCCTCCAACAAGTCCACCTCCACCTCCCGGCAGTCCGTCTAAGGGCACGAGCAAAGCACCGGAGGCACAAGCCCTCACCTCGTTCTAATCCTCCAACAACAAGTCCACCTCCACCTCCCGGCAATCCGTCTAAGGGCACGAGCAAAGGACTGGAAGGCACGGAGGAACTGGGAACAAAGACACCGCTTCTTTGCCATTGTGAGCACAAGCCACTTTGCCCTCCACCGCCGGCGAAGACTAAAAAGCGACCAAGGGCAGCTCACATACTCACTTGTGTTCGAAAGGTATGGTAGCGGCGAGCATAATTTGCTAATAACTTTTCTTTGCCATAATATGGTACTAACATTTCTATCCCAGGCCGAGATCACCTTTCCATCTATTTCCTGAATCGGATGACTGCCCCGGCCATTACGAGCATGGGAAGTTCATGATAACCAAGGCCCAACTCGTCGACGAGGAAAGGTGGGAGACAAGGAGGTTTCATCTCTGGTACATGAAAGCGGCAAAAGCTGGCCTGTATGGTTTTCTAGTCAAGGTTGTGGCGGAGTACTTCCACTTGCCCGACGATGTAGAACTCCCCGTGGACTTCCGCGACATGTACAGACTACTGCGGGAACAAGACCTTGACATCGCCCAAGTCACCTTGTTCTCTATGTAAGTGATGAATTTTGAGTTTCACATATCACCTGCCTTTGAATCGGTCAAGACTACTTATATATGCCACGATGGCTTGTCCTTGCAGGTTGATGGCCTATATATCCAAAGAACTAAAACTTGATGTTATCTATCTATCTCCAATGCATATTGCTCAAAGAATCATCATTGGATACCACCTAGATGACAACCATCCAACCATGAAATACTTGACCAAGCGACAGAGAGAGGCGCACAGGAAGAAACTGATGGATAATGAGAAGTTGAACATTTCAAGGTACATACTAGGAGCAATGAAGAAGATCAGGGGACATGGGTGTATCCTAGCTGCCTACCACTTTGGGTAAGTCGAAGACATGCACAGTAGAGATAAGTGTGTAGCTAGCTAGAATTATTATTTCTTAATCGTAACACGTATTTTGTTTCAATGGCACAGCCAAGGCCTCGAGGGTCAACTGGGTTGCATTTATCATCTACCCTCGGGATGGCGGGGCTCTGCGTATTTGATTCGTTGACAACGCCAAACTTAAAAGGGTACAAGGCCTTTGAAGATTGCCTAAAAGTGTAAGTGACTGAACTGTCTTCTCATATGCGTTCTAATGCCCTATCTAATACTAGTACATTTCGGTATATAGCGCTTATAAGGAGTACGTGAAGGATCCTGAATGCTATGATCGAAGAACGAGAGAATTTTAAGGCTAAGCATAAGAACCGCATCAAAATCGACGCAACTTTCCGGTAAGTATTTGAAAGGTTTAATTGTGCTTTCCGTTCATATCGTTCTAATGCCTGTGTTGTAATGCTTGCGTATCGATCATGCAGTGTGCCAAACAACCGGTAGGATCACAAACCTGTGGCTTCTACGCCTGTGAGATTCTGAGGGTGTGCAAGCAGTACAGCAGCAATTGGAAGGTGCTCAAGAATGGATTGAACTGATCGAGAGACATGCAGAGCATCCAACACAGCTTCAAGCAGACAAAGGCGGACATATGTAAGTTTGTCTTAGACAAATGCGTGCTTGAAGGGGGCACGTTCTTCCATGAGAACAGCCACTAGCGATATTAATGAGATACGAGAGGTGAGGAAATGGCCCACGATGATGCGTCCATGAGGATTACACTTTAAGCGCATGTATAACGACTTTAATATGTAAATGTAATGAATTAACGATGACAAGAACGACTAAGTGAATGTATATATATATATATATACATGTATATTATTTCATGTGTAATGTCTGCATACTTTTTAAGTTTAATCTGTGAAATCTGGATGTGATTTGAATTTGAATTTGAATTTATATGCTTGATGTATTTTATTTGAATTTATATATATGCCTGCTTTATTTTTTTAATTCAGGAAATAATTTACCGAGGCGGGCAAATAATAAAGCCCGCCACGGCAAATCAACATAACCACGGCGGGCCACAAAAGGTGCCCGCCGCGGTTAACCTATTTATCGCGGCGGGCGGTGTAACGTGCCCGCCGTGGTAAAGTATATTTACCGCAGCGGGCACGTTACACCGCCCGCCATGCGCGGTAAATAAATTAACATGCGAGCAAAGCCGCCCGCCGCGGTTAAGCCACGATTTACCGTGGCCTGTAGGCCGCGGCGGACGGCTTTGCCCGCCGCGGGAAACTCAAATCGTCCGCCTCCAGTAAACTTTATGTAGTAGTGTTTCACCAGCGGTCAGTCCATTTATTTGAATGAAAATTCCTAAAAGTCAAATCTGATGTCCGTGCTGCATGCTAACCAGGACAGCAAGACGCAAAAAGTCTAAACTGAGTGCATGCCAACACATTTGTTCCTTCCGTTGATGGCCACACGCACGAGTCTGTCAGCATGCACGTACACACATATACTAGCTATACTGTACATACTACTGCCAGTCTGTCGTGTCATCCGATCGGGTCGTATTCAATGGCGAGCCCCTGCCCTACGGAAGCAAGCAATGGAGCCCCTGCTCGGTGGCTTCGGCGACCCGGCGTTCTTGGCGGCGGTGCAGCAGCTGATGGACCTGCCCGACGAGTTGGAGCGACAGCTGAACGCGACGACGCGGGCCTACGTGCGCGACCGCCGGGCCATGGCCAACACGTACGCCCATGGACGTCAAGGAGCTGCCGTCCGGGCTGATTCTCCTAGCCGTCGACATGCCCCGGGTCAGCCTCTCCGACGTCAAGGTGTGGGTGGAGAACGGCAGACCTATCGGCCAGCGTAGAGCCGATAGGCCTGTCGGCCCGATACGGTTTACTGTTCCGGCCACTTGTCGGCTTTCGGACAGCCGATAGGAATATCGGCCCGATTGGTCCTTAGTCTTGTCGGCTTCTGGATTGCCCATATGTACCTGTCGTCGGTCTAGATACCGGTAGGTCCACGCCCATGCATCCAAATGACATCGATCGCAATATTTCCGTTGAACACACGTAGTAAATATATATGTAAGTAGGTCGGCATGCAGCTAGCAAGAATCGAAGAAGCTAGATAGCTAGCCAACCTGTGGAGCCAGGGCAGCCACGGTCATCGACAATTAATCATTGAGAAAATATTATTTAAATAAAGTCTTCATTCATGTATATTTGTCCGTTGGGTCAGCTCGAGTATTTTTTATGAGCGACCCACACTACATTTTGAGTTTTTATCATTTATTTATATTATATTATTTGTATATTTGTTATATTTTTTTTATAGTCCCATAGTACGTTTAATTACCAATCTAACCTTATTAAATGTATAGTATAATTTTTAAAATTGTTAGCTAAATTATTGAACAAATTTTTAAAATTGTTAGCTAATCGTCGTCCTCGTTTGCAGGGTCCTTCCTAGCGCTATAATGTGGTGCTGTACGCACAGCAAAACTGCACCTGTCACCGGCTGAGAAGAGTCGGCTGGTGTCCTCAAAAAGCCAGAAGACGTGCCACCCGACTACGTCGGGAAATCGGGTTCCACCTAAGGAGTGTCCATGCAGCTCAACTTCTGAGCTAGCTTCCTGCAGCTCCGCTTCACCTTCTGCATAAATAGACGTTAAAGTTAGTGCATTTCCTAAACACCTATACACTAAAGAAACATTTTTGGAAGGACAAGTTTATTTTTACCTCCACAAAAGCCTCGAGAATGCCTGGCCCCTGCCCTCTAGACTCGTGAGCGACCCAAACTACATTTTGAGTTTTTTACCATTTATTTATAATATATTATTTGTATATTTGTTATAATTTTTTTGATAGTTGCACAGTACGTTTAATTACCAATCTGACCTTATTAAATGTATAGTATAATTATTAAAATTGTTAGCTAAATTATTGATTAAAATTTTTAAAGTTTAGTAACTCTTGATAGGTGTGCACCTCCTATAAAAGAGAATGGAGGGTGTAGTTCGTTGCCATAATAATTATTAGAGTAAAATCCACCGTGGGTGCTTGAACTTATTCGGTATTTCCAAATAAGTCCATGTATTTATAAGATCAGATTTTCGGGTCAGATGTTAAACTTGCCAAATGTATCACCAAGGTCCAAACTGGTTTTAGATCCCTGTTTTTGCACACTTGTCTCAGTTCATTATATAGATCGTGAAATGTAATATCATAACAAATAAACTTTATTTGAAGATACAAATATCGATATTATTTTCTATATAACTAGTTAAATTTAAAAGGGTTTGACTCCACGAGAAATTTAACATGCTATTATTTGGTATGGAGAGTATATACTAGCATGCTGTCATATGCAACGATTGAGCCCTTTGTGCGCTGACCGATAGATTCATCGACTTCGTTTCACACAAGCCGTTAGCTACTCATTTCTGACGGTCGTTGCTCCTCGCAGCATGACACAGGGATTTTGATTTCTAAGTCGTTGCCCTCAACCACTTAGATCTGTCAACAGTTAGGACGACAGGGAGGGAGTGAGAGAGTAAGATGGAGAGGCTCTCTACCTCGTCGAGCTCGTCCGCCGTCGTCGTCAGATCTAGAAGAGGTCACCCTTAATAGTGCTCTCAGTTGTGCCCCTATAGGGCCACCGCCGTTGCATCCTCTGTCGGTCGCACGAGTGATCCACCTCGGCCTCGCCTACTCGCCATCGGGGCAGTGGCTGCCCGCCCGGCCCTGTTCACCACCATCGGTAGGTGCCAAGAGGTGGGCGCCAGGTGCACCAACCACCAATAGCAGGAACTGGAGCAGGGAGGCACGTGGTTGCCGAGGCAGGTGCAGCTTGGGTGGAAGAGGATATGTAGACTGTAGAGAGGTGTTTGGCGGTCGAGAGAGAGGTGTGTCCGGGAGAGGGTGGAGTACGAGGCGAGGGAGTCGGGATGGAGGAGGAAAGACAGACCGGACCAGATGGGCCTTTTACATAGGCGGAGATAGTGTAAATATTTTCCATTGGTATATTAGGGTTATATAAGAAATTTAGCACGTAGAGTTGTCTCTAAACAATGAAATTTTATTTTAGAACTTCGAAAGAGTACCTCACTAAAAAAAGAGGTATATAAGGCAGGCATTACTGATTAGCTACTATATACAAATCCCAAACTACATAATCGAATCCATAAATACATATGCAGATTCTATTGTTTAAATAAAATTCATTGTACATCTGGATCTGGAGAGAGTAAAAAATGTTTAGAGATTGAACGAATATACAGCATTTGATGCGCGGTTGCACCTTTTTGTTCCCTATACCTGAATCCAATCCAAATCACCAAATTAATAAGGATATATATATAAACGAGCTTTTGTTGCAAGTCTACCTATGTCAGTGACTGCTCTTTGTTATCCAATGGAGGAAGTAGTTTGTTGCCATAATAATTATTAGAGTAAAATCCACCGTGGGTGCTTGAACTTATTCGGTATTTCCAAATAAGTCCATGTATTTATAAGATCAGATTTTCGGGTCAGATCTTAAACTTGCCAAATGTATCACCAAGGTCCAAACTGGTTTTAGATCCCTGTTTTTGCACACGTGTCTCCTCAGTTCAACTGCGCAAGGCCTGACTGACCACGCACACCTCGTAAGCTGCTGCGCCCGCGGGCAACCACGAACGGGGTCTGATGCTACGCGCCCGCCGCTACCTGCCAGCGTAGCGACAGGCCCAGCCCCTAAGCCCCATCACCGTGTTGAACAGTGGGCCCGCGTAGCACCCGGACACCGCCGTCTGCGCGCTGCCAGAGCCGCTGTGCACCGCCATCGCCGAGCGGAGGGGAGTTCGCATCCGTGGCGGCCACGGCGAGCTCCGCGTGTAGGAGGCCCTGGAGCACATACGCGCCCACTTCATCCCGGACGCCAAAAAAACGCCACCGAGTAGGCCGCGTTGCAGTGTTGGCGTCAATGTCGCTATACCGCTGCATCCCCACGAGCACCATGGGGCATGGCACAGTAGACAAGGGTGATAACCAACATGGACGAGATGAGGCCCAGCGGCACGTCGCGGCACCTCGGTCATGGTGGCCACCATGTCAAACCCGTGTAGGTCCAAGATACCGATGGCGCAGCGCGAAGGCGCCCAAGCCGAGCGAAGGGGAAGAAGACGGCGCGAGGTTGGCGGGCTCAAAGTGGAGAACCCGTGGCCAGCCGAGCGCGATGATGGCGATGCCGACCACGAATGCTATAGAGTTGATGGTGCGCGCGCGCTGAGACACGGCGGCGCGAAGGTGGCGCCTGGTGATGACGACGGCGATCGGGACCAGCAGATTGAAGCCGTCGCGGGCACGTGGATGCGAGCACGGTATGTGCTCGTGCAAAGGGCTGATGCTGTGATGCTGCGTGCATCGGTGCATCAGTGCATGTGCAATGTATAGTACGTGCTCGTTTGATGCTTGTGTGCGTGACGACGATGTCGTTGGTGGTCACCGGGGACGACGACTCCAGGGGCTTCCTATCGTGCTCGGACAGCTAGGACGGGAACGAGGTGCCTTCACGTGACGGCGCAGCCGCCGTGGATGGCGGGCCGCTGCCGCTCTCAAGTCACCAGCCATTGTTGATCAGCAAACCCAAGATAAAGCGAGGAGCAAGAAATGGAGCTCATGCTCGGCGGCTTCGGCGACCCGGCGTTCTCGGTGGCGGTGCAGCAGCTGATGGACCTGCCCGATGAGCTAGAGCGACAGCCGACGACGCGGGACTACGTGCACGACCGTCGGGCCATGGCCAACACGTACGCCCATGGACGTCAAGGAGCTGCAGTTCGGGCCGATCGTCTTGGCTGTCGACATGCCCGTGGTCAGCCTCTCCGACGTCAAGGTCCAAGTGGAGGAGGGCAACGTGCGCCTCTCCGAGGACGGCGGACCTATCGGCCAGCGGATAGCCGATAGGCCTATCGGCCCGATATGGTCTACTGTGTCGTGTCCGCTCCGGAGACTTGTCGGCTTCTGGACTGTCGGTATGTTCCTGTCGGCGATCCAGAAGCCGATAGGTCTCTACTAATGACTGATAACAATGGTGATGTAACTGGGCCTGGTTCCAAAGAAACATGCACACAGTAGTGGAATCCATATGTAGTGTATGTTGGACCACCATATTGCCAATGGCAACCCAATTGATGTATGGCTTGATTTAGAATGGCTTGAAAGCTGTGCGTAGGTTAAGTCATGATACTTAACCTCTAAGTGTTAACAAAAAAATAGAATATGAAAAACATGAACATAGACATAACAATAATTCTGAATATAAACTATGATATCCAATTTTACTTTACCAAATCAAGCGTTGTGGTTGTGTTGGGCAATCGTTCCATTAACAATTGCCATATCAGTAATGCGCTCATTTAAAGCTTGTAATATGATGGATGAGAATGTATTCACAAGCATCCTTAAACAGACTATCACAACATATTTATCTACATATCCAATGGGGTGCGCTCTTCCTCATCTCCAAGATTTGCATAATCTCACCATGATTAACCTACCTAGCACTGAAAAGCCTATTTGACATTGTACTAATTGTCCATTCCATCTAGGGAATCTCTCAACATTTATATGTCATTAACCTCGAAAAAGGAGAGTGTCCCTTAGAGCCATGGGATTGGCTTTATTCGCATTGCAAGTACTAAATACCTATCACTACGTGGGCACTCGGCAAAGCCACCGTCAACGGGGCCGGCGCCGTGACGGTCGCTTTTCTTTGCCGAGTGCCCGATAAAAGACACTCGGCAAAGAGGTTTTTGCCGATCAATTTTTTGCTGAGTGTTCTTTGCCGAGTGCATCAGGCACTCGGCAAAGAACCCGAATCCAGTAGTGAGGGCAGCTTGTTTTTCGGTTAGTAGGATGGCTGGCCCTAGCCGCCCATAAAAAGCCTCCCTATAGTAGCGAGTGCCATTGCAAACAAATTAAAAGCTAGCAATTAATATATTAAGCGGCTAAGCTAGCCAGGACTAGGAGATTTCTTTGCTAGTAGTTTGAGTATATATATGTGTATGTACGTCAAATGATGCACAATGTTTGCCTTTTATAGTATCGTGATTCAATTCGTGACGCTTGCTTAACCAGCCTCCCGGAAAGGTAAAACAAAGGACCAGGTCATCAGTTCATCAACTGTTCATTCAAGCCATGTAATATTTGTCACAGGTCAAGCCTAATACAAGTAAGGTGTCAAGCTAGCGCTACACGCGGTTTTCGTCAGCGGTCGGGCGGTCCATTTGAATTCAGATTCGTAAGTCTAATTTGAAGTCCATGCATGATAACCCCAGGTTCGAATCCGGAATCCGTATGTATGCATGCGTGGCTTTTCTTGCTTGGATTTATGAATTCTCGGTCGGTCTATATATGCATGCATGCTAATGGTTGGATTGGACCGACGATGCATGCACAGATACTAGGTACTATACTGCCATACCTTTCACGTATAGTCATCGTGTGTGTGGTCGTATTCAACGATGGAGCCCCTGCGGACGGATTCATCAAGTTCACAAGCCGCTAGTGTTCTGACCTGTTTCTTCCGGCCGTTACTGGCAATACACAGCTTCCCAGAAAGTGGCGGTGCTTGGTCAACCAGAAAGTACATGCTCCTCTCTCTCTCTCTGAATAAATAGATTTTTAGAGTTATCTTAAGTTAAACTTTTAAACTTTTACCAAATTTCTAGAAAAAAACCGTTAAGATTTATGGTATCAAATTAGTATCATTAGATTTATTATCAAAAAAAATTTCGTAAAGTGTTCATTTTATGTCATAGATGTTGTTACTCTTTTCTATAAATTTAGTCAAACTTAAAAAAGTTTGACTGACACAGATCTTAGGAATTGATTTATTTAGAGATGGAGTGAGCAGTACGCATACAACAGTATTTTGGTGGCATGCAACATTCGGGTGGGGAAGAAGATAAGAGAGAGGGGGAGGTTGATGTCAAATATGAGGGGCAAAAAATTTAAAATGAGTGTTGGCTCCAACAGATAGATTGTATTTTCAAAAATTTGGGTAATGCGTTCATATTTTGACCATTTAACGAATTATATATTTATGTGTTTTAGAAAATAATAAAACTCTTTACTATTTTAGAAAATACGACCTCAGAATGAGTGTTGGCTCCAGCAGAATTGACCGAGAATCTATTCCAACAAGGCTCATGTCTGACCTCAGAATCCACTGATCCTGTTGAGTATGGCCGAGGCTGTGTTATGGGCTGGGTTTTACGTACAACCACATGCGTGCTTACTTCCGACGACTCCCGGTACCAAATCCGACAGGAAAGGTGTGGTTGAGGACCGGCCGGTTGTATAACTTGTTCATGTAGTAGCAATGCACATTAACAAATAAAGGATGGTTCGAGCCACATGTTATGCATTTAGAATATTGCAAAACTAAAACATTAATAAAAGTCATTTGATATTGGAAAAGAAAGAATGTTTGTCTATAGCATAAGCGCAACTGGGAGTCTCTGGGACCTTTATTACTACTCCAATAAGCCTGAAATCAGTAACCATATATAAGTACAACTTGTGATATGTCAGACTAGTATTTTATTCTCGCATTGTCTTCTGTTCTAAATTAATTAAGTATATACCATATCGAGAAATGTACTAGTATAAACCACTTCAAAAGAATCCATTTTTCCATGCATGCATGGAACTCCATCCTTGAAAGGCATTGTAGTGTAGGCAAGCTATTTACGACGATATGATGGTTGGGGCGGGCAGCCGGGGTGCCCGGGTTTCTTCCAGCTGCAGTTGCCACCGCCCGGGCGTCTCGGTCCACCATTATTGCCCTTGTCTAGCACCTGCATCACCATCGTCGTCCCGCCGTCCGCCCCTGCCGCCGCATGCAGCAAAGGCCTCGCCGCGACGATCACTTCGCGGCATTGCATCAGCAGCACGGCCACCACCACCGCCTTCACCATCGTTGCGGTCGTCGTCGATGCCATGTCAGTCAGACAACCAAATAATCGATCCCTGCTTGCGCAACAATCACGTATATATACCACTACTAGTGGAGAGTATGTACGTATACGTACGTAAAATGATGCGTCGAATTAAAGTGGTTTGGTTTTTGTTGGAGGGAACTACTAGCTAGGGAATTGAAGCATGCATGCATATGTATGATGGCTTCCTTTTATAGTTCGTTACCCCATATGCAATGTGTTCTCTGAAAAAGTACAGTAACAACTAAGGACGGGGATGGGTCAGTTCTTCTCCGCGGTCCATATTTTCGGGTCTTCTATATATAATTTTGTTCTCAGTTGAAGCCAAGCTACGTTACGTTGTTTTTAAATTTCAACTGTCGTTGATCACCGCGGTCCATATTTGAGTTCAATGCAATTTCCAAAGTTTGAAGTCGATGCAATTGTTCTAACGAAAGCTTATATATATGAACTAAAATTATAAGGTGCCTAGTGAGCTAGACCATGTCATATGAACATCCATAACTACTCTGATCCGACCGTGAAACATTGGTTTAATTTCCTCCTTTCACTACGAACGAGTCCCACGGAAATGGTTCAGATAGATACTCTCATGCATTGCCATGTTGTTTGGGTTAAAAATTGTGAATTCTCAGTCGATCTCGGCTACTGGTTGGACCGGTTCATTCGTGAATGTTTTGTACCTTTGAACGGTTCGGGTCGTATATAGTGATGAGTCCCCGCGGACTGATAATATTGATCCATCAATACAAGTTTATATATTATATGCGGCGGGCTTATAAGTTATATATATGCTGCTCTGATTTAAATTATTTATATTATTGTGGTATATATGTACGTAGCTTCCTAGAACATAGATTCTGGTTTTGTCTCCTTTATGTGAGTATATAAGCGTAAAGTGTGAGCACCATTTCTTAGTTTTGGACATTGAGGTCTTTTTTTAGACGAAAGAAGAATTATATTAGATTATAGTTGGATACATCATTACGTTACAAACACTCTGTAATACACTATATGTCCAGAATTTGATTTTCATCTAAATTATACCCACACTGTGCATTGCTCCAAATCTCAAATCCAAACCTGTATAACGCTTCGTATGGATGGCTGTATAGGCAAACACTCGTCAAAAAGCCTGAGAACAGATGCCCAGCGAACGACGGCCAACATTCCTGTAGGCGGACTTAGAAAGTTGTTCTTTCTTGTGTATTCGTTGTTCTTCTTTCTGCCACCGAAAAATGAGGAAGATTGATCTGAAACTTATTCTCCCTAGTCCTTCATCATGGCCAGATCTAACCACAATAAAACGGAGAAGAGACCGGAGAAAATTATTCTATGGCGGCGACATCATCTCGGCCTTGATGTCACTGTTCGAAAAGAAAAGTCTCCATGTCGTCATGCCGAGGAAGTTGTTGACACCGTAGTTGTCGCCCTCATCTTCAACAGAGCCACCATGGAGAAAACGAATCCACCCTGTCTCCTCGCCGTCGCTGAAGAGGAGGAGAAAATCTTTTTCCTATGATTTTCGTCTGTTGCCTAGCCCACTTATCGGCCTAATCACCGGCTTGCCTTTTTTCTATGTCCGTCAACCCAACCTCCCGCTCGCCCTTTCTTCTTCGGTTCTTCCATTGGCACACTCCTAGAGCTGCGGTCGGATAAGCACAACATGCCCAACCAATGCAACCTCTCATGTCTTACTATTAGCGTGTGTTTGGTTTGAGGGTTGAACTGGGTTAGTTGGATCAGGCCCTTTTTTAGAGGTGTTTGGTTTGGATTCCAAATTAAGGGTTGAGTTCATCCCAGTAGGGAAAATGCCCTTAATATGCGGGTTCGTCTAATTCCTCCAAAATGGAGAAACCGATCCAACCCACTTCGTTTTCCTCAAACATGTGAACATGTGCTTTAGGCCTGAGCTGCGAGGGCACGATGCTTGAGTTCTGGGCGATAGCGGTCAGATTTCGGCAGCAAGGTCGGGCGGAGCTCCGTGGCGCGGCGCGGCGGATCACCCTAGGCGGTGTATGGGAGCGAGCTCGTGGTGGAGCGGCAACGGTGGTGCTCGGGGCCATAGTGTCGGGATGGAGCAGGCTGCACGTCATCCGGGCAGAAGCGGTATCGGGCGAGGAGCCGGCGGCGTTTATGTGATTAAGTCGGGGAGAGAAGAAAGGTAGGGAAGAAGGAAGAGAAAGAGAAAGGCAGGGGCCCACATGCCAGAATCCGCAACCCACATCCATTTGCCTTCGAACCAAATAGAAATCTAGGATAACTCCATCCCTCTAACCAAACATGAGATGTATTCGACCTTACCCAAAAAGGTGAGGTGAAACCAACCCATTCCACGTGGCTCCAAACCAAACACATGCTAACTGAGCTGCGAGCTCCATGGGCCAATGCTAAAACTAGTCTCTCTGGGTCACGCGCAAATGACATGATGGCATTAACGGTAGGCACTTCACTTGAGAGTTGAGACGAGGGTTTTAGATTTCTTTTTCTATCGTAGTCTTATGAGGATAAATATGGATGCTCTATTAGAGCCTGCAATTTTTCATAGTAAGGAAAAGAAACTGAGACAACGAAATATCATCTTTTTCAATAAAGACATTAAATATTTGCAGAACGAATACAATCATAGGTGCAATTGGGACCTTTATATATTATTGTAAGCCTAAAATCAATAATCTAAGTTGTTGCCTTGTATCACCAAGCTAATAACTGACGGTGCAACAACTTGCTGATTGCAAGTCGAGCTATGTCAGAGGCTGCTTTATTCTCGCAAATTGTCTGTTCTACCTAAACCAAATATCTTATCGATCTACTATAAATAAATAGCTTAAAAAACAGTTTTTCCATGGAATAGTTGAACAACGAACGAAGATGCATGGCGCAGCACCCGAGCAGCACTCTACGACGATGGTTGGGGTGGCCGGCAGGGGTTCCCGGGTTTCGTATAGTCGCAGTTGCCGTTGCCGGGACCGCCCGGCGACCCCTTGCCCTTGTCTAGCACCTGCCCCAGCTGCCACCCGCCGTCGTCCGCCCCCGCCGCCGCATTCAGCAACGGCCTCGCCGAGAGGATCACGTCGCAGCATTGCATCAGCAGCACGGCCACCACCACCGCCTTCACCATCGTTGCCGCCGTCGTCGATGCCATGTCGATGCTACGTTTGATTGCAAACAAGCTGGGGCTAGGTGTGCGTTGTTGCTACTTGCTAGCTAGCTGTGAGGAGTATATGTGCGCGTACGTGGAAGAAAGCGTCGAAGTGTTTGTTTTGGTTGGAGGAAGCATGCATGATGGCTTCCTTTATAGAGTTCGTTTCCCATATGTCTGATCAATGGCCGAACAAACATACTAGTACATTACTATGGACCGGGTACCATTTTCGAGACTTCTAAATTTTGTTCTCAGGTCAAGCCTAAGCCTAGTTACACGGTTTAATTTTCAAACTGTTGATCAGCGCGGTCCATTTGAGTTCAAATTCTGAAGGCTGAAGTCGATGCAAGTGTCGTAACGAAGGCATATGAACGAACTCCCTAGCTAGACCATATATATATATATATATATATATATATATATATATATATATATATATATATATATATATATATATATATATATATATATATATATATATATATATATATATATATACGAACTCCGATCCAACCGTGAAATATCCGTTTCCTCGATTCAGAAATGGTATTCGGCAAGTGTTCTAGCTTCTCATTGCCTTGTTGCTAGGGTTCGTGAATTCTCAGTCGATCTGTGCTTACGGTTGGACCGGTTCAAGCGAGAATGTTTGTGACTTTGGACACGTACGTACGGTTCGGTCGTGTATTCTATGAGTCACCGTGGACTAATCTCGATCATCATGTTCATGTCATATATCTCGATCATCGTGTTCTACGTAGGCCGTGTAGTACTGCCCTATTTCTATTGTCCATGCATTACGATCACAAGAGTAGTACTGTAGGCTGTATGTAGCTTCCGAGGATAAAGCAGCGCGCCTCCAACACATTTCTTCGATCATGTTCTCGCAGTCAAATTTTGAGTAGACCCGCGCTGATTGCATGTACTTGGACTCCGGTGCGTTACATCGGACGGTCCGGTGTAGCCGCTCAGGTCAAGCCTGAACGAATTGGATTTAATCATCTTATATTGAAATCATTAGTTTACTAGTTGTCACTTAATTACCAAAACGTTTTTGTTCCTCGTTGGTGAGGCTTTCTTTTAGCGTTCAGGTCTTTTGTAACATTACAAACTTGTTTTCATCATAGATGTGGCTTAATTCCTTTCTTATTACTACCATGGTATGAATCAGTATGGCCTCAAGTAAATACACGTTCAGGTGTTCGTAACATTACAAAATCCCAAGCGTGGTGCGTGCATGTGTGTGCCATATATTATCAAAATTCCTTATATTGGGTAAATTAAATGTGCTTTATGAATCTACAGCTAGAAGGGACATGCAACCAAAGCGGCTCTGTGGTCTTATATTGCTATTGGAAGACTCAGCTAAGGGTGTGAAAAAAGTGAATCTCCACTTCCCTCTTTATCTCACTTCCACCTGGTGGACCCCACGCATTAGGGGGCATAACGCAAAAGATGAAAAAAAACAACGGCGTTTTCTTCTTCCTCCGATCTCACGTGTCCTAGGCGCGGGGCGGAGCTCTTGGCTAGCTGGGCGTCGCCATGGCCTCATTGCTCGCCGTGTCGCACGTGTCGTCTGTCACAACCATATATAAACACGTGCCTATATATATGATGTCATCTGTCACAACAATACAAACACATGCGTGTCACACGTGTATATGACTACACGTATATAGACACTTGCATACAAGAGTAACAAGTTTTACCAAGAGGACTAAGAGGCTGTTTGGTTGGGAGACTAAAAAGTTGCCTGGGCTAGGCAACCACTCCGGCGTTGGATTTCATCAGCTTGGGGTGGATATGTCTGCCTAGCTGTTTTCTTGCCTGGGAGGCAGCAACCAAGCATCCCCTAAGTTGTGGGTGCAGTCCCGAGATCAAAGTGAGAATATAATGCTATACACCAAAATAAAATTTTACATGGCCCGGTTTGGTTTCACCTAGCAACTATTAGATGTAGTTAAGAGAAATCAACTATTAAAGTTGCCTGATGCATCTGGGCCTTCTGCATTTTGACGGTGGACCTATCGGCCAGTGGGCAGCCAATTGGCCTATCGGCCCGACTCAAAGACTTGTCGGCTCCTGGACTACCGATATGTACCTGTCGGCGGTCTAGAAGCCGATAGATCCACGCCCATACATCCAAATGCATTGCGATCGATTTCCGTTGAACACACGTAGTAAATATATATGTACGTAGATCCGCATGCAGCTAGCAAGCCAATGCAAGCAGCAGGCTGAGAATAGAAGAAGCTAGATAGCTAGCCAACTTGTGGAGCTCATTGAATTAATCATTAAAAAACATTTTTTAAAAAAATCTTTGTTTGTGTATTTTTTGTTGGGCCATCAGAGTATTTTTTTTATGAGCAACCTAAACTACATTTTGAGTTTTTTACCATTTATTTATATTATATTATTTGTATATTTGTTATAATTTTTTTGATAGTCGCATAGTATGTTTAATTACCAATCTAACCTTATTAAATGTATAGTATAATAACTAAAATTGTGAGCTAAATTATTGATCAAATTTTTTAAAGTTTAGTAACTCTTGATAGGTGTGCACCTCCTATAAAAGAGAATGGAGGGAGTAGTTCGTTGCCATAATAATTATTAGAGTAAAATCCACCGTGGGTGCTTGAACTTATTCGGTATTTCCAAATAAGTCCATGTATTTATAAGATCAGATTTTCGGGTCAGATCTTAAACTTGCCAAATGTATCACCAAGGTCCAAACCGGTTTTAGATACCTGTTTTTGCACACGTGTCTCCTCAGTTCAACTGCACAAGGCCTGACTGACCACGCACACCTCGTAAGCTCCTGCGCCCGCGGGCAACCACGAAACGGGTCGGATGCTTACTGCGCCCCGCCGCCACCGCCAGCAGAAGCGACAGGCCCAGCCCCTGAGCCCCATCACCGTGTTGAACAGTGGGCCCACGTAGCACCCGGACACCGCCGTCTACGCGCTGCCAGAGCCGCTGTGCACCGCCATCGCCGTGCGGAGGGGAGTTCGCGTCCGTGGCGGCCACGGCGAGCACCGCGTGTAGGAGGCCCAGGAGCACGTACGCGCCCACTTCATCCCGGACGCCAAAAAACTCCACCGAGTAGGCCGCGTTGCTGCGTTGGCGTCAATGTCGCTGTACCGCTGCATCCCCATGAGCACCAGGGGGCATGGCACGGTAGACGAGGGTGATAACCAACATGGACGAGATGAGGCCCAGCGGCACGTCGCGGCCGGGGTTCTTGGCCTCCTCGGTCATGGTGGCCACCTTGTCGAACCCCGTGTAGGACCAGTACACGATGGCCGCGGCGCGGAAGACCCCAGCAGAGCCGAAGGGGAAGAAGACGGCGCGAGGTTGGCGGCCTCGAAGTGCGAGAACCCCGCGGCCAGCACGAACGCGATGATGGCGATGCCGACCACGAATGCTATCGAACTGATGGTGCACGCGCCAGACACGGCGAGCGCGGAGGTGGTGCACAGGACGACAACGGCGATCGGGTCCAGCAGATTGAAGCCGTCGCGGGCACGTGGATGCAGAGCGTGGTACGTAGCTTCCTAGAACATATGTGTACAACCTCCACTGCGGACGCTATTAGAGTATCTCCACTAGATCTACTAATACTTTATTTTAAAATTTATATACTATAGAAAATTGAGAAAACAAGGTTCTAAATTATCAGGGTGCTAATACAACAATTTGAGGAAACCTTGTCCCCTTCATTAGTGAAATTCATCTATCAATCAGTTAGAATATCCTTTTCCATCTCTTCTCTCTTTCCTTTTCCCCCACTCTCGGCCGGGCATGGGGGGCACGCATGACCGACGCTCGCCCATGCTCTTTCTCCTCTTCCTCCCTTTCTCGCCCAGGTGTGCGAAGCCCCAGTGTGCCCAGAACTTGTCCATGCGGCGAGGTGGTGTGTCCGGCCCACACCCTTGCGACGCTGCCCTCGTCCGTGCGGTCATGTTTTCGGCTGTGCAGCAGACCTCTGCCAATGGGCGAGCGTCGAGTGTAGATGCGGGGATCCGGCGGTGGTCACAATTTGATGGAAGAAAATGGATTGAGGGGGAGGTTTTAAAAGATTGAGAAAACTATAGCCAAAGGGATTTAGAAGGGATCCGCTAAAGCTTTCTTTTGTACTTAATCCCCTTTTATCACTATTATAAAGAAAATGGATTGAGTTTTCTCAATCCGATGGAGATGCTCACCATCCTCTCTCAGGTGGTTTGAACCTTTCCAACCACCGTTGTTTCCCCCTCTCGGGCAGCTCGGGCTCTTGTCTGGCACACGCAGAGATGCAAGAGGTTGTGCATATACTTACATATAATTTGAATAATTGTTGATTAAAATTGTATAAGTTGACTTCCCCTGTTTATTACGGTTATCATTACGAAATGGAGAGAGCAGTGCTGGGGTGGAGTATATATGTCTACTGTGTACATCGAATGCTCGTTAAGCTGTCTGTTGGAATAATGGAAGACACCCACGGCTGCTGAAGAAGTAAAACGAAGGACCGGACCTGGTCATCGTCGATCAGTTACTAGCCTTGTATTTAGTAGGCTCCAAGCCACGCGGTTCTTCCAGTCTTTCAGAATTCAGAGACAGCGCGCGGTCCATTTGAACTCAAATTCTAAAGTTTGAAGGCTGTATGAGCGTGAGCGGTTAACCAGGATGCAACGGGGACGGTAAGTGTCGTAGAAAAAGTACCTAAGCGAGCGTGCCAACACATACATGCAATTGTCCCACGCTGCCCGCTGAAATGGTTCAGTTAATCAGTTTGGCTAGGCAGGTACGGAGAAAGTCACAGTGAGTCAGTGACCACTGCGAGCTACGACAAGTGTCGCTTTTTTTTTATTTGTGCCGGTCAAACTATTTATTAAGTTTCACTGAGTTTATACAAAACATCAGCAATATTTATATCTTCAAATAAATTTATTATAAAAATAAATTTAACCATCTATTGAACGGTAATACTGTGCTAAGGACGTCCGTCCGTCTGGACGCCCCCGTTGATGGGCCACGACACCAGTCCAACGGCCTAACTCTCCATTTGCGTATCCGCTCGCCCCGCCCCACCGTTGGATCCACCCCTGCAACGAGACAAGTAGTCAGCTCAGCTGTTTAGGGCGCTTGGCAGGGAGGGTCGTTAGGAGCCTGCCATTTCTTGCAGTTGCTTCCCGGGCCGTTTAGGACCAGCATGACCGCCAGCTCCTCCGTGCCATGCCCCGTCGTCGTCGTCGCCCTGCCGCCGTCAGCCACCGCAACCAGCAGCGGCCTCGCCGTGAGGATGACGTTGCAGAGTTGCATGAGAAGCACGGCCACCATCACCGCCCTGGCCATCATCGCCGCCGCCGTCGGTGCCATTTATTCCAATCCAGGAACGATATAGCAGATCCTTGTTAATGTAACCCGTAAGCTAGCAGTGCACACTGCACATAGCAACGTAGGTACGGTATTACTGCTAAACATGCTAAGCTATTTGGGAGGCTTGCTTGCTAGCTAGCTGGAGTACTAATGCTCGTTCAACTGACTCACTGTTGGTTTGCTGGGAGGGAAACATGCACGATGGTTGCCTTTTATAGTATCGATCGTGAGACAACATGACCAGGTGGTCACTTGTCAGTAGGTCAAGCCTTGTATACTAGTAGTAATAAAATATTTGTCAGGGTCAAGCCTAATACTACTCCGTATAAACCACGCGGTTTTCACCAGCGGTCAGTCCATTTATTTGAATGAAAATTCCTAAAAGTCAAATCTGAAGTCCGTGCTGCATGCTAACCAGGACAGCAAGACGCAAAAAGTCTAAACTGAGTGCATGCCAACACATTTGTTCCTTCCGTTGATGGCCACACGCACGAGTCTGTCAGCATGCACGTACACACATATACTAGCTATACTGTACATACTACTGCCAGTCTGTCGTGTCATCCGATCGGGGGTCGTATTCAATGGCGAGCCCCTGCCCTACGGAAGCAAGCAATGGAGCCCCTGCTCGGTGGCTTCGGCGACCCGGCGTTCTTGGCGGCGGTGCAGCAGCTGATGGACCTGCCCGACGAGCTGGAGCGACAGCTGAACGCGACGATGCGGGCCTACGTGCGCGACCGCCGGGCCATGGCCAACACGTACGCCCATGGACGTCAAGGAGCTGCCGTCCGGGCCGATTGTCCTGGCCGTCGACATGCCCCGGGTCAGCCTCTCCGACGTCAAGGTGTGGGTGGAGGACAGACCTATCGGCCAGCGTAGAGCCGATAGGCCTGTCGGCCCGATACGGTTTACTGTTCCGGCCACTTGTCGTCTATCGGATAGCCGATAGGACTATTGGCCCGATTGGCCCTTAGAATTGTCGGCTTCTGGATTGCCGATATGTACCTGTCGTCGGTCTAGAAGCCGATAGGTCACCAAATGGCATCTATCGCAATATTTCCGTTGAACACACGTAGTAAATATATATACAGCAGGCTGAGAATCCAAGAAGCTAGATAGCTAGCCAACCTGTGGAGCCGGGGCAGCCACGGTCATCGACAATTAATCATTGAGAAAATATTATTTAAAAAAAAGTCTTCATTCATGTATATTTGTCCGTTGGGTCAGCTCGAGTATTTTTTATGAGCGACCCACGCTACATTTTGAGTTTTTTATCATTTATTTATATTATATTATTTGTATATTTGTTATATTTTTTTTATAGTCCCATAGTACGTTTAATTACCAATCTAACCTTATTAAATGTATAGTATAATTATTAAAATTGTTAGCTAAATTATTGAACAAATTTTTAAAATTGTTAGCTAATCGTCGTCCTCGTTTGCAGGGTCCTTCCTAGCGCTATAACGTGGTGCTGTACGCACAGCAAAAGTGGCACCTGTCACCGGCTGAGAAGAGTCAGCTGGTGTCCTCAAAGAGCCAGAAGACGTGCCACCCGACTGCGCCGGGAAATCGGGTTCCACCTAAGGAGTGTCCATGTAACTCAACTTCTGAGCTAGTTTCCTGCAGCTCTGCTTCACCTTCTGCATAAATAGACGCTAAAGTTAGTGCATTTCCCAAACACCTATACACTAAAGAAATATTTTTGGAACGGACAAGTTTATTTTTACCTCCACAAAAGCCTCGAGAATGCCTAGCCCCTGCCCTCTAGACTCGTGAGCAACCCAAACTATATTTTGAGTTTTTTACCATTTATTTATAATATATTATTTGTATATTTGTTATAATTTTTTTTGATAGTCGCACAGTATGTTTAATTACCAATCTAACCTTATTAAATGTATAGTATAATTATTAAAATTGTTAGCTAAATTATTGATCAAAATTTTTAAAGTTTAGTAACTCTTGATAGGTGTGCACCTCCTATAAAAGAGAATGGGGGAGTAGTTCGTTGCCATAATAATTATTAGAGTAAAATCCACCGTGGGTGCTTGAACTTATTCGGTATTTCCAAATAAGTCCATGTATTTATAAGATCAGATTTTCGGGTCAGATGTTAAACTTGCCAAATGTATCACCAAGGTCCAAACCGGTTTTAGATCCCTGTTTTTGCACACTTGTCTCCTCAGTTCATTATATAGATCGTGAAATGTAATTTCATAACAAATAAACTTTATTTGAAGATACAAATATCGATATTATTTTCTATATAACTAGTTAAATTTAAAAGAGTTTGACTCCACGAGAAATTTAACATGCTATTATTTGGTATGGAGAGTATATACTAGCATGCTGTCATATGCAACGATTGAGCCCTTTGTGCGCTGACCGATAGATTCATCGACTTCGTTTCACACAAGCCGTTAGCTACTCATTTCTGACGGTCGTTGCTCCTCGCAGCATGACACAGGGATTTTGATTTCTAAGTCGTTGCTCTCAACCACTTAGATCTGTCAACAGTTAGGACGACAGGGAGGGAGGGAGAGAGTAAGATGGAGAGGCTCTACCTCGTCGAGCTCGTCCGCCGTCGTCGTCAGATCTAGAAGAGGTCACCCTTAATAGTGCTCTCAGTTGTGCCCCTATAGGGCCACCGCCGTTGCATCCTCTGTCGGTCGCACGAGTGATCCACCTCGGCCTCGCCTACTCGCCATCGGGGCAGTGGCTGCCCGCCCGGCCCTGTTCACCACCATCGGTAGGTGCCAAGAGGTGGGCGCCAGGTGCACCAACCACCAATAGCAGGAGCTGGAGCAGGGAGGCACGTGGTTGCCGAGGGAGGTGCAGCTTGGGTGGAAGAGGATATGTAGACTGTAGAGAGGTGTTTGGCGGTCGAGAGAGAGGTGTGTCCGGGAGAGGGTGGAGTACGAGGCGAGGGAGTCGGGATGGAGGAAAGACAGACCGGACCGGATGGGCCTTTTACATAGGCGGAGATAGTGTAAATATTTTCCATCGGTATATTAGGGTTATATAAGAAATTTAGCACATAGAGTTGTCTCTAAACAATGAAATTTTATTTTAGAACTTCGAAAGAGTACCTCACTAAAAAAAGAGGTATATAAGGCAGGCATTACTGATTAGCTACCATATACAAATCCCAAACTACAGAATCGAATCCATAAATACATATGCAGATTCTATTGTTTAAATAAAATTCATTGTACATCTGGATCTGGAGAGAGTAAAAAATGTTTAGAGATTGAACGAATATACAGCATTTGATGCGCGGTTGCACCTTTTTGTTCCCTATACCTGAATCCAATCCAAATCACCAAATTAATAATGATATATATATAAACGAGCTTTCGTTGCAAGTCTACCTATGTCAGTGACTGCTCTTTGTTATCCAATGGAGGGAGTAGTTTGTTGCCATAATAATTATTAGAGTAAAATCCACCGTGGGTGCTTGAACTTATTCGGTATTTCCAAATAAGTCCATGTATTTATAAGATCAGATTTTCGGGTCAGATCTTAAACTTGCCAAATGTATCACCAAGGTCCAAACCGGTTTTAGAGCCCTGTTTTTGCACACTTGTCTCCTCAGTTCAACTGCGCAAGGCCTGACTGACCACGCACACCTCGTAAGCTGATGCGCCCGCGGGCAACCACGAACGGGGTCTGATGCTACGCGCCCACCGCCACTTGCCAGCGTAGCGACAGGCCCAGCCCCTGAGCCCCATCACCGTGTTGAACAGTGGGCCCGCGTAGCACCCGGACACCGCCGTCTGCGCGCTGCCAGAGCCGCTGTGCACCGCCATCGCCGAGCGGAGGGGAGTTCGCATCCGTGGCGGCCACGGCGAGCTCCGCGTGTAGGAGGCCCAGGAGCACGTACGCGCCCACTTCATCCCGGACGCCAAAAAACGCCACCGAGTAGGCCGCGTTGCAGTGTTGGCGTCAATGTCGCTATACCGCTGCATCCCCACGAGCACCATGGGGCATGGCACAGTAGACAAGGGTGATAACCAACATGGATGAGATGAGGCCCAGCGGCACGTTGTGGCACCTCGGTCATGGTGGCCACCATGTCAAACCCCGTGTAGGACCAGTACACGATGGCCGCAGCGCGGAAGGCGCCAGCAGAGCCGAAGGGGAAGAAGACGGCGCGAGGTTGGCAGGCTCGAAGTGCGAGAACCCCGCGGCCAGCACGAACGCGATGATGGCGATGCCGACCACGAATGCTATAGAGTTGATGGTGCGCGCGCTAGACACGGCGAGCGCGAAGGTGGCGCACAGGATGACGACGGCGATCGGGACCAGCAGATTGAAGTCGTCGCGGGCACGTGGATGCGGAGCACGGTACGTGCTCGTGCAAAGGGCTGATGCTGTGATGTCTGCGTGCATCAGTGCATCAGTGCATGTGCAATGTATAGTACGTGCTTGTTTGATGCTTGTGTGCGTGACGACGATGTCGTTGGTGGTCGCCGGGGACGGCGACTCCAGGAGCTTCCTATCGTGCTCGGACAGCCAGGATGGGAACGAGGTGCCTTCACGTGACGGCGCAGCCGCCGTGGATGGCGGGCCGCTGCCGCTCTCAAGTCACCAGCCATTGTTGATCAGCAAACCCAAGATCAAGCGAGGAGCAAGAAATGGAGCTCATGCTCGGCGGCTTCGGCGACCCGGCGTTCTCGGTGGCGGTGCAGCAGCTGATGGACCTGCCCGATGAGCTAGAGCGACAGCCGACGACGCGGGACTACGTGCACGACCGTCGGGCCATGGCCAACACGTACGCCCATGGACATCAAGGAGCTGCAGTTCGGGCCGATCGTCTTGGCTGTCGACGTGCCCGTGGTCAGTCTCTCCGACGTCAAGGTCCAGGTGGAGGAGGGCAATGTGCGCCTCTCCGAGGACGGCGGACCTATCGGCCAGCGGATAGCCGATAGGCCTATCGGCCCGATATGGTCTACTGTGTCGTGTCCGTTCCGGAGACTTGTCGGCTTCTGGACTGTCGATATGTTCATTTCGGCGATCCAGAAGCCGATAGGTCTCTACTAATGACCGATAACAATGGTGATGTAACTGGGCCTGGTTCCAAAGAAACATGCACACAGTAGTGGAATCCATATGTAGTGTATGTTGGACCACCATGTTGCCAATGGCAACCCAATTGATGTATGGCTTGATTTAGAATGGCTTGAAAGCTGTGCGGAGGTTAAGTCATGATACTTAACCTCTAAGTGTCAACAAAAAAATAGAATATGAAAAACATGAACATAGACATAACAATAATTCTGAATATAAACTATGAGATCCAATTTTACTTTACCAAATCAAGCGTTGTGGTTGTGTTGGGCAATCGTTCCATTAACAGTTGCCATATCAGTAATGCCCTCATTTAAAGCTTGTAATATGATGGATGAGAATGTATTCACAAGCATCCTTAAACAGACTATCACAACATATTTATCTGCATATCCAATGGGGTGCGCTCATCCTCATCTCCAAGATTTGCATAATCTCACCATGATTAACCTACCTAGCACCGAAAAGCCTATTTGACATTGTACTAATTGTCCATTCCATCTAGGGAATCTCTCAACATTTATATGTCATTAACCTCGAAAAAGGAGAGTGTCCCTTAGAGCCATGGGATTGGCTTTATTCGCATTGCAAGTACTAAATACCTATCACTACGTGGGCACTCGGCAAAGCCACCGTCAACGGGGCCGGCGCCGTGACGGTCGCTTTTCTTTGCCGAGTGCCCGATAAAAGACACTCGGCAAAGAGGTCTTTGTCGATCAATTTTTTGCTGAGTGTTCTTTGCCGAGTGGCGCACTCGGCAAAGGCTTTGCCGAGTGCATCAGGCACTCGGCAAAGAACCCGAATCCAGTAGTGAGGGCAGCTTGTTTTTCGGTTAGTAGGATGGCTGGCCCTAGCCGCCCATAAAAAGCCTCCCTATAGTAGCGAGTGCCATTGCAAACAAATTAAAAGCTAGCAATTAATATATTAAGCGGCTAAGCTAGCCAGGACTAGGAGATTTCTTTGCTAGTAGTTTGAGTATATATATGTGTATGTACGTCAAATGATGCACAATGTTTGCCTTTTATAGTATCGTGATTCAATTCGTGACGCTTGCTTAACCAGCCTCCCGGAAAGGTAAAACAAAGGACCA
Organism: Miscanthus lutarioriparius; assembly: GCA_904845875.1. Taxonomy (NCBI): domain Eukaryota; kingdom Viridiplantae; phylum Streptophyta; class Magnoliopsida; order Poales; family Poaceae; genus Miscanthus; species Miscanthus lutarioriparius. Next base: position 8,418,982 of record CAJGYO010000001.1, read on the forward strand.
GGTCATCAGTTCATCAACTGTTCATTCAAGCCATGTAATATTTGTCACAGGTCAAGCCTAATACAAGTAAGGTGTCAAGCTAGCGCTACACGCGGTTTTCGTCAGCGGTCGGGCGGTCCATTTGAATTCAGATTCGTAAGTCTAATTTGAAGTCCATGCATGATAACCCCAGGTTCGAATCCGGAATCCGTATGTATGCATGCGTGGCTTTTCTTGCTTGGATTTATGAATTCTCGGTCGGTCTATATATGCATGCATGCTAATGGTTGGATTGGACCGACGATGCATGCACAGATACTAGGTACTATACTGCCATACCTTTCACGTATAGTCATCGTGTGTGTGGTCGTATTCAACGATGGAGCCCCTGCGGACGGATTCATCAAGTTCACAAGCCGCTAGTGTTCTGACCTGTTTCTTCCGGCCGTTACTGGCAATACACAGCTTCCCAGAAAGTGGCGGTGCTTGGTCAACCAGAAAGTACATGCTCCTCTCTCTCTCTCTCTGAATAAATAGATTCTTAGAGTTATCTTAAGTTAAACTTTTAAACTTTTACCAAATTTCTAGAAAAAAACCGTTAAGATTTATGGTATCAAATTAGTATCATTAGATTTATTATCAAAAAAAATTTCGTAAAGTGTTCATTTTATGTCATAGATGTTGTTACTCTTTTCTATAAATTTAGTCAAACTTAAAAAAGTTTGACTGACACAGATCTTAGGAATTGATTTATTTAGAGATGGAGTGAGCAGTACGCATACGACAGTATTTTGGTGGCATGCAACATTCGGGTGGGGAAGAAGATAAGAGAGAGGGGGAGGTTGATGTCAAATATGAGGGGCAAAAAATTTAAAATGAGTGTTGGCTCCAACAGATAGATTGTATTTTCAAAAATTTGGGTAATGCGTTCATATTTTGACCATTTAACGAATTATATATTTATGTGTTTTAGAAAATAATAAAACTCTTTACTATTTTAGAAAATACGACCTCAGAATGAGTGTTGGCTCCAGCAGAATTGACCGAGAATCTATTCCAACAAGGCAACAAGGCTCATGTCTGACCTCAGAATCCACTGATGCAGTTGAGTATGGCCGAGGCTGTGTTATGGGCTGGGTTTTACGTACAACCACATGCGTGCTTACTTCCGACGACTCCCGGTACCAAATCCGACAGGAAAGGTGTGGTTGAGGACCGGCCGGTTGTATAACTTGTTCATGTAGTAGCAATGCACATTAACAAATAAAGGATGGTTCGAGCCACATGTTATGCATTTAGAATATTGCAAAACTAAAACATTAATAAAAGTCATTTGATATTGGAAAAGAAAGAATGTTTGTCTATAGCATAAGCGCAACTGGGAGTCTCTGGGACCTTTATTACTACTCCAATAAGCCTGAAATCAGTAACCATATATAAGTACAACTTGTGATATGTCAGACTAGTATTTTATTCTCGCATTGTCTTCTGTTCTAAATTAATTAAGTATATACCATATCGAGAAATGTACTAGTATAAACCACTTCAAAAGAATCCATTTTTCCATGCATGCATGGAACTCCATCCTTGAAAGGCATTGTAGTGTAGGCAAGCTATTTACGACGATATGATGGTTGGGGCGGGCAGCCGGGGTGCCCGGGTTTCTTCCAGCTGCAGTTGCCACCGCCCGGGCGTCTCGGTCCACCATTATTGCCCTTGTCTAGCACCTGCATCACCATCGTCGTCCCGCCGTCCGCCCCTGCCGCCGCATGCAGCAAAGGCCTCGCCGCGACGATCACTTCGCGGCATTGCATCAGCAGCACGGCCACCACCACCGCCTTCACCATCGTTGCGGTCGTCGTCGATGCCATGTCAGTCAGACAACCAAATAATCGATCCCTGCTTGCGCAACAATCACGTATATATACCACTACTAGTGGAGAGTATGTACGTATACGTACGTAAAATGATGCGTCGAATTAAAGTGGTTTGGTTTTTGTTGGAGGGAACTACTAGCTAGGGAATTGAAGCATGCATGCATATGTATGATGGCTTCCTTTTATAGTTCGTTACCCCATATGCAATGTGTTCTCTGAAAAAAGTACAGTAACAACTAAGGACGGGGATGGGTCAGTTCTTCTCCGCGGTCCATATTTTCGGGTCTTCTATATATAATTTTGTTCTCAGTTGAAGCCAAGCTACGTTACGTTGTTTTTAAATTTCAACTGTCGTTGATCACCGCGGTCCATATTTGAGTTCAATGCAATTTCCAAAGTTTGAAGTCGATGCAATTGTTCTAACGAAAGCTTATATATATGAACTAAAATTATAAGGTGCCTAGTGAGCTAGACCATGTCATATGAACATCCATAACTACTCTGATCCGACCGTGAAACATTGGTTTAATTTCATCCTTTCACTACGAACGAGTCCCACGGAAATGGTTCAGATAGATACTCTCATGCATTGCCATGTTGTTTGGGTTAAAAATTGTGAATTCTCAGTCGATCTCGGCTACTGGTTGGACCGGTTCATTCGTGAATGTTTTGTACCTTTGAACGGTTCGGGTCGTATATAGTGATGAGTCCCCGCGGACTGATAATATTGATCCATCAATACAAGTTTATATATTATATGCGGCGGGCTTATAAGTTATATATATGCTGCTCTGATTTAAATTATTTATATTATTGTGGTATATATGTACGTAGCTTCCTAGAACATAGATTCTGGTTTTGTCTCCTTTATGTGAGTATATAAGCGTAAAGTGTGAGCACCATTTCTTAGTTTTGGACATTGAGGTCTTTTTTTAGACGAAAGAAGAATTATATTAGATTATAGTTGGATACATCATTACGTTACAAACACTCTGTAATACACTATATGTCCAGAATTTGATTTTCATCTAAATTATACCCACACTGTGCATTGCTCCAAATCTCAAATCCAAACCTGTATAACGCTTCGTATGGATGGCTGTATAGGCAAACACTCGTCAAAAAGCCTGAGAACAGATGCCCAGCGAACGACGGCCAACATTCCTGTAGGCGGACTTAGAAAGTTGTTCTTTCTTGTGTATTCGTTGTTCTTCTTTCTGCCACCGAAAAATGAGGAAGACTGATCTGAAACTTATTCTCCCTAGTCCTTCATCATGGCCAGATCTAACCACAATAAAACGGAGAAGAGACCGGAGAAAATTATTCTATGGCGGCGACATCATCTCGGCCTTGATGTCACTGTTCGAAAAGAAAAGTCTCCATGTCGTCATGCCGAGGAAGTTGTTGACACCGTAGTTGTCGCCCTCATCTTCAACAGAGACACCATGGAGAAAACGAATCCACCCTGTCTCCTCGCCGTCGTTGAAGAGGAGGAGAAAATCTTTTTCCTATGATTTTCGTCTGTTGCCTAGCCCACTTATCGGCCTAATCACCGGCTTGCCTTTTTTCTATGTCCGTCAACCCAACCTCCCGCTCGCCCTTTCTTCTTCGGTTCTTCCATTGGCACACTCCTAGAGCTGCGGTCGGATAAGCACAACATGCCCAACCAATGCAGCCTCTCATGTCTTACTATTAGCGTGTGTTTGGTTTGAGGGTTGAACTGGGTTAGTTGGATCAGGCCCTTTTTTAGAGGTGTTTGGTTTGGATTCCAAATTAAGGGTTGAGTTCATCCCAGTAGGGAAAATGCCCTTAATATGCGGGTTCGTCTAATTCCTCCAAAATGGAGAAACCGATCCAACCCACTTCGTTTTCCTCAAACATGTGAACATGTGCTTTAGGCCTGAGCTGCGAGGGCACGATGCTTGAGTTCCGGAGGCGATAGCGGTCGGATTTCGGCAGCAAGGTCGGGCGGAGCTCCGGTGGCGAGGGCGTGGCGGATCAACCTAGGCGGTGTATGGGAGCGAGCTCGTGGTGGAGCGGCGACGGTGGTGCTCGGGGCCATAGTGTCGGGGATGGAGCAGGCTGCACGTCATCTGGGCAGAGCGGTATCGGGCGAGGAGCCGGTGGCGTTTGCGTGATTGCGTCGGGAGAGAAGAAAGGTAGGAGAAGAAGGAAGAGAAAGAGAAAGGCAGGGGCCCACATGCCAGAATCCGCAACCCACATCCATTTGCCTTCGAACCAAATAGAAATCTAGGATAACTCCATCCCTCTAACCAAACATGAGATGGATTCGACCTTACCCACAAAGGTGAGGTGAAACCAACCCATTCCACGTGGCTCCAAACCAAACACATGCTAACTGAGCTGCGAGCTCCATGGGCCAATGCTAAAACTAGTCTCTCTGGGTCACGCGCAAATGACATGATGGCATTAACGGTAGGCACTTCACTTGAGAGTTGAGACGAGGGTTTTAGATGTATTCTTTTTCTATCGTAGTCTTATGAGGATAAATATGGATGCTCTATTAGAGCCTGCAATTTTTCATAGTAAGGAAAAGAAACTGAGACAACGAAATATCATCTTTTTCAATAAAGACATTAAGTATTTGGAGAACGAATACAATCATAGGTGCAATTGGGACCTTTATATATTATTGTAAGCCTAAAATCAATAATCTAAGTTGTTGCCTTGTATCACCAAGCTAATAACTGACGGTGCAACAACTTGCTGATTGCAAGTCGAGCTATGTCAGACGCTGCTTTATTCTCGCAAATTGTCTGTTCTAACTAAACCAAATATCTTATCGATCTACTATAAATAAATAGCTTAAAAAACAGTTTTTCCATGGAATAGTTGAACAACGAACGAAGATGCATGGCGCAGCACCCGAGCAGCACTCTACGACGATGGTTGGGGTGGCCGGCAGGGGTTCCCGGGTTTCGTATAGTCGCAGTTGCCGTTGCCGGGACCGCCCGGCGACCCCTTGCCCTTGTCTAGCACCTGCCCCAGCTGCCACCCGCCGTCGTCCGCCCCGCCGCCGCATTCAGCAACGGCCTCGCCGAGAGGATCACGTCGCAGCATTGCATCAGCAGCACGGCCACCACCACCGCCTTCACCATCGTTGCCGCCGTCGTCGATGCCATGTCGATGCTACGTTTGATTGCAAACAAGCTGGGGCTAGGTGTGCGTTGTTGCTACTTGCTAGCTAGCTGTGAGGAGTATATGTGCGCGTACGTGGAAGAAAGCGTCGAAGTGTTTGGTTTTGGTTGGAGGGAAGCATGCATGATGGCTTCCTTTATAGAGTTCGTTTCCCATATGTCTGATCAATGGCCGAACAAACATACTAGTACATTACTATGGACCGGGTACCATTTTCGAGACTTCTAAATTTTGTTCTCAGGTCAAGCCTAAGCCTAGTTACACGGTTTAATTTTCAAACTGTTGATCAGCGCGGTCCATTTGAGTTCAAATTCTGAAGGCTGAAGTCGATGCAAGTGTCGTAACGAAGGCATATGAACGAACTCCCTAGCTAGACCATATATATATATATATATATATATATATATATATATATATATATATATATATATATATATATATATATATATATATATATATATATATATATATGAACATATATTACTACTATACGAACTCCGATCCAACCGTGAAATATCCGTTTCCTCGATTCAGAAATGGTATTCGGCAAGTGTTCTAGCTTCTCATTGCCTTGTTGCTAGGGTTCGTGAATTCTCAGTCGATCTGTGCTTACGGTTGGACCGGTTCAAGCGAGAATGTTTGTGACTTTGGACACGTACGTACGGTTCGGTCGTGTATTCTATGAGTCACCGTGGACTAATCTCGATCATCATGTTCATGTCATATATCTCGATCATCGTGTTCTACGTAGGCCGTGTAGTACTGCCCTATTTCTATTGTCCATGCATTACGATCACAAGAGTAGTACTGTAGGCTGTATGTAGCTTCCGAGGATAAAGCAGCGCGCCTCCAACACATTTCTTCGATCATGTTCTCGCAGTCAAATTTTGAGTAGACCCGCGCTGATTGCATGTACTTGGACTCCGGTGCGTTACATCGGACGGTCCGGTGTAGCCGCTCAGGTCAAGCCTGAACGAATTGGATTTAATCATCTTATATTGAAATCATTAGTTTACTAGTTGTCACTTAATTACCAAAACGTTTTTGTTCCTCGTTGGTGAGGCTTTCTTTTAGCGTTCAGGTCTTTTGTAACATTACAAACTTGTTTTCATCATAGACGTGGCTTAATTCCTTTCTTATTACTACCATGGTATGAATCAGTATGGCCTCAAGTAAATACACGTTCAGGTGTTCGTAACATTACAAAATCCCAAGCGTGGTGCGTGCATGTGTGTGCCATATATTATCAAAATTCCTTATATTGGGTAAATTAAATGTGCTTTATGAATCTACAGCTAGAAGGGACATGCAACCATTGCAAGATCATGTGGATGTCCCAGTACAACTTTTAATCTTAAAGCGGCTCTGTGGTCTTATATTGCTATTGGAAGACTCAGCTAAGGGTGTGAAAAAAGTGTCCTAGGCGCGGGGCGGAGCTCTTGGCTAGCTGGGCGTCGCCATGGCCTCATTGCTCGCCGTGTCGCACGTGTCGTCTGTCACAACCATATATAAACACGTGCCTATATATATGATGTCATCTGTCACAACAATACAAACACATGCGTGTCACACGTGTATATGACTGCACGTATATAGAAGATATAAGATATAGAGACACTTGCATACAAGAGTAACAAGTTTTACCAAGAGGACTAAAATGCTGTTTGGTTGGGAGACTAAAAAGTTGCCTGGGCTAGGCAACCACTCCGGCGTTGGATTTCATCAGCTTGGGGTGGATATGTCTGCCTAGCTGTTTTCTTGCCTGGGAGGCAGCAACCAAGCATCCCCTAAGTTGTGGGTGCAGTCCCGAGATCAAAGTGAGAATATAATGCTATACACCAAAATAAAATTTTACATGGCCCGGTTTGGTTTCACCTAGCAACTATTAGATGTAGTTAAGAGAAATCAACTATTAAAGTTGCCTGATGCATCTGGGCCTTCTGCATTTTGACGGTGGACCTATCGGCCAGTGGGCAGCCAATTGGCCTATCGGCCCGACTCAAAGACTTGTTGGCTCCTGGATGGCTCCTGGACTACCGATATGTACCTGTCGGCGGTCTAGATGCCGATAGATCCACGCCCATACATCCAAATGCATTGCGATCGATTTCCGTTGAACACACGTAGTAAATATATATGTACGTAGATCCGCATGCAGCTAGCAAGCCAATGCAAGCAGCAGGCTGAGAATAGAAGAAGCTAGATAGCTAGCCAACTTGTGGAGCTCATTGAATTAATGATTAAAAAATATTATTTAAAAAAAATCTTTGTTTATGTATATTTTTCTGTTGGGCCTGCTCAGAGTATTTTTTATGAGCAACTTAAACTACATTTTGAGTTTTTTACCATTTATTTATATTATATTATTTGTATATTTGTTATAATTTTTTTGATAGTCGCATAGTACGTTTAATACCAATCTAACCTTATTAAATGTATAGTACAATAACTAAAATTGTGAGCTAAATTATTGATCAAATTTTTTAAAGTTTAGTAACTCTTGATAGGTGTGCACCTCCTATAAAAGAGAATGGAGGGAGTAGTTCGTTGCCATAATAATTATTAGAGTAAAATCCACCGTGGGTGCTTGAACTTATTCGGTATTTCCAAATAAGTCCATGTATTTATAAGATCAGATTTTCGGTCAGATCTTAAACTTGCCAAATGTATCACCAAGGTCCAAACCGGTTTAGATCCCTGTTTTTGCACACGTGTCTCCTCAATTCAACAAGCACAAGGGCCTGACCGACCACGCACACCTCGTGGTCTGCTTGCGCTGCTGGCAACCACGAACGGGTCGGATGCTACGCGCTTCGCCGCCACCACCGCCAACAGAAGCGACAGGCCTAGCCCCTAAGCCCCATCACCGTGTTGAACAGTGGGCCCGCGTAGCACCCGGACACCGCCGTCTGCGCGTTGCCAGAGCCGCTGTGCACCGCCATCGCCGTGCGGAGGGGAGTTCGCGTCCGTGGCGGCCACGGCAAGCACCGCGTGTAGGAGGCCCAGGAGCACGTACGCGCCCACTTCATCCCGGACGCCAAAAAACTCCACCGAGTAGGCCGCGTTGCTGCGTTGGTGTTGAGACTTGCGGTCTCAGACGGTGAGGAAGTGGTAGGGGCCTCCGCCCGATGATAGCAGTAATCGGGCGGAAGCTTGGAAGGGTAGGCACGGCAAGTGAGCTGTAAGGGAGTGACACGCAATGATGTGGTTTCATTAATACCTTTATCCCCCCTGTACTGTTAGAAGTGTTCTCTATTTATAGGGCTCAACTACCGCCTTTGCGGTGTTTACAACAGTGCCCCTCAACTGCTATAGTACATTCTGGGAATATTCCTCTACTTGCTCTTCGTCTCTGGGGTAATCTTGCCACGCCGCCATCAGATGCTGGGCCTGCGTGACCAACTGGCCCAGCGGGCCTCAGGATTCGTTGATGGGTCTTTGGCCCTCCGCCGTCGCTCTCCGCTTCAGGGACGCCGAAAGCCACCGATTTCTGACGCCCGGTTCAGTCGTGCTCCTGCTCGTGCCTCCGCCCATATAAGCGGAGGCCGAACCGGAGCGCCAGCGCCATCCATGAGCGCCTTCCTTTGCTTACCTGCACACACATATTAGATGTTGGCATTTGATTAGCCTATCAGTGGGGCGGCCTCCGCCCTCTTCGCCCGGAGGTGCCTGCACGCCTAACGGACAGAGGCTATGCCGAGGTTGCATGCAGCGTCCTGCGAGCTCAGTCTGAGAAACTGTCATCTTTCCAGGGTCAGGGTCTAGAGGCATGGTGGCTGGGCCTTCGCCTAGGTGATCGGTCGGAGACGTCTCTGCGAACTGCTAACCGCGTAGGTCTCCGCTACTCTCGGAGGCCGTGTTACAACAGTTCCCCCCTTTTGAGACCACGGTCCGCCTGAGCGTGTCGTGAGCTCAAAGTGCCTTAAGCAAGGACGTCCGCGGGGGCAGATACTGCGTGTGGTCATGTCTCCGACCGATCCCCGCTGGTTCCCCCCTGGCCCGCTCTGGCGCGGCCGCTGGTCTTGTTAAGGTTGCCGTTGGGCTACAAATCTAGCCGTTGTGCAGCTTGCAACTTATCCAGGGGTTACCGTTGGGCGGTGGGCGAACTATCCGGAGATGACCATTGGGCGCCAGGCGCACTTTCCGGGGGTGACCGTTGTACGGCGAGAGCCGAACCGCCCGCCCGTAGCCTATATAAGGGCGGTGTTGGTGGCGGGGTCCTCCCCCCCGCATGAGTTATTCGTTTTCGTTGCAACGCCAGAAATTGCTCTCTGCTTTCTTTGCTTTCACTTGAGCTGCCTTTGCGCGTTCCTTCTTTCCACTTGCACCTTCCTCCCAGGTTGCCGGCCGCGGTGGCTTTCTTTTCTGCCTTCGCCCATACTCGCCAGCCCGCCTTCTTCGGACCCTATCGCCACCTTCTTGGTGTTAGGGCAGGCGGCTGGAGTGCGCGTTTTGAAGAGTGCATGGTTGCCTCTGCCTCTGCGCTGGAATTTGAGAAGCTGGTGGAGGAGGATTTGGGGAGTGTCTTTGCATCTGTCGGGGACCTGATCGCTGCAGATCCCGGAGACATGGCGATTAAGTCATGGGATTTCGGCCCCTCGTCCATTACTGATGAGGCGGTTGCGGAGATGTTGAAGGAATCTTGTTTTCCTTCTTCGAGGGTAAAAATCCCTCCGCCTGGCCAGACTGTTCTGGAGCCGGAGGAGGGATATGCGGTGGTGTTTCGGGACTTCTTCACCTGCGGCCTCCGCCTTCCTTACATCCCCTTCCTCCGCCGGGTGTTGGAGACCTTCAATGTCCGGCTCCATCATCTGACTCCTACTGCCTTCCTCACGCTCAACAAATTCTGCTGGGCGTGTGTTTCTTATGGCGCCGAGCCAGATGTGGACACCTTCTGCGCTTACTACGAGCTGTAGAAGCAGCCGAAGAAGAAGAAGGAGATGCGGGAGGGCAAGGAGGTGGAGGTGATCTACCAGTATGGTAGTTGCACCTTCATGTCAAAGAGGAACCAAGGAGTAGACCGCCTGGAGATTTCTTTTTGCCAGAAAGGCAAATGGGACCGCGGCTGGCTTGAGGAGTGGTTTTATGTGAAGACTTACGGGGTCCGTAGCACCACCGAGGATGATGCGGAGGTCGTGGAGTATCCGTTGTCCTCAAGAATGGAGGTGATGGCGCCGCATACGCGCGTGGAACCGCCGGAGGCGGTGTCTCCGGCGAGGGAGGCTTGTGACCAGGCCTTTGAGTTGGCATGCCGCTACTCCGGGGGCCGCAATCTGGTGGAGGAGATTATGGCCTCTGACTATTGGCCCCTGAGAAGAGACAATTCATCCTTTTGGCTTGAAACGGTGGCGGTTCCCGTTTTTGGGCCGGAGGCCGGGATCCTGTTCCCCCACTTCGGCCAGTCTTTGGGGGAGGGGGTGACGGAGGACAGTTTCGTCTCTGAGGTTGAGGAAGCCACCGTCGGGTTGGTCGGCAGAATTTCTGAGCGTGAGTACACGTCTCGAGAGCCATGGCAGGCACCATGCCGCGGCTCAATCGAGTTTTTGAGGAGCTCGAGATCGTCTACCGGGAGCGCGAGGTTTTCGTGGAGGTCTTGGCTTCGATTGACAAGAAGAAGAAGAAGGCCTCCGCGAAGAATGTTACAGCGGAGGCCAAGTCCAAGAAGAGGAAGGGCACCTCTGTTGCTTGGGTGCCTGCGAAAAAGAAGAAGAAGAGCGGTGCTCTGATGATCATGCCGGCCACATCTTCGTCCCGATCAGTGGACAAGCGGGTCACGAGCGGCGGAGATAGCAGCTCTCCTGGAGGTCCGGTGCGCCCTGTGCGCGGCGCTGTGAGCGGTGCGGAGCGGCCGGAGGCCAGCGCTGCTCCGGCACGCCTCTTGCGCGGTGCTGGGAGCATTGCGGAGCGGCCGAAGACTGGTGCTTATCCGTCGCGCTCCTCGCGCGGCGCTGCGGGGGGTGCAGAGCATCCGGAGGCCAGTGCTGCTCCGGCGCGCTCCTTGCACGTTGCTACGAGTGGCGCCGAACGGCCGGAGGCTAGCGCCGCCAATCCTATGCCCGACATTTTTGGCGGGTTGTATTCAAGTTCTGAAGAGGGCGCGGAGGTCGTCTTGCAGCACACTCCTTCGTCTCCCGCCGTTGCTGCGCCTCCCCCCATGCTAGAGGCCGACATCGGGCAGCCGGAGGCCGTGCTTGGTGAGCAGGCCCGGCGGCTCAGTCTTCTTCGAGCCCTCCGCCCGCCAAGCCGCGGGCTGAGGAGAGCCGGCCTTTTGGGCCTTCGCCGCATGATAGGGCAGAGACTTCTGCCTAGGGGGCTCGGCAGGCGGCCCACCCTGGGCTTTTTATGAGTAAGTTTATTTGGCGCACATTTTTGTGTTTACTGTCTTCGCCCGGTTTATTTGTTTATGTATTCTACCAAGTGCTAATACTGTTTACTTGTTGCTTTGTAGGTGATGTCATGGCTGGACTCCTCACTCCGGAGGAGCAAGCGGCCGCTGCCAGCGCCAGGTTTGGTCCGGGGCAGCCGGGACCGATGGCGCCAGGTCCGAGTGAGTGTAGAGTGTTTTTATCTTACTCGTCTTTTGGCCTGTTGTTATTGCCTATTTCTGATCGGCCCTCTGACCTGAGTTGTTGTTGTTGTTGTTGTTGTTGTTGTTGTTGTTGTTGTTTTTTGCTACGTAGGCTCCTCCGACACTTCTATCTCAAGTTGGGAAGAGTGCTATCTTGGGGTTCTTGGAGACATCGGAGGTGGTCTCTGGCAGTTGGTGTATTCATTGTGAGATTTGCTTTTCTCACCTTATGGTTTTGTGTTTGTTTGTTCTTCTTTGAACAGATCGCTTCAAACAGCGTCTGAGGGACATGGATTTCTTTCAACTTCTCCGTGTTCATCTAGAACACCAGAGCTTGGTGCGTCTTCGGTGGTTTACCTTTTTTGGTGTATGTTCGCCTTTAGACTTGTTTTTATTTCTATTGCTGATCGCCTTGGTCTTCTTCTTTCTGATCGTAGGGGTATCACACGGCCGTTGTTATGGAAGAGCGCTGCACTCGCGAGGTCTCCGACCGAGATACTACGATTGAAGCGCTCAAGGCGGAGAACGAGCGCCTGGAAGGTGAAAAAGGGGGTTTGGCCAACTCCCTTGCAGCTCTCTGCCTTTCTCTGGCGGAGAAGGAACAAGAAATGGAGGCTTTGAGGGCCGATCTTGCCAAGGCCCGGGATGCAGAAGCTTTGTCCGCCGAGCAGGCCAGCAGGGCGAACGAGTTGGCCGAGGTTCTCCGGCGAGAGCTGGCCTCTGAAAAGGAATCCGCAGCTGTGGTGGGGGAGCAGCTGTCTTTGACGACGAGGCGTTTGGACTCGGTCAAGGGGGTCCTTGCTGCAACCGTTGGCCATTACCGGGCCATCGTCGCCGAGTTTAGAGGCGAAACCTCCGCTCCTCCGAAGGAAGACAGCGTCTACGCCCTCGCCTCCTGGCTAAAGCGTCACCTTGCGAAGCTCCCCGGTCTGATCAATGGCTGCATGGACTACGGGGCGCTGGTGGGAGTAGCGAACTACGCCAAGCTTTTGGTGCGCGGCGGGTGTACGCATGCCGAAAGTATTCCAGAGGGAGCGCTGCCGGGTCCGGAGGAGCTAGGTGATACTTCTCCTGGTTTGAGAAAAACCTTGAGAAATTTCATTGGGTACTTTTGGGCTCCATTTGGGAGACCTGCTGCCCGGAAGCTGGCGGAGGAAAAGAGGGCGAAGGTATTTCTAGTCTTTGTAGCCGCTATTTTTGTCTCCTTGCTTTTTGTGAAGCTGCGAAGGCTTTCATTGCCTGTGTCACTGATATTTTAGCCTGTGCTACAGGATGCGTAGAAGAGTCTTGCGGGTAGGCCTCCGCTAGTTCCGTGCTTGGCGACCGCGGGCGACTCCTCTGCCACCGCTGGCGCTCCGAGGGGCGGTACGATCGGCGGTGGTGATGGTCGGAGGCCGCAGGCGCCGTCTCCGCCCACAGTTGATGTGGGCTCCATTCTAGGGACTTCTGCTGCGGCCAAGACGCCGGAGGTCTAGGCCCTTTCTAGGACTTATATGTTTTGACTTGTATATTGTAGTCCAGTTGGACTCTTGTAAATAAAGTTTCTTTTGTTCTGAATGATTTTGTGGAAAATTTTAACCTTGCGCAGGTTCTGAATCGGGAGCCTGCGCAAGATGTTGCGCCTTTGACTCTCTACAACGACGGTATTTATGTGAGCGGAGAGCTTTGGGAGTATTGGCGTTCGACCTTTCCCCGCAGCGTTGCGCACGACGTGTTTGAGTCAGTTAAGTTTGACATAGACGACGAGCACGCTGAGTTTACTCGCACCCTTGCTTGGCGCGGACCTCCGCCACAATAGTTTGAGTTTTATTGTATGTTTGTATCCTGTAAGAAAGCGACTTGACGTTTTATGGAATGCACAATAGATTCTCTTTCTTGATTGTTTGTGCGGAGGCTTATGTTTGTTGTGCTAGTTTACATATCTCATCTAGTCTCGGGCTTGCCGCCACGACACTTGTTTTTCCTCTGTCGCGACGTGGCTGCCGGCTCTACCTTCGCCTCCTCCTCTGCTTTAGCGACTCGCGACTGCATCTATCCGGTGCTGTCGTGTGTCGCGTCTCAGACCTTGCACATCGTGGGCCTTTGCTGGGGCGAACGTGCGCGATACCGAGGTGGTGGCCAGGACCTCCGCCCCATCTTCTTCCCTTCTCTGTGCTTGCTTGATGGCCGGGATAGAAGTGTTGGTAGTTTTTTGGTCGGCGGAGGCGTACTTGAAGTCCGCCTGGCGAGGCTTGCTGAATCGGTGTGTGATCCGATAGGAGGTTTGGCGCGGCTTGTGCAGACGGCAGAGACTTTTGGTATTTCTTTAGCTGGGTGTTTTAGCTGTCTGGTGGTATGGGCCTCCGACGCTGCACACCCGTGGGACATGTTTCATTTGTGGAGATGGCAGGTTAGGTCTCCGGCGTCAGGGGGATGTTACGAGATTTCGTGCGATATCCCCCTTCTTCCATAGGCCTGCGTTGTTCATCACCGTGCCGTAGGTCCTGTCTCTTTTCCCACTGTCTCCGATCGTCTACTGGTGCCTCCGATTTTACGAGTTTTCGTACAATATCTACGGTCGACTTAGATATCTAAGGAGACCCCTGCCTCCATGGCCGTTGCTGTGGCTTGTGCTTGTGCTCTGCCTTCTTCCCCCCTTGCGCCTTATGCTGACTGAGGTTTTAAGGGCGTGGGGGGAGCCCGTTTTGTAGTGGGGTGGTGGCTTTTGGGTGTTAAATTTTTGGTACCGTTGTTTGTTGGAACGTATCTTGGCTTTAATGGCCTATATCTTGCTTGAATTATTCGTCCCTTTTGAGATCTTTTGAAGTAAATAGGCCTAGTGCCTAAGTGACAGGGTTTTGTCGTACCTTTTCCTTGTTTTGCTATTTTCGATGGCGGAGACCTTCTTCCTAGTTCTAGTGCCATAATGGTGTTGCCCCTGATGTTTGGGGTGGTTTTTGTTAAGGTCGGGGGTCATGTTTGGCCGAGGTTGTTTTTGCCTTGATGCCTGAATTTGTTTAGGTCTCCGTCAAGGTCGGAGGCCTATTTGGCCAAGGTGGTTTCTGCCTTGATGCCTGAATCTGGTCAGGTCTTCTTCAAGGGTCGGAGGCCTGTTTGGCCAAGGTTGTTTTTGCCTTGATGCCTGAATCTGGTCAGGTCTTCGTCAAGGGTCGGAGGCCTGTTTGGCCAAGGTTGTTTTTGCCTTGATGCCTGAATCTGGTCAGGTCTTCGTCAAGGGTCGGAGGCCTGTGTTGGCCAAGGTGGTTTCTGCCTTGATGCCTAAATTTGGACAGGTCTTTATCAAGGTCGAAGGCCTGTTTGGCCAAGGTGGTTTCTGCCTTGATGCCTGAATTTGGATAGGTCTTTGTCAAGGTCGAAGGCCTATTTGGCCAAGGTTGTTTTTGCCTTGATGCCTGAATCTGGTCAGGTCTTCGTCAAGGGTCGGAGGCCTGTTTGGCCAAGGTGGTTTCTGCCTTGATGCCTGAATTTGGATAGGTCTTTGTCAAGGTCGAATGCATGTTTGGCCAAGGTGGTTTCTGCCTTGTTGCCTGAATTTGGACAGGTCTTTGTCAAGGTCGAAGGCATGTTTGGCCAAGGTTGTTTTTGCCTTGATGCCTGAATCTGGTCAGGTCTTTGTCAAGGTCGGAGGCCTGTTTGGCCATAGAGGTCGTTTCAAATTGCCAAGGCCCGTGGCCGGCGCTTTGAAAGGACCTATGCTTATTTTTATATACCGAATATTGCGGCGCCAGAGCTGGCCGCTTTCGATTTTGGACTTTTCAAGCGTTCTTTTGGGGAATTACCTCTTTATACTTCTAGAGGATTTTTACATTGAGCCTGCCTCGTTGTGCGGAGGCTTTCATGCTTGATTTCTTCTGGCATCATGGCCTCTTCGCCATAAAGCAGTTTGAACGGTGTGAATCCTGTTGTCCTTGAGATAGTTGTGTTATGTGACCAAATCACTCTGGGTAATTCATCTACCCATTTTCCTTTGCGGAGGCCCAGCAATGTTTTTGATATTGCTGAAAACACTACTCTGTTTGCTCTTTCCACAGCGCCATTGGACTCTGGGTGGTATACTGAGGCGAAGGCTAGTTTTGTCCTAAATCTTTTGCAGAATTCTTTGAAGTTCTCTGAATCGAATTGCTTTCCATTGTCTACTGTCAGAATCCTCGGTACACCGAATCTGCAAATGATGTTTTGCCAGAAGAATTTTCTGACAGTTTCTGAGGTTATCTTTGTCAGCGACTTTGCTTCGATCCATCTTGTAAAATATTCTACTGCCACTACTGCGAATCTGTTTCCTCCTTGGGATGGTGGTAATGGGCCGACCACGTCCATACCCCATCTTTGTAGCGGCCATGTCGAAGGTATAAGCTGGGTCTCCGACGACGATTTTGACTACCCGGGAGAGAATGTTTGGCATGCTTTGCATGTTCTGACTGTTTGATCTGCATCTTGTATGTGTGTTGGCCAGTAAAAGCCTTGCCTTATTGCCTTTGCTGATAATGCTCTAGAGCCAATGTGCGACCCGCAAATTCCTGAGTGTATTTCTTGAAGCAACTCTATGCCTTCGCTCTGCCATATACGTTTGAGGAGAGGCTGGACTACTCCTTTCTTGTACAGTACACCATCTATGATTGTGTAATTTCTTGCCCTGGCCTGTATTCTTGCTGCTTTTGCTTCATCTTCTTGGGTGGCTTTGCCTTATAAGAATTCTGTTATCACCTTTCTCCAATCCTCATTTTGCAGGTATAATATGGGCTTGGAGCCTTAGATGTCTCCGCAGTTGCTGGAGACTTCACGATCTGGTAAAAAGTGTTTGGTGGCAATGGCAGGTTGTTTGTCGCGGCTTTTGCTAGTTCATCTGCCTTCGCATTTTCTGATCTTGGGATGTGCTTCAGGGTGAAGCCCTTGAATCTTTGCTCCAAATTTCTAACAACGGATAGGTATTTGACCAGTTCTGGCTCTCTTGCTGTGTATTCTTTCTCTACTTGGCCAGTAACCACTTGAGAATCTATTTTGACTGTCAGTGTTTTTGCCCCAAGGGCTTGTGCTTTGCTGAGTGCTAGGATCAGGCCCTCATATTCTGCTATGTTGTTTGTTGATTTGAGCTCTAGCCGTGGTGCGTATTTCAGTTGGACGCCGGAGGGCGCCACTAGGACGACGGAGGCTCCTGCTCTGGCTTTGCCCCAGGCTCCGTCCGTGAATGCTATCCAGCCTTGAGCGGTTGGTTGTGCCTTGGGCTCGATCGGAGGTGTCCGATCTGCTACAAAATTGGCTAGTGCATGTGATTTGATTGCTGTTCTGGGGACATATGAGATTCCAAATTGTGATTGCTCTGTGGCCCATTTGCCTATTCTGCCGGAGGCTTCTTTGTTTCTGAGTAAGTCTTCTAGTGGCAGTGATGTTGGAATCGAGATTTTGTGGGCTTGGAAATAATGCTTTAGTTTCCTTGATCCATCAACACTGCGTAGGCAACTTTTTCTACCTCAGTGTAGTTTAGCTTGGCTCCAGACATGCTGACTGCAAGGTCGGAGGCCGCTACATATAGCAATAGGTGGCTGTCCGATTCTAGGACGGAGACCACCAGTGAGCTTGCCAGATGCTCTTTCAAGTTATGAAATGCCTCCGACTGATCGGGCCCCCACTCGAAGTTGTCTCCGCCCCTCATTGCTTGGGTTCCAAACGACACTGGGAGTGATATCTTTCCTAGTGCTTGTATGTGCTTGCCTCCGAATCCTATCAAAGGGGATTCGGAGGGCTGTAGTTGATTCCTGTTGAGCTTCATTTGATCGAAGGTATTTGCAAAGATGATGTCTGCTGAACTGCCAGTGTCAATCAACACTCTGCTTATCTCCCATGCTGCTATGTTGGTCTTGATTACCATTGCATCTGTATGAGGGTAGCTTTCTAGCTGGAGATCTTCTTCTGTGAAGGTGATTGAGACTCTAGACCAATCTGTGTATTTTGCTGGGCCTTGAACTGCTACGTTGTTTACCAGGCAGAGGTGATCCTTTTTCTGCTTTTTCGTTTGGAACTCCATTGATGATCCTTCGGCGATTGGTAGTATCATGCCTATTGTTGGTAGTGCTCCATGAGGGTTGACTTGGTTTTCTAGGTTTGGCTCATTTTTTGGTGTTGGGGGTTGGTTGTGAGGTGGCGACGGAGGCAATTGTTGCATATGTTGCTGTTGCGACGGAGGCTCAAACCTACTTTGGTTTTGTGGCGGTGGGTTTGTTTCGAGGTAGGTTATGTGAGGAGGTTTTGGGTTTATGTAGGTCAAGCTTGCCTCCAACCTATAGTTACCCGCCGGAGGCTGCTACGAAGGCACTGGCCGCCATGCTGGTAGGAAGTTTGGGTAATAGGCAGAGTCCAGTGTGGAGGGATGTATTTGGTTTGCGTTTAGCGCTGGGTACACTGGGCAGTACTGCTGGTGGCCAGTTGTGTAGGTGGTGTTGACCTCTCTTGCGCTCTGCTATGTCGGAGGTTGGGCAGTCTGCTTGTTCTTCATCCTTTCCTGTGTCTCTTTTGTCTCCGGACGATCTTTGGTGTTGTGCCCTGCGCTTTCGCCGTGAAAGACACAATATGGCATGCGTTGTTTCTGCTTGTGGTTTTTGTTCTAGTTTTTGCCTTGGTAACCTTGCCGACCTTGGTTCCTGGTCCGGGTCTCTGGCCCTGCTGGCGCTGCCAGTTGCCCTTGTTCGGGGTAAGATTGACCCTTGATGCGGAGCACTTGCTCCTGGCCTGGTTTCTAATTTGATGCATTCTGGTTCGTATAGCTCTTCTGGGAGTTTTTGCTGCTGTTTTGTTGTCTGTTTTGACCCTGCTCCTCAAGCCTTTTTCGGAGGTCATTGTTTGATCTGCAGTATTTCTCGAACTCGTCATACAACTGTTGTATGGAAGTTGGTTTCTTTCTTGCTAGGTGTGCGGCGAACGGCCCGATTCGGAGGCCTTTGATCGCTGCTTCAATGGCGATCTCGTCTGGGATGTCTGGTGCCTTCGCCTTTAGCTGCACGAATTTCTAGAAGTAGTCATGTAGTGTCTCTCCCTACATTTGCTTGCACTGGAACAGATCTGTGGATGTCAGCGACTGTGCTGTTAGCCCCTTGAAATTTGCCAATATCTTGTCCCAGAGGTTTTCCCAAGAATAGACCGTGCTTGGTTTGAGCATGGAGTACCAAGCTAACGCATCGCCTTTGGCAGCAATAACAAATGCCTTTGCCAAGACGGCGTCGTCTCCGCCGGTGGAGGCTACTGCTGCCTCGTAACTCATAATGAACTGATGGGGTCTGTCTTTCCATTGGACTTTGGCAGTGTGATTGGCTTGTACGCTGTTGGCCATGGCGACTGTTGTATACCTTTAGAGAGTGGGGACTTGGGATCGATAGGCCTTCGCATCACCTGAGATGGCATTGTGGGCGGGCTGATCACTGGCGGAGGCCCTTGTGGTATGGTTGCAGTTGGTGTTGCTGCGGAGGCTGGGATTACGGAGGTTGACGCTGGTAGTGCATGCTACATACTTAGCATCACAGCATGTAGGACTGCCAACTGCTGCCTTATTTCTGCTGCTTGTGCTGACGCTTGAGTAGCTTGCTGATTAGCTACGAATGCTACTGCCATTCTGTCCCTCTCTTGTTGCGCTCTTTGCAACTATGCTTGCAGCTGTTGCAGTTCTTGCTCGAGTGTTGTGCCTGAGTTTGGTTGGGCCTCCGGATCTTGAATCTCTGGATCTCGAGGTTCCGGTGGTTGACCCTAGGTATCTGCTCTGGTGTCATCCTCCGTTGGCGAGGTTGCGTAGGTGCTACGAGTGGTGCGCCTAGGCCTTCCTCTCTGACCCGTTGTCATTGCTGCTCTGGTGGTGGTTTTTCTTTTCTCTGCCATCGTCGGTTTGCCTTGGCCAAACCACGGTGGGCGCCAATGTTGAGACTTGCGGTCTCAGATGGTGAGGAAGTGATAGGGGCCTCCGCCCGATGAGAGCAGTAATCGGGCGAAAGCTTGGAAGGATAGGCACGACAAGTGAGCGTGTAAGGGAGTGACACGCAATGCTGTGGTTTCATTAATACCTTCATCCCCCTGTACTGTTATAAGTGTTCCCTATTTATAGGGCTCAACTACCGCCTTTGCGGTGTTTACAACAGTGCCCCTCAACTGCTACAGTACATTCTGGGAATATTCCTCTACTTGCTCTTCGTCTCTAGGGTAATCTTGCCACGCCGCCATCAGATGCTGGGTCTGCGTGACCAACCGGCCCAGCGGGCCTCAGGATTCGTTGATGGGTCTTTGGCCCTCCGCCGTCGCTCTCCACTTCAGGGACACCGAAAGCCACCGACCTCCGACGCCCGGTTCAGTCGTGCTCCTGCTCGGGCCTCCGCCCATATAAGCGGAGGCCGAACCGGAGCACCAGCGCCGTCCATGAGCGCCTTCCTTTGCTTACCTGCACACACATATTAGACGTTGGCATTTGATTAGCCTATCAGTGGGGCAGCCTTCGCCCTCTTCGCCGGAGGTGCCTGCGCGCCTAACGGGCGGAGGCTGTGCCGAGGTTGCATGCAGCGTCCTGCGAGCTCAGTCTGAGAAAATGTCATCTTTCCAAGGTCAGGGTCTGGAGGCATGGTGGCTGGGCCTTCGCCTAGGTGATCGGTCGGAGACGTCTCTGCGAACTGCTAACCGCGTAGGTCTCCGCTACTCTCGGAGGCCGTGTTACAACAGTTGGCATCAATGTCGCTGTACCGCTGCATCCCCACGAGCACCAGGGGGCATGGCACGGTAGACGAGGGTGATAACCAACATGGACGAGATGAGGCCCAGCGGCACGTCGCGGCCGGGGTTCTTGGCCTCCTCGGTCATGGTGGCCACCTTGTCGAACCCCGTGTAGGACCAGTACACGATGGCTGCGGCGCGGAAGACGCCAGCAGAGCCGAAGGGGAAGAAGACGGCGCGAGGTTGGCGGGCTCGAAGTGCGAGAACCCCGCGGCCAGCACGAACGCGATGATGGCGATGCCGACCACGAATGCTATCGAACTGATGGTGCACGCGCCAGACACGGCGAGCGCGGAGGTGGTGCACAGGACGACGACGGCGATCGGGTCCAGCAGATTGAAGCCGTCGCGGGCACGTGGATGCGGAGCGCGGTACGTAGCTTCCTAGAACATATGTGTACAACCTCCACTGCGGACGCTATTAGAGTATCTCCACTAGATCTACTAATACTTTATTTTAAAATTTATATACTATAGAAAATTGAGAAAACAAGGTTCTAAATTATCAGGGTGCTAATACAACAATTTGAGGAAACCTTGTCCCTTCATTAGTGAAATTCATCTATCAATCAGTTAGAATATCCTTTTCCATCTCTTCTCTCTTTCCTTTTCCCCCACTCTCGGCCGGCCATGGGGGGGGCACGCATGACCGACGCCGCGCCCATGCTCTTTCTCCTCTTCCTCCCTTTCTCGCCCAGGTGTGCGAAGCCCCAGTGTGCCCAGAACTTGTCCATGCAGCGAGGTGGTGTGTCCGGCCCACACCCTTGCGACGCTGCCCTCGTCCGTGCGGTCATGTTTTCGGCTGTGCAGCAAACCTCTGCCAATGGGCGAGCGTCGAGTGTAGATGCGGGGATTCGGCGGTGGTCACAATTTGATGGAAGAAAATGGATTGAGGGGGAGGTTTTAAAAGATTGAGAAAACTATAGCCAAAGGGATTTAGAAGGGATCCGCTAAAGCTTTCTTTTGTACTCAATCCCTTTTCATCACTATTATAAAGAAAATGGATTGAGTTTTCTCAATCCGATGGAGATGCTCAGCATCCTCTCTCAGGTGGTTTGAACCTTTCCAACCACCGTTGTTTCCCCTCTCGGGCAGCTCGGGCTCTTGTCTGGCACACGCAGAGATGCAAGAGGTTTTGCATATACTTACATATAATTTGAATAATTGTTGATTAAAATTGTATAAGTTGACTTCCCTGTTTTTATTATGGTTATCATTATGAAATGGAGAGAGCAGTGCTGGGGTGGAGTATATATGTCTACTGTGTACATCGAATGCTCGTTAAGCTGTCTGTTGGAATAATGGAAGACACCCACGGCTGCTGAAGAAGTAAAACGAAGGACCGGACCTGGTCATCGTCGATCAGTTACTAGCCTTGTATTTAGTAGGCTCCAAGCCACGCGGTTCTTCCAGTCTTTCAGAATTCAGAGACAGCGCGCGGTCCATTTGAACTCAAATTCTAAAGTTTGAAGGCTGTATGAGCGTGAGCGGTTAACCAGGATGCAACGGGGACGGTAAGTGTCGTTGAAGAAGTACCTAAGCGAGCGTGCCAACACATACATGCAATTGTCCCACGCTGCCCGCTGAAATGGTTCAGTTAATCAGTTTGGCTAGGCAGGTACGGAGAAAGTCACAGTGAGTCAGTGACCACTGCGAGCTACGACAAGTGTCGCTTTTTTTTTATTCGTGCCGGTCAAACTATTTATTAAGTTTCACTTAGTTTATACAAAACATTAGCAATATTTATATCTTCAAATAAATTTATTATAAAAATAAATTTAACCATTTATTGAACGGTAATAATGTGCTAAGGATGTCCGTCTGTCTGGACGCCCCCGTTGATGGGCCACGACACCAGTCCAACGGCCTAACTCTCCATTTGCGTATCCGCTCGCCCCGCCCCACCGTTGGATCCACCCCTGCAACGAGACAAGTAGTCAGCTCAGCTGTTTAGGGCGCTTGGCAGGGAGGGTCGTTAGGAGCCTGCCATTTCTTGCAGTTGCTTCCCGGGCCGTTTAGGACCAGCATGACCGCCAGCTCCTCCGTGCCATGCCCCGTCGTCGTCGTCGCCCTGCCGCCGTCAGCCACCGCAACCAGCAGCGGCCTCGCCGTGAGGATGACGTTGCAGAGTTGCATGAGAAGCACGGCCACCATCACCGCCCTGGCCATCATCGCCGCCGCCGTCGGTGCCGTTTATTCCAATCCAGGAACGATATAGCAGATCCTTGTTAATGTAACCCGTAAGCTAGCAGTGCACACTGCACATAGCAACGTAGGTACGGTATTACTGCTAAACATGCTAAGCTATTTGGGAGGCTTGCTTGCTAGCTAGCTGGAGTACTAATGCTCGTTCAACTGACTCACTGTTGGTTTGCTGGGAGGGAAACATGCACGATGGTTGCCTTTTATAGTATCGATCGTGAGACAACATGACCAGGTGGTCACTTGTCAGTAGGTCAAGCCTTGTATACTAGTAGTAATAAAATATTTGTCAGGGTCAAGCCTAATACTACTCCGTATAAACCACGCGGTTTTCACCAGCGGTCAGTCCATTTATTTGAATGAAAATTCCTAAAAGTCAAATCTGAAGTCCGTGCTGCATGCTAACCAGGGCAGCAGACGCAAAAAGTCTAACGCCGTGTTTAAGGCCAAATTTCAAAAAGTTGCTACAAAGATTCATCACATCGAATGTCTAAACTGAGTGCATGCCAACACTTTTACCAAATAAAAGCGTTCCTTCCGTTTTGTTCCTTCCGTTGATGGCCACACGCACGAGTCTGTCAGCATGCACGTACACACATATACTAGCTATACTGTACATACTACTGCCAGTCTGTCGTGTCATCCGATCGGGTCGTATTCAATGGCGAGCCCCTGCCCTACGGAAGCAAGCAATGGAGCCCCTGCTCGGTGGCTTCGGCGACCCGGCGTTTTTGGCGGCGGTGCAGCAGCTGATGGACCTGCCCGACGAGCTGGAGCGACAGCTGAACGCGACGACGCGGGCCTACGTGCGTGACCGCCGGGCCATGGCCAACACGTACGCCCATGGACGTCAAGGAGCTGCCGTCCGGGCCGATTCTCCTAGCCGTCGACATGCCCCGGGTCAGCCTCTCCGACGTTAAGGTAGGACGGCAGACCTATCGGCCAGCGTAGAGCCGATAGGCCTGTCGGCCAGATACGGTTTACTGTTCTGGCCACTTGTCGGCTGTCGGACAGCCGATAGGAATATCGGCCCGATTGGTCCTTAGACTTGTCGGCTTCTGGATTGCCGATATGTACCTATCGCAATATTTCCGTTGAACACACGTAGTAAATATATATATATATATATGTAAGTAGGTCGGCATGCAGCTAGCAAGCCAATGCAAGCAGCAGGCTGAGAATCCAAGAAGCTAGATAGCTAGCCAACCTGTGGAGCCAGGGCAGCGACGGTCATCGACAATTAATCATTGAGAAAATATTATTTAAAAAAAAGTCTTTATTCATGTATATTTGTCCGTTGGGTCAGCTCGAGTATTTTTTATGAGCGACCCACGCTACATTTTGAGTTTTTTATCATTTATTTATATTATATTATTTGTATATTTATTATATTTTTTTATAGTCCCATAGTACGTTTAATTACCAATCTAACCTTATTAAATGTATAGTATAATTATTAAAATTGTTAGCTAAATTATTGAACAAATTTTTAAAATTGTTAGCTAATCGTCGTCCTCGTTTGCAGGGTCCTTCCTAGCGCTATAATATGGTGATGTACGCCCAGCAAAAGCGGCACTCTGTCACCGGCTGAGAAGAGTCGGCTAGTGTCCTGAAAGAGCCAGAAGGCGTGCCACCAAACTACGCCAAGAAATCGGGTTCCACCTAAGGAGTGTCCATGCAGCTCAACTTCTGAGCTAGCTTCCTACAGCTCCGCTTCACCTTCTGTATAAATAGACGTTAAAGTTAGTGTATTTCCCAAACACCTATACACTAAAGAAACATTTTTGGAACGGACAAGTTTATTTTTACCTCCACAAAAGCCTCGAGAATGCCTGGCCCCTGCCCTCTAGACTCGTGAGCGACCCAAACTACATTTTGAGTTTTTTACCATTTATTTATAATATATTATTTGTATATTTGTTATAATTTTTTTGATAGTCGCACAGTACGTTTAATTACCAATCTAACCTTATTAAATGTATAGTATAATTATTAAAATTGTTAGCTCAATTATTGATCAAAAATTTTAAAGTTTAGTAACTCTTGATAGGTGTGCACCTCCTATAAAAGAGAATGGAGGGAGTAGTTCGTTGCCATAATAATTATTAGAGTAAAATCCACCGTGGGTGCTTGAACTTATTCGGTATTTCCAAATAAGTCCATGTATTTATAAGATCAGATTTTTGGGTCATATGTTAAACTTGCCAAATGTATCATCAAGGTCCAAACCGGTTTTAGATCCCTGTTTTTGCACACTTGTCTCCTCAGTTCATTATATAGATCGTGAAATGTAATTTCATAACAAATAAACTTTATTTGAAGATACAAATATCGATATTATTTTCTATATAACTAGTTAAATTTAAAAGAGTTTGACTCCACGAGAAATTTAACATGCAATTATTTGGTATGGAGAGTATATACTAGCATGCTGTCATATGCAACGATTGAGCCCTTTGTGCGCTGACCGATAGATTCATCGACTTCGTTTCACACAAGCCGTTAGCTACTCATTTCTGACGGTCGTTGCTCCTCGCAGCATGACACGGGGATTTCGATTTCTAAGTCGTTGCCCTCAACCACTTAGATCTGTCAACAGTTAGGACGACAGGGAGGGAGGGAGGGAGAGAGTAAGATGGAGAGGCTCTCTACCTCGTCGAGCTCGTCCGCCGTCGTTGTCAGATCTAGAAGAGGTAGCCCTTAATAGTGCTCTCAGTTGTGCCCCTATAGGGCCACCGCCGTTGCATCCTCTGTCGGTCGCACGAGTGATCCACCTCGGCCTCGCCTACTCGCCATCGGGGCAGTGGCTGCCCGCCCGGCCCTGTTCACCACCATCGGTATGTGCCAAGAGGTGGGCGCCAGGTGTGCCAAGAGGTGGGCGCCAGGTGCACCAACCACCAATAGCAGGAGCTGGAGCAGGGAGGCACGTGGTTGCCGAGGGAGGTGCAGCTTGGGTGGAAGAGGATATGTAGACTGTAGAGAGGTGTTTGGCGGTCGAGAGAGAGGTGCGTCCGGGAGAGGGTGGAGTACGAGGCGAGGGAGTCGGGATGGAGGAAAGACAGACCGGACCAGATGGGTGCTTGAACTTATTCGGTATTTCCAAATAAGTCCATGTATTTATAAGATCAGATTTTCGGTCAGATCTTAAACTTGCCAAATGTATCACCAAGGTCCAAACCGGTTTTAGATCCCTGTTTTTGCACACTTGTCTCCTCAGTTCAATCTGCGCAAGGCCCGACCGACCACGCGCACACCTCGTGGCTGTCTTTGCGCGCCATGCTGGCAACCACGAACGGGTCGATGCTACGCACCGCCGCCACCGCCAACAGAAAGTAACAGCAGGCCCAGCCCCTGAGCCCCATCACCATGTTGAATAGTGGCCCACGTAGCACCCGGACACCGCCGTCTGCGCGCTGCCAGAGCCGCTGTGCACCGCCATCGCCGAGCAGAGGGGAGTTTGCATCCGTGGCGGCCACGGTGAGCTCCGCGTGTAGGAGGCCCAAGAGCATGTACGCGCCCACTTCATCCTGGACGCCAAAAAACGCCACCGAGTAGGCTGCGTTGCAATGTTGGCGTCAATGTCGCTGTACCGCTGCATCCCCACGAGCACCATGGGGCATGGCACAGTAGACAAGGGTGATAACCAACATGGACGAGATGAGGCCCAGCGGCACATCGCGGCACCTCGGTCATGGTGGCCACCATGTCGAACCCCATGTAGGACCAGTACACGATGGCCGCAGCGCGGAAGGCGCCAGCAGAGCCGAAGGGGAAGAAGACGGCGCGAGGTTGGCGTGCTCGGTCGCGAGAACCCGTGGCCAAGACGCGAACGCGCGATGATGGCGATGCCGACCACGAATGCTATCGAGTTGATGGTGCGCGCGCTGACACGGGCGGCGCGCGAGGTGGCGCATAGGATGACGACGGCGATCGGGTCCACCGATTGAAGCCGCCACGAGCACGTGGATGCGAGCACGCGACGCGTGCTTTCGTGCAAAGGGCTGATCTTGTGATACCGCGTGCATCGCATGCATCGGCATGTGCAATGTATAGTACGCGCTCGTTTGATGCTTGTGTGTGTGATGACGATGTCGTTGGTGGTCGCCAGGGGCGGCGACTCCGAGAGCTTCCTATCGTGTTTTCGGGCAGCCAGATGGGAACGCGAGGTGCCTTCACGTGATTTCGGCACAACCGCCATGGATGGCGGGCATTTGCCGCTCTTAAGTCACCGACCATTGTTGATCAGCAAACCCAAGATCAAGCGAGGAGCAAGAAATGGAGCTAGAGCGACAGCCGACGACGCGGGACTACGTGCAAGACATGCCCGGCCATGGCAACACGTGACGCCATGGACGCTGGCGGAGCTGCAGTCCGGGCGATCGTCTCCGGCCGTCGACATGCCCGTGGTCAGCCT
Source organism: Miscanthus lutarioriparius (assembly GCA_904845875.1). Classification (NCBI taxonomy): domain Eukaryota; kingdom Viridiplantae; phylum Streptophyta; class Magnoliopsida; order Poales; family Poaceae; genus Miscanthus; species Miscanthus lutarioriparius. The sequence continues at coordinate 8,445,919 of CAJGYO010000001.1, forward strand.
CACCGACGTCAAGGTCCGGTGGAGGAGGGCAACGTCGCGCTCTTCGATTCGGGCGGACCTATCGGCCGCCGGATAGCCGATAGGCCTATCGGCCCGATATGGTCTCATCGTGTCGTGTCCGCTCCGGAGACTTGTCGGCTTCGGATCGTCGATATGTTCCTGTCGGCGATCCGAAGCCGATAGGTCTCTACTAGTGACCGATAACAATGGTGATGTAATCGGGCTCGGTTCCAAAGAAACATGCACACGATGAGTGGAATCCATATGTAGTGTATGTTGGACCACCATATTGCCAATGGCAACCCAATTGATGTATGGCTTGATTTAGAATGGCTTGAAAGGCATGCGTGGGTTAAGTCATGATACTTAACCTCTAAGTGTTAACAAAAAAATAGAATATGAAAAACATGAACATAGACATAACAATAATTCTGAATATAAACTATGATATCCAATTTTACTTTACCAAATCAAGCGTTGTGGTTGTGTTGGGCAATCGTTCCATTAACAATTGCCATATCAGTAATGCGCTCATTTAAAGCTTGTAATATGATGGATGAGAATGTATTCACAAGCATCCTTAAACAGACTATCACAACATATTTATCTACATATCCAATGGGGTGCGCTCTTCCTCATCTCCAAGATTTGCATAATCTCACCATGATTAACCTACCTAGCACTGAAAAGCCTATTTGACATTGTACTAATTGTCCATTCCATCTAGGGAATCTCTCAACATTTATATGTCATTAACCTCGAAAAAGGAGAGTGTCCCTTAGAGCCATGGGATTGGCTTTATTCGCATTGCAAGTACTAAATACCTATCACTACGTGAAAACGGTTTGTAGCAACGGGACAAATTTTTTTTAGGGGCGGCTGGTGATGGAGCCGCCCCTATAGTGGCGTGCTCAGGAGCCCAGAGACCAGCCGCCCCTACAAATGGAACAGCAGGGGCGGCTGGTGATACGAGCTGCCCCTACAAATGGGTCGGATTTGTAGGGGCGGCTCACTCACCAGCCGCCCTCGGTGTTACTATTTATAGGGGTGGCTCAATAACTAGCCGCCCCTACAAATGCTCCAATAAATAAATACTCGGAACCCGCACGCGACGCCGACTACAGATCCTCCGTCTCTTTCTCCTCTTAGCCCTCCCTCCCTCATTGGCGAATCGACTCAAACCCTAACCCCTCTCCTTGCTAATCCCCACCCATGGATCACGACCGCTCCTCGCGCCGTACTCGCGACGATGACGGGCACCACCAATCCCGCAATCGGGACGACGACCGACACCACCGCCGCAGTCGCCACGACACCGACGCTCACCACCACCACGACAAGGATGGGGGCGGAGGCGGCGAGGATGACCGCCGCCACCATCACCATCACGACAAAGACGACAGCCGTTGCCACCGCTACCGTGACGGCGGGGACGACGACCGCCGCCACGGGAACCGACGGTCCGTTTCCCTGTCCGAGTCCCCGCCACCCTCGTCAAAGCGGGACCGCTCGTCTAGCCGCCCAAGGGAGTCCGTCGAGCGCCGCGACTCCACCGACCACGAGCTGCAGTCATCATCGCAGAAGCGAAAGGGCCACGAGGGCGGTGGCGACGGGGACGAGCCCGGCCACGAAGGGGAAAGCAGGTGAGGGCATCCGTAGATCCGCCTCCGCCCAAGGAGGGGAGGCCTAGGCAGGAGCGCCGGAGGTTTGAGGATGTCGATGCGATTGGGAAGAATGGTGATGTGAGTAAGCTGGGTAAGGAAATCTCATCTCATGAGCAGAAGAAGGGGGAGCTATCAATTAACGAGGATTCACAGAATGGTGATACGCGTAATGTAAGTGTTATTACAGTTGCTGAGTTCCGTTTATTGTGTTTTCATGTTGATTACTAAAGCTTGGGCACGAGAATGCTTATGAGTGCTAGTATATCCTTTTTGTCAAGTGAGCGATGGTCTTACTACTAGTTTCTGGGTTATGGAAACCTAGAGAAATGGAATGGCTAGATTATTGGGTCATACTATTTCCTTAGTTCATAGAATATCAGTTCATAATCTGTCATCTGTCTAGAAAATGTTGAAGAGCTTAAAGTCTTTCTGCAGAATCTGCGTTTTAAGGTTCATTTCTGCTCAAGAAGTTTATGACATCTAAAAATTAAGTGGTATTGCTTGAATGTCTCCTTGTGAAAATATCTTAGGAGATTAACAGTTACTGAGCTTGATTTGATTAGCCACTGTTATTACAATGCCAACTTTTGCCCTAGATTCAGTAAGAATAAGGCAGCTATGGCAATGCTTCCTAAGTCATAATTATGACTGTTTTGTGCTGTCATAAGTCTATAGTATGCTTTGTTTGACACTTATCAGTTGGAAGTATGGTGCACTTATGCAGCTTTTCTTATTATTGTAAATAAATTTTAACATGCTACTCAGCAGTCAAGACTTTAATGCAGTCCCCTATTGGTTCATGTTTGCCCAGTGATGGATAGTATAGTTATATTTTTGAGGAATCGAAATGATGTTTTAAATATGAAGTTGTTTGAGGAATGTCATAGTATTTTTGCCCATGCTATAATTTGCCTATTGGCTGCAGATGCTACTTTTGCATTTGGTCATAGTCTGCCTGTTAAAAATTGTTCATTTTGATACTTAGGGGCATCACCTCAGTTGGTTAGTATTAAGAAGGTTATCAATATTACCAAAGTTATACTTAGGGGCATGCATCACCTCAGTCGGTTAATATTAGCAAGGTTATCCCTAGGAGTTCAACTTGGTTGGCTGTGACCAGTTGGCTGGTGCAATAAAGTATCAGTTTGCCAAATTGGGTTCAACAAGAGCTTCTTTTTCAATGGGAGAAGCACGATGACTAGTGGGGAATCTGCTGGTCTGCCCATATAGTGCTTGCTGTCATCTTGTTCTCATACCATATTTGTGATTACCTTTGGAATTATTTTTGTTACTGTATGTTTGGTACCAACCATTTTGACATATGTTGTAGCATAGCTATGGTAACCAGCTGCTGCTGGCTTCCTGGAATGTTTGATTCACTTGTTTGTGGGGTAGCCACTGGTGGGATTGGGCAGAGTTTTTAATAGAAAGTTTGTCCTCTATTTCTATATTTGTTTGAGCTGCAGCTTTTGGGCTTTTGCTTCTGATTGTTACCTCTTTGCTATTGGCTTTTGTAATGATTTTTTACATTTCTGAAGTGCTTTCTAAAGGTTCACAAAGGAAAGTACAGCCAAGTTTGGTGTGGTCTAAGAATGGATTCATTTCTTCGGGTCCAAATGGTTTGAACCCTCTGGTTTTGATAGGGGAAAACAGGCAAGGTGGATACTTAGTTTTCCATCCCCTTTTTGTGCTAACTCTTTTAGTTTGTTGGACCTAAATGTTTGGGTGGTACATGTTTCATAATATTATTAGTTGGTGTTTAAATATATGAAGAAAGGTTTCCATTTGCTTCTGATTGTGGATGTAGGAGATTTTAGAAATTGTCCAAGCTAATCACACCAGTTACATGGCGATGAGCATTTCTATCTTTTCATTTTTTGCTCTTGTGGAAATCGGCACTAGACCACATCCATCCAATATCAAAAGGTATCATGCTTCTAACTTTCCAGAATCTATGGTAAAGTAGCTTACCTGCTTAGTTCTTAGAGATTCCAGTTCATGTGGTCATTGGTGAGTAGATTCTTTCGAGTATGCTTTCCTGAGACATTTTTTTCTCTTCATGTGTTCCCTTACCAATGCCTTGCATTTCCAGAAGAGCCATGTTAGCTCCGTCTATTTTCTTATGGTTCTAAGGTAGAGTAATATTGGCCCAGATCAGAACTGCTACTTCCAGGTCTGTTCTCTTATGGTTCTAAGGTAGAGTATCGGTCCTGGTTGGAACTGCTACTTCCTGGTTAGCTTGAGCTTTGCAGCGACAACAGAAAGATCATCAGATTAGGCTGATTATTTGGCTTCATCAATACAATCTCTTTATAGATGCCCCATGTTCCTTTTGATTATAAGATACAAGGGGTCTACTGTTAGTCTTTCCTCTCTCACTTCTTTGTTGATGATGCTCGGCTTGTTGCTCAGCCACTAACTAAATGAAATATTATTGATTTTATTTGGTACTTTTGTGTTTCTATCAGATCACCGCCGAGAGCCTGTTCAAGAACCTCACCCAGGAGAAGGCACTGATGTTTCCCCAGAATGATGAATTGAGTAGTGTAAGAAGTCTGGGGATTCCAATTATTAGCTTGTATCACCGGAGTTTGATGGTGGTTATTAGATCCTCGGTTGTTTCCTTATTTGGAACATTGGTAGTTGTATCATTTGAACTCTGATTAAGGTTGATGGAGACATGGAGTTGCACTTAGCCCCTTATCAATTGTGTTTGACATTCCAATTGAAGACTACTATAACTGATGGTCCTCATCACCATATTTCTCAGCTAAATTGATTTATTTTTCTTCCGTTGCAACGCACAGGATGATTTGGGGGAGCACGTGTTGGTAATTTGATTTTTTTTTGCAAAAAAATACACTGTAGGGGCGGTTGGTATTGTAGCCGCCCCTACAAATCGATTTGTAGGGGCGGCTGGTACTGTAGCCGCCCCTACAAATGCATGATTTGTAGAGACGGTATGGTAGGGGCGGCTGGCCGAACCGCCCCTACAAATGCTCATTAGCCGCCCCTGAAAATCATATTTGATGTAGTGTATCAAGTTCATCTAATTAATATGAACACACATCAGCCAATAATCCAGATATATTCTTCCATGGAGGCCCTTGCAAGGTACACACAGATACAAACCAAACGAAGTAGTCAGCCAACTCAGCTCTTTAGGACGACGACAGATAGGGGAAGTTGGGAGCCTTTGCTGCTTTGCGTCGGTTGGGTCCTCGGATCGGAGGGCCTGCATGATCAGCGCTTTGATATGCCTCGCCACCCCGCCGCAACTTGTAGCAACAGCCTCGCCCATGAGGATCACGTTCACAACTGCATGGAAGCACGGCCACCATCACCACCCTCGCCATCATCGCCGCTCGCTTCAGTGCCACCATTGCAAATAATTTACATGTCATTTTCATGACTTATAGCCCACATTGTGGCAGGTTCTGAATGTTGTTTTTGCCTCTAAGGGGCATGTGCCCCCATGTGTGAATGTACCATTGAATACACATGGGGATGCGTGTGCAGTAGAAATCTCTCTCCTGCACATGAGGGCATGTGCCTTTAGGAGCAAATTTTCTGCGTTTGTGGTAGGTTTGTAACGGTTTATACCATCGAGGCTACCCCTGTAGCTCTCTCGCTCACTACTCTTATGAGCTTGATTGGGGGCATTCCGAGGGAATATGTTCTGAAAATTAGGCAACGTAGTAATGCACCCCTGCACTGTGAAAGTAAAGCAAAGTGGATAGATTATTTTGCCTAGGTAAACTTTTCAATTCTCTATGTCAGGAACGAGGTTGCACGCGTCAAGAGCCTACACGTGGTGTTAAAATACTCAAAACGACCATCTCACTGGCTGGGGCAACAACAATGGCACTATATAAAGGACACAAAATAGAGATGAAACACCATTTTGTTCATATCCATGTAAACAAGCAATTGCATAAAGAGTGGATCAGAGGGTCAATTCTGGTGACAACAAGCTGTATCTCTTGGTCTGTATGGTTCACCATGTAGGTTAACACCACAAAGTTGATTCCAGTCAATTTAATTTTGTGTAAATGCCAAATATCCAATATTTAAGTTCCACTAAACCTGGCAACTAAGATTTTATGTTTTTTTGGTCTGACACTAAGATTTTCATGACAAGCAACACATCAAAATAGCTGGTCTTGTGACATACTCCAAAACCTCATTGTTTCGAATTGTGACATTTCTTGCTTAAGTGAAAACAAATAATTTACATGTCATTTCGGTGACTTATAGCCCACTTTATGACAGGCTGTGAGGGCATGTGCCCTTATAGGGTCAATATTTCTGTGTCCTAGGTATGTTTACACCATTGAGCGCTACACGACAGCTCTCTCACTACTCTTATGTGTTTGATTGGAGGCATCTAATCATCAATTTTCACCTTCATAACCCAGAAAAGGGATGAGTGGGTTATCATATTCAGCCTCAACCTCTAGTGCATAGTTTACTCATCAGTGGAGTTGTCACAGTAAGACATTTTTGTTTGCTCCATTCCAACAATAATTGGTTTCAGGGACTGGCCTATAATGGTTTTATATCCGTGGTACAGTTGTCATTGTAATGGTGTTTGTGACAATATGTTGACCCGGTTGCCGCTGTATTGGTGGCACTGATTTGCTACTTCATGTTTTGCGAAAAGCTATATATCAAAAGGTAAAATCTTGCCCTTCATCTTGAAATTTTATTTACCGATATAGCTAAACACCACATAGTTTCAGCTAAATCGACTTTTAGTCGCCCCTACAAATGACCCTATTTTTAGGGGCGGCTTTAGATCCAACCACCCTTACAAATCAATTTATAAAGGCGTTTGAATCTAGAGCTATCTCTAAAAATATGTGCCAAACAGTAAAATTACATATTAAAATTTAATTTTTTCAAACAATCTCGGACGGAGACATGACCAAAACGAAAGTTATAGATCTTGAAAAGTTATAGAACTTTATAGTTGACAATATTTTTATTTGAATTGATATATCCATGGAAAATTATGTTTGAAGTTCTCACATTTGAAATTTGAATTTTTAAAACGATCTCAGATGGAGAAATGACCAAAAGGAAAGTTGTATATCTCAAAAGGTTATAGAGCTTTGTAGTTGGCAACTTTTTTATTTAAAACCATCTATCTGTGGAAAATTATGTTTGAAGTTGTCACGTTTGAAATTTGAATTTTTGAAGTGGCCTTAGATGGAGAAAAGACCAAAACAAAGTTGTACATCTTGAAAAGTTATATAACTTTGTAGTTGATAACTTTTTCATTTGAAATAACCTATCCAAGGAAAATTACATTTGAAGTTCTCACATTTGAAATTCAAATTATAAAATGTCCTTGGATGGAGAAACTACCAAAACGAAAGTTGTACATCTTAAAAAGTTATATGACTTTGTAGTTGACAAAATTTTCATTTGAATTCGTTTAAGGTCCCAAACAACCATTTCAAAATCTGATGAGTATAATACTAGGAGAAAGCATATCTCACTAGGAGAAAGCATATCTGCTGAAATGCATTTTAGCTTTAGTTTTTTTAGTGGTAGTTGGAATTGTCTACATTGTAGCGAGACTTTCATATATTAATACCTTGTGTGGTGGCATGCATGTCGTATAATTAACTAATTATGTTCTATGTTTTAATATGGTATGTATGTCATGTAATGCAGATGAGCCGGCATTGGATGTACAATGCTGATCGCCGCTCCCTAGAGTTCATTGAGGGCGTGCATTCTTTCTTACGTGTGGCCGAGGCAAACAAACGCGATGGTTTCATGTGCTGCACATGTGTCATATGTAAGAATTTGAAGGAATATGCTAGCTCAAGGAGTCTTCAATCACACTTGTTGAAGTCGGGTTTTATGCCAAACTATATTTGTTGGACAAAGCACGGAGAAACCGGGATTATAATGGAAGAAGGTGAAGAAGAACAATGGGACGATGATGACATTATTGCTGAATATGGTGCCTTCAATGATACTGCAATGGGGGAAGCTGAAGAAGAGGTAGGGGCAGAAGATGAGCCCGCTGATGATCTTGGTCAAGTCATTCGTGACACACAAAGAGAATGCGAAAGTGAAAAGGAGAAGATCAAGTTCGAGCGCATGCTAGAGGATCACAAGAAATTGCTATACCCAACTTGTGATGCGGGGCAGAAAAAGTTGGGTACCACACTGGAATTGCTGCAATGGAAGGCAAAGAATGGTGTATCTGACAAGGGATTTGGGGAGTTACTGAAAATCCAAAAGAAGATGTTTCCGAAGGATAATGAATTGCCCGCCACTACGTACGAAGCAAAATAGGTAGTCTGCTCTTTGGGATTAGAAATCCAGAAGATACATGCATGTCCTAATGACTGCATCCTCTACCGTGGCGAGGAGTACGAGAAGTTAGATGCATGCCCATTATGTCATGCATCGTGGTATAAGATCAGGCGAGATGACCCTGGTGATGTTGAGGGCGAACGTCCCACAAAGAAAATCCCTACCAAGATTATGTGGTATGCTCCTATAATACCACGCTTGAAACGTCTGTTCAGAAATAAAGACCATGCAAAGTTGTTGCGATGGCACAAAGAAGACCGTAAGGTAGACAATATGTTGAGACACCCTACTGATGGGTCCCAGTGGAGAGCAATCGATAGAGAATTCCCAAAGTTTGCAAATGACGCAAGAAACTTAAGGTTTGCTTTAAGTACGGATGGTATGAACCCTTTCGGGGAGCAGAGCAGTAGTCATAGCACTTGGCCTGTTACTCTATGTATCTACAACCTTCCTCCCTGGTTATGCATGAAGCGTAAGTTTATTATGATGCCAGTGCTCATCCAAGGCCCAAGGCAACCTGGCAACGACATCGATGTGTACCTGAGGCCACTAGTTGAAGAACTTCTACTTTTGTGGAACAGACCAGGTGTACGTGTGTGGGATGAACACAAACAGGAGCACTTTGACCTACGAGCATTGTTGTTCGTAATAATCAATGATTGGTCTACTCTAAGTAATCTTTCAGGACAATCAAACAAGGGATATAATGCATGCACGCACTGTTTCGATGACATTAAAGGTATATTCTTGAAAAAATGTCAAAAGGTCGTGTACCTTGGCCATCGTCGATTTCTTCCTACGAATCACCCCCTAAGAAAGAAAGGCAAGCATTTTAAAGGTAAGACAGACCACTAGACCAAGTCGGGCAACCGAACTGGTGAGGATGTACTCAATATGGTCAAGGATATGAAAGTAGTATTTGGAAAGGCAAATGGCAGCGAACCTGTTCCGAACGACACCGACGGTCATGCACCCATGTGGAAGAAGAAGTCCATATTTTGGGAGCTACCCTATTGGCAAGTCCTAGAGGTCCATAGCGCGATCGACGTGATGCACCTGACGAAGAATCTTTGTGTGAACCTGCTAGGCTTCATGGGTGTGTATGGGAAGCCTAAGGACACTTGAAGCACAACAGGACCTGCGGTGTTAGAAAGAACGAGACAACCTGCATCTAGAGAAGACAGATGATGGACGCCATTACTTAAGTCCTGCCAGCTACACTCTTAGCAAAGAAGAGAAGGAAAGCATGTTTGAATGCCTAGCAAGCATCAAGGTACCATCTAGATTCTCCTCAAAAATAAAGGGTATAATAAATGTGCCAAAAAAGAAATTCATAAACTTAAAGTCCCATGACTGCCACGTGCTCATGACGCAATTGCTTCCAGTTGCATTAAGAGGAATTCTACCTCCAAATGTACGTCTAGCCACCGTGAAGCTATGTGCATTCCTTAATGCAATTTCTCAGAAGGCAATCGATCCAATGGATCTAGCTAAACTACAGAATAATGTGGTTCAATGTCTTGTCAGCTTTGAGTTGGTGTTCCCTCCTTCCTTCTTTAATATCATGACACACCTCCTAGTTCACCTGGTCAAGGAGATTAGCATTCTCGGTCATGTGTTCCTGCACAACATGTTCCCCTTTGAGAGGTTCATGGGAGTCCTAAAGAAATATGTTCACAATCGTGCTCGGCCAGAAGGAAGCATCGCCAGGGGCTATGGAACAGAGGAGGTCATTGAGTTTTGTGTTGACTTTATTCCTGACCTTGACCTGATTGGTGTTCCTGAATCACGACACGAGGGGAGACTAAGTGGAAAGTGGACACTAGGGAAGAAACCATATATTGGTATGCATGACAATTATTTTAATAAAGCACACTACATAGTTCTGCAAAACTCCTCCTTGGTGGATCCGTATATCGAGACACATAAAGAGTTGCTCCGATCCGAGTTTCCAGGGAAGTCTGAAGCTTGGATTACGCGTCAGCACATGGAAACTTTCAGCGACTGGTTGTGAAAAGAATGTCAGGGTGATGAGAGTATTGATGAGCAACTGTATTTGTTGGCTAGGCAGCCATCGTGGCATATCCTCACATACAAAGGGTATGAGATAAATGGGAATACATTTTATACAGTAGCCCAAGATAAAAGGAGCACCAACCAAAACAGTGGTGTCCGCATAGATGCCACCGACCATAATGGAAATAAGCAAACATATTATGGTCGCATAGAGGAGATATGGGAACTAAACTATGCACCTACTTTTAAGGTACCTTTGTTCAAGTGCCAATGGGTAAAGGCGACTGGAGGTGGGGTAGCAGTCGACAACCAGTATGGAATGACAACCGTGGACCTCAACAATATTGGGTACAAAGACGAACCGTTCGTCCTTGCCAAGGATGTGAATCAGGTGTTCTATGTCAAAGACATGTCTATAAAACCGAAGAGAGGAAAAAACAACAACGACCCAATCAATGAGCCAAAGTGCCACATAGTTATTTTAGGGAAAAGAAACATCGTCGGAATTGAAGACAAGTCAGACATATCAGAAGATTATGAAAAGGATGACCGAATTCCACCATTCACGGTGAACAAAGACCCAAGCATCCAGCTAAATGATGAGGACACTCCATGGTTACGGCGCAATCATAACCAAGGGATATACGTTAAGAAGAAGTTCACTACTGTGCCCGCTTGATATATATATAGTGATGTTTAATAGTGTGTATTAGAGGTATTATGTAATAATTGCGAATTCAGAGATGTTTATTAGGTGTTTCCTTTTTTCTATGTTTAGATTAAATTTGTGTTTGATGGTGGGATTTCCATGTCACTTTTGGACAATGAGTGATGAAAAAATGAAAAGATTTACGTTAAAATGATGTGAAAACAAATTTCCAATCGTAAACAAAAGTTTTAATGATTTAAATTAAACACTACATTTTTGCATTAACGAAATAGTAATTATTAATGACATTATGTTTCAATATTTATAAGAAAAAACAAAAAACTTTGGGTCACACAATTTTCCTGTGTGCAATAAAGTAAAAGTAAATCCATATTCTTTTAAAACAATTTTATGCCTTGTATTTAATTTACTGTGCAATTAATAAGACTTTAACATTTTATAGAAAGAAATATATAAAAAACAAATGGAGCTTGAAACGGGCGGGAAGTGCAACTGTAGCCCAACTTTAGTCCCGGGTAGATCTACCACCCGGGACTAAAGGTGGGCTGCATTTTTTGTGGCCCGCCAAAATACACCTTTAGTCCCGGCTCGTAATATCAGCTGGGACTAAAGGTAATCCGGCTGGTATTACCAGTCGGGACTAAAGGTCTTTTAGTCCCGGGCGTTTACAGGAGCCGGGACTAAAGGTCCCTTCCCTATATAAGGCGGCCGTTTCTTCTTACTCCTCACTCTTCGTCTTCGTCGTCCATCGCCACTGCCGCCACCGCCGCCCTCGTCACCTTCCCCGCGCCCGAGCTCGACGCCGCACCTTCCCCGCCCCTTCCCCGCGCCTTCCCTGAGCCCGACGCCGCACCTTCCCCGCGCCCGAGCCCGACGCCACAGCGGAGGATTCGCCTGAGCCGACGCACCACCGAGGACGAGGAGCCCCAGAGCCGGCGACGAGACCCCCTCCTATCCCACGGGTCTCATCTTCCCCGTGACCGGCGGACCCGAGTCTAGCGCCGCCGCTGAGGAGCACGAGCATGTCTACGTCGATCCGGACCCCGAGTTGGGCTAGCCTACCCCGGATACCCATTGGTAGGTTTGCAGGCCGCTCACTGGTAGCTCTAGCTCCGGCTTGTGGCGCAGTCCAGGCCATGAAAACAAGCGTTAGGGGGCATACCAGCCATTCGGCAAAATGCTGACATCGGCGGCGTACGTGCCTGGCGCGCGTCTCGCGGCCGCGGGGCTTGTGTGGGTGCGTGCTGTGATGGTTCAGCGTGATCACCATATCTGCGCTGGCCGCGCGCGTGGTTGTGGCGATGTCCGGCGCGGCGCGGGTACCTGCTGGCACCCCAGGGCCGAAGCGCGTTCAAGATGTGTGCCGGCCGGCCGTGTGTGTGTGAGCGCGGCGAGGCTGGTGATTTCAGTAGGCTGCTTCACCACTTCCTCTCAAAACAAGACTGGTTTCTTGTTTTCCAAATTTCCCGACATACTGCTGTAGTCCCAAAAACATGAACTTTGTTAGAGTTTGAGGCAGTTCATTGGCACATTCCTAAACCTGAGTCAAACTGCATGGTCGTCTCTATCAGTGGGGCCAAGGTTGTATGCAATGATGCACCATACACCTTTGGCAACTGGGCATGAAAAGAACAAAGTGAGGGATATTTTCGTCCTAGTCACAAAAGTAGCACGTGGGGTTGCCCTCCCACTTACTTTTGAGAAGATTATATCATCTTCGATCAACACAGCATTTCTTAGCCATCATCAGCAACAAAAATATTTTAATCTTGTCGGGACTTTTCCATTCCACATTTGTTTGTAGGAAGGACCACCATCACCATTCACCATGAGACCATTACAAATATACAGATTTATTAACAGCAGGACCTGTTACTTTTCTTTAGCTACCAACCAACACTATCCTTGTCATCCAAGAATTTGAGTTGAGCCGTTGGCCCACCAGCCGGCAAAGAAGAAAGCCTCCTCTAATCCAGTTATTCCCCAAAAACTATCTTACGAGAAAAGTGAAAAGGAATTAAATGCTGCAGTACAAAAAGATGTGAATAGTTTCTTCAAAAAAGTAAGAAAGCAACGAGAAGCGAGGGAGAACCTGGAGAAACCGTACTTCTACCTACCTCCAGATCTTCTAAGAAAGAAGGTGGACCAGAAAAAGCGGGAATATCAAAAGACCCTACCAAAATCGGACTACGACCGCTCTCTCACCAAGTCATTTGAGGCGGCGCAGAAAAAAGACTAGAGTAGGGAAAGGTGTTGCACAACTCAGAGAACAATCGCAACAATCAGTCCCCCCTCTTGTCATTCGTAATGAATATGGTTCAAACTTAGACTTATTGGACGTTGATTTTGAGGACCTGGTTCGGTTTTACGAGGATACTGGTTTGGACCTTGTCCAAGTGCTCGCTGAAGGACCATCTGCTCAAAAGTGGATCCTTGGAAGAAATTTGAACATGGAAAGAGTCTATATAACCCTGAGGCCTTAGGTGAACTGGGTACGCAAATGTACCTACTAAAAAAGTGGTACATGGCGGCGTGTGAACATGGAGAGACCTTTGTTTCTGTCAGAGTTTGAAACCAACATTTCTTCCGTGGCGATGACGTTATATATGTCGAGTTTTTAGAATTACACCAACTATGCCACCTGGACTCTCTCAATAAAAGTCTCATTAGCTGCTATTGTCTGTAAGTGTGATTATTTTCTATTATTAAAGTGTATATATATAAAGCTACATGGATATATATAAATTATATATCCTCACACTATATTTTTATATATGCAGATATGAGATGACAGAACTCAGAAAGAGAAAAGATAAAAATGTTGATTTTGTTGATCCAAATGTCTTATTCAAATACCCTAATCCCCCGCCTCAATGAAAAGCTGAACTCGAGAAAAATCTCATGAGGTTCTTAGTGAACCAACAAAACAAGGACATACTCTTCCCCTACAACTTCAAGTGAGTGTTAAATAATTAATGTCGATCATATGAACATTTCTTCAATTATTTGCTTACTAGCTAAGCTATCTCCCATATATATATATATATATATATATATGCAGCAATTACTGGATATTGATGGTCATCGATATGGCCAATAGTCGGTTGAGCATCTTAGACCCGTTAAGAAAAGAGCAAACAGAGTACCAAGACATGATAGATATTATTCAAGGATAATTTGGTCTCTCTAGCAACTATATATACCCCGATCTCTTAACCGCAACAATTATTAAAGACTAAATTAATTTTTTATTTTATTGGGCGCAGTGTTTGGAAAAGTTTCATTGAGGAACACCACATGAAACATTGCAAAGCGCCACTGTATGTAATCGCACACAAAGTAAGTACTAGCTACATTTATATATATATAATTCAATTAACACCATACATGCTTTCAATTCACCGGATCTTTTTTCTCGTAAAAGTGGGTTCTGAGGCAAGAATATGGGACCAACTACTACGGATACTATGTTTGCGAGTTCATCATGGCGTACTCAAAAAGAACTCCTGAAGAGATCCTCAAAGTATGTTATATAAATATATTCATATATTCACAATTTCTTTTATTGCTCATATATATAAGTAATCACGTGACCAACACACACACATATATATATATATATATTAATACTTTTCCTTTAACTTTTATTGAAGACTCTATGGTTGAAGGAAAAAGTCATACGACGTGACCTACTAAAAGCAATTCAAGAGACCATAGCAGGATTTCTTAATGACCAGGTCTTAAATCCCGCCGACGAGTTCTACAATGACATGAACGAAACATGGAAGCCAAACCAGATGGAGCGAATTTGTTATCCCAAGGATATGATAGAATATACAATGCAAGCTTTATTTGTATATATATATATATACATATTATATGTACATAAAATAACATAAAATATATGTATATGCATGTAATATATACGTTAGTTTTATACTTTAGTTTGTACAAAATGTTCAAACATTATAAACATGTAGAATACGTATATTATTAACAGCGTAGAATGCGTATTCGAAAACCTATTCAAAAACCAAAACGAATCATCAATTGAAAATAGAAACAAAAAAAGAAAAAAAAGAAGAAACCCTTTAGTCCCGATTGGTAATAACAACCGGGACTAAAGGGCCGGCCCACGTGGCCAGGCCGGGAGACCTCTTTAGCCCCGGTTCGTAGGGACTAAAGGAGAGGCCCTTTAGTCCTGGATTCGTGCTCCCGGTTGGGAAACCGGGACTGAAGGATTTCCCAACCGGAGTACAGCTTTGTTTCTGTACTAGTGGTATGTATACGTACGTAAAATGATGCGTCGAATTAAAGTGGTTTGGTTTTTGTTGGAGGGAACTACTAGCTAGGGAATTGAAGCATGCATGCATATGTATGATGGCTTCCTTTTATAGTTCGTTACCCCATATGTAATGTGTTGTCTGAAAAAGTACGGTAACACAACCGGAAACAACAGATTTGCCGAGTGCAAACGTATTTTGTTCTCAGTTGAAGCCAAGCTACGTTACGTTGTTTTTAAACTTCAACTGTCGTTGATCACCGCGGTCCATATTTGAGTTCAATGCAATTTCCAAAGTTTGAAGTCGATGCAATTGTTCTAACGAAAGCTTACATATATGAACTAAAATTATAAGGTGCCTAGTGAGCTAGACCATGTCATATGAACATCCATAACTACTCTGATCCGACCGTGAAACATTGGTTTAATTTCCGCCTTTCACTACGAACGAGTCCCACGGAAATGGTTCAGATAGATACTCTCATGCATTGCCATGTTGTTTGGGTCAAAAATTGTGAATTCTCAGTCGATCTCGGCTACTGGTTGGACCAGTTCATTCGTGAATGTTTTGTACCTTTGAACGGTTCGGGTCGTATATAGTGATGAGTCCCCGCGGACTGATGATATTGATCCATCAATACAAGTTTATATATTATATGCGGCGGGCTTATAAGTTATATATATGCTGCTCTGATTTAAATTATTTATATTATTGTGGTATATATGTACGTAGCTTCCTAGAACATAGACTCTGGTTTTGTCTCCTTTATGTGAGTATATAAGCGTAAAGTGTGAGCACCATTTCTTAGTTTTGGACATTGAGGTCTTTTTTTTAGACGAAAGAGGAATTATATTAGATTATAGTTTGATACATCCTTACGTTACAAACACTCTAAAATACACTATTTGTCCAGAAACTTATTTTCATCTAAATTGTACCCACATTGTGCATAGCTCCAAATCTCAAATCCAAACCTGCATAACGCTTCGTATGGATGGCTATATAGGCAAACACTAGTCAAAAAGACCGAGAACAGATGCCCAACGAACGACGGCCAACATTGCTGTAGGCGGACTTAGAAAGTTCTTCTTTCTTGTGTATTCGTTGTTCTTCCTTCTGCCACCGAAAAATGAGGAAGACTGATCTGAAACTTATTCTCCCTAGTCCTTCATCATGGCCAGATCTAACCACAGTAAAACAGAGAAGAGACCGGAGAAAATTATTCTATGGCGGCGACATCATCTCCGCCTTGATGTCACTGTTCGGAAAGAAAAGTCTCCATGTCGTTATGCCGAGGAAGTTGTTGACACCGTAGTTGTCGCCCTCACCTTCAACAGAGCTGCTATGGAGAAAACGAATCCACCATGTCTCCTCGTCGTCGCTGAAGAGGAGGAGGAGATAAATCCCCAGTACCAAGAAACTTGGTACGAAGAGACCCTAACCCTAAGGACTCGATCTAATAGAAAAACTTATTAAAAAAAACGATGGTTCGCCCACTCCCTTCGGCCTCCAGCGAGATACTGGAGGGGAAGCGAGGGGGACCAGCGGCGATGGAGGCGCGGGGGGGGGGGGACAGAGGTGGCTCAATTTTGGACATTGAGATCTAACCACAGTTTTGGACATTGATGTCATCAAACTATACATGTTACAAATACGAACATGTTTATGAATTTAATATTGAAACGAGAAAATCTTTTTCCTAGGATTTTCGTCTGTTGCCTAGCCCACTTATCGGCCTAATCACCGCCTTGCCTTTTTTCAATGTCCGTCAACCCAACCTCCCGCTCGCCCTTTCTTCTTCGGTTCTTCCATTGGCACACTCCTAGAGCTGCGATCGGATAAGCACAACATGCCCAACCAATGCAGCCTCTCATGTCTTACTATTAGCGTGTGTTTGGTTTGAGGGTTGAACTGGGTTAGTTGGATCAAGCCCTTTTTTAGAGGTGTTTGGTTTGGATTCCAAATTAAGGGTTGAGTTCATCCCAGTAGGGAAAATGCCCTTAATATGCGGGATCGTCTGATTCCTCCAAAATGGAGAAACCGATCCAACCCACTTCGTTTTCCTCAAACATGTGGGCAAGTGCTTTAGGCCTGAGCTGCGAGGGCACGATGCTTGAGGCTCCACGGGCGAGGTCGAGGCGGAGTTTCGGAGGCGATAGCGGTCGGAGTTCGGCAAGGTCAAGTGAGCTCTCGGTGGCGGGGCGCGCGATCACCCCAAGCGGTGTATGGGAGCGAGCTCATGGTGGAGCGGCGGCACGGTGGTGCTTTGAGCCATAGTATCGGGATGAAGCAGTCGCACGCGTCATCTCAAGCAGAAGCGGTATCGAGCGAGGAGCCGGTGGCGTTTGCGTGATTGCGTCGGGAGAGAAGAAAGGTAGGGGAATAAGGAAGAGAAAGAGAACGGTAGGGGCCCACAAGCCAGAATCCGCAACCCACATCCATTTGCCTTCGAACCAAATAGAAATCTAGGATAACTCCATCCCTCTAACCAAACATGAGATGGATAAAGGTGAGGTGAAACCAACCCATTTCACTTGGTTCCAAACCAAACACATGCTAACTGAGCTGCGAGCTCCATGGGCCAATGCTAAAACTAGTCTCTCTGGGTCACGCGCAGATGACATGATGGCATTAACGGTAGGCACTTCACTTGAGAGTTGAGACGAGGGTTTTAGATGTATTCTTTTTCTATCGTAGTCTTATGAGGATAAACATGGATGCTCTATTACAGCCTGCAATTATTAATAGTAAGGAAAAGAAACAGAGACAACGAAATATCATCTTTTTCAATAAAGACATTAAATATTTGGAGAAAGAATACAATCATAGGTGCAATTGGGACCTTTATATATTATTGTAAGCCTAAAATCAATAATCTAAGTTGTTGCCTTGTATCACCAAGCTAATAACTGACGGTGCAACAACTTGCTGATTGCAAGTCGAGCTATGTCAGAGGTTGCTTTATTCTCGCAAATTGTCTGTTCTAACTAAACCAAATATCTTATCGTCTGCGATGTTCTGCGTGTCTTTGGCTTGATATTTTACACAACTTCCTTTTCTTTTGCAGAAGAAGGCCGTAGCAACCTCACATTGTTCCCAGCCCAACACGATCGAGTATGACTTGGCCTTAGAATGGATGCTTCTTCGGGAAAGGCAAGACCAAAGTTTCAGAATACTTCACAAGGTAGACAGTTCTGTTAAAGATTTGTATCAGGAATAAAAAGCACTGATCAGGACGATTGCTGCATCAGAAGCTAAAATCAGCAGAATTCCTCAACAACGCGGGGCATGTTGGGTTGCAAGGGATTAATTCCCCAAGTGGAACCAATCCAGGGTGGGATTGAGCCATGGGTATCTGCTTTCCATGCAGAGTAAATGCGCAGCCAATCTTATCTTACAGGGGAATGCAGACCAGGCCTCACTCTAGAGAAGTGGCTTGATTCCAGGCGGCGGTGAGGGGGCTTCACAGGGAGCTGGTGGAGAAGTGGTCTAACTGAACACGCCGGGAGAAGTGGGCTAACTGAACTCGCATTTTAGGGAGGAAACCCAAAACCAAGGTGGAAAAACAAGGGTTCAGCAGAGCGGAATAGGACTCCCCACAGTGGCACTAGCATGGCCGTGATTGCTGAACGCAGAATATCCCCCAATTAGGGCCGATCCCCAGCTAGAGCAGCGGATCAAGCTGGGGAGCGAGTTCCCCGATCCCGCAAACCCCGCGCGTGCGAGATCTCAATTCCAGCAGCAACGGCCTGGATCCCGCCGTCCCGAACCCACGGGCGCCAAGCCAGGGACGAGGGGGGTAAAAAAAGCAAAGGGAGCAGAGCGAAGAAGCATGTGTACGATACGATCGAGATCGCGCGAGCGCTCACCGCCCAAGCCCGAAGAGACTCATCCCTCCTCCTCCGCCTGCCCTCCCTCGATCCGGCGCGCGGCGGAGCAGTGGCGGAGAGTGGAGACGGCGACGGCTGGACCTGCTGCTGCTTTTGGCGAACGCAGCGAGGGACTGCGAGGAGCCGAGAGGACGGAGCCCGAGGTGGGAGGAGGGCTGGGTTGCTCCTGACGAGAGCCAGATGTGAAATGATTGGGCTCGCTCGTCAGAGGCGGCGTGGGCCGGCGCAGCGAGGCGCGGCGGGAGCGCCGTCGGATGGAGGGGACGGACGGCGGATGGAGGCCGCCTGGCTGGCATCCATCATCCCCCGGGCCCCGGGTCAGATCAAGATCCACTACTCCTGCAGTCCTGCGTCGCGTCGCAGCTCGCCACCGCGCGGGTCGCGGCTCCTGCCACGTGCTCTACGCTCTCCAGGCTCCCTCCTCCCACTGTAGCACACTCGTGCACGGGTGCACCGTGCACAGGGACCATTACCTATTTTTTCCAACCCCCTTCCGCGCCTCCCAATTCCTATCGCTCTCTGATGCCTCAATGCTCATGTACGAAACTTGGCATCTGACGCCTTATTTAGTTGGACCCCAAAGCTTAAAAAAAGTCATATCGATGCTATATCGAATGCTTACTACCGCCGCACGCGTGGGCGTTAAATGTGTATTTAAAATAAAAACTAATTGCACAGTTTGGTGGGAAATTGCGAGACGAACGTTTTGAACCTAATTAGTCCATATTTGAACACTATTTACCAAATAAAAACGAACGTGCTATAGTAGCCCAAAATTCAAATTCACCCAACTAAACAACAAGGGCTGATTTTATTTGTCGTATTTTTTGGTGTGTGCGTTCCGGAGGCTCCTAGGCGACAGATCGCCCTTCACGCAGCAGAGCTGGCAGGGGGATAGCCTGGACCGCGACGAGGAGAACAGCAGGATTCAACGTAAGGTTTTGGTTTCATCATTAGGCTAAAATGCTTTCCATTCCTGGGATCGCGCGTGGTGCTGATCTCGCAGTGGCGTGTGGTTCTGCAGACCTGGCGGAGATAGCTAACTTCCTGGGCATCACACCTTCGGTGGACACCGAGGCGATTCAGGTGATAGAAATGGCTGGCCTGTGTGTGTTATGTGTTACATTTGCTGGATTTTATGGTGCTATAGTCATGCAAGATGCCAAGATGTCAACCACAGCACAATGGCAATTGCAAACTGAGATGTATGGTGTGTCATCTTTCATCGGTTCATAACGGTCGTTGTTGCAGGGTCGAGGTAGCTATGAGGAGCGGGTGGAACTGCTCCATCTTATTGTCGACCTAGTGGAAGCTAGTTGCTACGCTGACAATCCAGAATGGAGGTTGGGTTTACACACAATTATTTGTATCTGAAATAAAATGTACCTACTATGTTGATTATACAATAGATATTATACATAAAACTTGTGCAGCTTGTGATAAAACTTTCTTCCAACATCGTAATGTATGATGCCAAATGAAATCTGTTTACACAGAAAAGTATTGTGTTAATTTGCATATGAGGTGGGTACCTAACATAAAGTACTGAGAACAATTTGTACTGTTGTAGTGTTGATAAGCAATTGGAGAAGGATGTGCAACTCATAGATTCTATTGCTGAGAAACAAGCCCAAATTTTTTCAGAGGAGTGCAAACTTTTCCCTGCAGATGTCCAAATACAATCAATTTACCCCTTGTAAGTACTTCCAATTTAAATCAATGCCAAATGTCCTGTCTAGCTGCTTCATGTGCCTGCAGAATTGCTCCAATGGTCTGAATCTTTGTGGACGCCCTGTGATCCTCAAATAACGAAATTGTTCAAATCACCTCAAATTTTCTAATATGAATTCAATTCTGGTTTCGTAGGCCTGATATCGCTGAATTAGAGTTGAAGCTCTCGGAGTATACCAAAAAGATGTCCAATCTGCAGCAAATGGTTCAGGAATTAGCATCGAAGGTATAATAGAATATACAATTGTACATATGTTTCAAGTTCAGGAATTAATGCTGGTTTATGTTTGAATGGAAACTTGGAGAAACTTTTTCTGCACTAGCTTCACAGTTTTCTTCCTTTTGAATTTTATAAAGGTTGTGCATTAATTATCAAAGGCAGAGCTAATTGTGACTTCTTGTCCGTTTCTTCACACCCCAACCTGCATGCTAAAGTTTTTTTTTTATATATTTTCACAGTTGTATGTTATCTTTCAGAGCATGCAACCATTTAGCTTAATTTTTATAATGAATTACTTTCTGATACAATACATTCTGATTTTTTCTGTGTATATGATGCTGTTTGTTGTTCTTCCCTTAGTAGTCAGTATCATGCTATTTTAAGTTAACTGTGTAGTTGCTTGTGACAGTATGATTATAATCCAAATGAAGACTATGCCGAGACAGAGTTGAAGTTGAGGGAACACTTGAAATCATTTTTGGAAACGGTTAAATCCTTCAGCACAATATATACTAAGGTGAATATCTTATGCAGCAATTCCTATTTTCCCCATATCTTGTTTATATACACTGGATATGTATAATATTTTCTGTTGGTGATTATTAATTTTAAGTGCTGAATATCTGTATAATAAAGGTGATTTGAATTACCATGATATAGGAAATCCATCCTTGGACCCACATGATGGAAGTGCCACAATTGCATGGCTTCGGTCCAGCTGCTAACCGCCTCTTGGAGGCATACAATACCCTTTTAAAGGTAATTTTGGAATGTCCACTTCACTAATTGGTCATGTTGTTCATTTCTTGGTACTTTACTATCACTGACCTGCATACTGTGACATGGTTAGCCGATGGACAGTGTAACCAACAGGAATAAAACAGAATGTGTTTCTGCTGGAAATTGAGAACTAATTTGACCTGCTTTGAATAACTACAGCTCCTGTGCAGTTAGTGAGCATTGAGCACCATATCTCTACAATACTATATCTCTTGAAATGCCCTGCCTTGGAATTGTATGACCTCGTGTAATTCTGCTCCATCTTGACAATACCATATCTCTTTACCGTTAGTGGGCATCTTCTCAGGATCTTTCATTCCATGCTCTCTCCAATTAGATAGCGCACTGTGTTGTGTCTTTTGGGTGCCTGTTTCTAACCCACAGAACATGCCTTTTGACCTGGTTATTTATCTGTGACTTTTCAGTTCCTGGGGAAATCTGAGGAGTCTCCGAGATTCATACACTGCAATGGCTGCTGGTTCATTGTCGGCTTCTAATGAGCCTTCATCTGTGACCAAGATTATTTCAGACTGCGAATCTGCACTGACCTTCTTGAATCACAGCCTTTCCATCCTTTCCACTTCTGTGGCACGTGAGCAGGGGGAAACACTATGAGTTTACAGTATTTGGATACCAAGATATAGTTTCGAGGAATTTATGTATGCAACCTTGCAGTGATTCAGTTGTTTGCTTCCTATTAAAAAAATCAGTCATTTGCATTTTAGTTTCTTCTGATGCATACACCCTCCATTCCAAATTATAACTAGTTCTGCCTTTTCTAGATATATTATTTTTACTATACATCTATAGGCTATGTCTAGATACATAATAAAAATTATTTATCTAGAAAAAAACAAAAATGACTTATAGTTTGAAACGGAGGGACTAGTAAAGCTTTTGACCTCTTTCAAGTCTAGTTTGTAACACTTACTAAACATCATCCTTGATAAGTTGTATCTAGAGTTCTTCTCGAGTTTGTGCCGTTTCTGTATATGTAATTATGTATGTGCTTTTATCCTTGATAAGTTCTCTTGTTGATCGAATATTCTGGATTTAAAGATAATTCCATATATTATATTTCTAGTGAAATTCACTTTGTCGAGGAACACTCCGAAACATAATATTGCAGTTGTTCAAGATTTTAAGGCCGCTTATATGTGGCTCACAGGCTTAGCAAATACAGTCCGACGTTTCAAGCAGTTTGGTTTACAGTTTTCACCTAAATGTGGCATGCACTAGTCTAGGCAAATTTTGGTCACCAGACTATGGTTTTGATCAACTTAGGCCACCAAAATGATTTAAGATGGTCAAATGGAAAAACTACCGAGCTAAATTTTGGCATTAAACTCAATGGAAGCCCATTTTGGTCAAAGTAGCCAAATTTTGGTTTGTATCCTTGGGTACACATGGGTAACCAACCACAAGCACCCGAGCATGTCCCGCCTACGGGGCCATCTGAGGCTTGCACTATTGTTTACGATTATTATGCTTATAATATAGTTATACTCCCTTGTCCTCAAATAAATCAATTCCTAAAATTCGTGTCAGTCGAATTATCTTAAGTTTGACTAACTTTATATAAATGAGTAATAACATCTATGATATAAAATGAGCATATTATGAAAATATATTCTATGGTATATCTAATGATACGAATTTTTCTAAAAATTTAGTCAAAGTTTAAAAAAATAATTTAAGACCACTCTACGAATATATTTATTCACGAACACATAGCGAAGTATTAGAACATCGTCCCCATTTAGGCACAGATAGAGGAATCCGAAACGGACGCACATTTACACAAGTTTGTTCTTAGACATTACGCTCTTGTTTAGTTCGCGAAATTTAGATTTTGGAGATACTGTAGCACCTTCGTTTTTATTTGGCAAATAGTGTTCAAACATGGACTAATTAGGCTCAAAACGTTCGTCTCGCAATTTTCCACCAAACTGTGCAATTAGTTTTTCTTTTCGTCTACATTTAATGATACATGCACAGGCCGCAAATATTCAATGTGACAAGTACTATAACAACTTTTTGAAAATTAAGGTGGAACTAAACAAGGCGTACATCGACATCATAGGTTGTACTAACTTTAATCCGGTGAGCGGCTCATGTCTGAGGGCTTACCTATGCTTCACCCTCGCGTACCGCCCCAACTTTCGCGTCTGCGTTCGGCAACCATGTCATATCACTTGGTGGTAATCTCGCAAGACGTTAGGTATGCTTGCAGAGACAAAGATGCCCTCGCCTGATTGAGGTAGCCTCTGAGGAGAGCGTTGAAGCGAATAAAGTGCTCCACGATGACGTCACATCTTCAAGGGCTTGCCCGTGCTCAGGCAAGGCAAAAAGCCAACCAACGGTGCCTACGTAGTAGCACTTGGTGAAAGCAATGACTAAGTGAGAGAGAGAGAGAAAGAGGTAGAGGGCAGTAGGGGACCAGAAATAGCATTGCAGAAGTGAACACACTTAGCGCGTGTTTAGTTTTCACCATAAATTACTAAAAAGTGCTACAGTAGTCATCACATCGAATCTTACGATACATGCATGAAATATTAAATGTAGACGAAAAAAAACTAATTGCACAGTTTAGTTGAAAATTACGAGACGAACGTTTTGAGCCTAATTAGCCCATGATTGAACACTAATTGCCAAATAAAAACGAAATTGCTACAGTAACCAAATTTCAAACTTCCCCAACCTAAACACGGCGTTACTCCCTCTGTTTTATAAGGTAGTGTATTCCAAAACATTTAATACGACGTTATAAACCCCCCGTTATATAGCACAATGCATTCTAAAACTTATTAAACGAACACTCAATGACGCATTGTACCCATGCATTAAACCTGGCTAAGGAGTTTGGCCCTGTTCGTTTCTCTTATAATCCGTACTTTTCAGCTTGTTTTTTTTTCAGTCGGAACAGTGTTTTTCTCTCACAACAAATCAGGCGGAACAATGTTTCGGTTTGTTTTTTCAACGAAACGAACGGGGCCTTTATCATCAAATTATGGTTTCCTTTTAAAAAAAACTTTGCTAGACTTGAGTATGGGCACCACATAGAGTGCTTTATATTTCAGTAAAAAATTTTAAAAGCTATAATACACTATACTACGGTACGGAGGAGTAGCTCTAAGCTTCTGAATTTTATTATATGATTAGAATAAAAACTTGATTTTCTTTATCTATTATAATAGAAAAAACAGCTCAACCATATAACCTTGGAATACTTTGATATAGGAATATTCTGTTCCAAGATATATACAAAATTCCTTATAGATTGAGCTATGACAAATGTGGTTCTATTGTTTTTTTTTTTTTTTTTGCCTATGACTTCATATCCAACCATAAAATTATTGTTTTTTGCAACACTGTTACTATAGTCGCGGGTGATATTTAGAGTATACATAGATATCTTTACATGTATCCAGAAGTATTTTTTCGATCCGAGATTAACCCCATTTCTATTCATTAGACAGAAATACTAGTGTCTATATATATATATATATATATATATATATGTCTAGAATATAATACAACGGATCAAGATAAGATTGATGACGTGTTTGGTTACACGCCATGGTTAGCCACGCCGTTTCAGCAGCGCCACAATTGTGTGGCGGGAAGAATGACCGCCGCATGTCTCACCTTCGTTACGGACAAAACGACAAGCCACGGGAGCTGGCGGCTAAAATTTACACGGCAACCAAGCAGCGGCCAAAGTTGCCGGACTTTTTTTGCGTGGCAAGTTGCCCCGTGCAACCAACACATGCCCTTGAGTATACAACCAAATAGGTTGGGCATCCGGTGCATATTATTTGACCATCGGCCAAAAGTTTCGTACATGAGGATTGAGGCATCAGAGAGCGATAGGAACTGGGAGGCGCGGAAGGGGGTTGGAAAAAAAAAAGGTAATGGTCCATGTGCACGGTGCACCCGTGCACGAGTGTGCTACAGTGGGAGGAGGGAGCCTGGAGAGCGTAGAGCACGTGGCAGGAGCCGCGACCCGCGCGGTGGCGAGCTGCGACGCGACGCAGGACTGCAGGAGTAGTGGATCTTGATCTGACCCGGGGCCCGGGGGATGATGGATGCCAGCCAGGAGCAACCCAGCCGTCCGTCCCACCATCCGGGCCCCGCGCCTCGCTCGCCGGCTCCGCCGCCTCGCGAGTCCCTCGCTCGTCAGCCAAAAGCAGCAGCAGCAGCAGCAGTCCCTCGCTGCGTTCAGCCAGCAGCAGGTCCAGCCGTCGCCGTCTCCACTCTCCGCCACTGCTCCGCCGCGCGCCGGATCGAGGGAGGGCAGGCGGAGGAGGAGGGATGAGTCTCTTCGGGCTTGGGCGGTGAGCGCTCGCGCGATCTCGATCGTATCGTACACATGCTTCTTCGCTCTGCTCCCTTTGCTTTTTTTACCCCCCTCGTCCCTGGCTTGGCGCCCGTGGGTTCGGGACGGCGGGATCCAGGCCGTTGCTGCTGGAATTGAGATCTCGCACGCGCGGGGTTTGCGGGATCGGGGAACTCCCTCCCCAGCTTGATCCGCTGCTCTAGCTGGGGATCGGCCCTAATTAGGGGATATTCTGCGTTCAGCAATCACGGCCATGCTAGTGCCACTGTGGGGAGTCCTATTCCGCTCTGCTGAACCCTTGTTTTTCCACCTTGGTTTTGGGTTTCCTCCCTAAAATGCGATTTCAGTTAGCCCACTTCTCCCGGCGTGTTCAGTTAGACCACTTCTCCACCAGCTCCCTGTGAAGCCCCCTCACCGCCGCCTGGAATCAAGCCACTTCTCTAGAGTGAGTCGTGGAACCAAATCCTGCCTGAAATCTACAAGATGGCATGCATGGGAGGCATGGTCTGCATTCCCCTATAAGATAAGATTGGCTGCGCATTTACTCTGCATGGAAAGCAGATACCCATGGCTCAATCCCACCCTGGATTGGTTCCACTTGGGGAATTAATCCCTTGCAACCCAACATGCCCCGCATTGTTGAGGAATTCTGCTGATTTTAGCTTCTGATGCAGCAATCGTCCTGATCAGTGCTTTTTATTCCTCTGGCAGGAACCAGAAGACATTCCGTCCCAAGAAGAGTGCTCCATCAGGCAGCAAGGTAAGAATTTCGACTTCCCAGTTCCCTCTTTAAGTACTAGTTATTACTAGGTACCAGCAACAACTGCCTGTACTTGTGCCCATTGTTTGGCGTGCTGCGTAGCATGCAAAGTGCGTTTCATGTGTGGTGGCCGTTGCCTTGCTGCTCTGGATCATCAATCAAAATTTGATGTGTCCAGGTGATCATGCATCAGAGCCACCTGGCTAAGCACTATTGTTGCAACCGGTAGGACCATGATTGATGACTGAACATGCGAGCAATGTATCTAGGTGCCAATTTGTTGCAATCTCTAGTGATTTGTTTGGCCATGCTACATCCAGGATTTTAATCAGTTGTCATGAACTGTTTAGGGGGCATGCAGATGCAGGCTATTCTTGTCACTGAAAAGTATGTGATAGAGCTTGTCTGCTAGTGCAATTAGTCTGGTTAGAACTTTGGGTTAAACTTCAGGAGTATGAATTGGTGATCGATCTTATCAGAGTGTTCAGGAAGTAGACAGACTTTAAGTTATCTGTTTTGGCTTTAGTCTGTCTGTTCTGGCCATGTCCAGAACTAAAGGATATCTTGCTCGGTTGACATTCTTGTTGGCTATTGCGAAGAGCTCTGTTTATCACTGCACATTTGTTAACATAAGTGACACAAGCAGTTTTGTTGGATTGCTTTATTCTTCCATCTATTCCAAGACACTCTGTACTAAACATTTTGAAACACTGATAACAAGATTCCCTTTGCTGCTTATCATGTGTCAATTAAATCCAGTACACAAATACTTTCAGTGAAAGGTCTAACAAACATTGCTGTCCCACATCTATGGTGGTAGTATTTATATAGCCAATGAATCCTTTGCGAAACTATGTAGGATGCTTATTTAGCATTGAGTGGTGTTAATGAAGGACTTGCAGCAGTTATTTCTAGCACATTCAATCTTCAGTACATTCCATGGCTCTTAAATCACCTGTGATGAGCAAACTTTCTAGATTTTCCTATACACTGTCTTCAAATCTTGCATGTTTTATTTGCCACTAGAAATAAGCAGGTATCGATTCATAAATTACAATGTGAATAGTGTGATGCTTAACTTGACCTTTTCTTTCTGTCTGCAGGGAGCGCAGCTCCGAAAGCACATAGATGCCACTCTCGGCAGTGGAAACCTTAGGGAAGCTGTGAGGTTGCCTCCTGGAGAGGATATCAATGAATGGCTTGCTGTGAATAGTAATATTCTTCCCTTTCGTTTGCAGTTTTCACCTAACTCTGTTGTTCCATTGAAGCTAGCATGTTTGTTTTGCTTTGCAGCTGTGGATTTCTTTAACCAAGTTAATCTGCTGTATGGCACACTCACAGAATTCTGCACACCTGAGAGCTGCCCGACAATGACAGCTGGCCCAAAGTGAGCCTTTACAAATTTTCATACATTCTATTCTTTTGGATTGTCAAAATACAACATGGTGAAAATTATCCAAAAAGTTTGTCAGTGACTAGTTTATTTGAATAATTGTAATTTTGTGTACGGTGAACTGTTTCACCAAGGCTGCTATTGAATGATGACTCTTAGAGGCTAAGTGTCTCCTTGCTAAGTTGCTATTTGCTATTATATCTTGACTAGTGACTCATTTTTCTGGCTTCATAGGGACATGAAGTCTTTGAAACCAATTAATCTCTTTTTGTAGAAGACTAGAAGCTATACATAACTATTAATTGTTAGGGTGTCAGAGCTTAGAATTATGATGATGTACTAGCTCAAAAGTTCAATATTAGTGTACCTAAAAAATGTATGCCTCATGGTTACCTTTTCTTAATTGCACTTGTATTTCTCTGCAATGCAAGGCCATGCTCATTTTCACATGCTGTTCTAGTGTAATATGAATCTTGATAATGGATAGTCCAGGTTATGCCTCTTTTTGAGAGAAGAAAATTTTGAAAAAGGACTTTGTTTGTGGCCATGCCTATTGTGGTGCTAAGCATTTAACAAGTTAGCATATTCTTGGAAACTAGTTTTTATTTAGATCATACCATGACAGACAGACAGAGCAAACATGAGGATTATGCAGGTATGAGTACAGATGGGCTGATGGTGTGCAGATAAAGAAACCCATAGAGGTATCCGCACCAAAATATGTGGAGTATCTGATGGATTGGATTGAAGGCCAGCTTGATGATGAATCCATATTCCCTCAAAAACTTGGTATGTTGCTTTTTATTGTGGATTTGTGGAGCTCTCTTAGTTTCTTGTGAACACCTGACATCGGATGCAATCGAGCATGTTATCTGATTTGGATTTCGTTTCTGTCAAGGCACACCATTCCCGCCAAACTTCAAGGAAGTAGTAAAGACAATATTCAAGCGCTTGTTTCGTGTCTATGCCCACATCTACCACTCTCATTTCCAGAAGATTGTTAGCCTTAAAGAGGAGGCCCATCTCAATACCTGTTTCAAGCACTTCATTCTGTTTACAAATGTAGGTCCCATCATTCATGACAATTGCTTTTTATACAACACAATTACATACCTACATTCTTGGCCAGGAAAAAAGGAAAATGGCAGCAGTTAACGTTCTTTGGTGTTTGTGCTGCAGGAGTTTGGCCTGATTGACAAGAAGGAGCTGGCTCCACTCCAGGAGCTCATCGAATCCATCATCGTTCCTTACTGAGAATACACTGTACTAAACATGGATACAGAGCTCTCAATGCTGATGGCTGTGAAATTTAGTCTGTTTGCGACAATACTTCACTGCATAGAGCTTATTGTTCCAGTTATTAGACATAAAAGGGCATGTGACATTGCTAATGTTATATATGTGTTTGTACCTGTGTGTTTCTTCCTGATCATGTATTGGCCATGTAAGTGTGCCTGTTATCAGCTATAGAACGGTGGTGATGATGTACTGC
The DNA here is from genome assembly GCA_904845875.1 of Miscanthus lutarioriparius. Taxonomy (NCBI): domain Eukaryota; kingdom Viridiplantae; phylum Streptophyta; class Magnoliopsida; order Poales; family Poaceae; genus Miscanthus; species Miscanthus lutarioriparius. Next base: position 8,475,493 of record CAJGYO010000001.1, read on the forward strand.
AGAAAGAAAAACACAAGAAAGCTGTGTTGGATTAATGTATGCAGTGTTTGTTTCCTCCTGGTTATGTGTTACCGTCAGTTTGTCAACTTATTTCCAAAAACTCCCACTGGCTAAATTGTAGACCGTTTCAGTTTTGTCCGAAGTCAAAACTTGTTCAATTTTGACTAAGTTCATGGACAAATATTGTTGACATTTACAAAACCATATAAATAAATTGTCAATGCATATTTCAAATTTGATTTAATGAAACTTTTTTGATGTGCTAGATGTTGATCAGATTATGTTAGTTTGGTTTAGGAGAAAAATAAAATGACATCCGATTCGGATCTAAACCTTCCTCAGAACTATAAACTTCCTCAATTTGGAACTATTAAGCAAGTATGTATCGTTTCCATAATCTGAACCTTCATCTCTGGTAGAGAATCCAATGAAAAACGACATGGAAGCTGACAATCTAATGAAAAATGACATGGATACTGCAATAGAACACATGAAAGAAATGCCATGTTGCTGTAACAAGACATGCCATTTCTGCTCTGATCACAAACATGTCATTTCTGCTCTGATCACAATAACACAAACATTAGGAAGACATTAGGATGATCACAATAACACAAACATTAGGAAGACATGTCATTTCTGCTCTGATCACAATAACACAAAAATAAGGAAGACATGCCATTCTGCTCTGATCAAAATAACACAGCAGACACCAAGGTTCATACTAGAGGCAATAACACAACACATGGCATGGCACCACAGAAGCTTCGATTGGTGCAGATGGTACTACTGGTGCTACCACGAGGTGCGGTAGGCGGGAGCAGAACGGACGAACGCGACGCTGCTTCTCCTCCTGCTGAACACAAAAGCTACTGATGGAGCATGGCGGCGAAGCACGGGGCAGGGGCACTAGACGCGGCCCTCCCAGAGGGAGGGCTGGTCATCGGTGCAGAGGGCGAGGAGCGCCGGCGGCGGCGCGAGGCCGAGCGCGGCGGCGCGGCGCCAGCGCTGGGCGCGGGTGACGCCGAGGCACGGCCCGTAGCGCATGTCCATGTCGAACTCGCGGGCCGCCCGCTCCCGCTCCTCCTGCTGGAGCCTCGTCGAGTCGGCGCCGGCGCCGGCGCCGTGATCTGCGGTGACGAGAGACGAGTCAAATCGATCGATCTGACAGTGGTGCCGCGGAAGAGGAACAGCGATCGGGGGGATTCGGGACCGGGAATAGTACCTGGGGCCGGGTGGACGTGGACGGCGGGAGCGGCCTTCTGGTGGTGTTGCGCCGCCGCCGCCTTCTTGGAGACGCCGCCGGTGGGCTTGGTTGCGGCCCCGGCGCCGGCGTGCGCCTTCTGCTGACGGAAGAAAGACTTCATGTCGCCTCCGCCGCCCCTCGTCATGGCTTCGGCGGGCGATCTCTCTCCTGCGGAGCTGGTGGTGGGGTTGGGATGAATGGGGATTGGAATGCGGCGGCAGAGGAATGAATGGGGGATGACTGGATGGTGAGGGGGTTGCTGTTTATATACGGGATGCGAATGGCTACACGAGACGGCGCTGCGGCCGTTGTGAAAGGCGATTCGAATTTTTTTGAATTTTTGAAATTGGCGTTGCGGGCGTCGTGCCATACGGTTCCTTCTCCGAGAATCCACTCACATCCGGCCGGCCGTCCGTGCGTCGTGGGCTCGTGGCTGCAAAGTGGAACCACCTGCTCGCTGCTGCTCCAAGAGAATCCTGTTCATACTGTTCCTAGTTTCTGTCGACATTGTACATTGTTCAGCTCATACAATACTCTATCCGTTATTCGATAAATTGATTTTTAGAGTTATTTTAAAGAAATATTTAAAATTTAACCGAATTTTTAAAAAACATACAAAGATTTATGATACTAAATTAGTATCATAAAATATACCATAAAATATTTTTATTTGATGTTACTTCTTCTATAAATTTAGCTAAATCTTAAAAGTTGACTTTAGATAATGGGAAAACGGTGTTTTTGTCTTTGTCCAGAAGTTCAATTGTGATTTTATCCTTATTTTTTTCAACTTTATGATTTTATCCCTGTTATTTTGAAACGAATGAGCAGTTTGTCTCTTATTTGATGTCGGTTATTTAGAGGCTGATTAAACGATTTAAAAAAAATAAAACACATAAAATCAGATACGAAATGATTGAAATGCCCTTATCACAGTTATCCCATCCGCATGGGCAGGGCGCGCGAGGAGGCACGGCCAGCGGGTTCGCGGCAAGGCGGGCGCTGCGGTGGGTGCGGCGGCCGCGTCGGGGGCGCGGCTGGGCGGGCGCTGCGGCCGTGCGAGCTGGGTCCGTGGCCGCCGATTGCGCCGCATCCTGGCCGGATTTGGTGGAAAGGTGTGATCTCTGGCGGATTTGGGCGGGGGTATCGGTAAATTTGGGCAGGGACGGAAGGAGATTGCGGAGCAGCTTCCTGCTTCTCATCTGTATTCGATCGATTGGGATGTGGGAATGAAATACACTTTCTTGTTCTTGGGCTCTGCTGTGCTTTGTCTCCTCGGCGCTCGGCTTGCCGCAGCCGGACGCGCGGGCACGGAGGCACGCGGACGGACTCCATCGCGCGTTGGTTGAGGCGATGCGTGCAGTGCGGCGGCGCCGCTTGGCCCGGCGTGCAGGCGGGACGGACTTGCCCAGGCCATTGCAGCGAGAAGCTGCGTGCAGTGGATAAGGCTCCCGCTCCTGTGGAGATATTTTTCAGAGGAACCCGTGGAGAAGCTGCCCAGCCGGATTGGATTGAGGAGAAAGAAAAAAAAATAAGTGAGAAAGAAAATAAATTAAAAAAGAAAAGGAGAAAAAGAAAATAAAAAACAAAAGTGTATTATATTCCATCGCAATAAGCAAATAATTTTTCAAAATACAGTATATGTGTCTTATTCCAAGTTAGGGGTAAAATCACAAATAGCCCTAAAAACTAGGGGCAAAATCACAAGGACATATTTGTCCTTTGGTATAGAAGTTAACACCATTAGGGGAGGATGACGGAATATGGGCAAAGTGGTGCTTCGTTTTGAATAAGCAGAGGCAAATTCACAAAGTTAAAAAAACACAGGGGTAAAATCACAATATCGATATAAAATAGGGGTATCGATGCAAGAGCCCCTTAGATAATTATAGAAATTGATTTATTCGAAGAGAGTAGCCAGGAGTAGGCTTACTCATGGACCTGACTGTGGGCCATGATTTTTTTATGGCATGATATAACCTAAAAAACCTGACACATCGTGTGAAATCTTAAAAACCTTGAGAAATAGCGTGGCCCGACCTGCCAGCATGTTAGATCAAGCTCGGGGTAAAGATTTTGACCTGACCATTTTTCTCAGTCTAACATGATGTTTGATCAGATCTAGCTAGGAGAAGGGTGCCAAGCCGACAGTCATAAAAAAATGTCAGTACTCCACATAATTCAATCCAAAGTAAAAAAACAAAGTGTTATAAAGAAGTGGTCTAGTATTATGGACCATAATTTAATGGTATTTTTTTCTACTTCATTGATAAATAAACTAATGTCATGCCTAAACGCTTAGCACTTCGTGTACCAGAAGTCTTTTTTTAGAGATGCAAGGAGGGTTGTTCATGAACATGCAAATAAGCTAAATTTTTGCCGATTTGCAAGTAACCTGCAAAAATTTAGCCTATTTGTGGGTTTACGGGTAACCTGCCTTGCATCACTAGTCTTCTTCACCCGCTTCTCATTAAAAAAACTAATGCCATGCCAAACACATAGGCACATCTCGTATAGTCTATTTTTCACGTTCGTCTCTGCATCTCGGACAAATGGAGTAACATATGCACCCCTTAATAAATAAAAAATGAATTCAACTAAATTTCCATCATATATGTATCCCTATATGATACAAAGTCTATGAAGTCATAAGGTAAATGTCCTCTTTGCTGCAGCTTCACCATTGCGGCATTGCCCACTACTCCAATCAGCCAACGGTGACCTTGTGCCCCTAGGCCGCTTGAACCCCTTGTGCTTGCCAGGTCACTATGGATCCAACAGAGATTGACCTTAACATGGAGATGGAGGATGGAGATAATGAGGCCTCTGCCGATGAGCGACGCCCCTTCTTCCTTGCGACGGAGGCCCTCTCTTTTAGCAGGTGGAAACGTGAAACATAGCGACGTTCCTCGTTTAAAGAATAGTCATGATTCCTTTCCAGAAACAATTATGTTCCCATTCCGAGAACATCACATAGTACAATTACATTATAATGTGTATCTCCATGTTTCCGTTCTTGTTCCATGTTCTCGTTCTCTTTCCGAAACAAGGATGTTAAGGGCCCTCCTCTCCTAGCGATGATGGCGCCCCTCTCACTTCAGGCATGGTGGCCTTTTGACATACGGATCTTTACAGATATGCTCCTTGAAAAAAGTAGTAAAAAAGCCTAAATACTACATCTAGCATGAGCTTCTCCAACAAACCATATGTATGGGCAGCTGTCAAAAAAACTAGCTTATTGTAAAGCTTAAGGTGTTTCAAACATGACCATAATTTGGTTAGTGTACTTGGTAACTTGGACAAATTCATGATGCAAATGCTTACTACAAGAAGAGTGTACATGCGTACATGAGTGTTTGTGTCTAAAAAAAATTATTGTGCTTGAAGGTCACCAATGAATAGTGTCTATAACTGATTGGGATGGCATGTCGCAGTGTCTTGAGATTGCATGTCTCGTTTCATTACCCTCCGTTTCCGTTGCGTTCCATTCCATATAATAAAATTATTGTCTATTGGATCTAACACACTCACCATTTCTGACACCATATAACAGCTAGAATCTACAGTATTTTCTCTCACAACAAAACAGCTTCAACCGGCTTATCAGTCAGCTTATGTATCAGCCGAACTGGCAAGCTCATCCACTGGATTTTCTGTGTTTTATGCCAGCGTGGATGTATGGCTCCTGGCTCCATAGTCCGTCCGTACACAGTACAGAATGGGTGGCCAAGCCTGAAATGATGGCAGATGAGTAGGAAATTCTATATTACCCCCTTCTAAAAAAGCAATTCAATCGGCACCAAAATGATAAAACATTTACATCTATCTCTCAAAATCCACCAACACTTCCAACATGTTGCATCACCAGCACCAAAGTTTCCTACAGTACTTGCCTAATCGACCCTAGTCGCCATGGTACCAAAATCGACTAATAATGATTAGTTGTGGACCAACTCAATTAGTCGAGCCTAGTTGGTCCTAGTGGGCAGCACAGTCGTCCGGCCTAAATGCCTAGCTATATAGTACTGTACTACTGTATAGTTGGTCTTGGTCCTGGTCCAGAACTGCCGAATCCATCCCAGAGCAGTAGTAGAACAAAGACAGGATGATGTAGGAGGAGGACAACACTAAACATTGGAGGAGTTTATCTTCGTAATCCCGCGGAGCTGGAGGTGGCAGCAGCTGGGAAGGGGCGAGGCGGCGGCCGCCGGCAGCTGTGAAGGGAGAAGGGAAGACGACAAGATTTTCACTTAAGGACAAATGGAAGTGCACACTGCACAACTGCCATTGCCTGTTCACTTAGCTGATAAAGTATCGTTGACTGATTTATTATAAAAGAAAAATATTGTTCGTTGACTAAAAAAGTACGGCTTATAAATCAAACGAACAGGGCACAAGCTCAGATTGCATCACTAGTCATCCACCACCCAATCGGACAATTAGTCGGTCTAATCTGAGTCTTAGTGCCTAATCAAAGGTCAGGGGACCAATTAACCCTTAATCGTGATTAGTTGGACGACAAAACATCCGTCATTTCAGCATTGAGAACTAAATTCAGTGGAGCAACAACATTTCAAATCCAGATACAGAAGCCCTCGACAATACCAGAGTTTGTGGAGGTCACAGTGCTGACACCTTGGCAGTGTGCACTGAAGGTCTGACTGAAGCTTTAGAACCATATATATGCTGCTAACATTTCTACAGATCCCCATACTGTACCATATTACAAAAGCTAAACAATTTTACAACAGCACATGCTGAGGGGTTATGCTAGCCATTACAAGTCAGAGACTCCAACAAGTCACCTGCTTTTGATTTCCTGTACGGAAGCATTTCTGGGCAGTACCGCCTTGCAAGCACTTCCACTTGCTCAATGAAAGGCTTATCTCTGTGGCCACCGATCACGCGGACCATCTGGTTCCATCTTTGACGGCAAAGCTCCCCAGACCTAAGTAAGAGAAAACACCCTGTTACTGTAACCACTAACCAAAGTGGTCCGATGACACTTAGCTTTGATATATGGAAAGCATTCCATTCTTTTTGAAAAAATTCGCTTAATGAGTACAGTTTGTTACTAATTTTATAATCTATCTATCTATTAAACAGAATATTGCAAGTTTAGCCGAATAAGCGATTTGCTACACAGTAGTCTTGGTAGGAAAAAACAATCTCCATAATGCTGGAATCTTTACTAAAAGGAAGACCTAGGTCATCTGCAAGGTTTTCAAATTTCAAGCACAGGAAAATGCAAGGCAGCACAAGCAAGGACCTCAGCAAGAAAGAATTAATGGCATATGAACTAGGCAGTCACTCTATGGTCCCCAAGAGCTCAAAGGTTCTCTGTTAAGTGTTGTAATGCTAATGCCCTTTCAGAACAAATGTTTTTTTCCCCTCAGAAAGGAAGAGGCAATCTAACATTCATCGGATCAGATGGAATAGCACTAAATGATCTGTAGTTCGCTGAAATCACAGAGGACTGGATCAACTCAATTAAATTTCATGTTAAAAAAAACAATGAAAATGGGAGCCATATACCAAAACTACTAAATTCTAGCAACAAGCTATGTTGAAAGATTGAAGCTAAGTCAGCAATCAGCAATCAACACTCACCTATGCTCAAGAAGGTTCTCCCAGTCAACATCTTCAACACAAACAGCATCAACATTTTGAAGCCTGGTTTATTGTTAAGAAAATTTAGTGCAGGCAACAAATAATGTATCGTGATAACAAAGACAGAAAAGAAAAATGCTACCAAGAAACAACAAGACAATGCTATACCAAGCAACATTAACAGGAGGCATATTGCCTAAAATTCAAACATATCAGCCACACATTATCAGTTTATCATGGTGAACATGGTAAATATTGTTCAGGTACACACCTCCTTCATCTAAAAGAACTTGCATTTCATTCTATTCGTTCAGATTTTGTGCATGAAAAGAAGAGTAAATTAAAAGGAAGGGTAATAAAATTCAATGTCTGATATTAGACCTATTTTGAATTGGTATAGAAGAAGAAAGGATAATTTGTCTGGTTTTAAAAGTATAAGGGGTAAGTTGCATTAACTCAAAAGCAGAGGGATCAAATACACAAATTTTCCTTATTGAAATAATAGATTTATACCTCAAAGTTCGGAGGCACTTTCAGGCCATATCACAATCATAACCCCAACGACAAGCAGATGACATTTTGTTATGACAATATTACAATATTTGATAGGTAACCCATAGAAACTTACGCTTCCACTAACAGATAATCATCTGTATCTGCCCAGATTCCTTCTTTAACCAGTGGTGATGCTAATTGCTGGTACCTGTTATGTATGAATAAATTTCATTTAATGACTACATATGTCCGAAGATAGTATCTTCATACATAAGCTGAAAATTTAGGACAAACAAACCAAAATTAGCAATACAAAGGATTGGGTTTCAGTGATCAAAGCATGCCAAACCGACACTATAATAAAATCTCAAACATTTTTGAAGCTATTAATCATTTTACAAGAGTTTCGATACAACCAAACCATGTTAGTTTAGACAATGTGAAAAATAATTCACATTGCAATAGATTTAGACAATGTGAAAAATAATTCACACTGCGATAGAGTCTGTACCAATGCCAGGTATCAGCACCAGCCTCACTAGAAAATGTCTTAACAATAAATATGCCAAAGAGATACCACGCGTCCACGCACTGCACTTCTACGAACAGAACTGATACCCAATCAGTTTGAGGACGACAAGGCAGACCAACAAAAAAGAAAATGCAGAAAAACTTGAAATATACAGAATTAGGCCCATATTCAAGGCGGAAATTATGTTATGCATTAAATGGCTGGCAACACTAACCACTTCTTGCAGCAGTCGTGGTTATTACGAGTGGTTAATTTATCACTGATAGCCTCCCAAGAAATGTTATCTCTTATCTGTCACAAATGAGTACACTTGATTATATGGAATAAAGGATACATCAATGTGAAAGAGCACTAATGGAAGATGGTAAACATAAAACTGATATAAAATATGCACAAGGATAAAGAACTACACACCCGACGGTGACCAGGATCGAAGTTTTGATGGGCTTTCACACGCAAGTCCAAATTTACCAAATCAAATAAGTTTTGGTACTCATCCTGAGTCCAATGCCCTGAACATTTCACCAATTAAGAGGGAGGGGGGGGGGGGGGGGAGAGGACCGAAACACAATGGACAAGTTAGCACACCAAAGTATTATCTTTCTATATTACATAATGAAACATCAATTCACGGTAGAAAAAACTTAGGACACATCCTTTGCATTGTGAAGCCCTGTTTACATCAAAATCTAATTAGTAAATCCTTTAAAACTTATGGTCTTTCACAAAATCTAATTTGTACATCCTTTGAAACTATAACCTGGTTAAATTTAACTGACTCAACACATTGTAACTGAAGATACAAATACACATGCAGTCTAGCCATGTTATACAGAAGTACCAATGCTTTGACATTTTCTCCAAACAGGTGCCTGTCATTCAAAGCTGACACAAACCAAATGAAATTCGTGGTTGTTGCCATTTGCCATGCCTCTACTTTTTAACAGTGTGCTCAAATTAACCATCTGCACCCAAAATAAGGGGTACCTACTCTAAAGATGAAGGTGTAACTATTGTGAACCCTGTATGGCTCATACCGAGTTTCAAATTAGATATATGACAAAGCATGAACACATGCTATGCAAATATCTCTGTGGAATATAACATAAGTTACGGAACAAAACTGAAATAAACTAAAGTAAAAGTCTATTTTATATCCCCATAATCTTGTTTTTTATTAACCCAAATGAGTGCCAAGAAAAAACATTCTGATAGATTGTACACCAAACACAACAATGAAAAAGGAGGTACAGTTGTAATGATGAAAATGCATATTGGCTAATGAATTAGCTAACTTGTGATAAACTTAAAGGCTATACAGTGGAAGACACCTCTTTTCAAATTTTTGGGCTTGATTCGTCTCCAAGTATCTTTTACATGGATTTCATTCTTTCCAAGTTCTTTTGCTAATACCCTCCAATTTCTGCCATTCTTTTCAACAAATCTGTGTCATGCATGGCAATCTTAATCACCTGAAGCCAGTCATCATAAAATAAGATCCTAACATTACTTCTCACAATAAATGCCAAGAAAGTATGCTGCAATGTGAATGACAGCTAGGCTTTATATTACGCAGCAAGTATAGGATATACAGTGACGCAAAGAGATAGGATATCATATCCAAGAAAAAATCATCAGTTACAAAGAAAATTCAACTTAAAGGAAATTACTAATCTTAAACACAGTACCAAATTAAATATTGCATTTTTTGCTAAGTTTGTCAATAATGTCTTTAAGGCTAGAAATGGGGGAGGCAGAGAGCATCAGAACGATATAGCACATTACAGTTAATATGCTATCATACTCCCTCCTCCATTCCAAAATTGTAAGTCGTTTTGGCTTTTCTAGATTCATAGTTATTACTATGTATCCATACATAGTTTATATCTAAACTAGATGCATAGCAAAAGCTATGTACCTAGAAAAGCCAAAATGACTTACAATTTGGAACGGAGGGAGTAGTTAATCTAATCTAGCTATCTCGTCATCTCTTAGCACATTTATTAATATACTACACAGAATCAAGATAGAATTAAGGACTAGTGTTCCATGTAATCAAACCTTTTGGTTGAGCTCTACAACTAAAACTAAAATGTAGAAATGTGAAGTAAACTTAGTATATATAATGGAAAACTAAACTAAAGTTCAAAATTCTCAGTAGGAGGATTTTACGTTACCGTCGAACTATCTCGTACTCCTCTTCAGTCCATTTACGTTCAGCACTCCTTTGAAGTAAGATCCGTGCACGTTTGTATACGGCTTTTGCGGGTCTATGAGGTAATGGTTTTGCTGCAACAAATACTTAGTAAGCCATCTGCTAACTAGATCAGGAAAACATAGACTTTGACAAGATTCATTTTACAGTATTCACAAGCCAAATTCCTAAATTATCAGCAAAGTGCATATTCGGCAAGAATAAAATTTGCAATCAAACTATTGATTTCAGCATATGAGCCTAAAGACTGATTTCAATTTGTGCTTACAAGTTTACATGTTTAACTGATATACTAATTACAAAAGGGAAAGCCGGTATAAGAGGGGGAATGTAAAATAGATAGCTCCAAATGTTTATGGCTTACCTATTTCAACCCAGCAACCCCTGAGCTCTGGATGTTTAATACAATCTCCAATCATCTCTAACCCTTTCTCTCCTAATTGCTTCATCTATATTGAGGAAAACATTAAAAGAAGTTAAGTGTGAACCATGGTGAGCACGTAAACTATAGCCACCACCCACCGATTTATTTATTTGGTAAACAGAACAAGTAGAAACATGATATAGCACCGAAACTCCAAAAATAATTAATATATGTAATACTGGTTACTAATAAAATATAGAACATGAGAATACCTAAAAATATAGGTTAAGCCTATGTAAAGAACATTCTGAAGTCTCCCATTAAAGTTAATGCAAAAAAGGAGAGATAAAAAGTATAACAATAGCTATTACATGAATGTTGAAAATACTGAGTTGAAGTATCTTATACAAACAGTACATGAAAATATAAGTACAAAATGAAAAGTTCATTTCATCAATATGTTAAACATTTCAGTAGACAACAGACAGTAATCGGGTAGTACATACATTAAAATTGGGAAAAGAATTGTCAACGTCCATCTTTGCAAGTTAAAGAATAATAATCCACATCACTTAGTAACAAATAATAGTAATCCACATACACTTATAAGCAAGCAAAGGCACTAAATAGAATGCATATAATTTGTGAAACCCAGCAATATATAAACTATAAAGCAAGAGAAGAAACCTCTGCATATTTCACCATGGCTTCCATTAGCTTCGCATCTTCCTCAGAGGTAAACCGTCGTCCATGCACAAGTTCAGTTTCACCACTCCCATCATCCTCTACATCATCACTGCCACCTATATTAAACACCTCCACATCATCAGTGAAGCTCACTCGTCTACCCTTGTCCTTTCGCTTTGCCATGTTTTCTTTTTCTCTTTCACCGCCATCATTCTCATCCTCACACACTTTTTTCTCTTTGATACCCTTACCATTCTTACCCTCTCCAGCTGGTGCATTTTGTCTTAGGTCAACACCAATATTATTTCTCTCCTTTCTCCTCTTTTTCTTGCTCTCTGTCTTCTTCCCAATCTTTGACATGTTAGATTTATTGCCCTCTTCCAAGTCCAAGGTAACTAAACACTCCTTTTTCCTCCTCTTATCTTTCCCTAAAACAATTTTATTACCAGAAGAACCACTCGAGGCAGTCTCATCATCCTGATGCTTTCGTTTGCGCTTCTTCGACTTCCTATCATGTTCTCTTTCTCCGTTGTTCCTCTCCGCATCTTCTGACACAACATTTTCATCAGCATCAAGTACCTGAGTCTGGCCATTAGTTTCAACCTCTTTATCTTTCTTCTTTTTCTTCCTATGTTTCTTCACAGAGCTTTTGCTCATAGCACCCTCTGCATGTTCCAAGCAGGGGTTTTCAGCCATCGTGGCTGACACATCAGCTTGCTCCATCTCAATGCTATGGTTTCTGTCACCAGAATGAATTGAGCTATCACAATCGCCGCCACGACCCTTGTCCTTATGCTTCTTCCGTCCCTTCTCTTCTTTGGTTATTTGGCAGTCTTTCTCCTCCTTGTTGCTCATAACAGCCTTGCCCTCACAATCGCCACCCCGACCCTTGTCCTTATGTTTCTTCCCCTTCTTCCGTCCCTTCTCTTCTTTGGTTATTTGGCATTCTTTCTCCTCCTCCTTGTTGCTCATAACAACCTTGCCCACTCTGCACTCTGTGCCGGAAACCCTCTCCATTGCCTCTTTGCTGCTGCCCAAAAACACCAGGAAATTGACCAATATTAGTATTCGGTGAGGTTTCACTCAAGTAGCACCAGTGGTGGACCTCCAAAATGGACCAAACAAGGGGGCTGACTACTCAATAACTATCATGTTCGATACTTATGCTTACAACAGGAAATAAACTCATATAATCATGTAAAATTGGTGATGATAGTAAATGTAAAAATATTTTAAAAAAAACAATCACATGCATATATATAGACAGAACTAAATGATGCACCTGAGCAACAGATTAATTCTGTGCCAATTGGGTTTATGTTTCTAAACTTTTGGATCTTAACCATGGGAGAGGCACCAGCTACAGGACAAGGACCTGTGGCTTGCTCCCTGGATGTTGGAGGCGGAGGGGAACGCTGCTGCTGCTGGAGCCTCCGTGCTGGCCTCGACCTGCTTGGGGCCTGGCCACTGCTGTGCTGCGTGCAGGGCCACCGGGTGCCTCGCCTAGCTGCGTCTCTGCAGATGGGGACTGCAGGGCTGGGGATGAATGGGATTGGGAGGACGCTGCCAGCCGCCGTATACCAAAGACGAATCGAACCAAACATCGGCATGCAAGCTAGGGCTGGGCCTTCTTCCCTAGGCTGTTGATGGGCTAACATTACAAGCTGGTAGTAACTTCTACTTGGGCTGGTGGTTTTTTTAGAAATCACAGTACGCCAGTAGCAAGAGCAATCCCAGTACCCATTCCGTGAATTTAAATTTTAGCCAGTTGATTTTCTAGCAGTTGAGTGTGCCATCGAAATGCAGTGCAAGAGATGGAAGCAAGGAAGGAAAAAAATCTAATACACATCTAAACTCACCCGCATCATTTCTATTAGAAAGGGTTTAGGAGAACTACGAGAACACGCATGGCGGCCTCGCGGGTATCCAGGTATGAGTATAGAAACCCTAAGCAGTAGGAGAGGAGTTGAGGGGCGCACTCACATCGCGGTGGATACCAAGGAAGGAAGACGAGGTGGAGGTCGCCCTGGGGGATGCGGAGGCGGTGGCGGCCGAGGTGGAGGTGCCGACGACGCTGAGCAAGATGTTCGGGGCGGAGGAGCGGCGCCGAGCCGCCAAGATGGGGAGGCGAAGCGGCAGCGCCACAACGCACTACAGTTACTTGGGAGGCGAGTCGCGAAGGGTTATGGACCGGGCTTTCCAAAATAGGGCCGAAGCTGCGGCCCTGGCCCTGGCAGAGAAATGGCTTCAACCTTTTTGGATTGCCCATTCTGCTCTGTCGATTTCCATTGGATACGAAAAATCTGATGATTAATTTCTGTTTCTTTTTTTGAGCAAAGATTAATTTCTGTTTCTTGAAAAATATACGAGAGAAAAAAAAACATCAAGAGCTGCACAGGCCGGCCACCGCTGGTGGGCCATCGGGCGCCCCACGAGCCCACGAAGCTAGAATAGAAGGAAAAAAAGAGGGACACGAGGAGAAGACGAGGCCCACCAGGCCCGAGGAGGAGCGTCGTGTGGTCTGCGTGCCGCGTGGAGGCAGCGTGATCTTTTTGGTGCCTCCCTGGCGGATCTCGTGGCGGAGGCACGACCGCAGCAGGGGATTTTACATATTTACCATTATTAAGATCGTCACTCATCTATTTCTCATCCTTACGATGGCTAGTATCTTTAAAAATTGTGCGTCTTCGTTTTGCCACATTTGCTTGTCTGGCACGCCATGGCGACATGACACGGTGGCGCATAGTCAGCAGGGCGTAGCAAAATGACCTGCCTGACCTTAGCTATTTGGAAGAAGGGAAAACGGGCCGGGCCAGTCACTCGCTCGCCCATTTTCTCGTGCGGGCAATGCCGATGCCCGACGCGTTCTCTTCTTCCCCCTTGAACACAGTCGTCGCCTGCTTCTTCTCAGTCCCCTTCTTCTCTAGCTCGCCTGCCGCCGCCATGCTTGCTCCCCTCCGGCTGTCCCTGAGCCACGGGCGCCAGCTGCTGCTCGTGACGGATCGAAGGTACGTGGCCCCTACCGCCCCCTTTGCACCCACATTCCACAGCATTTAGGGTTAGGGTTCATGGGTGTACGCATGGCGGGCAGCCCGTCCTGCGTCTGCAAGCGCCGCATCCTCGTTCACGGGCTTCTGGGGGGAAGGGGCGGCCGTATTCAGCCGCGTACGTGAGTGTGTCCTTTGACGCGGCGGCCGCAAGCCCGCAATCCTGTTTGTGGCCGCTGCCCGCATAGAAACGAGAAGCTAGTGATTGGTTGTGTACGTCCGTGTTCATTTTTTAATTTACTTCACAATTTTTTCTAGTGATCCGTACGTTAGCTAAAAAATATACGTAAATTACAAAAAATACTATGTATCATTAGGAATATGTGTCTGTTTTTTTTACATTCCCCCCCCCCATTCATGAGCTATCAGAAAAAATGCAAGTTAGCTCTATCAACATACATACAGCTAAAAAAATCATAACTTGTTTTGTTATTGTTGCAGGAAAAGAACCAAGATGAGTAATGTTCAGGTTGGGAGGAAAAAAGCAAACAAAGGTGCTGCTGGTGATGAAGCAGTCACTCCAAGAACCAGAAGAGCACTAGCAAGGGAAGCTGCAGCAAAAGCAAGGAGGGGTGTTGCAGAAGCTGAACTCAAGGCTGCGGCAGAAGACAAGCAGCAGAAGCAGCAGCTAGGAAAGAAATTGAGGCTACAAGAAATGAGTTATCTACAACTCATGCACAGGAAGATGTCATGGAAGCCTTGGCTTTAGAAGTTGATGTCCTAGAAACTACAAAAGGTAGGAGGTATGCTATTGAGTCTACAGCTAGGAGTTCATGTCCCTTGCTGTACCATGATTTTTGTTGTTTTGAACATGAACCTATTCTCAGAAGATGAACTGCAAATTGAGCTTGTCAAGAAAATGACACCTAGGAAGAAAAAGTTGGCAAAGAAAATGAGGAAGAACTAAGGATGAACTGGGAACTTAAGATGAACCGGAACATTGCTTTTATTTTGCTAAGAGCTTGAACTCTTGATAATATGTGTAATTGGTCAGAACTTTTATTTTGCATGGTCTTCTATTGTAATCAAATGGGCATAACTATCAGCATGCTGTCGTGTGTAATGGGCAAAGGCCAAAAACTCTATATGTATGGCCACAATGTGCCCCTATTTGGTTGTCAGAAACAAGTACTCTATGTAGTGATTTTAATTTTTCCATAGCTGATGTGCCTATCTTATTTGGTTGTCATATATGATACTATGTAATGTGTCTCTATTACTTTGCATGGACACAACGTGCCTCTCTTATTTTAGATGGCCACAATTTGCCTCTCTTAATTAGCATGGCTAGAACGTTCTTATTTTTTTTATTGTCATATGATTCATTCAAACACAGATAACATGACAGTTCTAGGCCTAGGGGAACAGAATGGGCGAGCGAGCGTCTGGGCCGGCCAGTTTTCCTGTCTTTGAGTGGGCGAGCAAATAGGCAGGGGCAGCCAAGTCTTTTTACAGGGCACTGCTGACTGTGTCATGTCGCTGTGGCGTGCCAGACGAACAAATATGGCAAAACGAAGACTGCACAAATTTTAAAGATGCTAAATCTGTAAGAGCCATCGTAAAGATGATGAGTGATGATTTTAATAATGGTAAATATGTAAAATTGCCACCGCAGCAGCAGCGGCGATTGACGACGAGCCGAGCGGGAAAGCGACGAGGGGCAGCCAGAATATCTGCCGCCCACCAATGGCCTCGCGCCCCCTCGCTCCCAGCACCCTATCCTCTCCCTCCCTCCCCGCCTCCGAGCAATCTCCCCCCGCCCCCACCTCCATGCCGCGCGCGCGCGGTAACACCTCCGTCAGTGCCTGCCTGCTCGTAGTAAAACACTAGCGGACCAGCAAGCGCCTCCCTCTCTCTCTCCTCGCCTCGTCAGTCTCCGTCTCTCTCCCGGCGGGCGTGTGGTGGCCATAGCTTGTCTGCCTCCACTTGTCTTCTTTGATTCCTCCACTGAGGCCAGTAAGCTCAGTTCAGTTGTTCCTCGCTGCCGTCTCCGCCCGCTTGCTACTGCACGCACTTCTGCTGCTTGCTGTCCCGTGCCGCCGGCTCTTCCTCGTCATTCGCGTTGCTGCCTCCGCCGCCTCGGTCGCGCAGCTACCGAGGTACGGTACAAGTCCGGCGTTCGCTCGCTCGCCTCGCCTGCGCGGGTTGTTTCTATCACTTTCGGAGTTTCGGTAGGTGTGTCATGTGTGCATACATACGTACTCAGTTACTCACGCACGGCCGCGGCGTGCGCAGGTGAAGGGGACGCCATGACCGCGACGCCGGCGGTGATCGGGCTGAGCTCCGGCAACCGCCTGCTCGCCACCTCATTCGGCTCCACCGACCTCGCGCCCCCGGACGCGCACCCGTCGCTGCAGTTCGCGCCCGCCGCGCCCAAGCTCACCGTCGTCGCGCACCGCGCCTCCTCCTCCTCCCCCGCCGGCCACGCGCGCGCGCACGCCATCCGGGCGCTCAGGAACCACTCCGCGCCCGTGCTCGCCCCGCCGCTGCCGCTGCCGCCTCCACCCGCGGACCCGGCGCCGGAGCTGGACACGGAGTTCGAGTTCGAGTCCTCGCTCGAGGCCATCGTGCTGCTGCAGCGCTCCATGCTCGAGAAGCAGTGGGAGCTCCCCTTCGAGGACGAGGACGAGGAGGACGAGAGGCTTAGCAAGGCCACGGTGGTGGTGGCGCGGTCGGGCGTCTCGGCGCGCCAGCGGCGGATGAGCGGCCGCCGGCGGGGACCTGGCCGGAAGAACGTCACCATCAGCCCGGAGCTGATGCAGAGCCGGAACCGCATCTACCTCCGGGGCACCGTCAGTAAGGACCTCCTCACGCACAAGCAGGTCATCCAGCTCTCCAGGAAGATCAAGGACGGCATCTGGCTTCAGCACCAAAGATCAAAGTAACATTTCAATTCAAAATGCATGCCCATCAATTGCAACGTAATTAGCATTTGAAAGTTGACATCGTATCTCCCAAAACCAGTGTGTTTGCATTGTTAATATAGCTACATATAACAATGAATGAGTCGGAAATTGATACACATAATTGTCACGCACATGACACATCACCACTTAAAATGCTCAATAAGCTGAAATGTATGCACACATTACAACTTTTCATTGTTTTTTTTAAATTTTCATGTAACATAATTGTGATCTAAGTTGCATGTTGAAGATTGAGTGTATCTAATGGATTCCAATTCCCTAGCTGATTCCCCGTTGTCCCCAATTTTGAGTTCAGGCTGAAGGAGAAACTGGGTAATGAGCCGTCATACAAGCAGCTGGCACAATCACTGCGGATATCAGCTCCTGAACTGCGTGCAAGGATGCGCGAGTCGTTTCTTGCGAGGGAGATGCTGACAATGAGCAACATCCGTTTGGTGATATCCATTGCCCAGAAGTATGATAACCTCGGTGTCGAGTTGGCAGACCTTATTCAGGTGATGACATAAGCTCGATCATTTAACTTGTATCTGGATATTCCAGCTGTTTATTTGTTACACTGTAAATTACTGTACCTGAAATGTTGAAATGTAATGTGTCCATTGATGTTGCAGGGTGGTCTGATAGGGCTACTCCGTGGGATCGAAAAGTTTGATGCCTCAAGGGGATTTAGGATTTCCACCTATGTGTATTGGTGGATTCGTCAGGTTAGAGCAGATTTTCTTGTCCTGCAGCAATTTGGACCTAATCAGATCATAGCTGAATTGAGCCTTCCATTCATTTGCTTGTAACCAGGGCGTTTCAAGAGCATTGGCTGATAACTCGAAAACGTTCAGGCTCCCTACTTATTTGCATGAGAGGCTGATAGCAATTCGTGGTGCAAAGTATGCGTTGGAAGATCAAGGAATTGCTCCGACAGTAGAGGTAAGGAGGCTATATTGATGAAGTTTTGGCCACTTCTGTTCCAGCAAACCGCATAGTATTTCAAGATGCAATTTCCTGATTTATTATCTCGATGACATGGCTGATTTTTTAGTTAATTTCCTATTAATTTTAAACCTAAATAATAAGGAATTTTGAAACATTCTGATGTTCTTTTATGACCTTTCTGGCAATCCTCAGAACATAGCAGAGTCGCTTAATATATCGGAAAAGAAAGTGCACAATGCTACAGAGGTAAAATAACTTAATCTTCATGGTTGAATTTGCCTTTTGACATTTCTGCCATTCTCAAAAGCATTCACATATGCAGGCTGTGAACAAGGTTCTTTCACTGGATCAACAGGCGTTCCCCTCCTTAAACGGCCTACCTGGGGACACACTCCATAGTGTAAGTAGAGTTCTATGAACCATTCCATCTTTTTGACTTGGGCCATGCTAGAAACTAGCACTATTCCTCTTTTCCTCATGTTTTCAGTATATAGAGGATCAAAACGTCGCAAATGATCCATGGCATGGATTTGAGGAAAGGTATCTCAAGGTATGCACACTGATGTTCTTCCAAAGAGAATACTAATGCATACTAATTTCTTGTGACAGAGATATGCCCATTACTATCAAACAGTTGTTATAGCTTCCAATTTGTTGTTTGTTACGATACATGGCCCTATCATAGTAATCACTAAGGAATACTTCATTGTTTTGCTGTTTTTGCAAGTTTGTCATTTTATTTCTGGAGTACCTAATAGCGAATTAAAGATTCTCCTTCTATGATACTTCCACATCTGTTTTAACATAAATACTCTGTTGATGCCAGGAGGAAGTCAACAATCTTATAAATTCAACTCTCAACGAGCGTGAGAGGGATATTATTCGATTATATCATGGCATAGGAAAACAGTGCCATACATGGGAGGACATCAGCAGACAGTAAGTATTCAGTCTTCTTGTCTGGACTGACAAAGAACAATCTATCTGTGCATATAGCTATACTCATAACCAAGTCTGTTTGAACTTTGAAGTTGGATTGCATGCACAGTCTGCCCATACCTTAAGCACAACCATGAGAATTTGCAGGGATTTTTTTATTTGGATTTTGATGTTCTAATTCTGGCATGGAAATTATATTCTCCAGATTTGGGTTGTCGAGGGAGCGTGTGAGGCAAGTAGGACTCATTGCGATGGAGAAGCTGAAGCATGCTGCAAGGAGGAAACATTTGGATGCATTGCTTGAGGAATATTGAGTGAGATGTTTTTCATTTGAGTCGGTTCCACAAATGCAGTGGTTGTATATACTCGGAAACATAGGGTACATCATCCTTGAAAAGGCTTTACTGCCACTCACTCTGCAGATAACTATACTATACATGTACATTTGTGACAATTAATAGGCATGCATGATTCAGATATCTATGGCTGCACAATCATCAATGCGACCCAACAAAAAGAGAAGCTGTTTTTTTTTTCTTGGGAAGCTTCATAAATTCTGTAATATATGTATATGCAATGTATCATTTAGCACCTTAATCAGTAGAGCAACATTTATGTCCTGGATCTGTATTCTTCTCCAGTTACACGAAAGCAAAAATGCTTACAAGATTATGGTGCCTACAAAATTTATATCTGAAATGTGCAATCAAATAAATCCCAGGATAAATTTCTGAATATCCTGAAAAACTTGGTCGATATAATGATATATGGCCGGAGTATGGTCAAGTCAATTCTACAAGAATATGTACGTGATGCCTCATTTAGGCGTGAATATTTTCTTTCTATCCTAGTTGCAACAAATCAACCAGAAGATTTTGCATGTCTGAAATAGCAATAGTACGGGGGTATTAGCAAATACCTGTGAGAAACTTGAAATCATAGAGCTCAAGAAAAAATCTCTTAAAATTTGAAATCATAGAGCTCAAGAAAAAATCTCTTAAAATTCTGAAAAACTTTTGGTCGACGAGTAGCATGAGTTCTGATCAAGGCAACTCTACAAGAATGTATGCGTGGTGCAATTAAGGAAATGCTTGAAGATGATGATTGATGAGGTCAGCAACCAGAAGCAACTGGATCGTAAGGTTGGGCCTAGTCTTTTTTGTAGGTTGCTCTAAAGCAAGGTTGGGCCTTGGGTCTTTGTAACCGCTAATGCCTGAGTTTGGGCTGCCGTGTCTGATAGGCTCTAAGAGCAACCCCAAGAGAGTTTTGCTCCGGTAGACCTCTTAAAAAAGTTTGCACGCATCTTAAAGTAATCTAATATTAATTAAAACATTCTTAAATAATTAACCCATGGTCTTGTATGGGCCCAGCCCTATCCATACCAGTTCGCAACCCGACCCATGCACTTGTTCGTTTTTTCATCCAATCGACAGCAGGGCACGACAGCACGCCGAGAGGCGGCGGCAGCAGGGTTCGGCGGCAAGTGGAGAGGCGGAAGCCGCGCCGCGGCAGGGCTTGCGCTTTCTGCGCGTGAGCGGCGGCCAGCCTGCTGAACGCCACGGCATCTATTGCAGTGCAGCGTGCGCCACCGTCAGTCTTGGACGGACAGCGGCGGTCACATTCCGCTGGTTGGGACGGCGCCATTTCGAGCACCCTCTCGAGTCTTGACAGGGGCAGCGGCAGCCAACAAGGCTCTGCTCCATTCCTTGACACTGATAGCAGTAGCTCCTGCTACTACTCTAGGAATAATGGTCTAACGAATGAATCGTAGCACTAATTCTCCACATGCTTGCTTCCAGGCTTGATCTCCTCATCATTGTCCGTGGATTAGAATTGCAATTGTCTACCTAGGTTAGGCTTGAAAGTAGGATGGTCTAAATGGTGCTGCGGGCTGTGGCTGCGCTCATCAAGCTGGCAGCCGCCAGGCAGTAGGAGCTCGTCGTGCCCTGCCGCGGCGCTGAGCTGACTTGCCTCCAGTCCACCCGCGCGCTTAACGCTCACGCCATGCCCCATCTCTCTGCGTGGCGCACCTGCTGCCGCCGGTTGGAGGAAGAACAAACACGCAAAACAGATCCACAGTAATCGGAGAGGGTGGACATGGCTGGACTCAGTGTGGATATGGATCGGGCCGCCGTGCCCATACAAGACCCATGGGTTAATTAATCAAGAAAGTTTTAATTAATATCAAGTTATTTTAAGATGCGTGCAGAATTTTTAGGTCTAACAGAGCAAAACTCCAACAGAGTTTTTAGAAAGATCCTTGAGACGCTCTAAGGCCGCCGAATACTCCGAAAAAGTTATTTTGATATGTGCTTTCTGAATTTGCCGAAAATATAAGAATACTGCGGCTGCATGTTGGAGCGGGGTGCACGTACATGCATCCATGCATGGAAAGACCCGAAGGAACTTGTGAGGGAGGAGCACGGGTAGATCCGGGCAGAGCAGCCATGCAGAGGTTGGGGGAATCTCCTTTTTTTCTGCATCGGGTAGTCATGAATCGCAAGAAGATTTTGGTGCTGCCGGGTAGACGTTAACAATCCGTATGTTTTAGTTGTAGAGATTTTTTTTCCTATGATTTGTCTGATTTTCCTTGAAAGGAAAAAAATACCGTAGATCTTGGAGCGTTGGGGTGCACGTAATCGGGCACAACAACGTCCTGCCGGTGGACGTTAACATTTCCCTTATTATTGATTTTTCCGTGATCTGTGCTTTCTGGATTTGCCGAAAAGATAAGAATACCGCGACTGCATGTTGAAGCGGGGTGCACGTGCATGCATCCATGCATGGAAAGACCCGAAGAAACCTATGAGTGAGGAGCGCGGGATAGAGCCGGACAGAGCAGCCATGCAGGGGTTGGAGGAATTTCCTTTTCTGCGTCGGGTAGTCATGGATCATAAGAAGATTTTGATGCTGTCGGGTAGACGTTGACAATCCGTGTGTTTTAGTTGTAGAGACTGTGCTTGTGTAGTTGCTCTTGAAATTAGTTAGCTTGTGTAGCTCACTAGTTATCTTCTTACTTGTGTAGCATAGAAGTAGCTCCCTTACGTGGCTAATTTAGTTTGTGCAACTTTATTAGTCATATTGTTTAGTTTGTGTAGCTAAGTATTTGCGCTCTCTAATTTGGCATTGGTTGCCTTGTTATTGAGCATTGCTAGTGAGCTTAGGTGGCTTTGTGATTTTGCTTACTAGCATGTGTAGGAGCTCCCTCATTGCTTGAAATACTAGTGGCATAGGTTTGTGTGACATTGCTCCTAATATTGGATAGGTGAGCTCTAGCTAGCCCGACATCTTTGTCGTCTAATTAGGATATTTATAAGGTGCTTGTGAACTTTGATAGAGGGGTGTAGTCTTGGTTAGATCAAATTGTTTTAATTCCATATTTCTTTCGGTTAGCCGGCAAGATTAAATTTGGAAACAACTATTTATCCTCCTCTAGTTGCCATCTCGACGCTACAAGTGGTATCGGAGCTAGGTCTCTTATTTGTGGTCTTCACTGACCCGAGAGGATATCGTCTAGTGGGCTAGATATTTGTGAGACACATATTTTTTATGGCACAAACTTTGCACTTTGGAAAAATCACATGCTTGAATATTTTCGTGCAAATGGACCTAAGTTTTGGTGGATTGTCACTAGTGGTCTCACCCATGTCTTGGATCAAAGAAATCTCACCAAAGCTCAAAGAGTTCTCTATGAACTTGATGCACATGCTTGTTGTTTTCTAATGGATGCTTTGAGTTTTGATTTGATAAAACAAGTAAACATCACGGGAACCAATCATGAGATATGAGAGTCCATCAAGCGTATCTTCGGTGATTCCTCCACATGGGATGATGGCAAGTTCAAGGAGAATGAGCCCAAGAAAGTGGTGCATGAGGATGTTGAGCATGACCACAACTTAGTGATTGTGAAAGATTGCTCCACCTCATGGTCAAGTGATAATGATGATCGATCAACTACAAGTTCACTTGACAAGATTGATGATGATGATTCAAGTGATACAAATGATGATCCAACCCCATGCACAATTGATGGTGATGATGGTTCATGCAAGAGCCATGATTGTGATGCTACTACAAGCCCATCCACTACACCACATTGCTTCATGTCACAAGGTGACACCAAGATATCAAATGATAATGTGGTTGATCATGTTGATTCATATGATGAGCTTGTGAGTAGACTTGCTAGCATGACCATGTCTTTAGAAAATGAGAAAGCTAAAACATTGAAATTAGAAAATGAAAACTCATTTCTAAAGAACTCATGTGAAGAACATAAGAAATTATTTGATGCTCTTAAATCTTCACATTGTGAACTAAAATTGAATCATGAGACACTATTTGCATCTCATGAAGAATTATTAGAACAACATGGTTCTCTCATTAAAGTGTTTATAAAGAAACTTAAAAATAATGAGAGCTCATCATATGGATCAAATGATAAATTACAAATGTTGCTAACCCTTGTGATGTAGGCAAGAAGTATGTATCCAACTCTTGTGATGATTTATTAGATATGACATGCTCTTCACATATAGATGCTTGTTCTACTTCTATGTCTTATGAGACTAACCTTTTGAAGGAGAACAATGAGCTCAAAAATGAAGTGAAGAATTTGAGCAACAAGTTAGAGAGGTGCTACAACTCAAAAGTCACCTTTGAGCACATGTTGAAGACTCAAAGAAACTATGGTGATAAGTGTGGCCTTGGCTTTAAGAAGAAGATGACAAAGGACGAAAGAAAGAGAGAAAGAAAGATGAAGAAGCTACAACAAAGAAAGCTCTCTCATATCATATGCTACCGGTGTCATGAAGCGGGACACCTTGTATATAGTTGCCATAACATTGAGAAGCTCAAGAAGATAAAAGAAGAAGAGAGGGTCAAGCATGTGAAGTGCTTCAAGTGCCGCACTAGGGGTCATCTTACCTCATTGTGTCCAACCAAGCAATTGGCGAAGCAACTAGAAGAGCCACAACCAAAGCCACAAGTTGAGCAAGAGAAGACACCCCAAGAGCAAGTCAAGATCTATCATGAATATGGTGGTGACTTGATGATGAAGAAGAAGAAAACAAGAAGGGGTGGAAAGGCAAGGCATCCAACACAAACTCAAGATGCCAAGATGATGAGCAAGACACAAGATGAGAAGAAAGTCTATGCTCACATCAAATGCTTCAAGTGTGGGAATACGGGACACTTTGCCTCTAAGTGTCCTACCAATCTTGAGAAGAAGGCTCAAGCAATCCATGAGAGGCAAGGTAATAGGAAGCACCACATGAGCAAGGAAGAGAAGACTCAATTAAAGAGAAAGTGCTACTCATGCCGGGAAAGAGGACACATGGCACATTTATATCCCCTAGGTAACACTTCTAAGCCTATTTCAATTAATGATGATTCTATGATTAGAAAGGAGGGTAATGGTACCTCTATGGTTGCTATTGCAAATCATCCCGCTACTCATACTAAGGATTTGCCTAAGTATGTTGCACCTAACTTGAGAGGATCAAAACTAGTTTGGGTACCATCAAAGAGTGGATGAATGTGTGTAGGTACCATGGCATTGGAGGCTTAATTCAATTGATTTCATATTGATCATCATATGTTGAGTCAAGATATAAAGCCTAGTGCACATCCAAACCCAATGTCAAGTGAAAAATTGAGTGAAGTCCAAAAGTGCTACAACATACAAGTGTCATATTCAAGTTGTGGATGCTCTAGACTTATGGTATAAGATGCTGCACAAATTTCATGAGAATTGGATAAGAGATGCTTCGATTTTAGAGTGGATCTTGTCAGCTATAGTGCAGCAGTTTTAAGCATGTAGCAGTGGTGGAAGAATTAAAATATGGTAGCAATCTAGAAGTCAAATGAAGCTCAAATTTTTACAGCTGCTAGATAACTTAGTGAAGCATATCTCCACCAAATTTCATGATATTTGGATTTGTACTTTGGGAGATATATATTTTTCTTTGAAGAGTACAGAATCTGCCAGAAAAATGACAATTATTGGATTTATTTGGAGTCACTTTGATTGAAAGGTCCTCAAGTTGGAAACCTGTTTACAAGTGTTTGAGATACCTAAGTTTGGTTTTGAGATGATCTAAAAGCATGATGAGCAAAGAGTACAAGGCTATTTGATTGTGAAGTGTACTTTGCACACATTTGGCACTCAAATTGGAAGATCAAGATCAAACTCAAGATGAAGATAAAGTTTAAGTTCTAGTGACTATTGGAAATCATTTGATAGAAAGAAAAGGACTTAAACAAGTAGAAAGAAAAATGACTTAAAGAAGGAATAAAGGTTACTCATCAAATTAAGTCCATGACTTGGGTCAATCAATAAATTTATTTCAAGTGAGTATTAAGGATGGTTCTTTGGAGAGACGTCACTTCTCCCTAGTGTAGGGGCTTGCCGCCTATATATAGGTAAACCAAGTATGGTACTTGGAAGGCTAATATGGAAGTGGTGATTTGAGAAATATTTGAGATGCTTAGTTGATGCAATCAAAAGGGTTGATCAAAAAAAGCAAGCAACACCTAAAAGAGAGCTAGGCATGACAATTCAAGTGGTATTCCAAATAGTTCTCTCATGCAAGCATTGATCAAAAGATGAAGCAAGTTTACCACAACAAGATAGTGCACATGATCATATTAGTGGTTCTCAAATTATATGGGTGAAGAATGAACTCTATCTATGATGATTGATCTTCACCAAGCTATTAATTAGACTTCACATTGCTATTGGAGTAATGAATTGAAATCTATGTGACTATCCTCTACTCCAACATAGCAACGGTATCATTATAATGTGCATGATCATTTCATCCCTTACTAGTATGTGATTAGTGCATATAGTACATGCTTCATAGGATCATGCATAACAAATGAAATATTTAAATTCATAGCCTACCACCATTGCTTAAATTGATTAGTTGATCTAGTGGTTAGTGTATGAATTTGTTCATAAGCTAGTGAATCGAAGTACTTGATTTAATTTGGATTGCCAATAAATGACAAGTACAACATTGGAAAGATAACCCTTGTAAGAGGTGTGAAGAAGCTTGTCATTGGTTCAAACCGGACTTGGAAGCTTAGGCAAATCAATTTAGTTCAAGTCAACTTAGAAGCTCATGATAAATAACAAGAGTACAAGCACAAGACTATAATGCAAATAGATATCTAGTTTATTTATTTCAAGAGGTATCTAGGCTCAAGTATTTCATCAAGAATTCACAAGTGATGTCTATATCAACTCACAAGTGATATCTTATAAGTGGTACTCATGGAGATAAGAAATGTTCAAGAAATAGTCAAAATTGATAAATCCAACTAGTGGTTTCATGGTAGCAAATTCTTTCAAGTGGTATCACATCTACATGTGGTATCAATCATGCAAGATGATGGTTTCACAAGTGATCCTCAACTTTAAGTGATCATCAAATGAAGAATGCATCCCTCACCTACAAGAGCTCAAGTGTATCAAATAGATGACCCATGCTATCACATAGGGGGAGGTGTCCCATAAATTGGTATCAAGGTCAAAGATCCTTTGTGTGGTATCTCAAGAAGCTATACAAGTGGTGTCATTCCAACAATCAAGTGATGTTCATAAAAAATACAAGATTCAAGCCTCAACCATCTACCCCAAATGGAAACCTTTTCATCAATGAGAAGCACACCTTTTATGAAAATTGATGACAAAGGGGGAGAGATTGATTCAAAGATATGAAAGCTTTGGGAGAAATTGAGACAAAGAAGTAGAGGTTGGACATGGATATGGACAAAGAGGGAGTAACATTGAAGAAAAGAGATGGACCATTCTTGGACAAGAGAAGCACACAAGTAGTGGGAGCAAGCTCATGAACTTTGATTGATTGCAGTTGATATGTGCATAGTCATGTGCTTGCTTGCATTGCATAAAGTTCTTAAATTTGATATGCATGCTTGTGTGGTGTATGCTAGTTATAGAACTTGAATGATGATTTGATAACTAGCATGCATAGGATGATAGCTAGACACTTGGTATGCTTTTCAAGTAATGCTAGTACCTTGCTTTTATTGTTGATCTCACGAGGTATCTAGTGATTTTATTTCCAAGTGATATCTAGCTAACCATGGTGCTAAGGATGAACTTAAAGGTGCAACTTCAATTGGTATCACGCTTCAAAAGTTTACTCTATACACCTTAGCATCATTTGGTAGTAATCACTCTCCCACAATTCTAATCTATGCATATGTGCGAGCTTCAAACCAAAACACTCTAGCACATATGTAGGGGGAGCTAATACTACAATTTCGGGTTTGTGGTACTTATCCAAAATCATTTGCACATGGTAAAATTGCTTGGGCAAGCAACATGAATCCAAAAGAGCTTAATTTCCATATCTTTGTAGAGTTGTCATCAATTACCAAAAAAGGGGACATTGAAAGGTTCTTGTGTGGTTTTGGTAATTGAGTGACAACCTAGGTGGACTAATTGTATTTATGTGAGATACACAGGTGATTAGTCCATAGGTACATGTGTGTGAGCAACATATGCCATGAAAGTGGAAATGGCTCGAAGATGTTGCAAAGCTCACACATGTGATGATGAAGGAGCTCATTGCACATGAGACATGACATTGAGTCATGTGACCAAGGTGGAGAAGATCAAGACATGACTTGGCTTGATGGACCGGTTGCAAGCGTGAAGGGCAAGTTGCAGGCTTTGGAGCGATGCACCGCGTGGCGGTGAAGCTTAAGCAAGACTTGGCGTCGATGGACGAAGGCAACAGTGAAAAGCAAGTAAAGTCAAGATCGATGAACCAATATGATCACGTGATGATATGAAGTGGATCATATCATTTGGTGATTGGTTGGTGCATGTGTTGCATCAACAATGGAGGAGATGGAATGTAATGCACAAGGGAAAGGTATAACATATGGTATTTCATTTCACTGGTCATAGGTGTGTAGAGAAGTTGATGATTGGGTTTAGGATAGATGGCCGTACTATCAAGAGGGGCAAACTTGTTTGCATATCAGTCATCTAGTGCCACTCAAGTGATCTAACTTTGCATCGTTGCTAGGATCGAGTGGCGTGGCAAGATGAGTGGCTAATCCTTTGGAAAATATTTCTGAAAAGATAACACACATACACATGGTGGTGTACACTTGGTGGTGTTGGCATATTTACAAAGGAGAAGAAGTTGGAGTTGATGTGGATCAACTCGGCAATGAAACAGAGGCAAGAAGGGGTCACTGTGAGTGATCGGACGCTAGCCTCGACTGGACCGGCGCGTCTGGTCAGTCACAGCAGTTGAGCGCGCGGTCTCGTTCTTCGACCGGACGCTGGGCGAAGAAGTGACCGGACGTGAAGTGACTGCGTCCGATCGCGTATGACGTACAATGGCGTAGGCGGTGCTGAAGTTGGTGAAGAAAAAGAGTTGAATGCGCTGGTCACTGGGTGACCGGACGCGTCCGACATGAGGACCGGACACGTCCAATATTTCCTGACGTGACCGGACGCGTCCGATATCTATATCGGACACGTCCGATATTCTGGCTAGGCACGGGCAGAGTTGCCGAGGTGACCGGACTCTGGTTTTAGTGGAGTGAGCGGACGCTGACGAATTACTGTTCAGCGTCAAATCAAAGTGATATAGCCCGATACAGGATTGCAAAGACCGACCGGACGCTTCCGGTCGCCACACCAGACGCGTCCGATGTGAACCAGCAAGTCTTGGGTTATCAGTGCTATAATTGATCGGACGCTGGGAGCATTCGGTCCGGTGTGACCGGACGCGTCCGGTCGCAGTTGAGCGGCTCTGGGAGCTCTCTGGACTCAACCGGACGTTGCCCCTCTTGCGTCCGGTCGGCACACCGGACACGTCCGATCGCTGTTGCGCGACAATGGCTATTTCGTTTGAATGGGACACGTGGTGGTCAATGAGTGACCGGACGCGTCCGGTCGCCACACCGGACACGTCCGGTCGTCTCGAGTTTTGCCCAGTGAAGGGGTAACAGCTAGTTTAGCCCGTGGGGCTATATATAGAAGGGTGTCTCGGCCATGGCTGTTGCTGAGCACCATTGGGGACTTTGTGTCCATGCTTGGTAGTGCTTGGGAGCCCTCTATCTCATATATGCTTGATAGTGATCATTCGATTGTGTGAGAGAGCGATTCTAGTGTGATTGCATCGTGAGGTTGCATCGAGTGGCTCTAGGTGATCGAGTTGCAAGCCGGTGGTGCTTGTTACTCTTCGAGGTTGCCACCTCCTAGATGGCTTGTTGGTGGTCTCCGTCGAAGCCTACAAGAAGCTTGTGCGGTGCTTCGGATAAGAGCTTTGTGAGGGGCATTGTGCTCGCCCTACGGGAGCCACGAAGAGCAACTCTAGTTGAGCATGTCATTGAGCTACCCTCACTTTTGGGGTAGGTTCTTACGGTGCCCGACATGCAGGCTTGGTGGGTGATGCCAATTAGCCGCCGAACCACCAAGTGAGCGGTCGACACAATGGGGACGTAGTGTGTTGGCAAGCACGTGAACCTCAGGAGAAAATCACCGTGTCAACATTGTTTTTCCCGTTGGTTTGCAATCCCCTTACACAAGCTTGTAATTACTTTCATATACATTGTGTTTGTGTAGTTGCTCTTGAAATTAGTTAGCTTGTGTAGCTCACTAGTTATCTTCTTGCTTGTGTAGCATAGAAGTAGCTCCCTTGCGTGGCTAATTTAGTTTGTGCAACCTTGTTAGTCATATTGCTTAGTTTGTGTAGCTAAGTATTTGCGCTCTCTAATTTAGCATTGGTTGTCTTGTTATTGAGCATTGCTAGTGAGCTTAGGTGGCTTTGTGCTTTTGCTTACTAGCATATGTAGGAGCACCCTCGTTGCTTAAAATAATAGTGGCATAGGTTTGTGTGACCTTGCTCCTGATATTGGATAGGTGAGCTCTAGCTAGCCCGGCACCTTTGTCGTCTAATTAGGATATTTATAAGGTGTTTGTGAACTTCGATAGAGGGGTGTAGTCTTGGCTAGATCGAATTGTTTTAATTCTGTATTTGTTTGGTTAGCCGACAAGATTAAATTTAGAAATGACTATTCACCCCCCTCTAGTCGCCATCTTGACCCTACACACGGCGGCTCGAGCGGCTATGCAGAGTCGTAGGCAAACAGGCGTAATCGGAGCCTAGCGGAGTCAATTCGTGTGGGGAGGCGAAGCCCTTGAGCGTGTTCGACCGAGGCGAGGAGTCTGATATGAATGGCGATAGTATACGTCATCTTAAAGATGTTTAGCATGAAGAAATAAGTAATTTTAGAAAAATTATGGAAAACAAATGGAGAAAGCACAGGGCCGCCGTTGCTGTTGACAGTTATCAAGGTAGACAAAGTTATATATATGCTAGAATATTCAATGAAAAAACCCATGACTTAGCTCGTTTGGATTGATGACGTTGGAGTCACGTTTCGTGAGTGTAGATCGGTACCAAGGGAATTTATTTCTTGCATGCATGCTCGAGGCTGTATGTAGATGCAGTCAAAACACCGTGATGGTTTGTTTTCTTATCTTGCATGGTATTGTAGATAATACGTCGTCCTTTGCTTGTTGACATTGATAATGCGTCGCCGTGAGTTGCCTCATAATGTCGAGTCGATAGCGAGGACCACGCGAGCCGTCGATGAGGGCTGACGAGCACCACCGAAGGATGATGACGAGTCGATGTCGGGTGATGCAGCCAAATTCTTGAAGTTGACCTGCATGCTGCTGACTTGCCGCATGTAGCCATCTCCTTGATTGGTGCCGATGAAGCACAGCGTTGGACATCCGGAGAACTCTAGCGATTGAATCGTAGAAACAGAACTTCATGCCGCATGGTGGCGCCGTCGAGGCTGCTTGTCTTGCTCGATCAAGTACATGTACCTCGGTGACAGGTACAGATCGCCCTACGTACTCCACACGAGAAGCCAAGCTTTTTGGATAAAAGTAGGAGATCGGATCAATCCTTACGAAGAGCGATGCGCCTTGAAGCCTTGAGTGGAGATTGTCGTCTCATGGAGTCGAGTCGTCGCCGCAGATGGTGATGATGAGAGAAAATTCCCATCTGGTTCTCTCTAAGCGTAGCTGACGATGAAGCGATAGACAATCCGGCCAGTTGGTTGGCAAAGAATCAAGCACCGAGCAGCCCAACCAACTGGTCGGCGGCGAAGTGAGCGCCGAACAGTCCGATCAACTGGTCGGATATTGCATTATGGAATATCTTAAACACGGAGATATTAGACGTGGAGATATTTAATTATGGAAAATAATCGGAGAAATAATAATTAGAGGTGCATGGCGAAAACTCAGAGAAAATAATTGGAGAAAGTTGTATTAAATGCAGATATAGTAGAGGTACTTAGCTTTAGTCAAAATGTCTGATCGACGACGTATGACGTTATCTGGTCGACATCGACAAAATTGCCCGGCCCTCGAGCTTTCCAGCTTGTCGTCATGGCAGCGGGCGCGGTCGTCATAGCGCCGTTCTACGCGGCGATCAGTGCGACGCGACAGACGATCAGAACGAGTAGTCTGGGTGACATCGTCCTTATGCCACTGGTCGGCCTTAGGCAGATCAGATACGAAGAGATCGTTGTCGTAGCCACATTCAATCTGGTCGGAGAAGCGATGCTGCATGGCGGGCTCGGGCTGCTCGATGCAGTCGGATGAACGCGCGGAGTCATACGTGTAGTCATAGTCGAACGGGCGTAGTAGCTGCAGTCGGACGTGGTTTGCATGAATTGTTCATGCATGCACATACACATATACACCTTGGTCTTGCTTGCTTGGGAATGTAGATCGTGTTCAACTCGGGAGAGCTTATCGACGGCGTGCTGGATTAGCCATTGTCGATGACGAGGAGCGTAGTCGACGGATGTCACGGTACGCTGACGACAAGCCAACAACGAGGTCGATGCTGTCAATGACCAGAGCCGCCGATGAGCAGGCGAGGTCGGCGAGCTGTCAATGTGGCCTGAGGACTGAAAGACGAGTGCCGCTGACAAGGGATGACAACAAGAGCCACGACGTGCTGACAAAGGGCCGCCGCGAGACGACGACGGGATCCACATTGTCGACAAGGGACGTAGTTAGGTTCCTGCCAATAATTGCCATGTGGACAAATAGAGATGTACTAGCGGAATACATGTGTCGCATAGTTAATTGAAACAAAAATATAGCTTAGCTTGTTTAATGGGCAGCTGGACGTGTTGATCTCAAGCTAGGGTCGAATCTTGAAAGTGCTAACGAGCATTAGATCATTGCATGTCTCTTTGTAGATGTACGCCCTCCTTTAGATCGTGCCCGGCGACGTGGTCGATGAGCCAACGATATTGATAGCGAAATGCGACGACGAAGGATGCCGTGGGATCGGCCAATCGACGATGATGAGTCGATGGTGTGAGCCGCATCTGCTATTCATAGTCACAAAGACAAACGGAGGCATCGAGAGACATGCAAGTATATAAGAATATTTAATTGTAGATAAAAAAATCTAACTTAGCTTTTATAGTTGGGCGTGTTCAATCTTGTGTTGGAGTCGTATCACAAAACATAGATTATCGAATCCCAGCCGAGGGTGTACAGCCTCGATATCTTCGACGATTACTCGCAATCGACTCGCATGGCTCGAGAGGCTGCACATCTTTTGCTTGTGGTTAATAGATGTAATTTAATATATAATAAGCCATACTAGTAGGTGCCGCCGCCAAGGCCTGATGACTGCATCTCGTGTCAACATGAAATCGAGCCGATGATGATATTGTCGGCGTGGAGGGGGCATCAGCATACGGACTCGGTGACATCTACCACCGCTAGTACATCGGTGCAAGGGGCGTTGCTCGTTGCCACCGAGGCATGGAGACGTAGAGACGTAGTTCTTCTGGGCGTCACGTTGCCGATCGGTACATCGAGCGCCGCCGCCGGCAGATGCCGATTTGTCGTGGATGATGTTGACCTTGAGGTACGCCATCTGGTTCGCCATGGGATCGCACACACACCCCCTACCTGGCACGCCACTGTCGACGAAATCTGGTCGGCAGTCTACCGAGGGGTATACCCACGGTAGTAGATGAATTGGTGGAGGTGCGCGTGATACGAACCAGATGGTAACAAGAGACACAAGACATAAGATTTATACAGGTTCAGGCTGTCAGCTTAACGTAACACCCTAAATCATGTGCTCTGTTATTTTGTATTGATTGTGTATCAGATTCGATATATTCCGTCTAGGGGACTCCTGCCTCTCCTTATATACTTTGGAGGGGTAGGGTTACAAGAAAAATATCATATTTGGTATTATACAATAAATCACATCTTCATATAATCTTGCGGTGCACGCCTTGATCTTGTGGGCTAGGCCACCTTTGGCGGTGCGGCCCATGTCTTGTCTTGTGGGTACCGGGGGCCATATCTCCACAGTAATGCATATATTTATGTTGGCTTGAGTTATGCTACATAAGACCTAATGCAGGTTGAAACTAGTACAAAGAAGCAATCTTCATTTCAGTCAATGTTGATGTACGCATAAAAAAAGTATTTCCAAGTGGTAGTGGGGAAACTAAAAAACGGTTTGACAAATGATTATTGCATGGAACCCGAACTGAATGAACTTATTACTAATAAAAATAGTACAAAGATGCGGTAGTTCCATTCAGGAAATGTAGTGGTGTATGCTGCAGTTTCAACTCTCATCTTGAACAAGCCTTTTCTTCCGTCTATATGTAGTCCGTCAGTTCAGAAAGCGAGACCAGTTCAAAGGAAGATACTAAAGCGACAGGGAGTGTCCCTGCATACACTTCCTGGATTTGTCTTTTAAGCTTGTGGGTTGCCGATTTGTCTTGCAAGTTGAAGCTAGTAAAATGTATTAGAAAGGAGCTTCTGGAGCCCTTCAAACACCATACACCATACACCTTTCCTTGATGGGATCGCTGATGAGAATTTTCTAACTCCAACAAGAGCACAGGCAGAGTAGAGCTCAGGCGGCGCTTTTGTTGACGTGATGAGGCGAGCGGAGTGCTGTGCTACTATAAACAATTGAGTAGGGAACGACCAATCGGCATGGACTATAAATAAATAGCTTAAAAAACCGTTTTTCCATGGAATAATTGAACAACGAACGAAGATGCATGGCGCAGCACCCGAGCAGCACTCTACGACGATGGTTGGGGTGGCCGGCAGGGGTTCCCGGGTTTCGTATAGTCGCAGTTACCGTTGCCGGGACCGCCCGGCGACCCCTTGCCCTTGTCTAGCACCTGCCCCAGCTGCCACCCGCCGTCGTCCGCCCCCGCCGGCCGCATTCAGCAACGGCCTCGCCGAGAGGATCACGTCGCAGCATTGCATCAGCAGCACGGCCACCACCACCGCCTTCACCATCGTTGCCGCCGTCGTCGATGCCATGTCGATGCTACGTTTGATTGCAAACAAGCTGGGGCTAGGTGTGCGTTGTTGCTACTTGCTAGCTAGTGAGGAGTATATGTGCGCGTACGTGGAAGAAAGCGTCGAAGTGTTTGGTTTTGGTTGGAGGGAAGCATGCATGGTGGCTTCCTTTTATAGAGTTCGTTTCCCATATGTCTGATCAATGGCCGAACAAACATACTAGTACATTACTATGGACCGGGTACCATTTTCGAGACTTCTAAATTTTGTTCTCAGGTCAAGCCTAAGCCTAGTTACACGGTTTAATTTTCAAACTGTTGATCAGCGTGGTCCATTTGAGTTCAAATTCTGAAGGTTGAAGTCGATGCAAGTGTCGTAACGAAGGCATATGAACGAACTCCCTAGCTAGACCATATATATATGAACATATATAACTACTATACGAACTCCGATCCAACCGTGAAATATCCGTATCCTCGATTCAGAAATGGTATTCGACAAGTGTTCTAGCTTCTCATTGCCTTGTTGCTAGGGTTCGTGAATTCTCAGTCGATCTGTGCTTACGGTTGGACCGGTTCAAGCGTGAATGTTTGTGACTTTGGACACGTACGTACGGTTCGGTCGTGTATTCTATGAGTCACCGCGGACTAATCTCGATCATCATGTTCATGTCATATATCTCGATCATCATGTTCTACGTAGGCCGTGTAGTACTGCCCTATTTCTATTGTCCATGCATTACGATCACAAGAGTAGTACTGTAGGCTGTATGTAGCTTCCGAGGATAAAGCAGCGCGCCTCCAACACATTTCTTCGATCATGTTCTCGCAGTCAAATTTTGAGTAGACCCGCGCTGATTGCATGTACTTGGACTCCGGTGCGTTACATCGGACGGTCCGGTATAGCCGCTCAGGTCAAGCCTGAACGAATTGGATTTAATCATCTTATATTAAAATCATTAGTTTACTAGTTGTCACTTAATTACCAAAACGTTTTTGTTCCTCGTTGGTGAGGCTTTCTTTTAGCGTTCAGGTCTTTTGTAACATTACAAACTTGTTTTCATCATAGATGTGGCTTAATTCCTTTCTTATTACTACCATGGTTTGAATCAGTATGGCCTCAAGTAAATACACGTTCAGGTCTTCGTAACATTACAAAATCCCAAGCGTGGTGCGTGCATGTGTGTGCCATATATTATCAAAATTCCTTATATTGGGTAAATTAAATGTGCTTTATGAATCTACAGCTAGAAGGGACATGCAACCATTACAAGATCATGTGGATGTCCCAGTACAACTTTTAATCTTAAAGCGGCTCTGTGGTCTTATATTGCTATTGGAAGACTCAGCTAAGGGTGTGAAAAAAGTGAATCTCCACTTCCCTCTTTATCTCACTTGCACCTGGTGGACCCCACGCATCAGGGGGCATAATGCAAAAGATGAAAAAAACCAACGGCGTTTTCTTCTTCCTCCGATCTCACGTGTCCTAGGCGCGGGGCGGAGCTCTCGGCTAGCTGGGCGTCGCCATGGCCTCGCTGCTCGCCGTGTCGCACGTGTCGTCTGTCACAACCATATATAAACACGTGCCTATATATATGATGTCATCTGTCACAACAATATAAACACATGCGTGTCGCACATGTATATGACTACACGTATATAGAAGATATAAGATATAGAGACACTTGCATACAAGAGTAACAAGTTTTACCAAGAGGACTAAGAGGCTGTTTGGTTGGGAGACTAAAAAGTTGCCTGGGCTAGGCAACCACTTCGGGGTTGGATTTCATCAGCTTGGGGGTGGATATGTCTGCCTAGCTGTTTTCTTGCCTAGGAGGCAGGAACCAAACAGCCCCTAAGTCGTGGGTGCAGTCCCAAGATCAAAGTGAGAATATAATGCTACATACCAAAATAAAATTTTACATGGCCCGGTTTGGTTTCACCTAGCTAACTATTAGCTGTAGTTAAGAGAAATCAACTATAACTAATTATTAGCTGGGTGGTATGTAAGA
The DNA here is from genome assembly GCA_904845875.1 of Miscanthus lutarioriparius. NCBI lineage: Eukaryota > Viridiplantae > Streptophyta > Magnoliopsida > Poales > Poaceae > Miscanthus > Miscanthus lutarioriparius. Next base: position 8,511,875 of record CAJGYO010000001.1, read on the forward strand.
CATACTTTAGCTGGGTTTATTAATTGAGGATCCAAACACGTACACCCTTATAATCATAATCATTTTTACTTCTGATGATGTTATCATTTTCCCAGATCTCATGATGATCTTAAGATTTATTTGGTTGCCTTCTACTACTCTGAGCGCTATATGGATCCCTCTACGGCGGTTCACGGTACTGCATAGCTTGCTTCCGACTGGTCGCCATCCCGCTCCGGCTCATGCTCCGTGCTTGATTTGTCTATTTGGTCTTTGCCCTTTCCCCACAACAGCATATATAGGCCCAGAATCACAACAGCACCCCCTATTATGCTGCATATATCAACAACATCAGTGGACTATTGACGATGATAAATTGTCATCAGACTTGTTGATGAGTTGGATCGATTAATTAATTATGCAGATTATATACCTTCCTATGTATAGGTTTTCGCCGAACATGAAATAGGCCAGCATGGCCGCCAAGATTGCCGCTAAGGGATCAAACATGGTAACGAAGACGGGACCTTTCTTCTGGGTGCACCACAGTTGAACGTAGAATGTGAAGCCGCTGCAGGCAATTCCCTGGAACTCAAAACAAAACGACAGTGAATCGAAATGGGAAATACATATCCGGATATGTTACGGATTGTACTAGCTAGCACAGTTGTACACTTACCGAGTAGACGACGCACCAGAACTTGAGGCCAAGAAAACCTATCATCCAATCTTGGCGCTTGTGCCGCATGAACACCGCGAACACGGCTGACTGAATCCCTCCAACCGTGCACATCCATGCCCTTAGCGAACAATGGGCTGGGTACCGCTTGATTGAGGACGCCTGTAATACATGCATATCATTAATTCGTATTAAGGGCTTATATGTATGTATCTTAAAAAGCTAGCTACGGATTTGGGCTGGATCGGAGGATGTTTGTTGGCACCTATGTACCTGTAAAATGAACCAGATGGACCAACATAAGCAGCTGGCCAATGCGAGGATTGGTCCTCGCCACCAACTCTGACGCACGACGCTGCTGCCCGGCATGTGTATGGGGTGGCTTCGAGTGGCTGGTTATTGCTTCTCCTTTGTACAGAGTCATGGTGGTCGCCCCGACGAGCGATACCACCGTCCCAGCAATTTTGACCATCCCTCGTAGGCTCTTGGAGTCTACAATCTCCATTCTGATTATAGTGAAACCAAGATGATCAAACGAGCCCCTAAAAAAAAGATGATCAAACGAGAGTCAGTCGTCAAACGATCAGCTCATCATCATCAGTTGTCAAAATTAATTTTTTTCCAAGGACAAAGGGGTATCACCGGGGACGACCTGAGGATTATAGCGATGACAAAAGTTATTGAAGGGACGGTATTCACCATAGAAGTAACAAATGTTGGAGATGTGTACTCTAAGCTCGCGAAGTACAAGTTAGGACCTAAGCTCACCCTGCAAGACAAACAAGGCTAGGCGATATAATTAATAAACCACACTAAAAACCATTTCGCTTAAGGATTTTTTTAAAAAAAAGCAACAATAATACACGTGATCTTGTCCTTAATTACCCTAGAAGTGACAGTACAAATATCTCTAGGAACAGCATGAATGTCATTTTAGGCCTCAACCCCCTGCGCATGTACAATAACAACAACAACAACAACAATATCAACAACAGAGACAAGAGGTATATACATATATAGGAGATAAAGAACAATGAGAACAAGTGCTTGTTAATTATTTTAACTTGAAGAAATGATCGACCTTACTTCTCAAAGTAGTAGGCAAAAGGCCAGATGAGAACAGCAATGAGGAGATGCCTGTAGGTCACGTAGACGTAGGAGTTGAGCTCCATGTCCATGGCGGCCTCGGTGATAAAGGACACGAGCGCGAAGCACAACTGCGCCAGGATCATCACCAGGTCCGTCACGTACCTACTGCTGCGCACTCCTCCCATCCCATGAACCCTACGAGCCATTTTTCTTCTGGACAGCTATAGCTATGCAATACTACTCCCCGGCCCGAGCACATGTAGTACAAAATGTTCTCTCATCCACTTGAATCGATCACTTGTGCTATCACCAAAACCAACCTCTGCGCGGTTTATATGTATAGGCACATCGGGCTGCCGCCATTGATCATCACTAGCTGGGTGGCAGCAAAGTGTTAGGTAATCCACTGTTAAAGATATTCCTAGTGGATACCCGAAATATTTTATGGAAAGAAATATCTATGGTAACACAACTGGATGCTATGAATGAGAATATATAGGAAAGAATGGTCACAATTCATACACATATTTTAAGGACTACAAGTATATCCAGCTGGGGAGGGTTTAATTTGTTGCAACAGGATGTCATGTATTCACAGAATCCTACCTAAGAAATACTTTTTTACTTTTTTTTGTTTTAGATTTGTAGCTTTTGCTATGAACTTAGATATATATTATGTAGTTAAAAGTTTTGATTTGAGCAAGGGTCTTCACACCTTCCTCGACAGGTGCGAAGGGTAAGGAAGCTAGTCGAGCCAACTAGGATCCGTTCAGCTAGCTGGAATGTAGAGGGTCCCTTACAGGTAAGTTAAGAGAGTTAGTGGATACAACGGTTAGGAGGCATGTAAATATGTTATGCGTCCAAGAGACTAAATGGAAGGAGCAGAAGACGAAGGAGGTGGACAATACCGGCTTCAAGCTCTGGTACACAGGAACAACTTCAAATAAAAATGGAGTAGGAGTTTTGATTGATAAGAACCTCAGAGATGGTGTGGTGGAGGTGAGAAGGCAAGGGGATAGGATCATCTTAGTTAAACTTGTCATTAGTGATATGGTCTTAAACATAATTAGTGCGTATGCCCCAAGTAGGCCATAATAAGAGTGCTAAGCGGCTTTTTTGGGAAGACTTAGATTGCTTGGTTAGAGCTGTCCCTAGTAGCGAGAAGCTCTTTATAGGAGGTGATCTTAATGACCATGTAGGTACATCAAGTGCAGGTTTCGAGGCGGTTCATAGGGGTTTCGGATATAGTAGTAGAAACCAGGAGGGAGAGGAAGTCTTAGACTTCACCATAGCTTTTGATCTGATGACAGCTAACACTTTCTTCCGTAAGAGACAGTCCCATTTAGTGACCTTTAGTAGCGGCCAGTACTCTAGTCAAATCGACTTTGTCCTAATAAGGAGGGATAAACGAACATGTGTGGATTGTAAGGTGATATTTAGAGAATGTGTGGTCGCTCAACACAAGCTGGTGGTGGCTGACTTCCGCTTTCTGGTGCAAGCTCGTGGGAACAAACAAGCTAGGATTGCTAGAACGAAGTGGTGGAAATTAGAAGGGGAGACATCAAAGGTCTTTAAGGAAAAGGTCATTGAAGAGAACCCTTGGAATGATGAAGTTGATGAAAACAGTATGTGGGAGAAGATGGCAACATGCGTTCGGAAGATTGCTTTAGAGGTGCTTGGAGTGACCAAAGGGAGCGGATGCGACTCGAAAGACACTTGGTGGTGGAATGAAGATGTGCAAAAGGCTATTAAGGAAAAGAAGGAGTGCTATAAGCGCTTGTATCATGACAGGTGTGCAAACAACATAGAGAAGTACAAGGTGGCAAAGAAGACTGCAAAACGAGCGATGAGTGAGGCAAAGTGGTGGACCTATGAGGACCTTTACAGATGTTTGAGTACGAAAGAAGAAGAGAAAGACATTTATAGGATGGCTAGGGCTCACGATAGGAAGATAAGAGACTTCAACCAAGTCAAGTGCATAAAGGATGAGAGGGAGCAGAAGGAGTGCTATAAGCGCTTGTATCATGACAGGTGTGCAAACAACATAGAGAAGTACAAGGTGACAAAGAAGACTGCAAAACGAGCGGTGAGTGAGGCAAAGAGGCAGGCCTATGAGGACCTTTACTGACGTTTGAGTACGAAAGAAGGAGAGAAGGACATTTATAGGATGGCTAGGGCTCACGATAGGAAGACAAGGGACTTCAACCAAGTGAAGTGCATAAAGGATAAGAGGGAGCAGCTCTTGGTGAAGGAGGATGAGATCAGACATAGATGGCAAGAGTATTTTGGTAAATTGTTCAATGGTGAGAATGAGAACACCACCATTCAACTAGATGACTCGTTTAATGACACTAACATGCTCTTTGTGCGGAGGATTCAAGAATCGGAGGTTAGAGAAGCCTTGAAAAGGATAAAAGATGCAAAGCGATGGACCCTGATGGTATCCCAATCAAGGTGTGGAGATGTCTTGGGGGTATAGCTATAGTATGGCTAACCAAGATGTTCAACAATATCTTTCGATCGAACAAGATGTCTGAGGAGTGGAGAAGAAGCATATTGGTACCAATCTACAAGAACAAGGGAGATATCCAAAGTTGTACTAATTATCAGGGAATTAAGTTGATGAGCCACACTATAAAGTTATGGGAGAGAGTCATCGAGCAGCGTCTACGAGGAATGACACAGATATAACCAAATCAATTTGGTTTTATGCCCGGAAGGTCAACCACAGAAGTAATCTTCTTAATAAGACAGGTTATGGAGCGGTTTAGAGAGCAGAAGAAGGACCTCCACTTGGTTTTCATTGACTTGGAGAAGGCTTATGACAAGATACCAAGAAATGTTATGTGGTGGTCTTTGGACAAACATAAAGTCCCATCAAAGTACGTGACCCTCATCAAAGACACGTACAACAATGTTGTGACTAGTGTTCGAACAAACGATAATAACACAGATTACTTTTCGATTAAAATTGGACTTCATCAAGGGTCACGCTTAGACCCGTATCTCTTTGCCTTGGTAATGGATGAGGTTACTAGTAACATACAAGGGGATATCCCTTGGTGTATGTTGTTCACTGATGATGTAGTGTTAGTGGACGAAAGTCAGGTGGAAGTAAATAGGAAACTAGAGTTATGGCGGCAGACCCTTGAGTCTAAAGGTTTTAGATTGAGCAGAACTAAAACCGAATACATGAGATGTGACTTTGGCAAAGTTGTACAGGATGAGAGAGATATGAGTTTGGAAGGTCAAGTAGTGTCTAAGAAGGATACCTTTCGGTATCTAGGATCGATGCTACAGAGGAATAGAGATGTTGATGCGGACGTTAGCCATAGAATCAAAGCAGGGTGGATCAAGTGGCGATAAGCTTCTGGCATTCTCTGTGACAAGAGGGTACCACAAAAGCTAAAAGGCAAGTTCTATAGAATGACGATTAGACCGGCTATGTTGTATGGAGCAGAATGTTGGCCTATAAAGATTCGACATGTTCAACAACTGAGTATTGCAGAAATGCATATGTTGTGATGTTTTTGGGGTCACACAAGAATGGACTGAGTTCGGAACGATGATATACGTGATCGCCTAGAGATAGCACCAATTGAAGAAAAACTTGTCCAACATCGGTTGAGGTGGTTTGGCCGTGTCCAAAGGAGACCTCCAGAGGCACTAGTACATTGTGGAGTCCTAAGCCAAGCTAATAATATAAGGAGAGGTGGAGGAAGACCGAAATTGACATGGGGAAGGCAATAAAAAGAGATTTGAAAGCTTAGTATATACCTAGAGATCTATGTTTGAATAAGAGTACTTGAAAGCAGCTATTTAAGTGCCTGAACTGTGACTTGGGGCTCTTGGTGGGTTTCAACTCTAGACTATCCCAACTTGCTTGGGACTGAAAGGCTATGTTGTTGTTGTTGTTGTATATATTTGAAAAAGTCAAAATATTTATGATTTAGAATGGAGTATATATATTAAAAGAATCCAGGTAACTAACATAATAACATTGCATAAAACATTGCTTTTATATGTAGATTTTGCATGACATCCTGTTGTACTATTTATTACGGAAATGTTGTATGCAGGGTGTGAGGAGATTTTCATTCAGGAGGCCACCTATATAAGAAAAAAACAAAGAAATCAGGAAATGAAGCGTCCCCTCGCATTGACCGGTGACCTCAAAGGGCGTTGTGCCGGCCTTCCGTCCTGTTCAAATGCCTCTTCCCGGGCTTGTGGACCAACCCAATAGAGCTCCCGTGTCCGTCCCTTCTCTTGCTCCTGCCGCCACCACAACCGCTCTGCCTCCTGCTCCTCCGCCGCCCCGCTGCTCCTGCTTGGCGCGCCCGCCCCACTGCTCCTATTCCTGCTCCTGCTTCGTGATCCCGCCCCACTGCTCCTATTTCTGAGTCTTCTTCGGTTCTTTGGTTGTCAGCAAACCCAAGATTAAGCGAGGAGCAAGCAATGGAGCTCATGCTCGGCGGCTTCGGCGACCCGGCGTTCTCGGCGGCGGTGCAGCAGCTGATGGACCTGCCCGATGAGCTGGAGCTAGCGACAGCTGAACGCGACGACATGGGCCAACGTGCGCGACCGCCGGGCCATGGCCAACACGTACGCCCATGGACGTCAAGGAGCTGCCGTCCGGGCCGATCGTCCTGGCCATCGACATGCCCGGGGTCAGCCTCTCCGACGTCAAGGTCCAGGTGGAGGAGGGCAACATGCGCCCCTCTGAGGATGGCGGACCTATCGGCCCGATACGGTCTACTGTGCCGGAGACTTGTCGGCTTCTGAGTCTTCTTCGGTCCTTTGGTTGTCTGGAATTGATCAACTGCAGACGCTTCACTCTTGCTCTTCCTCTTCTGTGGCAGTTTGTGTGCATTCTGATGTTAGAAAACCAGGAAAGCCACACTCCGGCATTTTGTCCGGGATCCAAGTTGGCGTCTTCTTCTCCTAGCTAAATTGAATAGATTCTCTGTACCTCTGAATTTTCTACTCCAAGTATTACCTAGACAGGACAGGCTGTAGTACGGGGACATGTATGTAGAAAGTGCTAACTCCAATTTGACTGCAGACAGCCATGACGTGAGAGCAGGGTTTGCGAAGAAGTTGCATCTTGTTGCATGAACATGCAGCACTTTTTCTGATTGTGCGCTCTCCAAACTTATTCACGCAACCGGTAGAATTTGAATACAGGCGAACAGCTACACGCTTCTGCCCTGACGGAACCACAAACTGTTCAACATCATCCCCCAATATAACATTGTTACATTTTGTTTTCACGCAGGTCACCTGATGCATCTGGGGCATCTGCATTTTGACGGCGGACCTATCGGCCAGCAGAAAGCCGGTAGGCTTATAGGTCCAGATGGGTCCACGCCCATGCATTCAAATGCATTGCGATCGATATCCGTTGAACACACATAGTAAATATATATGTACGTAGATGGGCATGCAACTAGCAAACCAATGCAAGCAGCAGGCTGAGAATCGAAGAAGCTAGATAGCCAGCCAACCTGTGGAGCCGGGGCAGCCACGGTCATTGACAATTAATCATAAAAAAATTATTTTAAAAAAAAATCTTCGTTTATGTATATTTGTCCGTTGGGCCAGCTCGAGTATTTTTTATGAGCGACCCAAACTACATTTTAAGTTTTTTACCATTTATTTATATTATATTATTTGTATATTTGTTATAATTTTTTTGATAGTCGCACAGTACGTTTAATTACCAATCTAACCTTATCTAATGTATAGTATAATAATTAAAATTGTTAGCTAAATTATTGATCAAAATTTTTAAAGTTTAGTAACTCTTGATAGGTGTGCACCTCCTATAATGTATAGTATAATAATTAAAATTGTTAGCTAAATTATTGATCAAAATTTTTAAAGTTTAGTAACTCTTGATAGGTGTGCACCTCCTATAAAAGAGAATGGAGGGAGTAGTTCGTTGCCATAATAATTATCAGAGCAAAATCAACTGTGGGTGCTTGAACTATTTCGGTATTTCTAAATAAGTCCATGTATTTATAAGATCAGATTTTTGGGTCAGATCTTAAACTTGCCAAATGTATCACCAAGGTCCAAACCGGTTTTAGATCCCTGTTTTTGCACACGTGTCTCCTCAGTTCAACTGCGCAAGGCCTGACTGACCACGCACACCTCGTAAGCTGCTGGGCCCGCGGGCTACCACGAACGGGGTCGGATGCTACGCGCCCGCCGCCACCTGCCAGCGTAGCGACAGGCCCAGCCCCTGATCCCCATCACTGTGTTGAACAACGGGCCCCCGTAGCACCCGGACACCGCCGTCTGCGCGCTGCCAGAGCCGCTGTGCACTGCCATCGCCGTGCGGAGGGGAGTTCGCATCCGTGGTGGCCACGTCGAGCACCGCGTGTAGGAGGCCTAGGAGCACGTATGCGCCCACTTCATCCTGGACGCCAATAAACGCCACCAAGTAGGCTGCGTTGTGGCGTTGACGTCAATGTTGCTGTACCGTTGCATCCCCATGAGCACCAGGGGGATGACACGGTAGACGAGGGTGATAACCAACATGGATAAGATGAGGCCCAGCGGCACGTAGTGGCTGGGGTTCTTGGCCTCCTCGGTCATGGTGGCCACCATGTCGAACCCCGTGTAGGACCAGTACACGATGGCCGCGGCGCGGAAGGCGGCAGCAGAGCCGAAGGGGAAGAAGATGGCGTGAGGTTGGCAGGCTCGAAGTGCGAGAACCCCGCAGCCAGCACGAACGCGATGATGGAGATGCCGACCACGAATGCTATCGAGTTGATGGTGCGGGGACTAGAAACGGCGGTCGCGGAGGTGGTGCACAGGACGACGACGGCGATCGGGTCCAGCAGATTGAAGCCGTCACGGGCACGTGGATGCGGAGCGCGGTACGTGCTCGTGCAAAGGGCTGATGCTGTGATGCATGCATGCCTGCGTGCATCAGTGCATGTGCCATGTATAGTACGTGCTCGTTTGATGCTCGTGTGCGTTCCGCTACGGTTCGGCGTGACGACGATGTCGTTGGTGGTCACTGGGGACGGCGACTCTAGGAGCTTCCTGTCGTGCTCGGACAGCCAGGACGGGAACGAGGTGCCTTCACGTGACGGCGTAGCCGCCGTGGACGGCGGGCCGCCGCCGGTCTCAAGTCACCAGCCATTGTTGATCAGCAAACCCAAGCTTAAGCGAGGAGCAAGCAATGGAGCTCATGCTCGGCGACTTCGGCGACCCGGCGTTCTCGGCGGCGGTGCAGCAGCTGATGGACCTGGCCGACGAGCTCGAGCGACAGCTGAACGCGACGACGCGGGCCTACGTGCGCGACCGCCGGGCCATGGCCAACACGTACGCCCATGGACGTCAAGGAGCTGCCGTCCGGGCCGATCGTCCTGGCCGTCGACATTTCCGGGGTCAGCCTCTGCGACGTCATGGTCCAGGTGGAGGAGGGCAACGTGCTCGCCATCAGCGGCAAGCGCAACAGATAACATCCTGTGTAGTGACGGAGCGGCAGAGATGTGTTGTTTGTGCTGTAGGTTGTAGCTTTGAATAAAGAGAGTTGTATATTTTTTGGTTCATTGTGTTTGCTAGAAACCGTTATCAGAGGTGGAAAATTAATGTGCCCGCCTCTATAAATAGCATTAATAGAGATGGGCAATTTAAGATGTTTGTCTGTATTAATCAATTTATAGAACTATAGTGCAGGTACACTAATCTTCCGGAAACTGTATAAAAGGTCCTGAGAAACATTAGACATGCTACATATCCACAGTCATCTTCTCTATTTCTGGCCATGTGTGCTCACCGGAGCATATGGAGGGTGACCTTGCTAGCAGCTAATGCAAAGAAATGATGTAATACATGACTTGACAAACCCATTGAAGATATTCCGGTCCTCGGTATGCTACGTCTAGACAAAGCAACAGTAATAACCCTGGTTTTTGTGCAACCCAAAAATACAAACTTTTTAAAAAAATTCCTGCAATGTGTGTTACATGGAGTCGCTATGTCAAACCCAAGCCAAATCCCTTCCTTTCTCGACCTAACTTCCAGACTAGGACGTCGTAATCTTGTGCACACAAATAGCTTAGTTGCATATTTGAGTGCCTTGAGTTGGTTCTTGTTAGAGTTTATTGTTTGATTGTAGGAATAATTAGCTAGTTGCTGGACCAAAACCCTAGAGCCAATTTAGGAAAGTCACCCCTTCTTAATCCCTTGGTCAGCAGGCTGCACAGGCGTGCATGCTCCTGTGCCTAATCGTTTGGTAACGTGAATCACGTAAGTAGGCAGCCACCTTGGCACGCACGACTCAAGCCACCATGCAAAGACTCTATATACGTGTATATACACGTACAAATGCCCCAACCCTACCGGAGCCTAGCTCCTCTTCCGGCCCAGCAGCAACGCAGCCCAACTCCAGTCCTACCGCCCGCACGTGAGCAGCACGCGCACGGAGAAGCCGTCGCCACGCTGGCAGCTCGCGCAAGGAAACGACGTTGTACGCGGGGCCCATTAGTCAGCCGCAGCAGCTGCCCTCTCCGTTTCCCTTCCGTCGCACGACCGAGATCACCTCCGTCTTCCTCAGAGGACGGCGAACCCATCGGCCAGCCGAGAGCCAATAGACCTCCCGATATGGTCTACCGTATCTGCTCCGGAGACTTGTCGGCTTCCGGACTCCCGATATGTGCCTGTCGACGTTCCAGAAGCCGATAATTTTTTTAATCCATGCTACATTTATAATTAATCATTAAAAAAATATTCTTTCATGCATATTTGTCTATTGGGCCAGCTCGAGTATTTTTTTTATGAGCGACCGAAACTACATTTTGAGTTTTTTACCATTTATTTATATTATATTATTTGTATATTTGTTATAATTTTTTTATAGTCGCATAGTACGTTTAATTACGAATCTAACCTTATTAAATGTATAGTATAATAATTAAAATTGTTAGCAAAATTATTGATCAAAATTTTTAAAGTTTAGTAACTCTTGATAGGTGTGCACGTCCTATAAAAGAGAATGGAGGGAGTAGTTCGTTGCCATAATAATTATTAGAGTAAAATCCACCGCGGGTGTTTGAACTTATTCGGTATTTCCAAATAAGTCCATGTATTTATAAAATCAGATTTTCGGGTCAGATTTTAAACTTGCTAAATGTATCATCAAGGTCCAAACCGGCTTTGGATCCCTATTTTTGCACACGTGTCTCCTCAGTTCAACTGCGCAAGGCCTGACTGACCACGCACACCTCGTAAGCTGCTGCGCCCGCGGGCTACCACGAACGGGGTCGGATGCTACGCGCCCGCCGCCACCTGCCAGCGTAGCGACATGCCCAACCCCTGAGCCCCATCACCATGTTGAACAACGGGCCCATAGCACCACCCGACACACCGCCGTCTGCATGCGCCGCCCAGAGCCAGCTGCCCCGCCATCGCCGTCTGGGAGGAGTTCGCGTCCGTGGCGGCCAAAGGTGAGCACCGCTTGTAGGAGGCCCAGGAGCATGTACGCCCCACTTCATCTCGAACGCCAAAAAATACCGAGTAGGCCGCGTTGTAGTGTTGGCATTAATGTCGCTGTGTTGTGCAGTGTATCCCCACTAGCACCATGGGGCATGGCATAGTAGACGAGGGTGATAACCAACTAAGGTCTACCCCATGTCCCCATATCTGATTTCACCGTCGCCATAGTAAATTCTTAGAGGAACTAAATCGGTTACACATTCCTGATTGCATCGTGCAAAAGTATCGTCTCGATTAAATGAAGTACCATGCAAACTAAACAAAATAAACTGAAACAAAACTAACCTAACAACAAATTGCTAACTAAACTAGCTGTAATCCAAAAGTAACACGAAAAACTACATATCCGATCCCAAACTAAAACTAAACATGCTAACTAAAAATAACGTTGGCACAACTAACCCTAACCCTGATTAAATCGAACCCTACAACCCAACTAAAAATAACTAATGACAACTAAAACTAACCCTGAAAAACTAACCCTAAAAATCTAACTAAAAAAAACTAATCTACAACTCACACGAACCTAAAAAACCCTAATCTACAACTAACCCTAATCCTAAAAACTAAATATACTAATTAATCTAACCCTAAAAAACTAACCCTATAAAACTAATTAATCTAACCTAATGTACGACTACAAACTAAATATACTAATTAATCTTACCTAAAAAATCAACCCTAATGTACTACTACAAACAAAATATACTAATTACAAACTAAATATACTAATTAATCTTACCCCTAAAAATCAACCCTAATGTACGACTACAAACAAAATATACTAATTAATCTAACCCTAACCATATCTAACTAAACTAACAAATCTAAATAAACTAACTAAAAACTGATATCTAAATTTACAAAAAAAAAAACCTTACCTGCACAGCGCCGGGCGAGCAGGCGCCGTTGCAGAGATGGATAACAGCAAGATGTTACGCGTTTGGTGCTCCAGATGACACGTACATCCTTGATGCGGCCGTGTCACACCTGAAGGCAAAGAGCACGAGTTTGATGCTCCAGATGACACCTAGTACATCCTTGATGCGCCCGTGTCACACTTGAAGCCTTCTCCATCTCTTCGGCCAGCGCACGGGTCATCACAGAGCTCCCACCCACCGAACAAATATACCCGATCTGACGAACACCCCACGCTTCCATCATTCTCCACACTCTTCCCTCCCCCTCACTATATAAATCCTTCTCCAGCCTCCCGTCTCATCTCAATCCCAAGAGCAACGCGACATCTACACGATTGCAAGTCACCAGCCATTGTTGATCAGCAAACCCAAGCTTAAGCGAGGAGCAAGCAATGGAGCTCATGCTCGGCGGCTTCGGCGACCCGGCGTTCTTGGCGGTGGTGCAGCAGCTGATGGACCTGCCCGACGTGCTGGAGCGACAGCTGAACGCGATGATGCGGGCCAACGTCTTGCGACCACCGGGCATGGCCAACACGTCCATGGACGTCAAGGAGCTGCCGTCCGGGTCGATCGCCTGGCCGTCGACATGCCCGGGTCAGCCTCTTAGAAGTCAAGGTCCGGGTGGAGGAGGGCTACGTGCTCGCCATCAGCGGCAAACAGAAGCGCCCACCGAGGACGGTGGACCTCCTTATCGACTATTCGCTGCCCGATAGGCCTATATCGGCCCGATATGATCCACTTTGCCGTCTGAGCTAGTCCGCTCCAGAGACTTATCGGCTATCCGCTGGCCGATAGGCCTATCCCGCACGATGGTCCACTTTGCCGTACGAGCCAGTCCGCTCCGGAGACTTGTCGGCTTCTGGACTACCGATATGTACCTGTCGGCGCTCCAAAAGCCGATAGGTCTAGGTTGCTACAAAAAATTTTAATCCATGCTACATTTACAATTAATCATTAAAAAATATTATTTAAAAAAAATCTTCGTTCATGTATATTTGTCCGTTGGGCCAGTTCGAGTATTTTTTATGAGCGATCCAAACTACATTTTGAGTTTTTTACCATTTATTTATATTATATTATTTGTATATTTGTTATAATTTTTTTGATAGTCGCATAGTACGTTTAATTACCAATCTAACCTTATTAAATGTATAGTATAATAATTAAAATTGTTAGCAAAATTATTGATCAAAATTTTTAAAGTTTAGTAACTCTTGATAGGTGTGCACGTCCTATAAAAGAGAATGGAGGGAGTAGTTCGTTGCCATAATAATTATTAGAGTAAAATCCACCGCGGGTGTTTGAACTTATTCGGTACTTCCAAATAAGTCCATGTATTTATAAAATCAGATTTTCGGGTCAGATTTTAAACTTGCTAAATGTATCATCAAGGTCCAAACCGGCTTTGGATCCCTATTTTTACTACGTGTCTCCTCGGTTCAATCTGCAAGAAGGCCTGACCGACCACGCACACCTCGTGGCTGCTGCTGCGCTTGCGCTGGTACCACCACGAACGGGGTCGGATGCTACGCGCCCGCCGCCACCTGCCAGCGTAGCGACATGCCCAACCCCTGAGCCCCATCACCATGTTGAACAGCAGGCCCGCATAGCACCCGAACACCGCCGTCTGTGCGCCGCCAGAGCCGCTGTGCCCCGCCATCGCCGTGCGGAGGGGAGTTCGCGTCCGTGGCGGCCAAGGTGAGCACCGCTTGTAGGAGGCCCAGGAGCATGTACGCTCCCACTTCATCTCGAACGCCAAAAAACGCCACCGAGTAGGCCGCGTTGTAGTGTTGGCATTAATGTCGCTGTGCCGCTGTATCCCCACTAGCACCATGGGGCATGGCATAGTAGACGAGGGTGATAACCAACTAAGGTCTACCCCACTGTCCCCATATCTGATTTCACCGTCGCCATAGTAAATTCTTAGAGGAACTAAATCGGTCGACATTCCTGATTGCATCGTGCAAAGTATCGTCTCAGTTAAATGAAGTACCATGCAAACTAAACAAAATAAACTGAAACAAAACTAACCCTAACAACAAATTGCTAACTAAACTAGCTGTAATCCAAAAGTAACACGAAAAACTACATATCCGATCCCAAACTAAAACTAAACATGCTAACTAAAAATAACGTTGGCACAACTAACCCTAACCCTGATTAAATCGAACCCTACAACCCAACTAAAAATAACTAATGACAACTAAAACTAACCCTGAAAAACTAACCCTAAAAATCTAACTAAAAAAAACTAATCTACAACTCACACGAACCTAAAAAACCCTAATCTACAACTAACCCTAATCCTAAAAACTAAATATACTAATTAATCTAACCCTAAAAAACTAACCCTATAAAACTAATTAATCTAACCTAATGTACGACTACAAACTAAATATACTAATTAATCTTACCCTAAAAAATCAACCCTAATGTACTACTACAAACAAAATATACTAATTACAAACTAAATATACTAATTAATCTTACCCTAAAAAATCAACCCTAATGTACGACTACAAACAAAATATACTAATTAATCTAACCCTAACCATATCTAACTAAACTAACAAATCTAAATAAACTAACTAAAAAACTGATATCTAAATTTACAAAAAAAAAAACCTTACCTGCACAGCGCCGGGCGAGCAGGCGCCGTTGCAGAGATGGATAACAGCAAGATGTTACGCGTTTGGTGCTCCAGATGACACGTACATCCTTGATGCGGCCGTGTCACACCTGAAGGCAAAGAGCACGAGTTTGATGCTCCAGATGACACCTAGTACATCCTTGATGCGCCCGTGTCACACTTGAAGCCTTCTCCATCTCTTCGGCCAGCGCACGGGTCATCACAGAGCTCCCACCCACCGAACAAATATACCCGATCTGACGAACACCCCACGCTTCCATCATTCTCCACACTCTTCCCTCCCCCTCACTATATAAATCCTTCTCCAGCCTCCCGTCTCATCTCAATCCCAAGAGCAACGCGACATCACTACACGATTGCAAGTCACCAGCCATTGTTGATCAGCAAACCCAAGCTTAAGCGAGGAGCAAGCAATGGAGCTCATGCTCGGCGGCTTCGGCGACCCGGCGTTCTTGGCGGTGGTGCAGCAGCTGATGGACCTGCCCGACGTGCTGGAGCGACAGCTGAACGCGATGATGCGGGCCAACGTGCGCGACCACCGGGCCATGGCCAACACGTCCATGGACGTCAAGGAGCTGCCGTCCGGGTCGATCGCCCTGGCCGTCGACATGCCCGGGGTCAGCCTCTTAGAAGTCAAGGTCCGGGTGGAGGAGGGCTACGTGCTCGCCATCAGCGGCAAACAGAAGCGCCCCACCGAGGACGGTGGACCTCCTTATCGACTATTCGCTGCCCGATAGGCCTATCGGCCCGATATGATCCACTTTGCCGTACGAGCTAGTCCGCTCCAGAGACTTATCGGCTATCCGCTGGCCGATAGGCCTATCCCCGGTATGGTCCACTTTGCCGTACGAGCCAGTCCGCTCCGGAGACTTGTCGGCTTCTGGACTACCGATATGTACCTGTCGGCGCTCCAAAAGCCGATAGGTCTAGGTTGCTACAAAAAATTTTAATCCATGCTACATTTACAATTAATCATTAAAAAATATTATTTAAAAAAAATCTTCGTTCATGTATATTTGTCCGTTGGGCCAGTTCGAGTATTTTTTATGAGCGATCCAAACTACATTTTGAGTTTTTTACCATTTATTTATATTATATTATTTGTATATTTGTTATAATTTTTTTGATAGTCGCATAGTACGTTTAATTACCAATCTAACCTTATTAAATGTATAGTATAATAATTAAAATTGTTAGGTAAATTATTGATCAAAATTTCTAAAGTTTAGTAACTTGTTGGGGGAGCCCATACGGAGTATGGGTCAACTCCCCCTCGAAGAGGCCTGATGAAGGAATAATGGCGGAGGCTCAGGCGGAGGCTCTCCCCAAGACGGCGGAGGCCTAGCCGGCGGAGGCTCTCCCCAAGACAGCGAGGCCCAGCCAGCGGAGGCTCTCCCCAAGACGGCGGAGGCTTAGCAGGCGGAAGCTCTCCCCAAGACGGCGGAGGCCCAGCCGGCGGAGGCTCTTCCCAAGACAGCGGAGGCCTAGCCAGTGGAGGCTTCCCCCCAAGACGGCGGAGGCCTAGCCGGCGGAGGCTCTCCCCAAGACGGCGAGGCCCAGCCAGCGGAGGCTCTCCACAAGACGGCGGAGGCCTAGCCGGCGGAGGCTTCCCCCCAAGACGGCAGAGGCCTAGCCGGCGGAGGCTCTCCCCAAGACAGCGAGGCCTAGACAGCGGAGGCTCTTCCCGAGACGGCGGAGGCCTAGTACAAGAATGACAGTGGAGTTTCTCCCCGGGACAGCGGAGGCCATGCACAGTAATCATGGCGAAGGTGTTCCCCAAGGCGGCGGAGGTGTTCCCCAAGGCGGCGGAGGCCCATCAAGGAACGATCAGGTCAGCAAGGCATACGTGAGGACAGTTGATGGGCCTCTGGTGGGCATCAGCTTAGGCCCAAGATGAAGACATCGCGAGACGGTGTGATGGGAACACCCCTGAGGTTAGACACTAGGGCTGGAATATACCTAGAATGTATCGTAGCAGTTGAGGGGCACTGTTGTAAACTCTGTAAAGTGGTAGTTGAGCCCTATAAATAGGGAACACTTGTAACTGTGAGAGGGAGGTTGGTGAAGCAATTATGAAACCCTAGTTCTTATGAGTCGGTACTTGATCCTCACTCTCTTCTTCAGGCAAGCCTGAGCCAAAGCCAGAGACTGGAGCCTCGGCCAAAGCCGAAGGCCTCCGCCCTTTTCTCTTACTCCCACTTAGCAAAACCCTTCCAAGTCCTTCGTCTAGCAACGATTTACCTGGAACCTCCGTCGAGGGATCTTGTCCGACAGGCGTGCGTTCGGGTGCCTCCGCCCGTCTTAGGCGGAGGCAGACCTCCGCCCATCTTAGGCGGAGACCCCAACCTAAGACGAAGGCCTCCGCCCACTTCTCACTCTTGTTAGAAACCGATGTTTCAACAGTGGCGCCCACCGTGCTCGGCACGAAATATTTCGAGAGTTACGAGTTGGAACCATCGAAAACTTTTCTTTGAGTTGAGAGTTGGAAATTTGTTCGGTCGCCAACTTAAAAAATCCTAGAAAGACCTCCGGATGTCGAGCCTTCGCACCAAGCCTTCGGCCTCCATCTGATAGCCTTCGACAGCCTCGTGGTGTACAGCCCTCCCACAAAGGCTTCAGCCTACTGCAGTTCAGATAAGTCACGAATACATACCCTGATCTGGCCGTCCAAGTTTGTTTCGCCGTTACTCTGCACACACCTACTCTGCTTACAGTCATGTTGCACCTAGATGCATTAAAATATGCAATGATTCACTAACCTTTGTCTATGATAGCAAAGCAGCAGAATTGTTGTAGGCAAGCTTCCTAGGAAAAGCTCCAACAAGCAACGTCCAAAGCTCAAGTATTGCTCTGGCGTCAGCTCCGGAGCTACAGTAACCGTCAGGTGCACAAGTCTTTTGGTTGAGCAAATGCAGGGCCTCCGACCTCCGACGTCGAACACACTGGCCAGCAAGCCATGCAGAACTCCCGTGACTGAGTGCCCATTCAGATGCACAATGTGTACCGCGACCACCTGGCGCCCGCGAAGGCTCTGCCTGTTGCAAGTTACCACCGCCATCTAACTAAGCTTCGCACGAAGGCCGAGATAAGTTATCGGTTCTTTTTTTTCACAAAATTGCACCAAGGTGAGTTCACAACACCTCCTTCGTGCGCTAACAGCAACTGGACACACGCGCACATCTATGAGTTTTCTTTGCTGTTAAATTTTAAGCCTTCGACGGTTTTCTTAACAAACATGTACTAGTCTCGACCTCCGCATGAGAGATTACTCCTCTGTGCTAAGCTAACCAGCAGGAACGCAAGTTTTTTTTGGATTGAGCAAATGCAGGAATCATCTGTGTTCTCTCTCCCGTCCCGGAGCAACGCCAAGGAAGGGCCTTGGACACGCCGAGCCGCCCTGCAGCAACACCACACGGCCGTTGTCCTCGGCGAGGCCTCCGGCTAGAACACAAGCACATATATAGAGGCCAGCGCCGCGTCATCTGATGTCAAAGTCGTCTGCACAACAAAATAGCACCGCACGACGGACACCGCTTCAGGACTGTCATCCACAACACCTCCGGTCCAACGTGCAGGCAACACAGGGACCAGTGTACGAAGGCCTGGCACCACTGTGTAGCTGCTAGCCGTCCAAGGGTCCAGCTCATGCATGGAGCGGGCAAGCTGCAAGGTGCCAAAGCCTGCAGCAATCTCTGTACCAGCAATCTTCACCAACCCAAAGGCCCAGCACTATCCTTCAGCCTAGCGCCGACCGTGCCCGTGCCCATGCAGAGGCTGCATCCTTCACGGCGACTACGATCCAGCCACGACCCGCCGCTCACTCCACCGGCACCGGCTGATGCTGGGATGGTGACGGTCATCCTTCGGCGCGGCCCTGCGCCGACCGTGGCCACGCGGAGGCTCTACGTCCTTCACCGCGACCCCCGGACAACTCCGGCCCTGATCTGTCGCTCACTTCATCGACCTCCGGGGTGGTATACCCACATGCTAACAAGAACCTTGCAAGATTTTTTGATCTATGCGTGCGCAGGTACCGTGATCTTTCGAAAAATATGCGGAGGCCAGGTCCATGACACTGCATTGGTCGAAGGCTGGACAAACGCAGAAAGGAAAGCCTCCGCCACGGACCTCTGCTCCTAGACTCCACACCAACCATGCCCGCGCGGAGGCTGCATCCTTCGCCACAACTCCGGGAACAACTCCAACCACGTCAAGAAGTGAAGGGGGCCAACTGATTTTTATCCGCAGCTGCCGGCCCAACATGTTGGCAACGAAGGATTTGACCTCCGACACAAACCGCAGCTAAGTTGTTTAACTTTTCGCAACTTTGAATTCTTGGACTACAACACCAAAGGTATCAAAATAGCATAAGAGAATACTTTTCATCAGCTTAAAATCCTAACAAAATTCGCCCTTGACATTTATTTTTACACATTCTTGGTCTAACCTTTGCCTCTCGAGGCAAATTTCATAAACCAACCTTCATGTACAACTTGTCACCAATGTGACCAAAAAACTTGTTGTGGCCTTCGCCGCATCGAAAGCATGGCCTGAGTGGCTATACATGCTTGGCCCCGACCCGGCTAACTTAAAACAATTTTCAATTGTTGTCGAATCTCTTTTTCAATAACATGCAGGTCACTAGCGCTGTAAGTATCTCTTATCCTCCCAAGCTAACCCCCTTAGAATATATTTCATTTGTTATATGCGCGTTTGCACCTCCTCAAGACAAATCAGTCAGTACTCCTCATCAGGCAATTTTTGTCGTTAAGTGATCAGCCTTCGTCACATATCTGTCCAACAACTCTTTGAATTAGTCAGTCAGTGGTTCTCATGGAATATTCAACACTTATCAGAAAACTCAGTGATCCTCTATGAGTTAGTGAATATTCATCTATAAATGGCCTTCTTCAGTAAGTGGTATTCGACAGCCAACAACCTCCGCCCATCTTAGGCGGAGGCCGGCCTCCGCCCATCTTAGGCGGAGACTGGTCTTCATTATATGTCAGTGCGGCCTCCGTCATCAGTCAGTGGGCAGCCTTCGATCAGAGCAGCCTCCGTCATCAGTCAGTGGGCAGCCTTCGATCATTCAGCTGATCAGCCTTCGATCAGTTAACAACCTTCGTCAGTCCTTGGCCTTCGTCAGTTTGGGCCTTCGACAGTCATGGTCTTCATGAGTTAGTGGACTTCACCTATTATTGCTTTTTAGCAACCTCCATCAGTTATAGGCCTTCGACAGTTAGCAAACTTTGTCAGTTACTGGCCTTCATCAGTCAGTTGGTTTCCATCAGCAATAGACCTTCGGCAGTGACTAAACCTTTGAGCCGTCTAACGCTAACACTTTCTCTCATTTTTGCAGGTTGTGTTATTCAATCTCTTTCTCAAGTATTTATAATATGCATCAACACAATGTTATTGTGTATAACCTTCGTAGGGAACTGATTACTTATATATTCAATACTAGTTACATCCATACCCGTGTAGGTCCTCAAATGACAACCTTCGCAAGCTATCTGAACTATAACCCTCTCATATAATGTAGAGCTTATCTTTTATTCAAACTTTACCATCATTTTTGCAGGATGCATAATAACTTTACACCTTTTAAATATTTTTGCGCAAATGCTATCATTCTCATCATCGCATACATATATTGCGTAAGTACATTGCAATGCATGGCCCGGGCCACCCGGAAGAAGTCCCGAGAATACACGGGCGCCATGACTCCATGCATCAAAATCCTGGAAGAAGTCCTGAAACAACACGGGCACCAGGTCACGAAGCTAAGGCTGTCGTGCTGAGACATCAAAATCCTGGAAGAAGTCCTGAACCAACACGGGCACCAGGTCACGAAGCTAAGGCTGCTGAGACATCAAAATCCTGGAAGAAGTCCTGAACCAACACGGGCACCAGGTCACGAAGCTAAAGGTCATTTGTCTTTGAGACATCAAATCTGGAAGAAGTCCCGAACCAACACGGGCACCGTGTCACGGAGCTAAGGCTCTCGTGCTACCTTCACGTATCATATAAATGACTAACCATCTTTTGCGTGCTAGTGGGAAAGCCAAGTTTTTCCGGGTGTCGAAAGACTTGCAAAGCAAGTCGATATTCGACGAAGCTATAATGCCCAACCTAAGTCCCTAAAAATGCAGGAGATCAACTCAGTTGCATTTTTACGACTTCTCCGGCCTTCGACACGCGGCGTCGGCGTCTATGTAGGCATCGCCTTCGCCAAGCTCTTCGGCATGATACTGTTGGGGGAGCCCATACGGAGTATGGGTCAACTCCCCCTCGAAGAGGCCTGATGAAGGAATAATGGCGGAGGCCTAGCAGGCGGAGGCTCTCCCCAAGACGGCGGAGGCCTAACCGGCGGAGGCTCTCCCCAAGACGGCGGAGGCCCAGCCGGCGGAGGCTCTCCCCAAGACGACGGAGGCCTAGCCAGCGGAGGCTTCCCCCAAGACGGCGGAGGCCTAGCCGGCAGAGGCTCTCCCCAAGACGGCGAGGCCCAGCCAGCGAAGGCTCTCCCCAAGACGGCGGAGGCCTAGCAGGCGGAGGCTCTCCCAAAGACGGCGGAGGCCTAGCCGGCGGAGGCTCTCCCCAAGACGACGGAGGCCCAGCCGGCGGAGGCTCTCCCCAAGACGGCGGAGGCCTAGCCAGCAGAGGCTTCCCCCCAAGACGGCAGAGGCCTAGCCAGCGGAGGCTCTCCCCAAGATAGCGAGGCCTAGACAGCGGAGGCTCTTCCCGAGACAGCGGAGGCCTAGTACAAGAATGACAGTGGAGTTTCTCCCCGAGACAGCGGAGGCCATGCGCAGTAATCATGGCGAAGGTGTTGCCCAAGGCGGCGGAGGCCCATCAAGGAACGATCAGGTCAGCAAGGCATACGTGAGGACAGTTGATGGGCCTCTGGTGGGCGTTGGCTTAGGCCCAAGATGAAGACATCGTGAGACGGTGTGATGGGAACACCCCTGAGGTTAGACACTAGGGCTGGAATATACCTGGAATGTACCGTAGCAGTTGAGGGGCACTGTTGTAAACTCTGTAAAGTGGTAGTTGAGCCCTATAAATAGGGAACACTTGTAACTGTGAGAGGGAGGTTGGTGAAGCAATTATGAAACCCTAGTTCTTATGACTCGGTACTTGATCCTCACTCTCTTCTTCAGGCAAGCCTGAGCCAAAGCCAGAGACTGGAGCCTCGGCCAAAGCCGAAGGCCTCCGCCCTTTTCTCTTACTCCCACTTAGCAAAACCCTTCCAAGTCCCTCGTCTAGCAACGATTTACCTGGAACCTCCGTCGAGGGATCTTGTCCGACAGGTGTGCGTTCGGGGGCCTCCGCCCGTCTTAGGCGGAGGCATACCTCCGCCCATCTTAGGCGGAGACCCCAACCTAAGACGAAGGCCTCCGCCCACTTCTCACTCTTGTTAGAAACCGATGTTTCAACATAACTCTTGATAGGTGTGCACATCCTATAAAAGAGAATGGAGGGAGTAGTTCGGTGCCATAATAATTATTAGAGTAAAATCCACCGTGGGTGCTTGACCTTATTCGGTATATCCAAATAAGTCCATGTATTTATAAGATCAGATTTTCGGGTCAGATTTTAAACTTGCTAAATGTATCACCAAGGTCCAAACCGGTTTTAGATCCCTTTGTTTTGCACACTTGTCTCCTTAGTTCAACTGCGCAAGGCCTGACGGACCACGCACACCTCGTAAGCTGATGCACCCGCGGGCAAGCACGAACGGGGTCGGATGCCACGCGCCCACCGCCACCTGCCAGCGTAGCGATAGGCCTAGCCCCTGAGCCCCATCACCGTGTTGAACAGTGGAGGTGGTGCACAGGACGACGACGGCGATCGGGTCCAGCAGATTGAAGCCATCGCGGGCACATGGGTGTGGAGCGCGGTACATGCTCGTGCAAAGGTCTGATGCTGTGATGCATGCATGCCTGCGTGCATCAGTGCATGTGCCATCTATAGTACGTGCTCGTTTGATGCTCGTGTGTGTTTCGCTGCCGTTCGGCGTGACGACGATGTCGTTGGTGGTCGCCGGGGACGGCGACTCAAGGAGCTTCCTGTCGTGCTCGGACAGCCAGGATGGGAACAAGGTGCCTTCACGTGACAGTGCCGCCGCTGTGGACGGCGGGCCACCGCCGCTCTCAAGTCACCAGCCATTGTTGATCAGCAAACCCAAGCTTAAGCGAGGAGCAAGCAATGGAGCTCATGCTTAGCGGCTTCGGCGACCCGGCATTCTCGGCGGCGGTGCAGCAGCTGATGGACCTGCTCGACGAGCTGGAGCGATAGCTGAATGCAATGACGTAGGCCTACGTGCATGACCGCCAGGCCATGGCCAACACGTACGCCCATGGACATCAAGGAGCTGTCGTCTGGGCCGATCGTCCTGGCCGTCAACATGCGCGGGGTCAGCCTCTCCGATGTCAAAGTCTTGGTGGAGGAGGGCAACGCCCTCGCCATCAGCGGCAAGCGCAAGCGGCCCTCCGAGGACGGCGGACCTATCGGCCAACGGATAGCCGATAAGCCTATCGGCCCGATATGGTCTACTGTGTCGTGCCCGCTCTGGAGACTTGTCGGCTAATGGACTGCCGATATGTACCTGTCGGCGCTCCAGATGCCGATAGGTCTAGGTTGCTAGATCTGCAATTTTTTAATCCATGCTACATTTACAATTTATCATTAAAAAATCTTTGTTCATGTATATTTGTCTGTTGGGCCAGCTCGAGTATTTTTTATGAGCGGCCCAAACTTCATTTTGAGTTTTTATGATTTATTTAGATTATATTATTTGTATATTTGTTATAATTTTTTTGATAGTCGCATAGTACGTTTAATTACCAATCTAACCTTATTAAATGTATAGTATAATAATTAAAATTGTTAGCTAAATTTTTTATCAAAATTTTTAAAGTTTAGTAACTCTTGATAGGTGTGCACGTCCTATAAAAGAGAATGGTGGGAGTAGTTCATTGCCATAATAATTATTAGAGTAAAATCCACCGTGGGTGCTTGAACTTATTCGGTATTTCCAAATAAGTCCATGTATTTATAGGATCAGATTTTCGGGTCAGATTTTAAACGTGCTAAATGTATCACCAAGGTCCAAACCGGTTTTAGTTCAACGGCGCAAGGCCTGACTGACCATGCACACCTCATAAGCTGCTGCGCCCGCGGGCAACCACGAACAAGGTCGGATGCTATGCGCCCGCCGCCACCTGCCAGCGTAGCGATAGGCCCAGCCCCTAAGCCCCATCACCGTGTTGAACAGCGGAGATGGTGCACAGGACGACGACGGCGATCGGGTCCAGGAGATTGAAGCTATCACGGGCACATGGATGCGGAGCGCGGTACGTGCTCGTGCAAAGGGCTGATGCTATGATGCATGCATGCCTGCGTGCATCAGTGCATGTGCCATCTATAGTACATGCTCCGTTTGATGCTCGTGTGCGTTCCGCTACCGTTCGGCTTGACGACGATGTCGTTGGTGGTCGCCGGGGACGGCGACTCCAGGAGCTTCCTATCATCCTCGGATAGCCAGGACGGGAATGAGGTGCCTTCACGTGATGGCGCAGCCGCCGTGGACGGTGGGCCACCGCCGCTCTCAAGTCACCAGCCATTGTTGATCAGCAAACCCAAGCTTACGCGAGGACCAAGAAATGGAGCTCATGCTCGGCGGCTTCGGTGACCCGGCGTTCTCGGCGGCGGCGGTGCAGCAGCTGATGGACCTACCCGACGAGCTGGAGCGACAGCTAAACACGACGATGCGGGCCTACGTGCATGACCTCCAGGCCATGGCCAACACTTACGCCCATGGACGTCAAGGAGCTACCATCCGGGCCGATCGTCCTGGCCGTCGACATGCCCGGGGTCAGCCTCTCCGACGTCAAGGTCCAGGTGGAGGAGGGCAACGTGCTTGCCATCAGCGACAAGCGCAAGCGCCCCTCTGAGGACAGCGGACCTATCGGCCAGCGGATAGCCGATAGGCCTATCGGCCTCTACTGTGCCGTGTCCGCTCTGGAGACTTGTCGGTTTCTGGACAGCCGATATGTACCTGTCAGCGCTCCAGAAGCCGATAGGTCTAGGTTGCTAGATCTACAATTTTTTTAATCCATGCTGTATTTACAATTAATCATTAAAAAAATATTATTTAAAAAAATTCGTTCATGTATATTTGTCCGTTGGGCCAGCTCGAGTATTTTTTATGAGCGACCCAAACTACATTTTGAGTTTTTTACAATTTATTTATATTATATTATTTGTATATTTGTTATAATTTTTTGATAGTCGCATATTACGTTTAATTACCAATCTAACCTTATCAAATGTACAGTATAATAATTAAAATTGTTAGCTAAACTATTGATCAAAATTTTTAAAGTTTAGTAACTCTTGATAGGTGTGCACATCATATAAAAGAGAATGGTGGGAGTAATTCGTTGCCATAATAATTATTAGAGTAAAATCCATCGTGGGTGCTTGAACTTATTCGGTATTTCCAAATAAGTCCATGTATTTATAAGATCAGATTTTCGGGTCAGATTTTAAACTTGCTAAATGTATCACCATGGTCCAAACCAGTTTTAGATCCCTGTTTTTGCACACGTGTCTCCTTAATTTAACTGCGCAAGGCCTGACTGACCACGCACACCTCGTAAGCTGCTGCGCCCGCGGGCTACCACGAACGGGGTCGGATGCTACGCGTCCGCCGCCACCTGCCAGCGTTTCCCCTGAGCCCCATCACTGTGTTGAACAGCGGGCCCACGTAGCACCCGGACACCATCGTCTACGCGCTGCTAGAGCCGCTGTGCACTGCCATTGCCCTGTGGAGGGGAGTTCGCGTCCGTGGGGGCCACGGCGAGCACCACGTGTAGGAGGCCTAGGAGCACGTACGCGCCCACTTCATCCCAGACGCCAAAAAACACCACCGAGTAGGCCATGTTGTAGCGTTGGCGTCAATGCCGTTGTACCGCTGCATCCCCATGAGCACCAGGGGGCATGGCACAGTAGACGAGGGTACTAACCAACATGGACGAGATGAGCCGCTGTTCAAAGACCTCCAGTGAATTTCAGTCTAACTATTACTTCTATGTTTTAAACTATAAGTCATTTTAACTTTCTTTGAAAGTCAAAGCATCTTAAATTTGGCCAAATTGATATAATAAAATAATAACATTTATGATAAAAAAATAATTATCATTAGATTCTTTATTAGTTATATTTTTATAGTATTACATATTTGTTGTCATAAATCTTTATAATTCTCTTTGTAACTTTGGTCAAACTTGAGATGTTTAGCAAAGTTGGAATGACTTAAAATTTAGGACGGGAGGAAATATCTTATTATCGCCTGAACTAATTAATATCCATCTAGTATATATAATCATCATCCAACAAAACCATTTTTATGATCACACATCAAAGCAGCCCGCAAAAGGAAGCGGTGTGTCCCCAAAAAAGGCAATGGAATGGTTAAAGAATCTATCGTAAGTTCCGGTAGGCGCACCGCCGGGCTAACAATTATGGTGACCTATTAGAGTAGGAAGTTTGATTTATTTTGTGAGGCCTCTAGCAAAAGTTACTGTCTAGCAGATAGAGGCCATCAAACTTTCTAGTGCTGCTGATAGTGTACTCCCTTCATCCCACAACAATTGTCATTTTAGCATTTAAAACATGTCATAGAAAGACTATCGTTTTAGACCTAGGGTCCCACTTGGCCATCCGCTCATCAATTGACATTCTTGGCATCCTCTCCCTCCTTTTCTCCATCGGCGCCGCCCTCCTTTCTCCTACAACGACGCCTCCTCCCTCTTCTCCACTAGCGGAAGGGCGGTGCCTGCCCTCCTCTTCTATTCTACCGACGAAAGGTCAGGTCCGTACTCCTCTTATCCTCTGCTAGCGGAAGGCCGTCACCTCCGTCCTCTGCTTCTCCATCAGTGAGGCTACGGGCGCTCGAGATCCAGCCTATCCCTCTTCCACTCCTCCAACGGCACCCCTCTTCTCTTTCACCGGGTTGGAGGCGACACTGCTTGGCGGTGGCAGCCAAGATCCAGCCCTGAGATCCTCTGCTCCTCCACCAGCGCCCCCTCTTCATTGGTTCCCCTCCCCCTTCTCCTTCATCGGCGTGGAGAAATGTTGGCTTGGTGACCAAGATCTGGCCCCTCCCTAATCCACGGTGCCCGACGTGGAGGGGTCTCGGATGGCGCAGTAAAATCTGGCCCCGCTCTCGTCCATGGCACCCCGACATAGAGGAATCGGAGATGGGACGGGGGGCTAGTCACTGATGTAGTTTAATTTGAAGGCGTCAGTGACAGGACATCCACTATGGAGGAGGTGGAGAGATGGTTGTTGTGCAATAGAGATAGTAGGGGCATTTACGTCTTTTACCGTTAGCATTGGTACGTGTGAAGACTCCTAAAACAAGTAACTAATATTTGTGGGACGGAGGGATTACTTGTTGCAGAAAGTTTCTCCTTCTTTGGATACAATTGACTGCGTGAGCGCGACACAGACACAAGCTACTACTCAACTAGTTTCATTTTTGCCTGCTGAACATGTGTCGATGTACTACTGTTCATCAATGTGTTCCGATGAAATTTCATAGTAACATAAAACAATGTGTTACAGACTTGGGTTGTAACTCAAAACATGTGTTTTATAAAAAATGAGTTACTGACAATAATTATAGTAACACAAAATTAGTGTTACAAGCAAAATGTCACAAAAGTGTACTATATTGTAACACATAAATGGAACATATAAAATGTGTAACAAATATATGACCTGTAGTAACACAAAATAATGTTGTAGTCCAAGTGTTACTAATCTTTAGCATGACGTGAAAAAATTATAAGAAAAATAAAAATTGGCTGACCACCAAGATTTTGAACCTATGACCTCACCACCAACCCCATGAGGATAACAACACCCTCGCTACCAATGAACCACTTATATGTTTGTGAAAGATCTAGTATTTCATTTTATTTGTTACAGAAATCATGACTTGAGCTATCAAGATATAAATTTTGAATTGTTCAAACAAATTCGAATGGAAAAAATGACCAAAACAACGGTTGTAGATCGCGATGAGTTATATAACTTTGTTGTTGATGACTTTTCCGTTATTCAAACAAAGTATGATGGAAAAATGACCAAAACAAAAGTTGTAGATTTTAATTAGTTCTAAAAACTTGTAGTTGACTACCTCTCCATTTAAAAATCATTACTTTCACAAAATTATATTTGAAGTTTTATATTTCAAAATTCAAATTTAGCATGGCCCTGGAAAAAATGACAAGAAAAATCTATTTGAAATCATTTACTGTCTGAAAATTCTATTTGAAGTTTTCATATTTTAAAATTTAAATTTAGCATGGCGTGGAAAAAATGACAAGAACAATGTATTTGAAATCATTTGCAGTACCGAAACTCTATTTGAAGCTTTCATATTTCAAAATTCAAATTTAGTAGGGTGTGGAAAAAATGACAAGAAAAATTTATTTGAAATCATTTATTGTCCCAAAATTCTATTTGAAGTTTTCATATTAAATTAAATTCAAATTTAGCATGGCTAGAAAAAATGACAAGAAAAATAAAAAAGAGATGGCCACTAAGATTTGAACCTGCAACCTCAATAATCTCCAACACCACCACTACCACTAAACCACTTGTGTATTTGTTGATGTTTATTGGTCATTTTATTTCTCAAGTAAATGGAGAATGAGAGCTCATCATATTTTGATTCTTCAAACAAACTCGAATGAAGAAACAACTAAACCAAAAGTTGTAGATTTGAATCAGTTCTAAAAATTCGTTGTTAACAACTTTTACATTTGAAATCATTTACTATCACAAAATTATATTTGAAGTCTTTATTTTTTAAATTTCAAATTTAGCATGGTGTGGAAAAAATGAAAAGAAAAATCTATTTGAAATTGTTTACTATACCAAAATTCTATTTGATGTTTTTATATTTTAAAATTCAAATTTTGCATGGCATAAAAAAGAATGACAAGAAAAATAAAAAAAACAAAACCCAAGATTTGAACCTACAACCACACCAATCTCCAACACCAACACTACCACTAGACCACTTGCATGTTTATTAATGTTGTTCGTCATTTTCTTTCTCAAGTAAATGGAGAATGAGAGCTTATCATATTTTGAAATTCAAATTTTGAATTCTTCAAACAAACTCGAATGAAGAAATAATCAAAACAAAAGTTGTAGATCTAGATGAGTTATAAAAAATTTATAGTTGATGGCTTTTTCATTTGAAATCATTACTCTTCCAAAATTTTGTTCAAAATTCTCATAATTTGAAATTCAAATTTTTGATTTATTCAAACGAACTCGTACGGGGAAATGACTGAAACCAAAGTTGTAGATCTCGATGTTGTAGTTGACAACTTTTTCATTTGAATTCATTTATGGTCAGTTTGTAGAATTATCTGACAAAATTTAGTTTTTATTGCAATTATTAGCTAAATTACCATAGAATTAATGTAATAATATCTAAACTTGGTTAGAAAAACCTATAATTTGCGTGATAACATGATTTTGATGTCTAATCATTGATTAAAAATTTCAAATGATTTTAACTAAGCAATACTACATATTGTTCACAAATGGACATATCCCAGACATAGTTATATGACTATATGTAGGATGTGTAGTCCTACGTTATTAAAATTATCTGACATTGTTATGGAATGCATATGGACCCAAAATATGTTGTTGTGTCAGTTTACAGAATTATCTGACCAAATTTAGTTATTTTGCAATTATTCATTGGATTAACATAGAATAAATGTAATAATATCTAAACTTGGTTAGAAAAATCTATAAACATGCATGACAACATTATTTTGGTGTATAATCATTGTATAAAAATTTCAAATTATTTTCACAAAATAGTATTGTACATTGTTCACAAATGGATATATCTTACACATAGTTGTAGGACTAAGTGAAAGATGTTTCTATCTATGAAGAATGTACAGTCCCACTTTATTAAAATTCCCTAAAAGTTTTATGCTATGGTTATGGACCCAAAATATGTTGTTGTCAGCTTGCATAATGATCTGACCAAATTTTAGTTATTATTGTAATTATTAGATGGATTACCATGGAATAAAAGTAATAATATCTAAACTTTGTTAGGAAAAGTCTACAAACATACATTTATGTTTATTATTAAAATCACCTCAAAATTGATTTATGTGTCATAAATATTATATATAAAAAATCAAATTGACATAATAGCTACCGCGTAGAATGCTAAATGTGTGCTCCTCACAAAGTCATGAGACCAACAACCACCTCTCCCATATAAAAATCTTGTGGCCGCACGCTCCTCAGAACCCTAACTTCGTCTTCGATCCACCCCGATGGCCGCTTCTGACGAATTAGCGAAGCGACACATGGATTCGTACAAGTCACACGCTGATCCGGCAACATGTGGAGCATTGGAGTGCATAGCCAAAGTTATCTATCTAGAAAAGCCAAAAACTCTTTTAATTTTTTTGAGACCCAGTTACAGACACAAACGCTCATATACACGAGCGCACACTCACCCCTATGAACGTACGCACGCACACATAACTAGAATCCAACCAGCTGAGCAGTTCATAGAAAGTCTTTTAATTTGGAATGGAGGAAGTAGTAAAGTTGAAAAATAATTAAAGCTCCAACATATGTGTAGTATATTATCTGCAATAAATGGATCATGCTTATTTTTTTTACATCTAATCTAATTAAAAGTTCAAAAAAAGTCCTAGAACTCCATTATAGTTTGCCGTGAGCGGCTAACTTCCAATATCTCGCGCTCTATCTGTCACAACTACACAAAACCGCAGCCACGAGCCAAAAATTGGCTAGGTCCCGTGCTCATGCTTTTTTTTTGAAAAAAATCCCAATCTCAAGCGACTTCAGTCCGCGCGTTCGCTCCTCACCCAAAAATCCCTCCAACCTTTCTCTCCCTAATCCCATGTTAGCCACCGCCCCCTTCAGAGTTCAGACCCCTCCATCAGTCGTGATCTCCTTGCTCGCGGGAAGAGTGTCCCCGACGTCGCCGTTCTCCGGCTACCGCCCGTCGCCCGCATCATCCTCCTTCCCTCCGATGGAACGCGCCACAACGGATCCACGCTCTGGCATCCATGGGGAGTGGATCACCCTCCTCCTGCGTTAGGTCACGCTCAGGTCCCCCATTCGTACACCGCCGGCTGGATGCAGTTCCTCCACCGCGACAATCATATCTAGGTTGTTGGTACGCGTTCCCATCCATGCTCTCCGCCAGGCTCGATTGACGAGGCCTCTTCCACATCGATGCATGGCGGATCTCTACGGCGCGGGATGCAGCGGCGACACGGGATGTGACACCGAGGCGGGTGGGTGGCGGCATGGGATGGGGCACTAGCGCGGCTGGCAGCGAAGATCCAAAGGTGAAATTTGTGCCAAGTACCCAGCTTTTCCCTCACATTTGCAGCTTATCTCAGTGGTGAAATTCGTGGAGAGATGAAGATAGGTGTGCTTGTTTCTACACTTGCAGCTTATCTCAATGCTCTTACAAGGGAAGGGGTTCATGGTGCTATATGAAATCTGATCGTTTGAATTGATCATTTTCCTCTAAACCTAGTTGACTTAGTGTGATCCTTCTAAAATTCATACTGACTACTGATTTTCTGTTTCTGTAACACACGTGTGATCTTGTGCATGTTTACTCTACTATTTTTATGCTTTTAAAAATAGATTGATTGTTAAACGTCGTTTTATGTTATTTATGCATGATTTATAGGAAACCATGATGCAGCAAACCTGTGGTTTAAATCTCAACTCTAGCGATCTTGATTTGATATGGCTTTAAGAAAGTTTGGTTAACCTTGCTACAATTTTTTTTGCAGTCCTTCTGTTCATTTCAAGCTTCAGCAGCTTGCTCCATATCACACTTCTCCATTGTGCTTCCAGCGGCTAGAATACCTTGTGGTATTCTATTCATCTGTACAGCTGACAAGAAGTAGCAACTCGACTGTATCAATTTTCAGAGATTCAATTCGACATCAGCAGCTTGCAAATAAACCTTGGACACCATGCCGTTTTTCATTGAATCAAATTTCCATTTGGTGCTGTAATTTTCACTTTCGTGTCTTCTGTTGGCTTCAGTGAACAAAACAAGTCATCTCGGTAACAGCATAAAATCAACTATTTTATTTCTTCAGAGTTTCAGTTCTATAAGAGCAGCTTAGCTATTTTTGCTCTGCAGTTCACTTCTTCAGCAGGAGTACTGCTCGTCGGTTTATTTCTGCAGCTTGGTGCAGGCTGTCCAGCTCGACTCTTTTTCTTTGATTGGCTAGAAGTTTTCTTTTCTGGTTTTCAGATCTTTAACAGTGATTTTTTCAGCAATAGCATCATCAAGTGTTTATTCTCTCCCCTGGCTTGGTCATCAACAACAGCTGCTGCAATTCAGAGTGCTTGCTTTCTCATCTATCACAACTGCAGTAACTGATTAATGGAGAATCTCAGGAAGTGCACAGTATTAAATCCTCAAGCCTGTACATCATCTCACCCATAATTCCTGTGAAATGTCTTTGTGAGCTATATATAGTGTTGCAATAGTCTTTGAACTTTTCATGCAATCATTAGCTTTGGACTAGTGAGCTTGATAATTATTTTCACATGTTTAACTTGACCTCTTATTAGCAGGCTTATTTGTGAATTGATTAATTTGCACCTATTGCTTTGCTTCCGCACTGCTTAGAGATTCCTAATTGCCTTTTCGGCAGTCCTGTTTGCTGGAGTTTGGATCCAGTTTGGTATAGATCCTGTGTAACTTGAAAGTCTTAACATGATCCTCACAGTTAATAACTTATGCAAGATTTTCATATACCATTTTATTCAAGCCATGAGATGTGTGTTTGTTCATTCCCATCTAAACTTAAAGATCAGTGCTAATTTATGTATCTTTTTCTCTACCTTTTTCTGATTAGTGTGAAGTACACCTATATTGGATTCAACATTTTCCTTCTGTCTCCTTTGGAGTCTACTTTTTTTAATAAAATTATGCTAATTTTTGCTTCTATTCTTTTAGAACCCAAGGAATTTACTTTTGTGTTTTACCATCTTCAGAACTAGAGAGTAAGATGACCTACAACTTAATGATCCCTTTTCCACATTACTTATATGTAAACAAAATTACCCAATAGATTAGTGTAGTGATGTTTCTTGTATTTTTCATGCAATATTTGAGAGGTTTGATCGTGATCGAAGTGGTAGAATTGACTCATCAGAACAGTTTGATGGTCTTCTCACTCTGTCTCTCCAAACTTGAATGATTTTTTAAGCAGGAAGATAGAGTTTGAGTGGAGCACTCGAGTGATGGAATGGTCAATTCAAGCCAACCTTTGCTGTAGTTGTAGACATAGCTCATTAGATTTTGATGTGGACAAGTACAAACAAGTGTGTGTCAAATACCTTTTGGGTTTGAAGTTTGAACAATGTGTGTAGCTAAGCTGAGTTTGATATGGGATGGTTTCATTCCAGATGTGTAAACAAATCATATTTTTGGTTTAATTGCTTTGTCAAAATGCTTTTTTAACCATATATTGTTTTGGAAAATTAATGATGTTCCAATATTGTTTGATGCCAGTAAATAAAGTGTTGCAATGTAAACTATCGGTATCAACATTTGGCGCTGGCAATATATATTCCATATCTATAGCAACCAAACGTTTAGTGTGGCAACTGGCAATAGAGGGTTCCAGCTATAGTAACTAAACAACAAATATGACAATAGAGTGTTCCACCTATTGCAACACATTTATGTTGTTGCATCAGGGGTGAATTCTAGTAGAGTAGACAATCACTATAACACTAGGCAAATGTTCCAATAGATTAGTAATTGTGTTACAAAGTATGCATTCTACTATAACATGAAGTGTTACTGAGCACAAAATGTGTTACAACAGAAAATCGCTGTAACACTAGATAAATGTTTTCGTAGACAAATAAATGTGTTACAATAAATCAGTCTGTAGTAATATGGCCAATCGAAACAAAAAAAAAGATGTGTTACTAAAATTACTGGTAATACTTTTTCCATCCTATAGTAACACAAGTTGATGTTAATGTGTCCCTGCGCTGTAGTAGTGATAGCACGACAGCCACCGCGATCCTCATCAGCATCACCGACGCCCTCCTCGTCGGTGGCTTACTAACTACGACGATAAGTCCGACGACGTATACTGCTGTCTCGGCCGGAGCAATGCAAGATGCGTACGTGTGCGCGCGCTCGCGTCGAAATGGTACCTAGCTAGCTAGCTCGTTGAACTGCCGGATTGGGTGGATGGATACATGGATGGTTCTTTTAAGTGTCGTCGTTACGCATCAGCCGAGAAAATAAAATATGCATATGCATGAGTATATGCCAAAGGACTGGTCGGAGCAGAATAAAATCGCTCGTCACACGGCACGGCGCATAAATACCTATCTATCTCGACGCGGTCCAGCAATAGATTGCGGCGCGGTCGGTAAGTTTGATGAGGAGTACTTTTTTCTATTTTTAGAAAAAGGGCAACAACTCAGCAGCAACCTTGGTGAATTTGAAAGTCACTCCTCGCCCACCGTCACCGATCGAGTGCGTACGTGGCGTGCCTGTCGCCGGCCAGCTCGCCAGGTCGTTCTTTCCGTGCCGGAGTGGTGCGTGGAGGGCGACGGACCGTGGCCCAAGCGCGGCACCCGGCACACAGCCACGTGCCCATCGCAGGATAACGCCAACAGGCCCTCTCGGGCCTTCCTCTCTCCTGCGCTGCGATTCGCCAGATGGCAGCTGACCAAAGCCTGGTTATTTTTTTCTCCTAACTAGTTTAGTCCCTAATATATACATGGAGTATTAAATGTAGACTAAAAAATGACTAACTGCACAGATTGTGACCAATTTGCGAGACGGATTTTTTAAGCCTAGTTAGTCTATAATTTGACAGTATGGTGCTATTGTAACATATGCTAACGACGGGTTAATTAGGCTTAATAAATTTATCTCACGGATTACTGAGGACTTATATACTTTGTTTTATTATTACTATTCAAATACTTTCATATCACACCTAATGTGATATTCTAAACTTTAGCCTATGAATTTGAACACCCCCCTCCCATCCCCACATCACCCACCCCCCGCGTCTCTCAAGCTCAAACACGATCTGATTTGGCAGTTCTTGGCAGCTGGATTATCCCCGCGGCCACCACACCACCGCCACGCTGGGCACGCAGATCATCGGCTCCGACCACCAGTCGGGCGTCGGCTGCCGACCACCCCTCTCCGCATGTACGCAGCTGCATGTATTAGGTCGTCCGGCGCCGCTGATTCTTCATTTTTTTATTAGAGCTGTTTCTTTCTTTTCTTTGTAAGCCAATGACAATGAGGAAGGAAGATTCGTTGATCGTTGTGCACCTTCGCAGCATGACCGTGTAGCAACTCAAGGACTCTTCATATCCTTTTAATTTATATTTATATAGAAATAGAAACTTTAGTGAAAAAAATACTCTACAATAATCTATTTAATTGCATCTCTAAATATGGACATCTTATTTATTTTAGATTTCTTGGTAGCTAAAAATAAAGAGCGACAATTGCTCTCTAAAATATATGCATATAAGATATCAAAAAGTTGTTGGAGGATATAAGAAAGCGACCTTTATTCAAATAATTCTCTAAATAATGATTTATAGAGTTAGTTTTAGAAAGACTCTTAGAGATGCACTATAGTAATATCTTTTTCTTTCTTAGCCATGATCACGATTTTGACTCTAGGCTTCCGAATGTTTCGTCAGCATAGGCATAGTGGACCTCTCTCTCCCCTTTATATATATTCATTTTTTTTGCTTCTTCATTTTCTGATTGGATGTTTTTATATTTTTTTTTCTTTTAGTGTTCATTTGCTTCTTTATTTCGTGAGGTCAGTTTGGATCTAACATTTCTAGCTAGGCATATATACTCTCTTCATCCAAAAAAAGAATGCAACTATATGATTTATGCAAGTCAAATTAGCTTAACTTTAATCAAGTATGCAATGAGTAGTATTAACATTTATATCTCTAACTAGGTTTACTTCGAAAATATATTCCATAATTAATTTAATAAATGTGAGTACTTTTTATATAACTTTAGCCAAACTTCAAATTAAATTATTTGACTCCTTAAAAAGTGAGAATTACATCCTTTTGTAGATGGAGGGAGTAACCATTTCACGTGGGAGGATGTAGCTGATCTGATATCGTTCGAGGAGGGTACACAATAAAAAAGATTATTGATATTATTAGATTAATCATGAAATATCTTTGAATAATAAATCTATTTGAGATATAAATAATACTGTTTTTCTTCTTCAAAAAGTAGACAAATTTTAACACTCGGTCCGCGGTGCCTAGACATCCCCGAGTATTCCGAAAAAGTAGACAAATTTTAAAATAATTGATTTAGTCATAATTCAGAATAGTACTCTTTTTTGACAGAAGGTGCATATGTTGTTTACTGGTTTATTTGGGTGGACATATTTATTCATCTTCCATATATTTTTGTACCAATCATCGTGCATTTTGTTAAATGTGAATATAAATGAACAAAGATTTGGGAACAACTATTGTGTTTCACTGATCTCGTAGAATATATACATGTGAAGGGGTATGTCCAAAGGACACAACCGATGGAAGAAGTTACATCTTGTCACCAAGAGACATGCCTCTTCGGTGACATAGTTGACTACTAATCTAATATCTAATCCTAACTGCTTGTACGAACGCCATATGAATCCGTACAGACGGATGAGATCATCTATAGAAGGACGCCTGTTGGTGTACTGGCGTCGTTTCACAACACTCCTCCTTGATCGCATCTTCCTTGAGATCTATGCAGCTGTAAGCTGAGATTTCTCGAAAAACCCTGGGGGAAAAAACTGAGAAATATATGTATAGATATGCTATAAAAACTCCTTTAAACTTTATAGGAAATAAGGAGAAAATAGCATATGTCTGTGTGATTTAAATAAACCACTATGGCATTGGTATCCCATTAAAAATCCCCGTGGGGAAAAATATTGGAGATATGACATATAGATAAATCCCCTAAAAACCTTTTCAGGAAAAAAATATGAGGAGCAATATAAGGTGATATGCCGCTAAAACTCCTGTAAAAATCCAGTGGAAAAATTAGAAGAAAATATAACGACATATTATTGGTATTGCCTCTAGAATAGTTCACATGAAAAACCTTTTCAAAGAAAAACCATGGATGAGCTGTAAGGACAATATGTGTCTTTGATATTTCCCACAAAAACTCCGATGGAGAAAATAGAAAATATGACACATGCTTATGTTAATATTACCTCATTAAAAAACTTTAATAAGAAACCTTGTGAGTAAAACTTGTGAAAGAAAAGAGTATAATATAATGCTGGTATAGATCAATATTTAGGAGATGTCTCCCCCTGATTCTGGTAAATCTTGAAGTCGTCATATACCAATTCCATATACCAATATTTGAAACACAGAAGTTGATAAGGACTTAGTAAATAGGTCAGCGAGATTATCACATGACTTAATTTACAAGATATTTA
Organism: Miscanthus lutarioriparius; assembly: GCA_904845875.1. Taxonomy (NCBI): domain Eukaryota; kingdom Viridiplantae; phylum Streptophyta; class Magnoliopsida; order Poales; family Poaceae; genus Miscanthus; species Miscanthus lutarioriparius. The sequence continues at coordinate 8,549,315 of CAJGYO010000001.1, forward strand.
TTTCCCCGCTTTCTTGTAATTCATGGGGATAAAACAGTTTAGAAATAATATGCTAAGTGATATTGCACTTTACGTAACCTGTTTGTATCTGTGTAACACAAACGGAATTATCTCGACGCGGTGCAGCAATAGATTGCGGCGCGGTCGGTAAGTTTGACGAGTACTTTTTTCTATTTTTAGAAAAAGGCCAACAACTCAGCAGCAACCTTGGTGAATTTGAAAGTCACTACTCGCCCAACGTCACCGATCGAGTGCGTACCTAGCGTGCCGTCGCCGGCCAGCTCGCCAGGTTGTTCTTTCCGTGCCGGAGTGGTGGAGGGCGACGGACCGTGGCCCAAGCGCGGCACCCGGCACACAGCCGCGTGCCCATCGCAGGATAACGCCAACAGGCCCTCTCGGGCCTTCCTCTCTCCTGCGCTGCGATACGCCAGCTGGCGGCTGTCCACTGCCTGGTTTGTTTTTCCTCCTAAACTTTTAGTCTTTATTATATCGGATGTTTGACATATATATAGAGTATTAAATGTAGACTAAAAAATAACTAATTGCACAGTGATCAATTTATGAGACGGATTTTTTAAGCCTAGTTAGTCCATGATTTGACAGTATGGTGGTATAGTAAACATACGTTAATGACGGATTAATTAGGCTTAATAAATTTGTCTCGCGGATTACTAAAAACTTATGTTCTTTGTTTTATTATTATTATTCAAACACTTTCATGTGATACCACTGCCTGAAACAGTGACTTTGCCGTGTGCCACAGGCACTCAGCAAAGCCCACAAAACACTCGGCAAAGGCTTTGCCGAATGTAACACTCGACAAACAGCACACAACATCTAAAGTGCCGGCAAACGTCTCTTTGCTGAGTGTTTTTTATCGGGCACTCAACAAATACTTTACCGAGAGCTAAAACCGACGCTCGGCAAAAAAAGTAGCGCGATGGCGCGGAGACGGTCACGGCGTGTTTGCCGACTGTCCCGGACCTAACACTCGGCAAACCTGGCATCTTTGCGGAGTGTCAAATCGTGGGCACTCGGTAAACCTGAATTCTTTGCTGAATGTCAAATACTGGACACTCGACAAAGACTGGCCCAGAACCTACAAATGCTGGCTTCTTTGCCAAGTGTCCAGTATCTAACACTCGGCAAACATGTCTTCTTTGCCGAGTGTCAAATCCTGGGCACTCGGCAAACCTGCCATCTTTGTCGTGTGTCAAATACTGGACACTCAGCAAAGACTGGCACAGAACGTACAAATGTTGACGCTTTGTCGAGTGTCACAGCGCAGACACTCGGCAAAGAAGCCATTTTAGTCCTAGAATGCACATATTTTAACCACGTGTCCTCTTTGTCGAGTGTTTTTACCTTAGCACTTGGCAAAAGGCCTCTTTGTCGAGTGTAACACTCGGCAAAGCGACCATAAATTTTTAGTTTTTATGGTTCGGTCATGTATAACGTACCCCACTCAAATAAATATCATAGGCATCACACATAGTTCACAATAAGCATCACAAGCAGTTCATATAGATATATCGACAACACATAAATGCAAATAAACTTCACAATCACTAGTAGGTTCATTCACAACCACAAATAGTCACAAGTAGTCATAGATTATCCATAAATGTAAATGCAAATAAAATCACAAGTCGTCACTTAGGCCATGAGTTCTACTGCGACCACGCTGGGTCATGAGACCCATTCGATGCCACCGATTGATTTTGCACAAAGGATAAGCGATTGCATATGTGAGACAAGATTGAACAACACGTATGGTCTCTCTGCTGCCTAACTAGGATAACCCTTGTAACTATCAGCAATATCTTCTCAGTTGCATTGTGCTCTAGTATGATTGCTTAAGTACTAGTTGGTAACAAACATATAGCATTAGTCACTAAGTTTCTAGTGTCTGGGCATCTTTGTAAGATTGATTCTGCATAAACTAGAAATAGTGATTATAAGGTTGTAAAGTGACTCACAGTGCCTAAAACAGTATTTGGAGCAGGTTGAGGAGGAGGGACTGGCATTGGTGGCGGAGGTTGACCGATTGCAGCGTAAACATCCCTCATATATTCAAACATCTGTAGCCGCTCTGCCTCCATCATCTGCCGCTCTGCCTCCATCCTCTACCGCTCTACCTTCACCCTCTGTCGCTCTGCCTCCATCTTCGCCTCCATCTCCTCCCGTCGCCTCGTTTCTTATTACAGCTAAGCCTACAATATTTCATCCCAATGTTACAATGCAATGCAAAAGTATGTAAATATCAGTGAACGATGAATAAAACAAAAATAACCTAGAGTGCGTTCATCTGGAACCGTGTAGAGTTCGGCCGTGGGCGTATCATCGGGCTAGAACGAGTGCTCCGTGCTCAAATCTGGGAGAGAGTGGGAGTACTGGCCGTGTCGATTGTGACATCGCCAATCCAGAACCGGCCATGCTTCTTGCCTCCTCCCGCCCTCATGACCACTTCTCCATCAAGGTCATGGGCGCTCGGATCGTACTTTGGGCCATGGACCACCCTTGCTATCGATGTGTATCCATCGAGACGGCTGTGGATGGACTCGTTGCTGTACACCGAGGGCGGGTCCTCCGGGTTGTAGGCGACATCAGCCGTCGCCTTGCCCTTGTGGCCCAAAGCATATGCCATGAACTAGGAGCAAGGCTCGCCACCATGTGACGTTGACTGCAAAAAAAGCAATATGATTAGAAATTATGCAAAGTTGAGCGTTAGAATAAAGAAATAAATTTGCGTACCCATCTAGCCACGTATTCTGAGAGGTTGAGGTTGCCTTGATGGTGTGGTGCACCTGGCATTAGCAAACGCCGCTCCCGGCAAGCTTCGTGATTCTCCTCCCATGCAGGGTCGCACCACCTGTCCACCATCCGGGCCCAGCACTACAGATCATAGGCGCACCACCACGGAGGCACCTACGTCATCAAGTATATGACATATAAGAAGATGAAATTAAGCGTAATTAATCTCAGAAAAAATAAGTATTAATGTTCTATATTTACCTTCAGGTATTGTTCTGGGTCAAGCACATGGTTCTTGCCTCACTTTTAGGGAGCCTCACTCTAAGAATTTCCGCGTTGTATTGGATCACGGCCTGGATGCGCGCCTCATAGTGCATGTCCTTGACGAGTTTCTTGGCGGCTTTGTCAGCCACAGCATCTGCCTTGGCCTCGTATCCCTCCTCGCATCTAAAGAAATCCTACATATAGACGCGATGTATCTAGTCATCATTTCAAGAATGTCCAATCAATGCGATGTATTGAGCAATGTAGTGCGAGAAAGACTTACCCAAAGCTCGGCCTTAACACGCTGCGCCTTGTCGGCGAATACCCTACCATCCCGATCAGGGGTGTCGAGGACGACGACATAGTGGGCCCACGTGTAGTCCGGCTCGATAGTTCCGCCGAATTGCACCAGGGCAGAGAACTTTTCCTTGATCAAAAGACCAAGGATGCCGTTCACATGGCATGCGTGATCACCCCCACCGACCTTCGTCCAACCCCTGCCCAAGTGATTAAGATAAATTATTAGTTTCTATTGTAATTTTGAACATATCAAATGAAAAATTAGTGATAACATCTGAAGTTACTTACGTGTCTCCATCGGGTCAAATCAGTGGGCGTCTCTCAAGAGGTATCGATCGCCTCGAGAGGGTCGAGGGACCTCGCAACCACACACGCGATGAAGTAGAGGAAGAGGTACCCCTGTCTCCTCCACCCCTACCTCCTCCTCCACCCCTGCCTCCTCCTCCACTTGTACCTCCTCATCCTCAAAGGATGAGTGAGCGGACGGTAACTCAGACGGCGATGAAGGTACATGCGATAGTGTCCTCGTCTTGCCTACACCCTTCCCTCGACCCTTAGGTCTACCCCAAGGTCCCTTCTTGGACCCCTCAGCTGTATCAAACCCTTTACACGTCGCTGTCCCTTTTGAGTAAAGCGACGTTATCCTCCTCATACCGCCTGCCATTTTTCCATCACCTGCAATTAAAAAGAGTAAACCAATTAGCACAGATAATACATCAAAATAGATGCAAAATAAACAAAACATACTTAGAAAATAACATGGTATGATAAATAATAAATCAATTAGCACGGATCATACATGTATTAGAAATAATCATCATGATCGGGATTAGCTGAATCATAAGTCTCATCATCACTATCATGCATGTCGATATAATCATCCCCGTGCTCCGGAGGAGGAATGTCATCATCACCATTATTGCTTAGATGTAATAGCTGAAGTAATTCTAAGTCCTTCACATTCTGAACCTCATCTTCGGTGGCCTCGTCAGCACCACTTTCATTGTCTACTTCCATACCCTGAGCTTTGGTTAAGTCTATCTCAAAACTCCCTTAGAGCCCATCTTCTTGAAAAAACTCTCCATCATATGTGTTGGGGACTATGCTGTAATCTTAATTGTTTAGGACAGGTAGTTTACCATATGGCGATACCTTATACACAACATCCTAACCCTTAAGATGGTCTATAGTTTGGCATGGGTATGAGAGATAATAAACTTGCGTGGCCTATTGAGCCACAATGTAGACATCGTCTCCAAGTAAGACGGATGATTGTCGAATTTTGACTAGCCCAAGATTAGGGGTCCGCCTCACTACTTTAGGATCAAACCAATGACATTTGAATATAACGGGATTAACAGGTTTGCAACCATAAAATATGAGTTCATATATTTCTTTAATTCTTCCATAATACTCAACCCCATCTAAGTCTTGCGTAAAAACTCTAGTATTTGTGGTTCTTCGATTGGGCCGACTCTGCTCGTGGCTTGTTGTGTGAAAGCGATATCCATTCAAGTCATAACCGGTAAATGACCTGACCCTATAGGCACAACAATCGGCAACCTGTCTCAACTCGGCACTCATAGACACATCAGTTTGTCCCTACAAGTTCAAGCAGAGTAGTTCGTTATATTAGTCGCACGTGCGAGCAACTTGTAATATCAAACTAAGTACGAGCCAAATTAGACAGTACCTTCTGTTTAAACCAAGAAATGAAATCGGACATTCTATTTCCCGCACCCTCTCTAAGAAGGGTCGAAGTTTCCTATGGGGTAGGTTCCCTTGATTCACGCCAGAATTGTTCATGAAATTCCCTGTACCAACGAGAAATAAGGGAGTTGGACACAGAATTGTGACTACTTAAGAAAAAGTTTGTTGAGAACTTACAGCATGTATGGATCCACTTCGGATAGGTTGGTAAACACATATAGCATAATAGTGCACCACTCTTTATGTTTCAAGGTCTTGTTAGTGGCACCACTTGCACTTTCTAGTTGCCCTCGGAAAATGCTAAGGTTCGATTATCTTTGCCAGCATTGTAACGAGGGGGTGGATTATGCACGCTAGGAATGTTGTTAGCATAGTATTTTGTTGTGAAGTTTGACACCTCCTCCAGAATGTATGCCTCTGCTATGGCTGCTTCAATTTTGCATTTATTTTTAAATTTAGTTCGAAGAACCTTTTGAAATCTCTCAATTGAATAGCACCAACAGCCCTACATAGCCCCCCCATTCTTGCCTCATACGGGAGTTGCAAAATCAAATGCTGCATCGGATTGAAGAAGCCAGGTGGAAAGATCTTCTCCAACCTACAGAGCAACACGGGCGCCATTCTTTCCATATCTCCAACCACGGTATGAGATAACTCCTTAGCACAAAGCTGGCGGAAGAAATTGCTCAAGTCCGCCAGCACTATCCAGACATGCTCAGGGACATAGCCTCGAACCATCACCGGCAGTAGCCGCTCAAGCCATATGTGGTAGTCATGACTCTTGAGCCCATTGATTCACAAAGTAGCTAAGTTCACTCCCCTCTTTGGATTTGCTGCATACCCATCAGGGAACATTAATATTTGGAACCATCCCAGCACTTCCCTCCTTTGGGCCCTCATCAGAACGAAATTGGCCTTAGGCTTTCTCCATGACTTCCCACCTCTGGGAGGCGCCATATCTAGCTTTGGTCTATTGCATAACCACGCTTGATCCACTCTAGCCTTAATATTATCCTTTGTCTTATCAGGAATGTCCATGATTGTACTAAAAATTGCCTCGGCGACATTCTTTTCAGTGTGTATTACATCAATGTTATGTGGAAGTAGAAGGTCATAAAAATAGGGGAGGTTCCACAAGCACGACTTGTGAGTCCATGCATGTTGCTCACCATATCCTAGAAAATGATCTCCTTGGTCATTGACCTTGAGAGCGTCTGACTGAGCATGAACCGCGACACCAATCATCATCTGGGGTGCAGGGCCTTCAACTACTACATCTTTTGTAAAGTTCTTGATGTCTCATCTGAATGGATGGCCAAGAGGGAGGAATTGTCGATGTTTGTCGAACAAAGAATACTTGCCACCCTTCATCAACCAAATGAACATCAGAGACGCCTTGCATACTGGGCATGAGAACTTCCCATGAATACACCAGCCGTAGAATATCCCATACGCTGGAAAGTCATGCAGGGAGTACTGATACCAAACATGCATTTTGAAGTTTGTCTTTGTAGCTCGATCGTATGTCCATACCCCTTCCTCCCAAGCATGGACTAAATCATTAATCAGAGGCTCCATGTACACACTCATATTATTCCCCAGGTGTTCAGGAATTATCAACGACAAGAATATATTCTGTCGTTGAAAGAGGATGCCAGGGGGGAGATTGAGAGGGATAATGAACATGGGCCAACAAGTGTATGAGGCAGCCACCATTCCATAAGTATTGAACCCATCTGTTGCCAGCGCAACACGTACATTACGAGCCTCTAGAGCTTTCTCATGATGAATCATATCAAACCTTGTCCATGCTTCACCATCGGATGATTGCACCAACTTCTCAGGATTGTATCGACGTTCGTATTTGTGCCATGTCATCTGTTTCGTGGATTCCTCAGTCATATAAAGCCATTGGATCCTCGGTATGAATGGAAGGTACCATAGGATCTTCATGGGGACAACGAGCTGCCTCTTCTGACCATCACCAGAGTCTACCTCTAGGAACCTAGATGATTTACACTTCACATAGTACTTTGCTTCTGTATGTTCTTTCCTAAATAAGATGCATCCCTTTGGACAAGCATGTATCTGCTCATATGGCATCCTAAGTGCACGAAGGAGTTTCTGTGCCTTATACATGCTCTTTGGATGGATGTGACCATCCAGGAGCAGGCTACCAACAACTATCATCATAACATCGAAGGCTTCTCGACTCAAGCTAAATTGGGACTTTACGGCCATTAGGCGTGCAATTGCATCCAGTTGAGAAACATTGGCATGCCCATGAAGGGGTTGCTGTGCCACAAACAACATATCATAATATGCCTTTGTGGTTGGCTCTAGCTCCTCCTCCCTACATCCTTCATCGAAGTGTGCTTTATGATAGTCATTTAACATGTCTCCTACCCTGGCATCAGCATCACAATCCTCGATGCGTTGTCTCACGACCTCGTCTCTCACACGATCGGATTCACCATGGTAGATCCACCGGGTATAGTCTGCCGTAAATCCATTCTTGCAAAGATGTTTACCCATGACCACCTTTGTTTGCACAAATGTTGTAGGGACACCAAGTGGTACGTGCTCCTTTAACCCTTGCAAATGCTAGTTTCAAGAAAGCATCGGTCTTCTCAATCCATTCATCGGTGAACAAACCTTGACTAGAGCGGCCCGTGTACATCCACTCATGGTCATCCATCCCCTAACATATCAGTAAGTAATATAAAAATCAATTGCATTTATAGATTCCTATACTGTCTAATAGGTGAAGATAGGTCATAATCCCACCCGACGATGTGTAGATGGGGTTAGTTTCCATGCTCTACTCATATCCGAGATAGAATTTTGGCAGTACCTCCCCGCTGTTCTCCAAATACACATCCTGGCATAGAGATTGTGTATCCAGAGAACAACAGGGAGATGCTACCAAAACTCTGTCTCGGATCAGAGTAGAGCATGAAAACTAACCCCATCTACACATCCTCAGGCTGTCCAAAAAACATGGACAATTCGAAATAGATACAGTTATATATATGCAAAGATCTGCATATTTCCAACCGTATCTCTTTCGAATAGGAGACGCCTAGCTAGGTTACGTGATATACAAACATCCTATGTTTCACATCATATGGACAGAGGGGTGTAGGATGCCTCACCTTGCTGTAGGGCAAAGTGACGAGTCGAGGATGGTGGGGAATGATCTTTGCAATGACCTCTGCTGCAACAAAAGAACATAATAGTGTTAATTATAAATTTCGGCAGCACCTCCCCTCCATGGTGAGGTAACCACAACCTGCAACAAACCAACGGCACGATGGCCGACAACCACATACACAGCAAACCAACAGCACGATGGCCAACAACCACATGCATAGCTTATACCTCCTCTTTAATTTCTAGTAAATCCTCTTCTTTAGTTCAACTAACTGATGATCGTAAGGTATCACTAATGCCTAATAATCGAAGTTATCACTGTAGTTCCTGCAAATCGATTTTTATTCACTAAATTAAACCAAAAGCTTTACACCTACTAATTTCCACCCCTACAAATCCTAAGAGAGCAGCATTACACCTACTAATTTCCAAAACTACTATCTAGCTCTGAGATTGAGAGAGAGCAGCAGTACCTCGTGTCCATAGGAAGGGCTCCAACAACGTGTGGCCGTGAAACCCAAGATGCGTCGGCGTCGTGGAGGCAGACTTGCAGAGAAGGTGGCCAGCGATGTGGACTCACGTAGAGGTGGTCGGTGACATGGACACATGGGAGGCGGCCAACGGTGCAGAGACGTGGGTGGCTCCTGGGGTGGCAAAACGGCGGCGGCGGGCTCCTGAGGCGGTGAAACGGCGATGGTGGGCTCCCGCGGTGCAACGCGACGGCGGGCTCCTAGGACGGCGAAACGGTGGCGATGGGTGCACGGGTGGCAGCGGCAGTGGGCGCACAGGCGGTGATGTGTGCTGTGTGTGTCTAGTGCATGCGTGTGTGTGAGGCGCGGGAGTGGCCAGCGCACCCTAAATCAAAACGGTTTGCCGAGTGCCCGCGATCTAGCACTCGACAAACCTAGGCTTTGCCGAGTGTCATATAGATGGCTCTCGACAAACCCCTTTTATTTTTTTTCCAATTTCCAAAGGCTAGAAAACTATAGTGGGGCCGGGTGAGGGACTTTGACGAGTGTCCCCTATATGACACTCGGCAAACCAACTTCATATTTCATGCATATTTCTTCTTCTTTTTTCCATAACGTGTTTTACTAAATTTGTTTCAATGTACTTTGAAAATACCTAGTCAAATTCACTCAACAATGCATATTTGATTTTTCTAGGAATATTATTCCATTATTTTATGCAGTTATAGCTCAAATTCAATTTATATCAATTAAAATTTTATAATTGCAGTTAATAAATTAAAATTATCAAATAGATAAAAAAATTACCAAAATTTGACATGAATCAATCTATGTTCTCTATTGCCTATACAAAAAGTTTTGAAGTCAAACCCCAATTCGATCATCACTTTAACTCTAAATCTTACCGAATCCTTCTCAACGATATGATTCTTCTGAGATACTTCGGTTTAGAAACATCGTACATGACAGATTGTGCAAAACATTCTCAATTTTTGACCACAGCCTCCATGTATGATATCATGAGATCTTGACAAATCTCATGATTTTCAGACTTTGTTTGCGTTTTTTAGAATTTAAAAACCATTCGGCCACACGTTTGTGGTCATGTTTCCTGTACAAGATGTGTGAAATTTCATTTCATTTTCTGGATAAGGCCTCACACTAGACTCAATAATATGAATATCATTTTTCTACTCATTTTATTCTATTATTTGAATCACTTGTAGTTCAAATTTGACTTATACCAAAAAAATCCTTAAAATGTAATAAATTAATTAAATATAGCAAACAGATCCAGAAATATACCAAATCCTAACATGGAGTACCACATGTTGTATGTGGAGAATATAAAAAGTTTCAAGGTCAGAAGAAAAAAAAACTTATTATTTCATGCAGTTATGGCTCAAATTCAATTTATATCAATTAAAATTCTATAATTGCACTTAATAAATTAAAATTATCAAACGAATCCAAAAAATTACCAAAATTACACATGAATCAATCTATGTTCTCTATTGCCTATACAAAAAATTTTGAAGTCAAATCCCAATTCGACCGTCACTTTGACTCCAAATCTTACCGAATCCTTCTCAACGATATGATTCTTCTTCTGATATACTTCGGTTTGTAAACATCGTACATGACAGATTGAGCGAAACATTCCCAATTCTTTACCACAGCCTTCACGTATGATATCATGAGATCTTGACAAATCTCATGATTTTCACACTTCGTTTGCTTTTTTTAGAATTTAAAAACCATTCGGCCACACGTTTATGGTCGTGTTTCCTAAACAAGATGTTTGAAATTTCTTTTCATTTCCTGGGTAAGGGCTCACATTGGACTCAATAACATGAATATCATTTTTCTACTCATTTTATTCTATTATTTGAATCACTTGCAGTTCAAATTTAACTTATACCAAAAAAATTCCTTGAAATGCAATTAATTAATTAAATATAGCAAACAGATCCAGAAATATACCAAATCTTAATATGGAGTACCACATGTTGTATGTAGAGAGTAGAAAAAGTTTTAAGGCTAGAAGTGAAAAAAAACTTATTTATTTGCCGAGTGCAAAAAAACACTCAGCAAACTTATTTCTTTACCGAGTGCTGGAAAAAAACACTCGGCAAACTTATTTTTTTGTCGAGTGCCACTAACGGACACTCGGCAAACTCCTAATGGTTGACACACTAATTGACATATGTCCACATGGTGGTTTTTTGTCGAGTGTCTCTGTTTTGCCGAGTGTTTTTTCTTAGTTTGTCGAGTGTTTTTTTTCAGCATTCGGCAAAGAGTTTGTTTGCCGAGTGCCATTATTTTGCCGAGTGTATTTTTTGCAGCATTCGACAAATAGTTTGTTTGCCGAGTGCCTGATAGAATGCACTCGGCAAACATTTATGCACTCAGCAAATATGCTTTTTCCGGTAGTGTACTCCAAACTTTAGCTTATGGATTTGAACACCTCCAGCTCCCATCCCCATATCACCCATCCCCTGCGTCTCTCAAGCTCAAACACGATCTGATTTGGTAGTTCTTGGTAGCTAGATTATCCCCGCGGCCACCACACCACCGCCATGCTGGGCATGCAGATCATCGGCTCCGACCACCAGTCGGGCGTCGGCTGCCGACCACCCCTCTCCGTATGTACGCAGCTGCATGTATTAGGTCGTCGGGCGCCGTTGATTCTTCATTTTTTTATTAGAGCTATTTCTTTCGTTTCTTTGTAAGCTAATGACAACGAGGAAGGAAGATTCGTTGATCGTTGTGCACCTTCGTAGCATGAGGGTGTAGCAACTCCAAGGACATCATATCCTTTTAATTTGTATTTATATAGAAATAGAAATTTTAGTGAAAAAATACTCTACAATAATCTATTTAATTGCATCTCTAAATATGGACATCTTATTTATTTTAGATTTCTTGGTAGCTAAAATTAAAGAGCGACAATTGCTCTCTAAATTATACGCGTATAAGATATCAAAAAGTTGTTGGAGGATATAAGAAAGCGACTTTTATTTAAATGATTCTCTAAATAATGATTTATAGAGTTAGTTTTAGAAAGACTCTTAGAGATGCTCTATAGTAATATCTTTTTCTTTCTTAGCCACGATCACGATTTTGACTCTAGGCTTCCGAATGTTTCGTCAGCATAGGCATAGTGGACCTCTCTCTCCCCTTTATATATATTCATTTTTTTGCTTCTTCATTTTCTGATTGGATGTTTTTATATTTTTTTACTTTTAATGTTCATTTACTTCTTTATTTCGTGAGGTCTGTTTGGATCTAACATTTCTAGCTAGGCATATATACTCTCTTCATCCAAAAAAAGAATGCAACTATATGATTTATGCAAGTCAAATTAGCTTAACTTTAATCAAGTATGGAATGAGTAGTATTAACATTTATATCTCTAACTAGGTTTACTTCAAAAATATATTCCATAATTAATTTAATAAATGTGAGTATTTTTTATATAACTTTAGCCAAACTTCAAATCAAATTATTTGACTCCTTAAAAAGTGAGAATTACATCCTTTCGTGGATGGAGGGAGTAACCATTTTACGTGGGAGGATGTAGCTGATCTGGTATCGTTCAAGGAGGTTACACAATAAAAAAGATTATTAATATTATTAGATTAATCATGAAATATCTTTGAATAATAAATCTATTTGAGATATAAATGGTAATACTGTTTTTCTTCTTCAAAAAGTAGACAAATTTTAACACTCGATCCGCGGTGGCTAGACAGCCCCGAGTATTCCAGAAAAGTAGACAAATTTTAAAATAATTGATTTAGTCATAATTTAGAATAGTACTCTTTTTTGACAGAAGGTGCATATGTTGTTTACTGGTTTATTTGGGTGGACATATTTATTCATCTTCCATATATTTTTGCACCGATCACCGTGCATTTTGTTCAATGTGAATATAAATGAACAAAGATTTAGAAACAACTATTGTGTTTCACTGATCTCGTAGAATATATACATGTGAAGGGGTATGTCCAAATGACACAACCGATGGGAGAAGTTACATCTCGTCACCAAGAGACATGCGCCTTCGGTAACATAGTTGACTACTAATCTAATCTCTAATCCAAACTGCTTGTACGAACGCCATACAAATTCGTACGGGCGGATGAGATCATCTGTAGAAGGACGCATATTGGTGTACTGGCGTCGTTTCACAACACTCTCCCTTGATCGAATCTTCCTTGAGATCAATGCAGCTATAAGCTGAGATTCCTCAAAAACCCCTGTGGGAAAAATCTGAGGAATATATATGTATAGATATGCTATAAAAACTCCTTTAAACTTTATAGGAAATAAGGAGAAAATAGCATATGTCTATGTGATTTAAATAAACCACTATGTTATTGGTATCCCATTAAAAATCCCAGTGGGGAAAAAATATTGGAGATATGACATATAGATAAATCCTCTAAAAACTTTTTTAGGAAAAAATATGAGGAGCAATATAAGGTGATATGCCGCTAAAACTCCTATAAAAGGCCAGTGAGAAAATTATGAGAAAATATGACGACATATTATTGGTATTGCCTCTAGGATAGCTCACATGAAAAACCTTTTGTGGGAAAAACCATGGATGAGTTGTGAGGGTAATATGTGTCTTTGATATTTTCCACAAAAACCCCGATGGGAAAAATAGAAAATATGACACATGCTTATGTTAATATTACCTCTTTCAACAATTTAACAAGAAACCTTATGAGTAAAACTTATGAAAGAAAAGAGTATAATATGATGTTGGTATAGGTCAATATTTAGGAGATGTCTCCCCCTGATTTTGGTAAATCTCGAAGTCGCCGCATACCAATTCCATGTACCAATTTTTGAAACACAGAAGTTGGTAAGGACTTAGTAAATAGGTCAGTGAGATTATCACATGACTTAATTTGTAAGATGTTTATTTCTCCGCTTTCTTGTAATTCATGGGGATAAAACAGTTTAGAAACAATATGCTCAGTGATATTGCACTTTATGTTACCTGTTTGCATCTGTGTAACACAAGCGGAATTATCTTCATAGATAATTGTAGGTGATTCAATTAAACCAATACCACATGACTATTATATGTGGTTAATCATTCTGCGAAGCCATATGCATTCTCGTGATGACTCGTATAGAGCAATAATTTTAGAATAATTAGTAGAGGTCGTTGTTAGAGTCTGCTTAGAATACTTCCATGAAATAGTTGTACCTCCATGTAGGAATACAAATTCTATTTGGGATTTTCCATTATGAGGATCAGATAAGTAACCAGTATCAGTATAACCAATCATATTGGGATCATGATTTTTTTTATGAATAAATCAAGATCCTTTGTGCCATTAAGGTATTTTAGGATACACTTTGCTCCCATACAATGACGGTGAGATAGGTCCGCACTATGCCTAGCTAGTAAGTTCACTGCAAATGCGATATCAGGATTGGTGCAATTTGTAACATACATAAGTGCGCCAATGACACTAAGATATGGGATTTCTGGTCCCAACATCTTTGCCCCAATATCCTGTGGTCTAAACGAATCTTTTCCTAATTCTAAGGAACGAACTATCATCGGGGTTTTATTAGGGTATGATTTATCCGTATTGAATTTCTCTAATATTTTCTGAATATAGCCTGATTGATGCACTAAAATCCCTGAAGGACGGTGCTCAAGTTGTAAGCCTAGGCAATATTTGGTCTTACCCAAATCCTTCATCTCGAATTCCGTCTTTAGGTGATTGCATGCTTCTTTTTTAATCCTTTGGACTGCCAATGATATTTAAATCACAACATATATAGATATAATGCAAAATCCTATTCGAGATTTCTTAATGAAAACACATGGGCAATCATCATTATTAGTGTACCCTTTCTTTAAAAAGAATTCACTCAATCGGTTGTACCACATTCGTCCCGACTGTTTCAAGCCATATAATGACTTTTGTAGTTTTACACAATACATGTTGCGATTTGCGTTTGGATTTAGAATTTGGATTCCATCGGGAACCTTCAAGTATATGTCCGAATTAAGTGACCCATATAGATATGCTATCACCACATCCATCAACTACATAGATAGATGATTTTGAATGGCCAATGATATTAAGCATCGGAAAGTAATTCCACTCATTACCAGAGAATAGGTTTCATTGTAATAAATACCGGGTCTCTGTGTGAACCCTTGTGCTACTAACCTCGCTTTATATCTCACCACCTTATTGTTCTTATTCCGTTTCTGGATGAAACCCCATTTAAAGCCTATAGGAAAGACTTTGGAAGGTGTTGGTATTGCAGATGTGAATACCCCTCTTCTAGTGAGCGAGGCCATCTCAGCTTGAATTGCTTCTTTTCATTGAGCCTAGTCTGAGCGCTTTTTGCACTCTGCCATGGTCTTGGGATCTGGATCTAGATCATTGAGAAAGATTTCCGCAATTGCTGCGGAGAAGTACATGTCGACAACAGTAGTCTTACGATCGTATGATTCTCCAGAATCGATATAATTGATGGAAATTTCTTTCACCCCTATAATTGACTCGTCATTTCCCAAAATTATAGAGTCAGGGTGTTCTGATGTCTTAGGATCAGAATTTGGATGCACCGTTGATCTGGGTTGTAGATTTGGTCCTGGTTTTGGATTTTTATCCACTATTGGGTGTCTATCAACTTGAGGTTGACTTGGATTTACTGATTTGGAGGATTTAGCCCTCGATATCCTCGGACGCTTACTTAGAGCATTATCTTTATGAGCGGCTGTACTTCTCCTCCTCTTCTTTGGAAGTGGGAGTTGAATGGTTTTTATTGGTACATCCACTCTTTTGGGCGCATTATGAGCAAGATAAGAGGATTTAGTGACATTCTTATAATTAGTAAATGCTTCTGGCAGGTTATTTGCAATATGTTGCAAGTTTATGATTTTCTAAACTTATTGTTCAGTCTCTTGAGTACGTGGGTCTAAGGAGGAAATGCCTTGGTCATTCCAGTTGATTTTCTGGCATTCATTTTGGTACTTGAAATCTCTCCCTAATATCGGGAAATGGTCATCATTAAATATGCAGTCAGCATACTGGGCCGTGAATAAGTCTCCAGTAAGAGGCTCGAGGTATTTAATAATCGATGGAGATTGATATCCCATATAGATGCCAAGTTTCCTATGTGGGCTCATAGAGGTACGCTTAGGCAGTGAGATCGGTACATATACAGCGCAATCGAATTTTCGCAGATGGAAAATATTTGGCATATTCACACGTACTGATTGCAATAGGGAGACAATGTGATATGCAGTTGGTCGCAATTGAATTAAATCAACAGCGTGTAAGACTGCATGACCCAAACATGAAGTTGGTAGGTTGCAATTTTGTAATAACGGTCTTGCAATGAGTTTAATTCTCTTAATAATAGATTCTGCTAAACCATTTTGTGTATGGACTTATGGGATAGAGTGCTAAACTTGAATTGCTAAAGCCATATAATAATTGTTGAAAGCCTTTGAGGAAAATCTAGCAGCATTGTCCTTTCAAATTGATTGAATTTGATGTTCAGGATTATGTGCTCTAAGTCTAATAACTTGAGCAATAATTTTTGTAAATGCATGGTTACGTGTGGACAAAAGACACACATGAGACCATCTAGTACATGCATCTATTAGAACCATAAAGTACCTGAACGGTCCAGACGTTGGTTATATGGGGCCGCAAATATCTCCTTGAATACGTTCAAGAAATTTGAGTGGCTCATTTTGAATTTTAACGTGTGAGGGACGTAAACTCAATTTCCCTGTAGCACATGAAGTGCACATAAAATCTAAAGATTTTAAGAATTTAGCAGTATTTAACTCATGACCATTAGAATTGCTGATAATTTTTTGCATCATCCTTATACCAGGATGGTCAAGGCGTTCATTCCAAGTTTTGAATGCGTCAACATTCTAAAAAATTACCTTATACGCAACATATGGTATGGGTTTGATATATGTGTAGTACAATCCGGACGAAAAAGAGGGAATTTTTTCAATAATTCGTTTGCCATATCCGCTATTTTTAGTAACAAGGAGAATTTCCTCATTATTGTCATCATGGGTTTTTATATGAAAACCATTTTGACGGATATCTCTATAACTTAACAAGGTACGTTTTGAATCAGGATATAATAATGCATTCTCAATTGTAATTTGGGTACCCATAGGGACTACGAAAGTGGCACGACCAGAGCCAACTATCGTAGCATCGCGCCCGGCGATTGTCAAAACATTTCCTTGTCTTTTTGTCAGAGTTTGGAAATACTTTATTTTCCTAAGTATAGAATTAGTGGTGCCACTATCCACTAGGCATAATTACTCCTCCATCAGATCGACCCCCGTAGAAACTATATATAAATAGAGAATTTAATATGAAACTCTTTGATGATATATAGAAATATAGAATACATACTTTATTTATTGAATATCAAATGTGGACAATACATTTATTGGATATCCAAACTAAATAGTGATGACATAATTAAATATTTACAACACATAGGACATAAATTATGTTTATTATTACAATCACTAGGACATAAAGACATTAGAATCTAACGGATTGGGAGCCTATTCAAAGTCTTCAAATATGTCGTTGGATGCATATTCCATGATCATATTCCCTGTATCAGCAAGATCCTCACCTCCCCGTATGTTGTTGCTGCTTGGTTCCATTGGAACTTGTTGCGAACAACCAACCTCATTCCTGGTGGTATCAGGTCGAATGTTGAAGTAGGCTTCATACTTCTGTCCTGGTGCAGCACGTCCGCGACCCACAGACTTTAAGTAGAGATCAACAAGATGACTTGGGGTATGACATTTCTTTGTAGCATGGCTATAAAAACCACACTTCTGACACACAGGTTTGTCATTCCTATGTTTGAAAATGTTCTTACCATTATTGGAAACACGATTTTGGAATTTCTTGTTGCGTCCGTATTTGTTTTTACCCTTCTTGAAATTTCCCTGCTGATGGGTCTCAGAAGGTCCATCATTTAATTTAGGTTTATTCTGAGTGTAGGCATGTACTTCAGACAATGAAGCAGACCCTATGGGGCGCTGCTGATTATTCCAAACCATAAGTTCAGATGTTTTTTGGCCTCAAGTAAAGTTTGTATAAGCTCAGAATAAACCTAGAAATACCTTTCACGGTATTGTTGTTGAAGAATCCTTTCAGAGGGAAGCATAGTAAATAGAGTCTTTTCTATCTTATCCACATCTGTAGGTTCTTTCTCGCAGAATTACAACTTTGAGCAAATCCTATGAACAACATGGTTGTAATCACTCATAGTTTTGAAATCCTGTAAGCGAAGTTGCGTCCAATCATAGTTGGCCGCGGGTAGGACAAGTGCCTTTTATTGTTCATATCATTGCTTAAGAGAGTTTCATAAATTTCGTGGGTTTTCTTCCAACAAGTATTCAACCTTAAGGTCAGGATGAATATGGCTCCTAATGAAATATAGGGCCATGTATACATGTTGATCATCAAGTGGTGCAACACCCTCTTTGGGTGGTAACACGGCTCGATAAAAGTCTACGGGACGCAAGATTAACTTTTACGTCCATAGCCCATGTGGGATAATTGTGTCCGTCTAGAACTAACAAATCAAACTCTTTGATAGTCATTGATCCTATACGAGGTAAACCATTGAAACATTTTAAGTTATTAAAATATTGTGGTGTGTTGTAATTTTGGGATGCAAAATAGAAACAAGATAAATCTTGTATTATTAATGGTGTAAAGATCTGTGCATAAATTGTAAATTGGAGGTAATCACCATAAGGTGTAGACCTCAAATAGGGCATAATCTATGTTAACAGTAGATGCCAAGTAATTTATGCAAGTTGTATGAACGCGTCTTAAGGTAGTCATCAAGGTTTATGTAGACCTTAGTTAATTCGTAAATGAATTGGGTACGCACGTTGAGGATAGTCACTAAGTTGTAGACTTAGTGTAGATCTCGCAGTAGCAAGTATGGTATGGTGCTACCTTGTGTATAACCAATAGGAATGCAAATTATTGGTAGTCATCTTTATAAAAAAATGTAGATCAAATGTTCTAATTTGTGATGTTGGATACGCACGTTGAGGATAGTCACTAAGTATTTACTTAGTGTAGATCCCGCAGTAGCTAACATGGTGCTGCCTTGTGTATGACCAACAAACAAATATAGAACATGCGCGTTATACAATTAATGAGAAAATACACATAAAATGTTACATCCATTATTTAAGCGCGTAGTGCTTTAAAATTTGAAAGCTTAATTGGGCTTAAATAAAAATGATCCATTGCAAAATAAATACACAAGTAAATAAATTGCAAGATCATGGTCGTAATAACAAGGATATTGTTTATTGGATTTGTCATACGTACAGGGACAAATGCTTTGAACAATATCACAAATGGATATTTTATAATGATAAAATATCACAAGTACAACTATAGTTAAAGTCAGCGACTAAACATAAGAGTACTTAATTTTACAGCACATAATTATAAGAGACTAACAGAGTCTTATACGAATTAATGCTGAAAATATTAAATAAAATAACAAATCGTTTGAACTAATTAGGACTGGTTTCATCACATTCGGGCCCATGGAAATTCGTTCGTGCGTGCACAGTAGAGTGGGGACAAAGGAGCAGGTAGATTTGGGCCATCGGCCCAAGGGTGCAAAGGCCATTTAGGCCGGTCGGTAGGCTTGCAGCAGGGTGGAATCCCTAACTGCTGCCTACAGAGTCGCAGCCGCTGCTCCCGATCCCCATCCCACCGTGCCGCCGCCGATGCTTGCCTTCAGATCAAGGATTCCCCATCGTTGGGCGAGATGAAGCCACCGCCGTTGGTCGCCATGTTGAGCACCTCCGCGCTCGGGAGGCCGAGCACCGCCGAGCTCTAGGTTCCCCTGTGGATGTCGGGGCGCCTATCCACCGCGGCCACCCTGCGACCGAGGAGACGCCGAATCGTGGGTGCGTGGTGGCACTGCCCTCAGCAGAAGTTGGAGGAGCCGCCGGGAGAGCCTTCTCCTTCATGCGGGCCGCAGCCTCCGCGCGTGTCGCGGGCGGAGGAGGAGCCGATAGCGGGGTCACCGCCGAAGGAGGAGCTGAGGGGCCGGCCACGTCCAGGAAGAAGTACGGCGGGACGCGCGGACCTGGCTGCGAGCGTGCCGCCGGGATTGAAGAGGTTGTCGATGCCGGGAGCAGCGATGTCCATCTCGTCCTCGGCCTTCACATCCTGAAGCATCGGCGCGGCGACGGTGTTGAAGTACCATGGATCGAGGGCATCACCGGGGATGCTTCTGCCAGCCGCCACTTGAGTCTCCGGGACCGGCGTGAGCGATGGCAGTGAGTAGTTGTACTCTAGCGTGTGCGGCATCAGCGTGTACTCCTTGCAGAAGTCGCACTAGTAGTGAGGCGGTGCCGGTGCTGGCGACATTGGCTCCATGGGGACGTATGCGGGTACAGGCTCGGCGATCACTTCATCAACGGGCGGCGCCGGGACTTCGACAGCGGGTGGCGCCGGGGCTTCCATAGTGCAGGGTGCTGCATTGCTGGGGCCGGCACCGTCCACGCCAAGGCGAGGAGACGGTGGTTGGCTCTGCAGACGGAGATCGCGCGGAGAAGCATGGCGGCCATGACGACCTGGACTCCATCGGCGGCGAGGAACTGCATCGGCACGGTGGCCACGAACAACGGAGTCGAAGAGGCGGCCGAAAGGACCATGGCCATGACCATGGGCAATGTTGCGGCAAACACGAGGCCCAAGGCGCTCGATGACGCTGCGGCGTTGTCCATGGTGGCCGTGGTGGCGGATCGGGCCACGGCGAACTCTGCTGACGCGGCGAAGGGCGAAGAACAAGCCACGAGGGATGCGAGACGGTAAGTCAATTTTGGCCATGATGCTTACCGGTGTTGGTTCAGAGGCATTCATTGCCTCTGCGTTCTCCTTCTCTCTGTCCAGAAGAGCAAAAGTGACTGATAACGTGTTAAATGTGAATGTTAATGAACAAAGATTTGATTTGGGAACAAAGGTAGAATATATACATGTGAAGGGGTATGTCTAAAGGACACGTTACATCTCGTCACCAAGCGGGCGGATGAGATCATCTGTAGAAGGACGCATGTTGTACTGACGTCGTTTCTCAACACATTTGTCCGTTTCTGCCGTGAGTAAGCAATCGGACGACAAAACATGTTGCCGCTGCACTGGAAAAATCAAAATCTTCCTGGGCATAGTTAACGAGTGCTCGTCAGTTGTCACCGACTTGTGCTTGGGAGGCTGACACCTGAACATAAATTCGAACTGGTGCTGATATTCCTGAGCCACGCCAGAATTCCCAATTATACCATGTAGGATACAAACTGTAACTTGAGATACAGATACCTTGGGGCGGTGTAGGACTTGTGCATATTTTCGACAATTTTATGGTGCGTTTGACCCAAGATTACGACGATAGTGCATTCGTGAAAAAGATTACCACATTATTATAACAATATAACATGGAAGTGGTTAACTATTGATGCAAATATTCACATTAAGCCGAAGTGATGATGACCTTTGTTGTTTTCCTTTGCGAAGCTATTACCCCTGCGCAAGCGAGAGTTTCAGATGTAAAACGCCCAGGGATAAAAACGCAGCACTTTCATATCAAAGCTGTGACCAGGTCTGAGCAACACACATAACATTCAGGCAATATCTTACATCCTGACAAACGCCATTACTCACAAAGCGTAGCATATAGATCATCCACCGGAGAGAAAAAAAAAACAACTGAAAGGGGACATAAACTTGCATGATGATGTCACTGTTACTATTGTACTAATTAATAATTATGATTTCAGAAAACTACCTATGGATAGACGCGTGCACAACACAATGGAGAAGTTGGGAACAATAATACAAGACACTGGCAATTTTCTGTAGAATGGAATTCTTGGGACATTGGAATCAGAGATTGCTTCACAACTATTCAAGACCAAAAAAAAAATCACCAATCACAAACTTAGCTACACAACAGTTGTCCTACCTGCACAACAAACTCGATCTATGCATATTATCCATTAATCATTACAAAGTCAACAGCCTAGAAGTAATGTCTGTTAGAGTCACTTAGTATTTTTTTTTTGGAAAACAAGAGTAACTTAGTATTCGTGCAGAGTTTTAAGCAAATATAAATATCAGCACTGTAACCAACTTTTGAATGAGATAAGGATTCAGTGTTGGTGCAAACCTTAAATTTAAAGCACATTGTCACAGGTCTACTAACCATATTGCCTGAACTACCTTGAAATTCAGTTTCCTGGACATGATACAAGCAGACAAGCAGTGAAGCACACAGATAAAAAGTTCAGTTTTAACTAGGATAACTTAAGCTCAGAAGGTACTGCATATTTAGAGTACACATGGTTAATTTCACGGAAGAACGTAGAACTTGAAGCTTGGCTAGGTTCTTCTGAGTCTTCTTTGGTTCTTTGGTTGTCTGGAATTGATCAACTGCAGACGCTTCACTCTTGCTCTTCCTCTTCTGTGGCAGTTTGTGTGCATTCTGATGTTAGAAAACCAGGAAAGCCACACTCCAGCATTTTGTCCGGGATCCAAGTTGGCGTCTTCTTCTCCCAGCTAAATTGAATGGATTCTCTGTACCTGAACAAATTATCAGCTACGCTGAATTTTCTACTCCAAGTATTACCTATAGACAGGACAGGCTGTAGCACGGGGACATGTATGTAGGAAGTGCTAACTCCAATTTGACTGCAGACAGCCATGACGTGAGAGCAGGGTTTGCGAAGAAGCTGCATCTTGTGGCACGAACATGCAGCACTTTTTCTGATTGTGCGCTCTCCAAACTTATTCACGCAACCGGTAGAATTTGAATACAGGCGAACAGCTACACGCTTCTGCCCTGACGGAACCACAAACTGTTTAACATCATCCCCCAATATAACATTGTTGCACTTTGTTTTCACGCAGGTCACCTGATGCACCTGGGCCTTCTGCATTTTGAGATTCATCTCATCCTGGACACGTTGAGGGAACTTCATTGTTGGGTCGTTGATTGCTTTGTTTGCTGCAGCACTTGTGTTTTTGAAGTACTCTATGATGCACTTGAATGTCACCTCTACTATGGCACAGAGTGGAAGCCACTGTATCCCATTGAATACATGGTTATGCTATATATATCAGATACATCAGTGCCCATGATGCCATACCTAGCACTATTTGTGTCATGCAGCAGTGACCACTTCTTTGGTTTCAAATGGATCGAATTCAGAAAACTTTGTTATCTTCCTTTGGTTGTCATCTCCGTGATTTCCTTCTTCCCCATCCTGCACTGACTTCAGTTGGCTGCATGGTGCCTCAAGTTCAGCCTCATCATGCTCGCCTGACCCATGCTGCATTTCCTGGCTTGCACTGCTTTCTTTCTCTGCCATATATTTCGATGTCAACTCATCTAGCTCCTTCCAGATTTCAGCAAACTTACTTGGTTTCTTCTGCTGGCAAAGCCTCTTGAACATCGTCACAAGTTTTTTGTCACTAAAATACTCCAAGAAGTTTTCAGCAAGGTGTAGCATACACCACCGGCTTCGTACATCCCTCCATGGGTGCGTTTCATCTGGGTTATTCTGAATATCATCTACAGCATTTACCAACTCCACTTTGCAGTCATGGATAATGCAGACACCAGACCGCTCCTTCACGACTGCTCGCTTCACATTCCTAAGAAACCAAAACCAGCTTTCCTTTGTCTCTCTCTCGGCAAAAGCAAATGCTACTGGAACGAGGCAATCATTAGCATCTAACGCAAGGGGGGTCAACAGCACCCCTTGATATCTCCCACATAGTGGTGTGCCCTTAACACAAAGCACAGGGCGACAGTAACTGAAGGCACGTATGCACTGTGCAGGTGCCCAAAATATACAGTTGAGGACTCGGAAATCCTTGCAGACCACAACCTCTGTATCCTTGATGTCAAGAAAACTACCTGGGTTTGAGCATACTATGTCCTTAAGCAACCTTGGGACATAGTTGTATGAATCATAATACGTACCAAATCTGAATTCCAAAGCTTTCTGTTTTGCCCTCCAAACCTCAGGGAGACTGACCTGCTCGCCACATTCGTCAGCAACTTTTGTTGAAATTTCCTTCACTGTCATTGGTAGCAGGAGGTCTTGCTGAGAGCGCAGACGAAGAGGCTCATCAGAGTTCCCCAAGGGCAGCAACACCGTTGACAGTTGGGAGTAACCATCAGGTATGGCTTTGAGCAGAACATCATAGTGCTTGAGTTCAGAGCAGTCTGCATACAGCATGAGCTGCTGAAACGCTTTTTTCTCTTCATTTTATTGACAAAGCAAGTCCAAGACCTGTCGCTATGGAAAAGTCGTTCCTCCCAGTCCAAGTTGTCCGAATAAAATTCTGGACCATGGTCATCTAGACCGATATCGAAGAAGTCAGGGCAGAATTCTTTGAAGAACCCCTTTATTTGGAGATCTTGTGTCTCTGGATGAAGCTGGAACAGTTTCAAGATCCAGAGCTTGACATCCACCAATGTCATCGGCCACGGCTGCGGCAGCTCCGCCATTATGTGGCCGGATTCATCCAAATCTTCTCCTCTCGCATCCCAGAAACCTTTGGTGTTTCTTCCTCGCCAGAGGTTTCTTATGTGCTCGTAGCGAACCACGATGTGATATGTTCTGTGATCCTATACACCGAACAATGGCGCAATATGGATGCGGCAAGTTCAGAGGAAACAAATTAGGTTCAGGAGAAGGCTAGCAGTGATGAGTTTGGTATACAGTACATCACGAACCCACGAACCTGTGCCTTCCGAGGCTTCCGAGGGGCCGCCGGGGCCTTCCGCTTCCTCCCACCGGTGGTGGCACCCTGCAATCTCAAAAAGATGCAAACATTGGCCAAGAGAGATCGCGAATCGACAATAATATAAGGAAGGTGGTGCGGCGGAGAGAACATACGGGGTTGGAGGCCGGGCGGGACGCGTCGGGGCCGGCGGCGGAAGTGGAGGACGCGCACGGTGCCGTCGCTGTCGCACGGCTGGACGAACCCCCGCGCTTCCCCATGGACGGATTCATCGGAGGCGGCCTCCGCTTGGAGTTGGTCTCGAGCTTCGATTGTGTCAGAGTGTCACTGTGGTGTTTGGCGGCGGGGAAAGTGGTGAGGTTCCCTACTTCCCTCTTTGCCGCCATTTTCTCAGATTTTGCCGCCATTTTCAGACTGTGGGACTGCCTGCGGCCTGCGCAACGAGCCAGGTCCAGACCGCCTGTGTGGGCTCAAGTAATTCTGAGCGACCTTTGAACATGGGTTTAACCGAATGACGCACAAACACAAACCAAGTAATATGCCAATGCTTCGGTATATATTAAATAGTTTTCGTCAAAAGAATAATAAGTTAATACAGCCATAGGCGTGCGACTTTTATTGCAATAAAATGAAACCATGTTTATGTTTATGTCACACATGAAACCAACCTGCAAAAGTAAGCCGTGTTAGCTTAACAGAAGGCCAACTAGCCGTTAAAGCGATTTATAATTTGAAATGAAGTGAGTAGATTACAATGTATAGAACCATATCCTGAATCGATAAATGGGACCCACGTGAAAAAACCATTCATCTTTTTTCTCCCGCACCCATCCCCTCCTTCCATCAAAAAAATCTCGCGACTCTTTTTTTTCTTCCGAAGCCATGCCTCCTCGACTCCCTCTGCCTCTTCCATCCGCGCCGCTGCAATCCCCCTCCACCTCCACCGCCTTCCTCACCGACAAGGCTGTGGCATCTCCTCTCTCCCCAATTCCCTCATCGACGGATCTATTGCGGCCATGGGGCTACCGCTGGATCTAATGCGGCCATGGGGGCTACTGCACACTGTCCGCGGTGCCCCGGAGTCCTGGGCCCTCGAAGTGCGTTGTCCTCCTCCTCCTCCGTCGCCCCGGAGTCCTAGACCTTTGGAGTGTGCGAGTGTGAGGAGCTCGTCCTCCCGAGCCACCATCGTCCCTGGCTCCTTCAGCTCCTGTTGCACGAGCTCCTCCACTCAAATCTAGGGCTTCGACAGGGGCTCAGTCCATGTCCAACGGCGAGCCGGGGTAGAAGGAGTTGGGGGTCTGAGCAAGCATAGCAACGACGAATTCTTCGTTGCGGCGGGAGCGCCAACGGCAAGAAAGAGTGGTAAAGAAAAAAAACATGATTTGTTTTTTTGTTTGGAGCCAGGTTCTTTACAAGGGAGCTCCTCCATGGAATCAAGCTCACAATGTATAGACACCGGTTGTGTCCTTGCATTTATTGTATAGGATCGGCTTGGGAGCCTCCACTGCGGACGCTATTAGAGTATCTCCACTAGATCTACTAATACTTTATTTTAAAATTTATATACTATAGAAAATTGAGAAAACAAGGTTCTAAATTATCAGGGTGCTAATACAACAATTTGAGGAAACCTTGTCCCCTTCATTAGTGAAATTCATCTATCAATCAGTTAGAATATCCTTTTCTACTCTATCTCTTCTCTCTTTCCTTTTCCCCCACTCTCGGCCATGCATGGGGGGCACGCATGACCGACGCTCGCCCATGCTCTTTCTCCTCTTCCTCCCTTTCTCGCCCAGGTGTGCGAAGCCCCAGTGTGCCCAGAACTTGTCCATGCGGCGAAGTGGTGTGTCCGGCCCACACCCTTGCGACGTTGCCCTCGTCCGTGCGGTCACGTTTTCGGCTGTGCAGCAAACCTCTGCCAATGGGCGAGCGTCGAGTGTAGATGCGGGGATCCGGCGGTGGTCACAATTTGATGGAAGAAAATGGATTGAGGGGGAGGTTTTAAAAGATTGAGAAAACTATAGCCAAAGGGATTTAGAAGGGATCCGCTAAAGCTTTCTTTTGTACTCAATCCCCTTTTATCACTATTATAAAGAAAATGGATTGAGTTTTCTCAATCCGATGGAGATGCTCAGCATCCTCTCTCAGGTGGTTTGAACCTTTCCAACCACCGTTGTTTCCCCCTCTCGGGCAGCTCGGGCTCTTGTCTGGCACACGCAGAGATGCAAGAGGTTTTGCATATACTTACATATAATTTGAATAATTGTTGATTAAAATTGTATAAGTTGACTTCCCCTGTTTATTATGGTTATCATTACGAAATGGAGAGAGCAGTGCTGGGGTGGAGTATATATGTCTACTGTGTACGTCGAATGCTCGTTAAGCTGTCTGTTGGAATAATGGAAGACACCCACGGCTGCTGAAGAAGTAAAACGAAGGACCGGACCTGGTCATCGTCGATCAGTTACTAGCCTTGTATTTAGTAGGCTCCAAGCCACGCGGTTCTTCCAGTCTTTCAGAATTCAGAGACAGCGCGCGGTCCATTTGAACTCAAATTCTAAAGTTTGAAGGCTGTATGAGAGTGAGCGGTTAACCAGGATGCAACGGGGACGGTAAGTGTCGTAGAAAAAGTACCTAAGCGAGCGTGCCAACACATACATGCAATTGTCCCACGCTGCCCGCTGAAATGGTTCAGTTAATCAGTTTGGGCTAGGCAGGTACGGAGAAAGTCACAGTGAGTCAGCGACCACTGCGAGCTACGACAAGTGTCGCTTTTTTTTTATTCGTGCCCGTCAAACTACTCCCTCTGGTTCTCTAAAGTGGTCGTTTTGGACATCGACACGGTCTTTAAGAAATGACTTTGACCGCTACTTTTTGCTATAAAATATTTATAAAATATAGTCAATATATACTTTTATGAAACTACATTTCGAGACGAATCTACTTACATCGCTTTCATATTTTCAAACTCAACCCAAAAGAAGTTATTTGTAGTCGAAGTTTAAAATATTTGATTTAAGATAACCTCAAAACGACTTGCTTTAGAGAACCGAAGGGAGTATTTATTAAGTTTCACTAAGTTTATACAAAACATCAGCAATATTTATATCTTCAAATAAATTTATTATAAAAATAAATTTAACGATCTATTGAAGAGTAATACTGTGCTAAGGACGTCCGTCCGTCCGGACGCTCTCGCTGATGGGCCACGACACCAGCCCAACGGCCCAACTCTCCATTTGCGTATCCGCTCGCCCAACCTTATCTACTCATGAGCCCGTCGTCGTTCCTCTAAATTCACCGCGCCACCGTCGCATCCACACAGCCGAACGCGCTCTAGCACGACCACGCTGCCGCAGCGCTCTCCACCGCGCGCGTGCGCCAGCGCAACCACGCCACCGTGGCGTTCTCCACCGCTCCCGACTGGCCGCCGTCCTCTCTCTCCACCACGCTCTAGCGCCGCCGCTCACCATCCTTCCTCTCCACCAGGCCATCCGCCCGCTGCGGCGTTCTCCACCGCGTCGGCTGCCTTCTCCACCAGAGCTACGCGCCTCTCTGCGGAATCGAACTCTGCGCTGGCATTGAGCTCCACGTCGACGTCGAGCTCTGCGTTGATGAGCCTCCAATCATCCAAGCAGCAAGTAGATGTTGCATTGAAAACACATGTTGCAAGCATATGTTTCAAGGGTTCTAGATGTTTTAGAGGTATGTTGCAAGTGTTTTGTAAGGATGTTGTAAAAGTAGATCAGGATATTGTATATATGTTGCAATGGTTGTACACATATGTTGTAAACGTCTATTCCCAATGTTTCATCTGTTTTAGATGTATGTTGCAAGTGTGTTTATCTTGATGTTGCATATATTTTACACATATGTTATGAGTGTTTTATCTGGATGTTGCGTACGTTTGCAATGGTTTTCAAGTGTTTTCAGGTGTTTTCCCAAGTGTTTCAGACTTATGTTTCAAGTGTTTTATCTGTCTTCTAATGTATGTTGTAAGTGTTGCATCTGAATATCTCAAAAGTAGACCGAGGTGTTGCACATGTTGCAATGTGACCCACCTGCTGCAGCTGCTGGAGGAAGCGTGAGGGGTCAGGCGAGGCGCAGACATCGCGTGGGGTCGGGTGGGGGCGCAGATGTCACATGGGTCGAGCGGTACGCAGGGTGCAGTCCGTAAAAACAGGGTGCAGACGTGGGCGTTCATCCGGACGTCCGAGCGCTAGCTGTGTCGTCCGTCTAAGGATAGTAATTAGTACGTACTACCATATGCTGCATACTCCTTGCTGCTTGTGTTAATTTGAGCCGCACGGTCCATTACTGCATGCTAAGTGCTAACTGTGCAGTGCTGGACCAATCTATGATTCCACGCATGTAGTCAAACATTTTTAAGGTTGACCAAACATATACCCCAAAATGCTAGCCCCGTTCGTTTCGCTGAAATTTGGCTTATGCTGATTTGTTGTGAGAGGAAAATAATGTTCGTTCGCTGAAAATTACAGCTAAAGTAGTGCAGCAGAACAAGGCCAATATTTATTATATGTATTAAGCATCATTATATAGATCGTGAAATGTAATTTCATAACAAATAAACTTTATTTGAAGATACAAATATCGATATTATTTTCTATATAACTAGTTAAATTTAAAAGAGTTTGACTCACGAGAAATTTAACATGCAATTATTTGGTATGGAGAGTATATACTAGCATGCTGTCATATGCAACGATTGAGCCCTTTGTGCGCTGACCGATAGATTCATCAACTTCGTTTCACACAGGCCGTTAGCTAATACTCATTTCTGACGGTCGTTGCTCCTCGCAGCATGACACAGGGATTTTGATTTCTAAGTCGTTGCCCTCAACCACTTAGATCTGTCAACAGTCACGGAGGGAGAGAGAGAGTAAGATGGAGAGGCTCTCTACCTCGTCGAGCTCGTCCGCCGTCGTAGTCAGATCTAGAAGAGGTCACCCTTGATAGTGCTCTCAGTTGTGCCCCTATAGGGCCACCGCCGTTGCATCCTCTGTCAGTCGCGCGAGTGATCCACCTCGGCCTCGCCTACTCGCCATCGGGGCAGTGGCTGCCCGCCCGGCCCTATTCACCACCATCGGTAGGTACCAGGAGGTGGGCGCCAGGTGCACCAACCACCAATACTAGGAGCTGGAGCAGGGAGGCACGTGGTTGCCGAGGGAGGTGCAGCTTGGGTGGAAGAGGATATGTAGACTGTAGAGAGGTGTTTGGCGGTCGAGAGAGAGGTGCGTCCGGGAGAGGGTGGAGTACGAGGCGAGGGAGTTGGGATGGAGGAAAGACAGACCGGACCAGATGGGCCTTTTACATAGGCGGAGATAGTGTAAATATTTTCCATTGGTATATTAGGGTTACATAAGAAATTTAGCAAATAAAGTTGTCTCTAAAGATTGAAATTTTATTTTAGTACTTTGAAAGAGTACCTCACTAAAAAAAGAGGTATATAAGGCAGGCATTACTGATTAGCTACTATATACAAATCCCAAACTACAGAATCGAATCCATAAATACATATGCAGATTCTATTGTTTAAATAAAATTCATTGTACATCTGGATCTGGAGAGAGTAAAAAATGTTTAGAGAATGAACGAAT
Source organism: Miscanthus lutarioriparius (assembly GCA_904845875.1). NCBI lineage: Eukaryota > Viridiplantae > Streptophyta > Magnoliopsida > Poales > Poaceae > Miscanthus > Miscanthus lutarioriparius. The sequence continues at coordinate 8,579,426 of CAJGYO010000001.1, forward strand.
ATACAGCATTTGATGCGCGGTTGCACCTTTTTGTTCCCTATACCTGAATCCAATCCAAATCACCTAATTAATAATGATGTATATATAAACGAGCTTTTGTTGCAAGTCTACCTATGTCAGTGACTGCTCTTTGTTATCCAATTGCATGCACTAGTTATCTATCCTGCACTACGTCGATCTAATATGAACATCGTCTTGGAAAGAATCCATTTTTCCATGGAATTACTTACACTACGGGAAACAGTGCCTTTGCCGAGTGCCTCAAGCTTTGCCGAGTGGCAAACCACGGGCACTCGGCAAAGAGGTTCTTTGCCGAGTGCCAGACCAAGCACTCGGCAAACAGAAGCACTCGGCAAAGGTGATCTTTGCCGAGTGCGTGGTACTCGGCAAAGGGGGGCCTGGACAAACGGCATCCGTGGCCGTCCCTTTTGCCGAGTGCCTTGCCGTTAGGCACTCGGCAAAGGAGCCACCTTTGCCGAGTGCCAAGCACTCGGCAAAGGCCTGCCACATGGCAGGCTCAGGGTCGGCCAGGGCGACAGTCTTTGCCGAGTGCCACATGGCCGGCTCTCGGCAAAGGACCCCTTTGCCGAGTGCCACCCCTAGCACTCGGCAAATTAATATTTTTTTGTTTTTTTTCTTCCAAATTTTTTTGTGGGGTCTTGATACAGTAATTACATCTCAACTTCAAAATTTGGGACAATTTTGAGTTTGTGTGCTATATTTCTTTAATTATTTTTGTTTCGTTGAATTTTTCCGACAATTCCAAATTTGAACTGCAGGTACATGAAATAATGGAATTTGTTCATTCAAAAAATGGTATTCATGATGTTCGGCGTATGTTGAGGCCGTATCCAGGACCTCGCATGAAGTTACGACCATGTTAGTGTCGTAACATGACGAGTTACCTGCGGGAAAAGTGTTTTTAAATTATATAAAATCCAAACGAAGTTCGAAAATGACGAAACTTGTCGAGGTGTGTTGTCATCGCATGTGGAGGCTGTGGTAAAAAATTGAGAAAGTTTAGAGCAAGTTGTGATGTCGGATGCCTAAAACCCAGACATCTCCACATGTGAAGACAATGGTTTCGCAACTAGATGCCATTTCACGCCTAATAGCGTTGAAGTCACAATTGGGCATTAGTCGAGATGGCTTCGATCTCGTGTTGAGAGTTCTTGCCAAACTGCTTCCGGATCCTCACACCCTGCCGAAGAACACGTACGAGTCACAGAGACTCCTTCGTGCACTTAAGATGCCGTATGAGGGGATCCAAGCTTGTCCGAAGGGGTGCGTCCTATTCAGGGGAGACCATGAGAAAGCAACACACTGTCCAAAGTGCAAAGCCTCTAGGTTTGTGGAGGTAGAAGGCAGTGATGGCAAGAAGAAACAGTCTAAGATCCCCGAGATGGTCTTACGGCACCTTCCTTTCCTACAGAGGATCCAACGGCTGTACATGACAGAGGAGTCCGTGAAACAAATGACGTGGCACAAGAATGGCAAAAGATACAGTCCTGACAAGATGGTACACCCAGCGGATGGTGATGCATGGAAGCACTTCGATGACATGAATCTTGGCAAGGCTATGGAGGCTCGGAATGTACGCGTAGCGCTGGCAACAGATGGGTTCAACCCGTTTGGAATGATGGCGGCCCCGTACACTTGTTGGCCCGTGTTCGTGATCCCCCTCAATCTTCCCCCCGGCATCATGTTTGAACCCAGGAACGTCGTCTTGACGCTGATAATACCTGGACACCCGGGCAACAATATGGGTGTGTTCATGCAGCCAGTGTGGGATGAATTGCAACATGCTTGGGAAGAGGGGGTACTGACGTACGACCGAGCTACAAAGAGGAACTTCACAATGCATGTGTGGTACCAGTATTCAATGCATGACTTCCTGGCGTATGGCTTATTCAGCGCGTGGTGTGTTCACGGGAAGTTCCCTTTCCCAACATGCAAGGCAGATGTGATGTTCACCTGGCTGCACAAGGGTGGCAAGTATTCTTCTTTCGACAAACATTGTCAATTCCTGCCTGAGAACCATGAATTGAGACGAGATGAAAAGCACTTCACGAAAGGTGTTCAAGTCACCGACCCCATTCCTCAGGTTAAGAGCCCTGCCGAGGTCCTTGCCGAGATAGAGGCTCTCCAAATTGATGAAGTCAACGGTGGTTTTATTGGATATGGTAACAACCACATGTGGACTCATATATCGGGCTTGACTAGGCTCCCGTACTTCAAGCACCTTCTTCTTCCACACAACATCGATGTAATGCACACAGAAATGAATGTCGCCGAGGCACTCTGGGCAACACTCATGGACATTGGTAAAAAGTCAAAGGACAACGTTAAGGCTAGACTAGACGTGGAAAAGATTTGTGATAGACCAAAGCTAGTGATGAAGACCCCTACGCCAGGCAAGAGATGGAAAAGGGGCCCAGCCGATTACATCCTGAAAAGGGCCGATAGGAAGGAAGTACTGTAGTGGATGAAGATGTTACAGTTCCCGGATGGGTATGCGGCGAATCTGAGTCGGGGAGTGAACTTGCAGACTATGAAAGTCTTAGGGATGAAGAGTCATGACTTCCACATATGGATTGAGCGGATCCTTCCTGCGATGACCCGGGGATACCTCCCCGAGCCAGTGTGGCGCGTCCTGGCAGAGTTGAGCTTTTTCTTCCGCCAGCTTTGTGCCAAGGAGTTATCTCGGGACGTTTGTGTTGACCTGGAGAAGGCTGCACCTCTGTTGCTCTGTAAGTTGGAGATGATATTTCCACCCGGCTTCTTCCTGTCGATGCAGCATCTGATTTTGCACCTACCGCGCGAGGCACGGTTGGGGGGGCCCGTGCAGGCCCATTGGTGCTATCCAATCGAGAGGTGTCTAAAGCTTCTTCGGAAAAAGTGTAGAAATAAAGCCAAAATTGAGGCTTCCGTGGCAGAGGCATTCATTCTGGAGGAGGTGTCGACATTCACACAGGCGTACTATACTGAGAAACTTCCCAGCGTGCACAATCCAACCCCTCGTTACAACGCCGACGAGAACTCATCGAACCTCAGCCTTTTCCAAGGGGATCTCGGAAGAGGAAGCGCAGGTACCAACAAGAAATTGACCCATGATGAGTGGCGCACTATCATGATCTACTTGTTGTTGAACCTTGATGAAGTGATTCCTTATCAGAAGTAAGTTCTCAATGAGCTTGTTACATACGCCGTGACTATCCTCCACCTATCGATCCGACCCCCTTGTCTCTTGTTTTTTAGGGAATATATTAATGAACACTGGAGAGGCAATAGGGCTCCTACCGAGCAAGAAGAAGACCATCTTCTCAGACATGGTGTGCCCGATTTCATTTCCTGGTTCTCTACAAAGGTACCATCCAACTAACCTTGTTTGCTCCTAGAAGATTCCACTTTGCTCCTAGGAGCGAGTAATGTAACGATCTACCTGTCCTGACCTTGCAGGCCCGCACGGATGCGGAAATGGGTGATGGATTGAAACAGGTGGCCGATGGCTTCTCCCGTAGGGTCAAGTCATTCACCGTTTATGATGTGAATGGCTATCGCTTTCACACGAGATCCTACGAGGAGAGTCGGGCCAACCTAAAAACCACGTGCAGCAGAGTTCGTACGCCCGGCACAGATGAGAAGGACTATTACGGCATAGTCGAAGAGATATACGAGCTCAAATTTAAGGGTGCCAAAGCTTTTAAGCCAGTGGTATTCAAATGCCATTGGTTCGATCCTGATGTCACGAAAAAAGACCTTAAGATTGGGCAAGTCGAAATTCGATAGAATTCCAACTATAAAGGAGATGATGTCTATATTGTGGCTAACCGACATGCCACGCAAGTGTATTACCTCCCATGGGCGTGCCAAAAAGATGAGAAGCTTACGGGTTGGAGCCTTGTGCACTTGGTCTCACCGCGCGGTAAAGCGGCTGTCCCAAACGATGATGATTACAACTTTGACCCAAACAAAGATGAGTTCTATCAACCTGAGGGGCTAGAAGGGAGTTTGGAGATAGACATTCTTTCGCTCATGGGCATGGAAGTAGACAACGACATCGATGAGGACGAGGGTGATGAGGTGCAGGATGCTGAGGACTTACGAATCCTTGAGCGATGGCAGAAGGAGCGCGATGGAGTTGAGGACGATGTAGATGATGATGACGATGGAGATGATGAGGACGATGGAGATGATGCCCGACACTTAAGAGAGCTCGACAATATTGATAGCGATGACGACAATAGTGATGATGACTACACACCAGCCATATTACCGTTCGCGGAGATAATTTCTAATTCATGTAATACTATATTGTTATTATTATTACCTTGCAATTATGTTTCTTTACAAGTACTTGTCAGTTATTTATGCTAACTATTTTAATCTTTGTCATTGCAGGCACTCGACAAAATGCTAGGCGGAAGGCGACAGCGGCCGCATCGACAGGTCCGCTCGCAGTACCAGATCCGCCACGAGGAGCAGGCGACCACCGCCGACGACGAGGAGGAGGAGCAGTTGGTGGAGCTGTCGACCAGTAGGGGGGGCAGCGGACGTCGCACGTCGACAAGGAGGCTGCAGTTCGAGGAGGCCCCGCAAGGGGGGGGGATGACGACGACGACCGGTGACGGCGGCGGCGACGACGACGATGACAATGACGGGGGCGAGCCGACACCAGGCGAGACGGCTTCCTCAGGTTCGAGCAAGCCCTACCAGCGCGGGCCCTCATCGCTCCCTGAGCCACGATCGCTCCCTTCCCGCCGCCCGGTGATTTGACCCGTGGGTCAGACGTAAGTAACCATTGTTGATTTCACTACTTGTTCATATGACATGTTGAAAATCGAACTGCAGACTAACAATTGTTGTTAATGACTCGTGCAGTAGTTCGACGTTTGTGAGTGGAGGGAGCGGTTCACGCCATATCAATGGCATCCAGGGCCTGCTGATTAGGGAGTACTACCCTGGCTTCGTCACCCACAAGGGTGAGGTACAGGCACCCATGAAGCGGGAGCACTTCTCCAGCGTCACGGACTCCAACGGCGATACCCTTGCGGCGAAGATCAAGAGGGAGTTCTGGGTGAGTATTTTCATCGCACCGCATTTCTCAATACTACGCATTCGTTGGACATTCTTGAAACAATGAAATGATACATGATGTCTGTGTGCAGGACTTCTTCACGTGCGAGGAGGGGAGAGAGCAGCATGCGGCGCGAGTGCAGGAGGCGGTCTACAAAGATCGTCTCAAGGACCTGTACCACGAGGCGCATCTCTAGTGCGTCATCAGCTACTACGCCGACGTGCTTGGCCAGGTGGTGAAGAAGCCGCAAGTCAGGGAGATGATACTCTAGAGGGAGACCGACCTCACAGAGGCACAGTACATGCAGGTAATTAAGTAGGAAACATTCGTTCTGATTCCTTCCGTGAAACATTCAATTCATCTTCTGGCATGTCAAATACTTGATGTCATGCAGATGTGTCCGGGGTGGTGCGACAACTACAAGGACTGCTGGGCGGCCATTGTGCGTGAGTGGACCACGGACGCGGCGTACCAGAGGCGCAGAGAACGTCGGGAGGGCCGCCTGCAGATGCGAGGGGCACCACACCACCAAGGGAACCAGTCCCTCCCAGTGTTCATGGAAAGATGGGTATGCTTCTGTTGATCTATTAATTCTAGCGCTCAATTGTCATTACTTGTAACCATGTTTGTGTTTTCCTCGCAGACCCAGTCGCATGGTGGGCATGTCGTCAACGAGTTCACGGGGTACGCCCTTGCTCACAAGGGCAAAGCGACGGCGGCGGACAACGTCTACGACCCGGTGGACGGGCTCGACGCGTACACCAACGCGAGCGTCTACCCCAAGCTCGCCGAGTACACCTCCGCGGCTCGCCAGCGCCATGGGGAGACGTTCGACCCCGCCACCGACCCCCTGGACACGGACCTCTTGATGAGGTTGGGAGGAGGGAAGCAGCACGGCCGGTACTGGATGGCCAACAGCGCCATCGAGTCATCCTCTGTTCCCACGCTGAGCCAGATTCGACGAGACGGGACCAGGAGCTCCTTCGACATCCCCATAGCGCCTCGGCAGCCGAGCAACGCGCAAATGTTCTCGGCATTTCAGGTAAGTGCAGTTTCATTCGTCGTTCACTCATTTCACACATGTACCTTGCTTTCACATACCATCAACTTTGCGGGAGTAATATTGCAGGCCCAGATCGCACAGTTGCAGACGAACCAGGAGAACATGGCGGTGGCCCATCAGCGGCAGCTAGCGGCTGTCACGCAGCACTACCAGCGTCAGATGCAGGACTTTGCCGCCTACTTCCGGGGCCTTCAGATCCCGGGAATGCAGCAGCACGAGCTCCCTGCCTCGATCTTCGCTCCACCACCTTTTCCTGTGCCTACTCCTATAGCGACTCCGGTGAGTATATTGCCTGTTGCTTTAGCTTGTGCGGCCATCCTGCAGGTACTAATGAGATCACTTGTCCTTTGTGCAGGAACAGTCGGCGGGTTCGAACCCGACTCTAGGTGCCAGCCCTCCACTAGGCCCTTCTCCACCGCACGGGTGGCCGGCTCACCCGACCTTCCCGACTCAGGGCTTCGCGTGGCCAGGTACCGCTCCTCCTCCACCGACGCAGCAGGGGCACTCCGGGCCTTACTCGACGTTCCAGGCGGCGTCGCAGTCAGGGTGGTCTCCGTGGGATCAAGGTGGGGGCTCTGGGGCCCCTGGGGACGCCGGGTCGAGCTAGGCACCTCTACTGCCCGCTTGTAGACTTGTCGGCCTTCGTGCCGCTGTGATGTCGGCCTTCGTGCCGCTGTGGTTATCGGCCTTCGCGCCGTTGTTTTCTTGCAGGTTTTGGACATGTTATGAACTTATATCGTGTTGAGACGTCATTTGATGATGAAATGTGATTTTTATGTGATACTCTAGTTTATTGTCATGAATATATGTGAAATTGCATGTCTGGAATGCAAGAAAACAGAAAAAAAGCAAAAAAAAAATTCCCCAGCTTTGCCGAGTGCCAGCACTCGGCAAAGCTGGGTATTTTTCCCAGGAGCCAGGCTTTGCCGAGTGCTGGCGTGGCACTCGGCAAAGTGACCAAACCTTTGCCGAGTGCCAGCACTCGGCAAAGATTTTTTCAAAAAAAAAATGCCGAGTGCCTGACACGTTAGCACTCGGCGAAGATTTTTTCAAAAAAAAATTCCTTTGCCGAGTGCCTGACACGTCGACCGGCAAAGGGTGGCGTCAAGTTCACGACGTCCGTTACCTTTGCCGAGAGCTAGTGTGGCACTCGGCAAATCCTTTGCCGAGTGCCTGCCACGTGGCACTCGGCAAAGATTCCTTTGCCGACCACTTCTTTGCCGAGTGGGCTTTGCCAAGAGCCGCACTCGGCAAAGCCTTTGCTGACGGCAAAGGTTCCTTTGCCGAGTGCGGCCGGCACTCGGCAAAGGCGGCGGATCCAGTAGTGTTAGCCCGTCCTCTAGGCCAGGCATATATGCAACGAGACAAAGTAGTCAGCTCAGCTGTTTAGGGCGCTTGGCAGGGAGGGTGGTTAGGAGCCTGCCATTTCTTGCAGTTGCTTCCCGGGCCGTTTAGGACCTGCATGACCGCCAGCTCCTCCGCGCCATGCCTCATTGTCGTCGTCGTCGTCGCCCTGCCGCCGTCCGCCACCGCAACCAGCAGCGGCCTCGCCGTGAGGAAGACGTTGCAGAGTTGCATGAGAAGCACGGGCACCATCACCGCCCTGGCCATCATCGCCGCCGCCGTCGGTGCCATTATATTCCAATCCAGGAACGATATAGCAGATCCTTGTTAATGTAACCCGTAAGCTAGCAGTGCACACTGCACATAGCAACGTAGGTACGGTATTACTGCTAAACAAGCTAAGCTATTTGGGAGGCTTGCTTGCTAGCTAGCTGGAGTACTAATGCTCGTTCAACTGACTCACTGTTGGTTTGCTGGGAGGGAAACATGCACGATGGTTGCCTTTTATAGTATCGATCGTGAGACAACATGACCAGGTCGTCACTTGTCAGTAGTTCAAGCCTTGTATACTAGTAGTAATAAAATATTTGTCAGGGTCAAGCCTAATACTACTCCGTATAAACCACGCCGTTTTCACCAGCGGTCAGTCCATTTATTTGAATGAAAATTCCTAAAAGTCTAATCTGAAGTCCATGCTGCATGCTAACCAGGACAGCAAGACGCAAAAAGTCTAAACTAAGTGCATGCCAACACATTTGTTCCTTCCGTTGATGGCCACACGCACGAGTCTGTCAGCATGCACACACATATACTAGCTATACTGTACAAACTACTGCCAGTCTGTCGTGTCATCCGATCGGGTCGTATTCAACGGCGAGCCCCTGCCCTACGGAAGTACGAATTCGTCATCAAGTTCACAGCAGGCCGCTATCATCGTTCGATTCTGACCTGTTTCCGCCGGTGGCCGGCCGTTACCGGCAATGCATATAGCTTCCATTCCTTCCAAGAAAGTGGCGGCGGCGGCGCGCGGGGCTTTTCCTTCGTTAGCTTTGCTCATTTGTTGGTGGCGACAGCAAGTTGGTCGGGTTTGGTAAGCCGGAGCTCCATAGTACGTACTCTCTCCGTTCGAAAAGATGCAATTCGCTACGTTAAAGCATGTTAAGTTTGAATAAATTTATATAAAAATTTACTGATACTTATATCATACTAAACATTTATCGTTAGATTCATCATCAAATATACTTTCATAATATATTTATTTGGTGTCATAAACACTAATATTTTTATCTATATATTTGATTAAACGTTTGGTCACTTTAACCAACTAGAATTGTTTTTTCTTTGGAAGGGAGGTAGTACCCGTACAGCTGAAGTTCCTAGTTCTGATCCATGGTGGTGCGATGGAGTTACGTTCTCTCCCATAATAAGTGGAGCCAACAACTGCTTTTTTTCTATTGGAAAAAATATAAATCCATAAATTATCACAAAAATTCTAATAAAGGCTTCGCGTTAATCCTCACGAGATGGATCAAAAAAGCCTGAAAATTCTCACAAAAACAGAATGATGTGGTCATCAATTCACTACACTCTATTCACCATCAATGTCAATAGCCCATGGATCTATTCTATTTTCTTAAAAGGTTACCACCTCTCTCATTATGAAAAACCATGGAACACCACTACATGAATGGTTTGTAGGCGGTTGGGAGCAAGAACCACCTTTAGAAACTGATTTCCACATTCCGAATACACATATGTCTGTACATATATAACAATATATATTCAAATACAGTAATTTATAAAATTATATACATAAAAATACTTATGTGATAGAATGAGATAGTACGTTGATAATAGTTAAAATCAAGTTGATACAAACCAAGTATCACAAAGTATACACCAAAGTTCATACAAATAAAAGTAGACTACATAGTTTACATCGTACAAAACCAAGTAGGAAACACCCACTATTGCTCACCCACCATGTCGTATGTGATAATCCGTGTAGTGTATGTCACTCATGATGTATCCTAGCACATCGTTGATGTAAAGCAATATATTCATTAGTGCACTCTCCCTCGCTTCACAAGTTTGAGCACAAGGTCTCTACTAATGACTGATAACAATGGTGATGTAATTGGGCCTGGTTCCAAAGAAACATGCACACAGTAGTGGAATCCATACGTAGTGTATGTTGGACCACCATATTGCCAATGGCAACCCAATTGATGTATGGCTTGATTTAGAATGGCTTGAAAGCTGTGTGTAGGTTAAGTCATTATACTTAACCTCTAAGTGTTAACAAAAAAATAGAATATGAAAAACATGAACATAGACATAACAATAATTCTGAATATAAACTATGAGATCCAATTTTACTTTACCAAATCATGCATTGTGGTTGTGTTGGGCAATCGTTCCATCAATAGTTGCCATATCAGTAATGCCCTCATTTAAAGCTTGTAATATGATGGATGAGAATGTATTCACAAGCATCCTTAAACAGACTATCACAACATATTTATCTGCATATCCAATGGGGTGCGCTCATCCTCATCTCCAAGATTTGCATAATCTCACCATGATTAACCTACCTAGCACCGAAAAGCCTATTTGACATTGTACTAATTGTCCATTCCATCTAGGGAATCTCTCGACATTTATATGTCATTAACCCCCAAAAAGGAGAGTGTCCCTTAGAGCCATGGGATTGGCTTTATTCGCATTGCAAGTACTAAATACCTATCAAGTTCATCTAACTAATATGAACACACATCTGCTTAATAATCCAGATATATTCTTCCATGGAGGCCCTTGCAAGGTACACACAGATACAAACCAAACGAAGTAGTCAGCTAGCTCAGTTCTTTAGGACGATGACAGATAGGGGAAGTTGGGAGCCTGCTTTTGCATGTGGTTGGGTCCTTGGATCAGAGGGCCTGCATGATCAGCGCCTTTGATATGCCTTGGCCACCCCCTGCCGCAACTTGTAGCAACGGCCTCGCCATGAGGATCATGTTGCACAACTGCATGGAAGCACGGCCACCATCACCACCCTCGCCATCATCGCCGCTCGCTTCAGTGCCGCCATTGCAAATAATTTATATGTCATTTTCCTGACTTATAGCCCACATTGTGGCAGGTTCTGAATGTTGTTTTTGCCTCTAAGGGGCATGTGCCCCATGTGCGAATGTACCGTTGGATACACATGGGGATGCGTGTGTAGTAGAAATCTCTCTCCTGCACATGAGGGCATGTGCCTTTAGGAGCAAATTTTCTGCGTTTGTGGTAGGTTTGTATCGGTTTATACCATCGAGGCTAACCCTGTAGCTCTCTCGCTCACTACTCTTATGTGCTTGATTGGAGGCATTCAAAGGGAATATGTTCTGAAAATTAGGCAACGTAGTAATGCACCCCTGCACCGTGAAAGTAAAGCAAAGTGGATAGATTATTTTGCCTAGGTAAACTTTTCAATTCTCTATTTCAGGAATGAGGTTGCACGCATCAAGAGCCTACACGTGGTGTTAAAAATACTCAAAACGACCATCTCACTGGCTGGGGCAACAACAATGGCACTATATAAAGGACACATAATAGAGATGAAACACCATTTTGTTCATATCCATGTAAACAAGCAATTGCATAAAGAGTGGATCAGAGGGTCAATTCTGGTGACAACAAGCTGTATCTCTTGGTCTGTATGGTTCACCATGTAGGTTAACACCACAAAGTTGATTCCAGTCAATTTAATTTTGTGTAAATGCCAAATATCCAATATTTAAGTTCCACTAAACCTGGCAACTAAGATTTTATGTTTTTTTGGTCTGACACTAAGATTTTCATGACAAGCAACACATCAAAATAGCTGGTCTTGTGACATACTCCAAAACCTCATTGTTTCGAATTGTGACATTTCTTGCTTAAGTGAAAACAAATAATTTACATGTCATTTCTGTGACTTATAGCCCACTTTATGACAGGCTGTGAGGGCATGTGCCCTTATAGGGTCAATTTTTCTGTGTCCTATGTATGTTTACACCATTGAGCGCTACCCGACAGCTCTCTCACTACTCTTATGTGTTTGATTGGAGGCATCTAATCATCAATTTTCACCTTCATAACCTAGAAAAGGGATGAGTGGGTTATCATATTCGGCCTCAACCTCTAGTGCATAGTTTACTCATCAGTGGAGTTATCACAGTAAGACATTTTTGTTTGCTCCATTCCAACAATAATTGGTTGCAGGGACTGGCCTATAATGGTTTTATATTCGTGGTGCAGTTGCCACTGTAATGGTGTTTGTGACAATGTTTGACCCGGTTGCCGCTGTATTGGTGGCACTGTTTTGCTACTTCATGTTTTGCGAAAAGCTATATATCGAAAGGTTAAATCTTGCCCTTCATCTTGAAATTTTATTTACCGATATAGCTAAACACCGCATAGTTTCAGCTAAATCGACTTTTAGCCGCCCCTACAAATGACCCTATTTTTAGGGGCGGCTTTAGATCCAACCACTCTTACAAATCGATTTATAGAGGCGTTTGAATCTAGAGCTGTCTCTAAAAATGTGTGCCGAACAGTAAAATTACATATTAAAATTTAATTTTTTCAAACAATCTCGGACAGAGACATGACTAAAACGAAAGTTATAGATCTCGAAAAGTTATAGAACTTCATAGTTGACAATATTTTTATTTGAATTCATATATCCATGGAAAATTATGTTTGAAGTTCTCACATTTGAAATTTGAATTTTTAAAACGATCTCAGATGGAGAAATGACCAAAAGAAAAGTTGTATATCTCAAAAAGTTATAGAGCTTTGTAGTTGACAACTTTTTTATTTAAAACCATCTATCTGTGGAAAATTATGTTTGAAGTTGTTACGTTTGAAATTTGAATTTTTGAAGTGGCCTTAGATGGAGAAAAGACCAACACAAAGTTGTAGATCTTGAAAAGTTATATAACTTTGTAGTTGATAACTTTTTCATTTGAAATAACCTATCCAAGGAAAATTACGTTTGAAGTTCTCACATTTGAAATTCAAATTATAAAATGTCCTTGGATGGAGAAACTACCAAAACGAAAGTTGTACATCTTGAAAAATTATATGACTTTGTAGTTGACAAAATTTTCATTTGAATTCGTTTAAGGTCCCAAACAACCATTTCAAAATCTGATGAGTATAATACTAGGAGAAAGCATATCTCATAAGGATACAAGTTAGTCTGGATATATGGAGTGGTTAGAGGAGTGACGTAAGGTGTGAGGTCGTGGTTTTGATTCTGGTGGCAACGGTGTGTGTGTGTGTTTTGCGTGAAAAAACTTGTGATTTTGCTATTTTTGGTCTAGATTTGTTTTTGTTTTTTGGAAAAAATTATAAGGGCAGCTTGTTTTTCGGTTAGTAGGGTGGCTGGCCCTAGCCGCCCATAAAAAGCCTCCCTATAGTAGCGAGTGCCATTGCAAACAAATTAAAAGCTAGCAATATATGTGTATGTACGTCAAATGATGCACAATGTTTGCCTTTTATAGTATCGTGATTCAATTCGTGACGCTTGCTTAACCATCCTCCCGGAAAGGTAAAACAAAGGACCAGGTCATCAGTTCATCAACTGTTCATTCAAGCCATGTAATATTTGTCACAGGTCAAGCCTAATACAAGTAAGGTGTCAAGCTAGCGCTACACGCGGGTTTCGTCAGCTGTCGGGCGGTCCATTTGAATTCAGTTTCGTAAGTCTAATTTGAAGTCCATGCATGATAACCCCAGGTTCGAATCCGGAATCCGTATGTATGCATGCGTGGCTTTTCTTGCTTGGATTTATGAATTCTCGGTCGGTCTATATATGCATGCTAATGGTTGGATTGGACCGACGATGCATGCACAGATACTAGGTACTATACTGCCATACCTTTCACGTATAGTCATCGTGTGTGGTCGTATTCAACGATGGAGCCCCTGCGGACGGATTCGTCAAGTTCTCAAGCCGCTAGTGTTCTGACCTGTTTCTGCCGGCCGTTACTGGCAATACACATAGCTTCCCAGAAAGTGGCGGTGCTTTGTCAACCAGAAAGTACATGCTCCTCTCTCTCTGAATAAATAGATTCTCAAAGTTGTCTCAAGTCAAACTTTTAAAATTTTACCAAATTTCTAGAAAAAAAACCGTTAAGATTTATGGTATCAAATTAGTATCATTAGATTTATTATCAAAAAAAATTTCATAAGGTGTTCATTTTATATCATAGATGTTGTTACTCTTTTCTATAAATTTAGTCAAACTTAAAAAAGTTTGACTGACACGGATCTTAGGAATTGATTTATTTAGAGACGGAATGAGTAATACGCATACGACAGTATTTTGGTGGCATGCAACATTTGGGTGGGGAAGAAGATAAGAGAGAGGGGGAGGTTGATGTCAAATCTGAGGGGCAAAAAATTTAAAATGAGTGTTGGCTTCAACAGATAGATTGTATTTTCAAAAAATTGGGTAACGTGTTCATATTTTGATCATTTAACGAATTATATATTTATGTTTTTTAGAAAATAATAAAACTCTTTATTATTTTAGAAAATACGAAACCATCTTAAAAACTAGTTATCTGGCCAAATTTGGGTGCGAAACGCACTGTTTGGAGGCCTCGGTCCGTTTTTTTAGCAGAATTGACCGAGAATCTATTCCAACAAGGCAACAAGGCTCATGTCTGACCTCAGAATCCACTGATGCAGTTGAGTGGCCGAGGCTGTGTTATGGGCTGGGTTTTACGTACAACCACATGCGTGCTTACTTCCGACGACTCCCGGTACCAAATCCGACAGGAAAGGTGTGGTTGAGGACCGGCCGGTTGTATAACTTGTTCATGTAGTAGCAATGCACATTAACAAATAAAAGATGGTTCGAGCCACATGTTATGCATTTAGAATATTGCAAAACTAAAACATTAATAAAAGTCATTTGATATTGGAAAAGAAAGAATGTTTGTCTATAGCATAAGCGCAATGGGAGTCTCTGGGACCTTTATTACTACTCCAATAAGCCTGAAATCAGTAACCATATATAAGTACAACTTGTGATATGTCAGACTAGTATTTTATTCTCGCATTGTCTTCTGTTCTAAATTAATTAAGTATATACCATATCGAGAAATGTACTAGTATAAACCACTTCAAAAGAATCCATTTTTCCATGCATGGAACTCCATCCTTGAAAGGCATTGTAGTGTAGGCAAGCTATTTACGACGATATGATGGTTGGGGCGGGCAGCCGGGGTGCCCGGGTTTCTTCCAGCTGCAGTTGCCACCGCCCGGGCGTCTCGGTCCACCATTATTGCCCTTGTCTAGCACCTGCATCACCATCGTCGTCCCGCCGTCCGCCCCTGCCGCCGCATGCAGCAAAGGCCTCGCCGCGACGATCACTTCGCGGCATTGCATCAGCAGCACGGCCACCACCACCGCCTTCACCATCGTTGCGGTCGTCGTCGATGCCATGTCAGTCAGACAACCAAATAATCGATCCCTGCTTGCGCAACAATCACGTATATATACCACTACTAGTGGAGAGTATGTACGTATACGTACGTAAAATGATGCGTCGAATTAAAGTGGTTTGGTTTTTGTTGGAGGGAACTACGTCTAGCTAGGGAATTGAAGCATGCATGCATATGTATGATGGCTTCCTTTTATAGTTCGTTACCCCATATGCAATGTGTTCTCTGAAAAAGTACAGTAACAACTAAGGACGGGGATGGGTCAGTTCTTCTCCGCGGTCCATATTTTCGGGTCTTCTATAATTTTGTTCTCAGTTGAAGCCAAGCTACGTTACGTTGTTTTTAAATTTCAACTGTCGTTGATCACCGCGGTCCATATTTGAGTTCAATGCAATTTCCAAAGTTTGAAGTCGATGCAATTGTTCTAACGAAAGCTTATATATATGAACTAAAATTATAAGGTGCCTAGTGAGCTAGACCATGTCATATGAACATCCATAACTACTCTGATCCGACCGTGAAACATTGGTTTAATTTCCTCCTTTCACTACGAACGAGTCCCACGGAAATGGTTCAGATAGATACTCTCATGCATTGCCATGTTGTTTGGGTTAAAAATTGTGAATTCTCAGTCGATCTCGGCTACTGGTTGGACCGGTTCATTCGTGAATGTTTTGTACCTTTGAACGGTTCGGGTCGTATATAGTGATGAGTCCCCGCGGACTGATGATATTGATCCATCAATACAAGTTTATATATTATATGCGGCGGGCTTATAAGTTACATATATGCTGCTCTGATTTAAATTATTTATATTATTGTGGTATATATGTACGTAGCTTCCTAGAATATAGACTCTGGTTTTGTCTCCTTTATGTGAGTATATAAGCGTAAATTGTGAGCACCATTTCTTAGTTTTGGACATTGAGGTCTTTTTTTAGACCAAAGAAGAATTATATTAGATTATAGTTGATACATCATTACGTTACAAACACTCTGTAATACACTATATGTCAAGAAACTGATTTTCATCTAAATTGTACCCATACCATGCATAGCTCCAAATCTCAAATCCAAACATGTATAACGCTTCGTATGATGGCTGTATAGGCAAACACTCGTCAAAAAGCCTGAGAACAGATGCCCAACGAACGACGGCCAACATTCCTGCAGGCGGACTTAGAAAGTTCTTCTTTCTTGTGTATTCGTTGTTCTTCTTTCTACCACCGAAAAATGATGAAGACTGATCTGAAACTTATTCTCTCTAGTCCTTCATCATGGCCAGATCTAACTACAATAAAGCGGAGAAGAGACCGAAGAAAATTATTCTATGGCGGCGACATCATCTCCGCCTTGATGTCACTATTCGAAAGAAAAGTCTACATGTCGTCATGCCGAGGAAGTTGTTGACACCGTAGCTGTCGCCCTCATCTTCAACAGAGCCGTCATGGAGAAAACGAATCCACCCTATCTCCTCACCGTCGCTGAAGAGGAGAAGGAGATAAATCACCAATACCAAAAAAACATGGTATGAAGAGACTCTTACCCTAAGGACTCGATCTACTAGAAAAACTTATTAAAAAACGATGGTTCGACCACTCCCTTCGGCCTCCAGCGAGATACTGGAGGGGAAGCGAGGGGGACCGGCGGTGGTGGAGGCGGGGGGAGTCCTGAGACGAGAGGTGGCTCAGTTTTGGACATTGAGATCTAACAACAGTTTTGGACATTGATGTCATCAAACTATACATGTTACAAATGCGGACATGTTTATGAATTTAATATTGAAACAAGAAAATCTTTTTCCTAGGATTTTCATCTGTTGCCTAGCCCACTTATCGGTCTATTCACTGGCTTGCCTTCTTTCAATATCTGTCGACCCAACCTCCCGCTCTCCCTTTCTTCTTCGGTTCTTCCTTTGGCACACTCCTAGAGCTGCGGTCGGATAAGCACAACATGCCCAACCAATGCAGCCTCTCATGTCTTACTATTAGCGTGTGTTTGGTTTGAGGGTTGAACTGGGTTAGTTGGACCAGGCCCTTTTTTAGAGGTGTTTGGTTTGGATTCCAAATTAAGGGTTGAGTTCATCCCAGTAGGGAAAATGGCCTTAATATGCGGGTTCATCTGATTACCCCAAAATGGAGAAACTGATCCAACCCACTTCGTTTTCCTCAAACATGTGGGCAGGTGCTTTAGGCCTGAGCTGCGAGGGCACGATGCTTGAGGCTCCACGGCGAGGTCGAGGCGGAGTTCCGGAGGCGATAGCGGTCGGAGTTCGGCGGCAAGGTCGGGCGGAGCTCCGGTGGCGAGGGCGCGGCGGATCACCCTAGGCGGTGTATGGGAGCGAGCTCGTGGTGGAGCGGCGACGGTGGTGCTCGGGGCCATAGTGTCGGGGATGGAGCAGGATGCACGTCATCTGGGCAGAGCGGTATCGGGCGAGGAGTCGGCGGCGTTTACGTGATTGCGTCCGGAGAGAAGAAAGGTAGGGGAAGAAGGAAGAGAAAGAGAAAGGCAGGGGCCCACATGCCAGAATCCGCAACCCACATCCATTTGCCTTCGAACCAAATAGAAATCTAGGATAACTCCATCCCTCTAACCAAACATGAGATGGATTCAACCTAACCCAAAAAGGTGAGGTGAAACCAACCCATTCCACTTGGTTCCAAACCAAACACATGCTAACTGAGCTGCGAGCTCCATGGGCCAATGCTAAAACTAGTCTCTCTGGGTCACGCGCAAATGACATGATGGCATTAACGGTAGGCACTTCACTTGAGAGTTGAGACGAGGGTTTTAGATGTATTCTTTTTCTATCGTAGTCTTACGAGGATAAACATGGATGCTCTATTAGAGCCTGCAATTATTAATAGTAAGGAAAAGAAACAGAGACAACGAAATATCATCTTTTTCAATAAAGACATTAAATATTTGGAGAAAGAATACAATCATAGGTGCAATTGGGACCTTTATATATTATTGTAAGCCTAAAATCAATAATCTAAGTTGTTGCCTTGTATCACCAAGCTAATAACTGACGGTGCAACAACTTGCTGATTGCAAGTCGAGCTATGTCAGAGGTTGCTTTATTCTCGCAAATTGTCTGTTCTAACTAAACCAAATATCTTATCGAACTACTATAAATAAATAGCTTAAAAAACCGTTTTTCCATGGAATAATTGAACAACGAACGAAGATGCATGGCGCAGCACCCGAGCAGCACTCTACGACGATGGTTGGGGTGGCCGGCAGGGTTTCCCGGCACTACTACAGAATGGACTTGTTGTCCCGGGTGGTAATGGCCTTTAGTCCCGGTTACTGTGCCGAGACAACGATCCCGGACTAAAGGTGCCACCTTTAGTCCCGGGTCATCGAGCCGGGACTAAAGGCCCTCCAACCGAGCAAACGTGGTCGCACCCTTTAGTCCCGGTTGGTAATCTCAACCGGGACTAAAGGTTCCTTTTCTTTTTCTTTTTTTTTAATTTGTTTTCAGTTCAGTTACACGTATTTGTTTAATATATAATATGTTTTTATGTACGTATTCTACGCTGCTAATATAAATACACGCACGCATATAATTACATCTAATTCTCATCTCGAGCATTATTATATTCGAATAAAGTATGAACCTATATATATTATAGATATATATATGTATATATACAACACTTTCATAATCTTGTTCTCAAAAATAACGATATCAATAAATATTTAATTTACATCATTTATTCCTTAGGATCAAAGTAGAACTCGCCGTTGGGATTTAGCACTTTTTCTAGAAGATATCCTGCTATTGACTCCTGAACTGCTTTCAGATGGTCTTTTTGCATGACCCTTCGTTTCAACCATTCAGTCTTGCATTTGAAATAAAAGGAAAAGTATTAATACATATATATATATATATATTCATTTAAAAATAAATAAAAAATTGATATATACGTACTCTGAGGACATCTTTAGGAGTTCTTCTTATGTGCGCAGTGATAAATTCATAAACGTAGTATCCACACAAGTTATTACCTGGTTCCTGCCGCAAACACCACTGTACGAGAAGAAGATTATTCTCATCATCTCACACGTAAATTGAAGTACGATATAGTAATTAAACACGTGGGGAAGTGTATATAGTACAACTTACTGGTATTTCAACTACATTAAGTGGTGCCTTACAATCCTTGCGATGTTGCCGAATAAACTCTTTCCAAACCCTATGCGACCAATAATATACGATCGTTAATAAATTATGGCAAAGTCTATTCAATAATAGTTGTGC
The DNA here is from genome assembly GCA_904845875.1 of Miscanthus lutarioriparius. Lineage (NCBI taxonomy): Eukaryota > Viridiplantae > Streptophyta > Magnoliopsida > Poales > Poaceae > Miscanthus > Miscanthus lutarioriparius. The sequence goes on from CAJGYO010000001.1 coordinate 8,598,658, forward strand.
GCGAGAGATCGAAATTACCCCTGGATAATGTCTATCATATCTTGATATAGTGCCCGCTCTTTTCTCAACGAGTCAAAGATTACTAACCGACTTGAGTTTAACTCAATGACAATGAGTATCCAGTGAAACCTGTATTGGTTTATACACACACGTACATGCATATAAGTTGTATTGATATTACATAAAATGTGTAGACTACATTATTATTAACACTTACTCAAAGCTGTACGGAAAAAGTATTGTTGTCTTGTCGTGCTGCTTCACGAAGAACATCATGATATTCTCCTGTGCTTTAGATACCCACCGCTCCTTGACAATAATACCGGTTTTGAATACGATATAAGGATCAATGAAGCCAACACTGGTGTCTTGTATTCTTTGGAGTTCTGACATCTGGAATCTGTATATAAATATAAGTTACATGTGAGGATAATTATATACATGTACGCATGGAAGTGAGTTTATTAAATAAAAGTAAGAATCACTTACAAACAAAAGGAGCTAATGATTGATTTGTCCAGAGCGTCCAAGTGGAATAGTTGATGCAATTCTTTGAAACTAATATGTAAGATGTCATCGCCATGGAAGTAATGATGGTCTCTAAATCTGACAAAGATCCACTGCTCACCCCTGCCACACGCCTGCATGTACCACTTGTTGAGCAAGTACACTTGCGTACCCAATTCATTCAGAGCCGCAGGGTTGTACAGACTTTTGCCATATTTATAAGTCTTTCAGGTATCAACTTCCAGGTTCTGGATTGGAGCTTTGCCCGTCAATTGATCCAAGGTTAAACCAGTATCTTTAAAAAAAGCATTAAGGGCTTGAACCGACACTTCTCCAGAGTTGTCTGGTCGATAGACTTCTATGTTGGAACCAGATTCATTAGCAACAACAAGATTTTGCATTGGTTGCTTCTGTTGTCCGAGCTGTGGGACATCCTTCCCTGATGCTCTTTTCCTTTTCTTACCTGCATCATGTGACTTCACGAGGGAGCGGTCATAGTCTGATAGTGGCGAAGGCTTACGAAGTTCAATCATCTTTTTCTTGTGAGCATCGACCTTCTGCCTCAACACCTCTCGTGGTAGGTAAAAGTACAGCTTCTCCTTAAGCTTCGCTTGACTCTTGTTTTTGGTATCTATAAAAAAATCTTTCACTTTTTTGTCTTCTTCAGCTGCTATTTGCTCATCAGTCTTTTCAGGAAGTATTTCTTGAAAAATAACTCTTTGAGCACTCTATCGACCGAGACGCTAGCATATCCATGTTGAATAACTGACCCATAGATTCTTGGTGTCTTCGTTCGGTCTATTGGAGATACAACCCCGACAGCCACCATGATTGATGCATTATTACTATCTGGAATGTGCAGCTCACATGTTGTTAGAGGCTCGGTAATGTCATCAACAGGGAAGCGCAACCCAGCGTCGTCTTGAATAATTGGCAGCTCCGTAGAAGCACAACTGCTTTTCATCTGACCAACGGGGCTAATGGTGACTCTCGGCGTTGATTGCGATTGCATTTGACTCATTGCTAGCTGCACTTGTCTCTTGATCTCCTCCTGCATTCTTGCCTCAAGAGATTTTTCTCGTTCACGTGATTCAAGCAATGCTTGTCGTGTCTCATCAACAAATTGCTCCAATGCATAGATTCGTTTTGCCTCCTTATCCTTCTTTCTCTGGCGGCTTCTGTAGGTATCCTTGTCTACTGGGAATGCGTGTAGCCACGGAACCGCCCCATAGCCTCTTGTTCAACCACCGTGTTCGGGATTCTCTAGGGCATATGTCAATTCATCCTTCTCTCTGTTGGGCTTGAAAACACCACTATCAGCTTCTTCCCTAGCACGAGCTAGTCTCTGTGTTGCTCTCTCAATTTTTTGGCCGAAAATTAGTTTGCCAGTGTCTGGGTCTAGGCTTCCCCCATGAGCATAGAACCAATTCTTCGTGCGTTGAGGCCAGTTCTTCTCTATTGTTTCAGGTATGATTCCCTTGGCAGTAATCTCTGCTTCTAGGTTCTGCCACTTGGGAATAGCACTCCTATAACCACCTGATCCCATGCGATGATGGTATTGCTTCTGTCGGGCATTCTACCGATTCCTCATCACACGTTCCTCACTGTCTTGAGATGTCTTGTATTCTACGAAGGCATCCCAATGGGACTCCAACTTGACAAACGCCTTAGCATTGAAATTCGGCGTAGCATTCTTCAAGATAAACTTTTTATACAATGTCTTCATACAACTCTGGAACAATGTTGCCATCTTCTTCATTGTCCAATCCCTCACTAGCTCCTTCAAAGCATCATCTGCTTGTAATGTGAAATGCTGAGTGATATCTCTCCAAACTAGGTTCTTGTCACGATCAGATACAAAACTAACATTAGGAGCGGATATCTTCTGCTTCCATTCACGAGCACTAACTGGGATCCTATCCCTTACAATAAACCCACATTGATTGACATTTGTCTGAGCATGTGGTCCCAATGGTTTGCCGGTGTCGGTGTCGAATTCTGATATTATGAAACGGCCCTCTAATGACTTTTTTGGCCCTCGGACTTTCCTACTTTTGTCGGTGGTTGATGTAGATCCAGAGACCGGCTACATGAGTAGAAACACAACGATTAACAATAAATATACGTACGCATGCATCTATAAGAGATGATTGATAATCGAATATACCTCGTCAGTATTTTCTTGCGCGACAATTTGTTGATCTGCAACCACCGGCATATTTAGGATATCCTCATAATCAGCAAAGTACTGACTCGTGTCATCTACATCCACATTGGTGCCGTGTTGATAATATCCGCCATTATGTCATCACTCAAGTTATCATCCGGAGCAGCCATTTGTATCTTCAAGATAACACATAGATAGAATTACTATGGTACATAACATAAGTACATGTGATAACACATATAGAATTACTAAATCCAATTAAATATAATAACACATAATATTTCATAAGGATAAACAATAATAAGGTATAGGCTTTGGAATCGAATAAAAACACTTTCGATCCAAAAACATGGAAATAAGTACATGTATATATATACACATATAATGATACAATATATTTTCTCTCTCTCTCAACACATAGAAATAAGTGCATATGTCTATATCTCTAGATATGCATGTGATACACATAGAATGTCTCTCTAGATACAATTTTCTCTCTCTCAACACATGAAAATAAGTACATGTATATATACATATAGAAATAATTAAGTACATATGTATACATATAGAATCTCTCTCTAGATATAATATATATAGAGAGATATATAGAATATATAATTACTAAATCCAATTAAATAAATCTAACATGAAATTAGATAAACTAGTAATAGATAATACATTTTAATCTAACATATATCAAAAACTATAATAAAAAACTATCTAAAAAAGCTATCTAAATAAAATACTAATTAAATTTTAATACATTTAATCTAATATATCAAAAACTACCTAAGAAATAACTAAAAAACTAACAATAATAAACTACTAATTAAAATTTAATACATTTTAATCTAACATACAGCCGAGACTTTATAAAAAAATCTAAAAAGCATGGCCGATCGAGAGCATGCAGCAGATCAAGCAGTACTCGACGGAGGCCGTCGGTGGATCGCAGGAAGCGTCGACGGAGGGTGTGGTCGGTCTGGGCTTGGCGGAGACAGGATCTTGGCGTTGTGGGCCGGAGAATGGCGTGGTCAAGGCGGGTAGACGACGGGCGCGCGAGACGAGCCAAATCTCGACGACGGCGGATGGCGCGATGCAAGGGCGTTGAGCGACGAGGCGAGATCGAAGATGAACGAAAATGACGCTCGATATATATAGGTAGGGACCCTTGAGTCTCGGTTTATTGTTAACACCACCGGGACTAAAGGACATTTAGTCCCAGCTGGTAAGACCAACCGGGACTAAAGGTCACTAAAGGGTTGGACCTTTAGTCCGGGTTGGTCTTACCAGCCGGGACTAAATGTCCTTTAGTCCCGGCTGGTGTTACCAGCCGGGACTAAAGGTATTTTTGGGCGGGCACTGAAATTACCGCCAACCCTTTAGTCTCGGTTCTTGGTCTGGGCCGGGACTAAAGGTCTGAAAATTTTGGCAACCCGCCAGCGTAATTGAAAAGGCCTGGGATTTTGATTTTGTTTAATACTAGGTTAATCAATTAATTCCATAGCAACTTCAATACTTTGCAATATTTATTTTAAAAAATACTATTGATTAACTAATTTTTATTGTAAATAGGAAAATTTTGTAACCTAAAGTTTTTAATTTCTTTTATGAATATAGAATATAAATGTTACTAATACTAAGTATTTTGTTAATGCAAAAATATATTTGTAACTTAAAATTAATAAAACTAATATTATTTGATAGGAAATTTATTATCACATTATTGTAACGTCAATGTTTCAATTTTGTCTCGGTTTTTGACCAAAATTGATAGGAAATTTTTGTTGAACCTATAAAAATAAAGAAAATGTACTATTTTTTGTTTTACAGCTTTCTCAAATGAAAAAATGGCCTATATAAGGATTGTAGATATTGATGAGCTTAACAAACTTGGTATTCAAAACTTTTCAATTTGAGACAATCTAGGGTCTCGAAAACTAGTTTGTAGGCGTTGAAATTTAAAAATCACAAATTTGAACCGTACAAACTTTCTCAAATGGAAAGTTGAGCAAAACAAAAATTGTAGATATTTTTGAGTTTAACAAACTTGGTATTCAAAACTTTTCAATTTGAAGTCATTTAGAGTTCATAATACTAGAGTTAAAGTGTTGTTTTTTTTTTACCAAATTTGACTTGGTCAAACTTGCTCAAATGAGACACTAAATGACCTCAGATGAAAAAACTCTGAATATCAAGTTTGATCATCTCAGCAAGATCTACAATTGTTACATAGCTCATTTTTCCATTTGAGAGATTTTTATCAAACACTAGTCACAACTTCTTGAATCTCATATAGACTTTCGAAAACTATGTCACACACTTGTGAAATTTGAACTACATTCTATTCAAGATTTCTCAAAGGAAAAAAATGGCCTATATAAGGATTGTAGATATTGATGAGCTTAACAAACTTGGTATTCAAAACGTTTCAATTTGAGACAATCTAGGGTCCCGAAAACTAGTTTGTAGGCGTTGAAATTTAAAAATCACAAATTTGAACCATCCAAACTTTCTCAAATGGAAAGTTGAGCAAAACAAAAATTGTAGATATTTTTGAGTTTAACAAACTTGGTATTCAAAACTTTTCAATTTGAAGTCATTTAGAGTTCATAATACTAGAGTCAAAGTGTTGTTTTTTTCATTTGACCAAATTTGACTTGGTCAAACTTGCTCAAATGAGACACTAAATGACCTCAGATGAAAAAACTCTGAGTATCAAGTTTGATCATCTCAGCAAGATCTACAATTGTTACATAGCTCATTTTCCCATTTGAGAGATTTTTATCAAACACTAGTCACAACTTCTTGAATCTCATATAGACTTTCGAAAACTATGTCACACACTTGTGAAATTTGAACTACATTCTATTCAAGATTTCTCAAAGGAAAAAATGGCCTATATAAGGATTGTAGATATTGATGAGCTTAACAAACTTGGTATTCAAAACTTTTCAATTTGAGACAATCTAGGGTCCCGAAAACTAGTTTGTAGGCGTTGAAATTTAAAAATCATAAATTTGAACCGTCCAAACTTTCTCAAATGGAAAGTTGATCAAAACAACAATTGTAGATCTTTTTGAGTTTAACAAATTTGGTATTCAAAACTTTTCAATTTGAAGTCATTTAGAGTTCATAATACTAGAGTCAAAGTGTTGTTTTTTCATTTGACCAAATTTGACTTGGTCAAACTTGCTCAAATGAGACACTAAATGACCTCAGATGAAAAAACTCTGAATACCAAGTTTGATCATCTCAGCAAGATCTACAATTGTTACATAGCTCATTTTCCCATTTGAGAGATTTTTATCAAACACTAGTCACAACTTCTTGAATCTCATATAGACTTTCTAAAACTATGTCACACACTTGTGAAATTTGAACTACATTTTGTTCAAGCTTTCTCAAATGAAAAAATGGCCTATATAAGGATTGTAGATATTGATGAGCTTAACAAACTTGGTATTCAAAATTTTTCAATTTGAGACAATCTAGGGTCCCGAAAACTAGTTTGTAGGCGTTGAAATTTAAAAATCACAAATTTGAACCGTCCAAACTTTCTCAAATGGAAAGTTGACCAAAACAAAAATTGTAGATCTTTTTGAGTTTAACAAACTTGGTCAAACTTGCTCAAATAAGACACTAAATGACCTCAGATGAAAAAACAATTGTGAAGTCATAACATATTACATAATATCCGTCTCTAAAACATAATATATTAAACATGCATCGTTGTATCATGCGGGCACAACAGTGAATTTCTTCTTGACGTATGACCCTTGGTTATGATCTTGTCGTAACCATGGAGTGTCTTCATCATTTAACATGATGCTTGGATCTTTCTTCACTATGAAGGGTGGAATTCGGACATTTCTTTCGTAATCTTCTGACATGTCTGACTTGTCTTCAATTCCCACTATATTTATTTTCTCAGAAAGAACTATGTGGCGCTTTGGCTCATTGATCATTGAGTTGATGTCTTCGTTTTTTCCTCTCTTTGATTTTGTAGACATGTCTTTCACATAGAACACCTGACTCACATCGGCAGCAAGGACGAATGGTTCGTCTTTGTACCCAATATTGTTGAGGTCCACTGTTGACATTCCATACTCTTTGTCGACTGTTACCCCTCCTCCGGTCAGCTTCACCCATTGGCACCGGAACAAAGGGACTTTAAAATTAGGTGCGTAGTCTAGTTTCCATATATCTTCTATGCGGCCATAATATGTTTGTATATTCCCATTTAGATCTGTGCCATCTATGTGAACACCACTATTTTGATTGGTGCTCCTTTTATCTTGGGCAACTGTGTAAAATGTATTTCCATTTATCTTGTACCCTTGGTACATGAGGATATGCCATGATGGTTGCCTAGCCAATAAATACAGTTGCTCATCAATATTGTCATCGCCTTGACATTCTTTTCGCAACCAACCACTGAAATTTTCCATGTGCTGACGCCTAATCCAAGCTTCAGTCTTCCCTAGAAACTTGGATCGTAAGAACTCCTTATGTATCTCGATGTACGGATGCACCAATGATGAGTTCTGAAGAACTGTGTAGTGTGCTTTATTAAAATAATCGTCTTCCATGCCAATATATGTTTTCTTCCCTAAAGTTCCTTTACCACTGAGTCTCCCCTCGTGTCGCGATTCGGGAACGCCAATCGGGGCAAGGTCAGGAATAAAGTCAACACAGAACTCAATGACCTCCTCTGTTCCATAGCCCTGGGCGATGCTTCCTTCAGGCTTAGAATGAACTTTCACATATTTTCTTCAAGACTCCCATAAACCTCTCGAAGGGGAACATGTTATGTAAGAACACAGGTCCAAGAATACTAATCTCCTTCACCAAATGAACTAGGAGGTGTGTCATGATATTAAAGAAGGATAGAGGGAACACCAACTCAAAGCTGACAAGACATTGAACCACATCATTCTGTAGAGTAGCTAGTTCCACTGGATTGATTGCCTTTTGAGAAATTGCATTGAGGAATGCACATAGCTTCACGGTGGCTAGACGTACATGTGAAGGTAGAATTCCTCTTAAAGCAACTGGAAGCAATTGCGTCATAAGCACGTGGCAGTCGTGGGACTTTAAGTTTAGGAATTTTTTATCTGGCACATTTATTATACCCTTTATATTGGAGGAGAATCCCGATGGGACCTTGATGCTGCTTATACATTCGAACATGCTGTCCCTCTCTTCTTTGCTAAGCGTGTAGCTAGCAGGACTTAAGTAATGACGTCCATCATCTGTCTTCTCTAGATGAAGGTTGTCTCGTTCTTTCATGCCCTGCAAGTCCTGACGTGCTTCAAGTGAATCCTTTGGCTTCCCGTACACACCCATGAATCCTAACAGGTTCACACAAAGATTCTTTATCAGGTGGATCACGTCGATTGTGTTGCGGATCTCTAGGACTTGCCAATAGGGTAGCTCCCAAAAGATGGACTTCTTCTTCCACATGGGTGCGTGCCCCTTAGCATCTTTGGGAACAGATTCGCTGCCTTGTCCCTTTCCAAATACTACTTTTACATCCTTGATCATTGCGAGTACATCTTCCCCGGTTCGGTTATGAGGCTTCTTCTGGTGGTCTGGCTTACCTTTAAAATGCTTACCTTTCTTTCTTACTTGGTGATTCAAAGGAAGGAATCGACGATGGCCAAGGTACATGACCTTTCGACATCTTTTCAAATATATACTGTCAAGGTCATCAAAACAATGTGTGCATGCATTATATCCTTTGTTTGTCTGACCTGAAAGATTACTTAAAGCAGGCCAATCATTGATTGTTACGAACAACATTGCTCGTAGATCAAAGTGTTCTTGTTTGTACTCATCTCAGACACGTACACCTGGTTTGTTCCATAAAACTAGAAGTTCTTCAACTAATGGCTTCAGATAGACATCAATGTCGTTGCCAGGTTGCCTCGAACCTTGGATGAGGATCGGCATCATAATGAACTTCCGCTTCATGCATAACCATGGAGGAAGGTTGTAGATACATAGAGTAACTGGCCAAGTGCTATGACTAGTGCTCTGCTCCCCAAAAGGATTCATACCATCTGTACTTAAGGCGAACCTTAAGTTTCTAGCCTCATTTGCAAACTCTGGAAATTCCCTGTCTATCGCTCTCCACTGGGACCCATCAGCTGGGTGTCTCAGCATATTGTCTACCTTACGGTCTTCTTTATGCCACCGCAACAACTTTGCATGGTCTTTATTTCTGAACAAACGTTTTAAGCGTGGTATTATAGGAGCATACCACATAACCTTTCAGGGATTTTCTTTCTAGGACGTTGTTCACCCTCGACGTCACCAGGATCATCGCACCTGATCTTATACCGCGATGCTTTACATACCGGACATTCATCCAAATTCTCGTATTCATTGCCATGGTAGAGGATGCAGTCATTAGGACATGCATGTATCTTCTGGATTTTTAATCCCAATGGGCAGACAACCTTTTTTGCTTCGTACGTAGTGGTGGGCAATTCATTTGGCTTCAGAAGCATCTTCTTTATGAGGTTCAATAAATTCCCAAATGCCTTGTCGGATATACCATTCTTTGCCTTCCACTGTAGCAATTCTAGTGTTGTACCCAGCTTTTTTTGCCCCTCTTCGGTCGTCGGGTATAGCAACTTCCTATGATCCTCAAGCATGCGCTCGAACTTAACTTTCTCTTTTTCACTTTCCAATTCTTGTTGTGCATCACGAATGGCATCGCCAAGAGCATCACCGAGATCATCTTCTACCGCTACCTCTTCTTCATCTCCCCCCACTGTAGTATCATCAAAGGCACCATACTGAGCAATAATGTCATCAATGTCTAAATCTTCTCCTTCACCTTCTTCCATCATTACCCCGTTTTCTCCATGCTTAGTCCAACATATATAGTTTGACATGAAACCTGACTTAAGCAAATGTGAATGAAGACTCATTGAGCTTGAATATTCCTTTAAATTCTTACATAGGGCACATGGACAGCACATGAAACCATCCCGCTTATTTGCCTCGGCCACACCTAAGAAATAGTGCAAGCCCTGAATAAAGTCTTGGGAGCGGCGATCGGCATTGTATATCCAATGGCGTGACATAATCTGTATTACACGACAAATTATAAAAACCTTAAACATAATTAAGTATTTTATTACACAACATAAATGACACACACACGGTTGATTAATTAACTAAGCCTGGCTACAACGTAAGCAATCCCAACTATCACTAAACAAACTAAAACTACAATGCACTTCAGTAACATAATTATTTCGTGATCGTACGCAACTAAAACAGACAAATCATTCTTCTGTTGAATATCAATAAGCTTCTCCTGCTGGCTCACTGACTCATCAGCAGCAGCCGCTACCTCAAGCGCACCTAAATTCTGCACGTATGTAGCATAATCTTCCTCCCAGTACCAACCATCGCATCCATTGCCCTCCCACTGAAATTAAAGCCAAAAAATATTTAGTCAAAAATATTCAAGAAAAGAAGGTCAATTAGCCATAAATAAAAAATGCGTAAGAAACTCACATCGCGATCCGGGCACTTGTAGAAAACACGACCCTTGTTGGGTCCCTGTCTCTTGACTCGGTACTCCATCATAGTCTTCTGCTTACACTTGCCGCAGATAATGAGAGGGAGTTCTGGCCTCAGTCGTTTCGCAACCGAACGAGAGGCCGAGGATCCGGTACCAGTTGTCATCTACTTTCTATACTTATTTTTGTAAACTAGTGTAAATTTCATATTTTCTAAAATGATATATTTAACCTAAACTAGTACGGATTTCACATGTTTCAATAAATAACCATCCGTACTAGTTGACCTTGCTTACGTGATCATCTCGCGAGTATTTCTCCACCGGACGGCACCGTACTTGGCCAAGGAAGAGCTCCGATTCTACGAGAAAGGGAACACGGTCTTCCACGACCGTTGCCGCTCTCCCTCGTAGAATCAAAGCTCCTCCTTGACGTCCGTTACCGCTCGGCAGAGAACATGCTCGCCGAAATGAACACGGTCCGCAAGTTCAACTAGTACGGATTTTCTATAATTTTCTAACAATTTTCTAAGTTTTTCATTTCATGGAAAAATTAATTCTAAGATCACGTAAGCCACCGGGGACGAGGATGGCGCGTGCTCCAGCGAGGACGAGCGAGGCGTGATTTTGATGAACTAATTTAACTTTTGTTTATCCAAACATATATGCAAATCATCATGTGATTTTGAGCTAAAAATGACATATAAAATCATAATAAAGTCCAACATATAAAGTTACACATGCATCTACATCGCAAAATGAGATAAGCTACTGACAAAACATAAGAGGATTAAGTTTCTTACCTCCAAAATCGAAGAGCAACACCAATAGAGGGGGAGAGAGCAAGAACAACAGCAAGCTGAAGAACAGAGGCAGTGAGTTTGAATGCAATGGCTCGGGCTCGGGGAGGAAGAAATGAGCTGAATTATAGGCCGGGATAATTAGTCCCGGTTAGGGGTCCAAACCGGGACTAAAGATTAATCTTTATTCCCGGGACATCACCCAAACTAGGACTAAAGATCCCTGCCCCACGGAGGACCGTTGGGCAGGGACCTTTAGTCCCGGTTGGTGGGTCCTTTAGTCCCGGGGGCAAAAAAATGCCGAGGCTAATATCAAATTGAAACATCGTTCTAAAGTATGTTCTCTAACAGTGCGGGGTTCCTATAGTTGCAGTTGCCGTTGCCGGGACCGCCCGGCGACCCCTTGCCCTTGTCTAGCACCTGCCCCAGCTGCCACCCGCCGTCGTCCGCCCCCGCCGCAGCATTCAGCAACGGCCTCGCCGAGAGGATCACGTCGCAGCATTGCATCAGCAGCACGGCCACCACCACCGCCTTACCATCGTTGCCGCCGTCGTCGATGCCATGTCGATGCTACGTTTGATTGCAAACAAGCTGGGGCTAGGTGTGCGTTGTTGCTACTTGCTAGCTAGTGAGGAGTATATGTGCGCGTACGTGGAAGAAAGCGTCGAAGTGTTTGGTTTTGGTTGGAGGGAAGCATGCATGATGGCTTCCTTTTATAGAGAGTTCGTTTCCCATATGTCTGATCAATGGCCGAACAAACATACTAGTACATTACTATGGACCGGGTACCATTTTCGAGACTTCTAAATTTTGTTCTCAGGTCAAGCCTAAGCCTAGTTACACGGTTTAATTTTCAAACTGTTGATCAGCGCGGTCCATTTGAGTTCAAATTCTGAAGTCGATGCAAGTGTCGTAACGATGGCATATGAACGAACTCCCTAGCTAGACTCTATATATATATATATATATATATATATATATATATATATATACATACTATACGAACTCCGATCCAACCGTGAAATATCCGTTTCCTCGATTCAGAAATGGTATTCGGCAAGTGTTCTAGCTTCTCATTGCCTTGTTGCTAGGGTTCGTGAATTCTCAGTCGATCTGTGCTTACGGTTGGACCGGTTCAAGCGTGAATGTTTGTGACTTTGGACACGTACGTACGGTTCGGTCGTGTATTCTACGAGTCACCGCGGACTAATCTCGATCTAGCTATAGGACTCAAAGTTTCACATTTATTTTGCTGGTCAGCGTGGTTTCATTTCATAAGCTTTGTAGAGTGACACTAATTAATGAATGACGACTGAAATAACCATTTTGATGCAGTTTTCCTATGCTAGCAAAAAAAAATTCAGTACCTACTGATAACAACTACAGGCGTGCCTATGCCTTCTGCTTGGTTATCGATGCTACTGAATTGTTCACTAAGAGGTTGCTCTTACATGTTTTCGGCAACAATGCCATAACTGTCCCGCAAACGAGAAAAGTTACAAGCCTAGTTACTTTGGAGGTGTGCTTACTAACAAGTAAAGTTAATCAGTTAATTATATTTTTGCAGGTGTGCATGAGCTGTCCAGTGTGCATGAGTCCAGTTACTTCATATCGATTCTCAAGACGTATACATATCGACAATCCTCATTAGTTTATATGTTTGTATACATACTTGTAAAGTTCACTTAGGTAGAAATTCTCAGGACCAACACCTCGTACTCTTGTGCTTGTGGTCAGATTTAAATTATATATATGTGTGTGTTTTCTGGTCGAATTTGAATTGTAAATTTGAATTTTTTTTGCGAAAAAATGTACGGTAAGCGCGGTTCTAGACTGAACCGCCCCTACAAACAGGTATTATAGGGGCGGCTTGTAGAGGCGGCTGGTGTTACCAGCCGCCCCAACAAATCGATTTGTAGGGGCGGCTGATAACATCAGCCGCCTCTGCAAGTCGATTTGTAAGGACGGTCTGAGAACTGCTCCTACAAATGCATGATTTATAGAGACAGTATGGTAGGGGCGGTTGGCGAAACCGCCCCTACAAATCACTTAGAGTCGCCCCTACAAAAGGTTTATGCAGTAGTGTAGGAGGCTTCTTGTAGTTTGAGTATGTGTCTAGTACGTACGTCGAATTATATGCTTGGTTCAATGGTTTGTGTTGGGAGGGAAACATGCACAACGGTGCCTTTTATAGCATCGTGATTCGTGACGCTTGCTTGCCAACCTCCGGAAAGGTAAAACGAATGACCAGGTCATCAGTTCAACTGTTCATAAATTCAAGCCATGTAATATTTGTCAGGGCAAGCCTAATACAAGTAAGTCTTATAATTTGAAGTCCATGAAAACCACGACACACGAGCGCGCACATACGCACCCAGATGTGGTTCGAATGCGTGTGTGTATGCATGCGTTGCTTAATTTTTGCTTGGACATTTGTGAATTCTCGGTCGATCGGTCGTCTATGCTAACGGTTGGATCGGACCGACGCATGCACAGATATGTAATACTAGCTAGGTCGGTACTGTGTCGTCATACCTTTGACGTAAGTACAGTCATCGGCCGGATTCGTCAAGTTCACAAGCCGCTATTGTTCTGACTCGTTTCTGCCGTCCGTTACTGGCAAATAGTACAAGCTTCCGAGAAAGTGGCGGCGCTGGCCTTTTGTTCATTTTGTTGGTAGTGACTGGGCGACAAAGTTGGACAGCCGGAAAGTATTCATAGGAGTATGTACGTACAGCACAAGTTTGAAGTTCCTAGTTCTGATTCGCATGTTGGTGCGATCCCCTGCAGTCTCTGAAAACATCCGCCATGCATGCATTCATCTTAACTTATTATACTATTATTAATTAGAAATAAAAAAAGGAGCCTCTATATTAACCCTTAGAAAATATGCTAGAAAAAAGATACATCTTATAAATTCTCATAAAAATCAGATAGATCTAACTATCAATGTGGTAGACTCTTATATTATCATCACATTGATAATTGAGAGAAGTCCCATTTTGGCCATCCAACTATTGGCTGAATTTGTTTTTGGCCATGCAACTTTTAATAATCAGGAATCTTTGGCCATTGAACTAACAATATCGCAAATTTGGTTGCCAAGCTAGTTCTAGAGGTGGTTTATATTTTATGAAATTAAATAACGAAAAAAGACTTGCTTATTTTATAAAAAAAATGGGTTTGGGGGTTCCCTCATGCATGATGACACGTGGGTAATTTAATTAGATATAGGTTTAATGTGTTTTCATGATAACATAGGTAGGTAAACTTTTAAATCGATAGCGATTATAGTTTACCATATTGATGGCTATATCTTAGTTTCTGATTTTTTTGACAATTCTTTAGATTTATCTTTTTCTAGCGTAGTCTTACGAGGACCAACATGAATGCTCTATTAGAGCCTGCAATTATTCTTAATAATAGTAAGAAAAGCCAGAGACAACGAAGTATATATCGTGTTCTTTTAACGAAGTCACTGAATATTTGGAGAAATAATCACTAGTAGAGAACTTGGTTGTAGTCCCGGTTCTCAACCCCCTTTAATCCCGGTTTTGGAACCGGGACTATGCAATCGGGACTAAAGGTCTTGATTTTTAGTCCCGGTTCCTCAAACCGGGACTAGAGGTATTTATTGGGTAAAAAAAAGTTGTAGCTGTGAAGATTCGAACATACGACCTTCCACTTTAGCTCTTGCACGCGTTACCATTTCACCTACCACCACACATCTAACTTAGATAAGATACGCTTTTCTTTTAAATTTAGTTTGGAGACACCTTTAGTCCAGGTTTGAGACACAAACCGGGACTAAAGGTACCTTTAGTTCGGGTTCGTGTCTCAAACCGGGACTAAAAGTCACACTTTTAGTCCGGGTTCGTGACTCAAACCGGGACTAAAGATTCTTGCCTCTGTCACACCTCGGTAACAGTTACAACCGGGACTAAATGGTAGAATTAGTCCCAGTTTGTATTACAAACCGAGACTAAAGGTCTCTCTAGTCCCGTGCGCGAAAAATACCGAGACTAAAGCCAAATTTTGAAGTGGATCAAAAATCGTTTCTCTACTAACGAATGTTTCGTACTTATAAAAAAGGAAAAAAGAATAATGAAATAATACAACCACAAATGCAATTGGGACCTTTATAACAATTACAAGACTAAAATAATATAATAATCTAAGTTGTTGCCTCGTATCAGAAAGCTAATTAATCATCGACGGTGCAAACTTGCTGATTGCAACTTTGCAAGTCGAGCTATGTGAGAGACTGTTTTATTCTCGCAAATTGTCTGCTCTAACTAAATTTATCTTATCGATTCTACTATAATTAAATAGCTTAAAAAACACTTTCCATGAACAACCAAGCTGAATAGGACGGTGCACCCGAGCAGCTATCTCGATGGGCGGTCTGGCAGCCGGGGTTCCCGGAATTCCTCCAGTCGCAGTTGCCGGCGCCGGCGCCGCCCGGCGGCCCTTTGCCCTTGTCTAGCCCCTGCATCACCATTGTTGTCACGGCGCCCTGCCACAGCTCTCACCCGCCGTCCGCCCCTGCCGCCACATGCAGCAACGGCCTCGCCGCGAGGATCACGTCGCAGCATTGCATCAGCAGTACGGCCACCACTCCCGCCACATGAGATGTCTGGGTTTTAAGCATCCGACATCACAACTACTCGAAACCTTCTCAAATTTTTACCACAACCTACACATGTGATAACATGACACCTCGACAAGTTTCATGATTTTTGGACTTCGTATGGATTTTATATAATTTAAAAACACTTTTCCGACAAGTTCCTTGTCATGTTACGTGAAGAAGATGCCCGAAATTTGATGCGAGTTCGTGGATAGGGACTCAACATGCACCAAATACCATGAATAATATTTTTCGAATCACTAAATTGCATTATTCCATCCACCTGCAGTTCAAATTTGAAATATTCGAAAAAATCAACGAAAAGAAATAAATTAGGAAAAGATATAAAAAAGTCAAATTTGGCCCAAATTTTAAAATTGAGATTTAAATAATGTATTATAGCACCACAAAAAAACTGGGTTCAAAAAACCAAAAAAAAATTCTTTGCCGAAGGTCTAGCCTGGCCCTCGACAAAGGGGGTCTTTGCTGAGGGCCTGGCCAATGGCCCTCGGCAAAGAATATTTAAAAAAAATAAAAAATCTTTGCCAAGGGCCTTGGATCTGGGCTCTCGGCAAAGGGCCCAACCCTAAATCGGCCAGCGGCCCAAATTCCCCGCCCACAGACAAAAAAAAATCTTTGCCGAGGGCCTAGCCTGGCCCTCGGCAAAGGGGCTCTTTGCCGAGGGCCTGGCCAATGGCCCTCGGCAAAGAATATTTAAAAAAAAATCTTTGCCGAGGGCCCTGGATCTGGGCCCTCGGCAAAGGGCCAAACCATAAATCGGGCAGCGGCCCAAATTCCCCGCCCACAGAACTTGACGTCGCCGCTGCCCCGCGCCCCGCGCGGCTCGCCGCAGCGTGCCCGGCCGCCACCGCCACCCCGCGCCCCCCCACCCCCGGCCGCCAGAGGAGGAGGGTGGAGGAGCAGGCCACCGGAGGAGCCCCACCCCGCCGCTCGCCTCAACCCGCCGGAGGTGCCCCGCCCTGGCCGCGCTGCCCGCCCACGCCCGCCGGCCGGCCCGCCCCGAGGAGGAGGAGAACCTCCGCGCCATCCGCCGGCCACCGGAGAAGGAGGACCCCACGCCACCCGCCAACCCCGTCCACGCTGTCCGCCGTGCCCGCCCCCCTTCCTAGCAGAAGGTGGGAGAAAGGGAGGAAGAGGAGAAGGGGAACAGGAGAAGAGAGGAGGCCGAGAAGAGAGGAGGAGGAGGTGCCCCGCCCCGGCCCCTTGACGCCGCCCTGTCCGCAACCCTTGCCCCGTCCGCGGCCTCCGACGTCCAGGTATGCCCTTCCCTCGCTTCATGGTGTACAATGCTGGTGAAGGAGGAGGTCTAGGTGGAGGTCGAGGTGGTGGTGGCGTGCAATGGTGGAGGTGGAGAAGGAGGGTAGTGTGTTCATTGAGGTTGTGGTGGTGTGGTCATTGTGGTGGATGTGGTGGTGTGGTCATGGTCGTTGTGGTGGATGTCGTGGTGTGGTCGTGGTGGTGGTGGTGGTGGTAGTGTGGTGGTTGTGGTGGTGGTGGTTGTGGTCGTGGTGGTGGAGGTTGTGGTGGTGGTGGTGTGGTCGTGGTGGTGGAGGTTGTGGTGGTGGTGGTGTGGTCGTGGTGGTGGTGGTGGTGGTGTGGTGGTGGTGGTGGAGGTGGTGGTGTGTTGGTGGTGGATTAATATATATCTGGCTATCGGCCATCGTGCCATATTTGTTCCCTTGATATGTGGTTGTCGGCCATCGTGCCGGTTTTTTCTTGCAGGTTTTGGAAATCTCCCCGTACAGGGGAGGTTCTACCGAAATTTTCAACTTATAGTATTGTGTTTCTTCTTTTGCAGAGAAGAGCACGTCAGAGGGGACTCGGCGACCCCAATCCTCTTCGTCGGTGTTGCGGGTCTGCCTACACAGCATCGCCTTGTCACTGCCCCGACTTGCCACTGCCCCGCTAGCCTGACTCCACCGCCACCCTAGGTATAAATAAGCCCTCCTCCCGTATAATTGTCTTAGATCACGTTACCCAATTAGGCGTCTCCCGTCCGAAAGAGATACGGTCGTAGGTATGCGGATCTTTGCATATCTACGACTGTATCTGTTTCGGATTGTCCATGTTTTTTGGACAGCCCGCGGATGCGTAGATGGGTTAGTTTCGATGGTCTGCTCCGGTCCGAGATCGAGTTTCGGCAGCTCTTCCCTGTTGTTCTCCAGATACACACTCTCCCTGGCAGGACGTGTATCGGGAGAACAGCGGGGAGGTGCTACCGAAATTCTATCTCAGAGAGGAGCGGAGCCTGAAAACTGACCTCATCTACGCATCCGCGGGTGGGATTAGGACCTATCCTCACCTATTAGACATTAGGAACACTGCGTAGATGCAATTGATGGTCACAATACTCTGTGATGTAAATGTTAAAGGATGGAGGACCGTCAGTGGATGTACATGGGCTAGAGAAGCGGCAGTAACTATGACTATGAATGGGTGAAGGGGACAGATCGTTTCTTGAAACATGCATTTGGCCCAGGAGCAGGAGGACATTCTCTAGTTTGGTGTCCCTGCAGCAAATGTGACAACAGGAGAAAGGTAGATGTGAAAACCATGGGTAGACATCTTGTGTTCAATGGTTATACGCCTGGCTACCAGCAGTGGATCTACCATGGTGAAGCAGATCGTATAAGAGCGAAGGTGGTGAGAGCACGCCTTGAGGCTTTTGATGATGATGTTGGGGTAGCAGACATGCTAGATGACGCCCACCAAGCTCACTTCACTGAACGACGTGAGAAGGAGGAGATGGAGGAATCCGCAAAGGACTTCTACAAAATGTTGCACTCGACACAGAAACCCCTTCACGAGTGTACAATGATTTCTCAGCTAGATGCGGTTGGACGCGTAATGGGGTTGAAGGCCGAGTTAAACCTGAGTCGAGAAGGCTTTGATAAGATGTTGGCCGTGTTTGGCACCATGCTACCGGAGAAGCACACTTTGCCGACGAACTTGTACGAGGCAGAGAAACTCCTTCATATGCTTAAGATGCCGTATGACAAGATACATGTTTGTCCGAAGGGGTGCATCCTATTTAGGAAAGAACACAAGGACGCAAATTACTGTCCGAAGTGTAAATCCTCCAGGTACCTGGAGGTAGACTCTGGTGATGGTCAGAAAAAGCAGCTTCCGATCCCCGCGAGAGTGCTACGGCACCTTCCTTTCCTGCTGAGGATCCAACGGCTATTTATGATCGAGAAATCCGCGAAACAGATGACATGGCACAAAGATGGCAAACGGTACAATCCTGGGAAGATGGTACATCCGTCTGATGCGGAAGCATGGACGTACTTCAATGACAAACATCGTGACAAAGCAGCTGAGGCCCGTAGTGTACATGTCGCGCTGGCAACAGATGGGTTCAATCCTTATGGAATGATGGCTGCCCCATACACATGCTGGCCCATTTTTGTTATCCCCCTGAATCTCCCTCCCGGCATCTCCTTTCAACGGCATAACATATTCTTGTCGTTGATAATTCCTGGACACCCGGGGAGTAATATGGGTGTGTTCATGGAGCCTGTGATTGATGAATTGATCCACGCTTGGGAGAAGGGGGTATGGACATACGACCAAGCTACAAAGACAAGCTTCAAAATGCACGTTTGGTACCACTACTCCCTGCATGACTTCCTGGTGTATGGGTTATTTGCCGCCTGGTGTGTTCACGGGAAGTTCCCATGCCCAATATGCAAGGAAGTGTGAGGTTCATTTGGTTGAAGAAGGGTGGCAAGTATTCGTCATTCAACCAGCATCGTCAGTTCCTCCCTCTAGACCATGAATTCAGAGAAGACATCAAGAGCTTTACAAAAGGTGTCAAAGTGATAGACCCTAAACCGCACTTGAGGACTGGTGCCGAGGTTCGTGCTCAGATAGATGCTCTCATGCCCAATGAAGAAGGTGGTTTTGTGGGATATGGTGAGGAACATATGTGGACTCATAAGTCCGGCTTGACGAGGCTCTCCTATTTCGATGACCTTCTTCTGCCACATAATATTGATGTAATGCACACTGAAAAGAATATCGCCGAGGCACTTTGGGGAACTCTCATGGACACTAACAAGTCTAAGGACAACGTTAAGGCTAGAGTGGACCTAGCGACATTGTGCGATAGACCGAATCAAGCGATGCAGCCTCCTAGTGGCCGAAACAAGAACTGGAAAAGGCCTAAGGTCAATTTCATCTTGCAAATCGATCAAAGGAGGGAAGTACTAAAATGGATCCAGACGTTAATGTTCCCAGATGGATATGCAGCGAATCTTAGCAGGGGAGTGAACTTAGACACTCTACGAGTCAATGGGATGAAGAGTCATGACTACCACATATGGATTGAGCGGCTTCTTCCGGCGATGGTCCGAGGCTATGTCCCTAAGCATGTTTGGCTAGTGCTGGCAGAGTTGAGCTTTTTCTTTCGCCAGCTTTGTGCCAAGGAGATATCTCGGACCGTCGCTCATGACTTGGAAAAAGCGGCACCTATGTTGCTCTATAAGCTTGAGAAGATCTTTCCACCAAGCTTCTTCTTGCTGATGCAGCATCTGATTGTGCACCTCCTATACGAGGCACGTTTGGGGGGCCCGTGCAGGCCCGTTGGTGCCATCCAATCGAGAGATGTCTAAAGACTCTTCGCAAAAAATGTACAAATAAAGCTAGAATTGAGGCTTCCATTGCAGAGGCATGCCTTTGGGAGGAGGTGGCAAACTTCACAACATAATACTACAAGCCAAACCTTCCTAGCAATCATAATCCACTCCCTCATTACAATACTAGCAAAAATGAATCGACCCTCAGCCTTTTCCAAGGCCAACTCGGCAGCGCAAGTGGATCAACCCCGAAGCTATTGGGAAATGAAGAGTGGCACAGTATCATGCTATATGTGTTGAATAACCTTACCGAGGTGCAGCCGTTCATCAAGTAAGTTCTCAACAAACTTGTTTCAATACGTCGTCAATATTCTGCATCCAACCCCATTGATTCTCGTTCGGACAGGGAATTTGTTCGTGAATTCTGGCATCAATCAAGGGATCCTACCTCGCATGAACAAGACACCCTTGTTTTGCGGGGTGCAGGAGCGGGGAGGCCTGATTTTATTTCTTGGTTCAAACAAAAGGTAATGTCCAATTTAGCTCGTATGTTCGATCGTCCAAGGTGATCGTACGTTTGATTAATATAACGATCTATCATGCTTCACCTTGCAGGCCCAGACCGGTTTGTCCATGAGTGACGAGTTGAAACAGGTTGCAAACGGCTGTGACATTAGGGTGAAGTCATTTATCGGCTATGACGTGAACGGATATCGCTTCCACACAACAAGTTACGAGCAGATTCGGCCCAAATGAAAAACCACAAATAGCGGAGTTTGTACGCCAGGCACTGATGGCCTCGACTATCATGGTAGAGTTGAGGAAATCTATGAACTCTCATTTCATGGAGACAAACCTCTTAAACCTATCATGTTCAAATGCCACTGGTTTAATCCTCGATCAACGAGATGAACCCCTCATCTTGGGCTAGTCGAGATTCGAGAAGATTCCATCTATCCTGGAAAAAATGTCTACATTGTGGCTCAACAGGCCGTGCATGTGTATTATACTCGATACGCCAACCAAGACAAAGAGGATCTTAAGGGTTGGGCTATTGTGCACCAGGTATCTCCACACGGTAAACTACCTGCCCCAAACGATGATGATTACAACTTCAACGCAAACACATATGATGGACAACTCTACCAAGAAGATGGGCTACCAGGCACATTTGAGATAGTCTTACTCGAAGCAATTGAAATGGAAGTAGACAACGAAATGGTTGATGGCGAGGTCGATGGAGATGTGGTGGTAAATGCCAAGGACATAGCAATGCTTGAGCAATCACTTCTAGGCAATGACTACGATGACAACATAGAACCTTCGGATAGTGTTGCCCATTTGGACAATTTTGACAGTGATGATGAGACCTATGATCCCAATCATGAAGATTATTCCTAATACATGTAATACTATGTTTTTTTAATTTGTGTTTTGTTTATATATTTTGAATCTATTTCTAATATATGTACTAATTAGTCTTGTTCATTCTTTGTGATTGCAGGTGATTGAACAAAGATGGCGAGCAGACGTCCACGCCATGACACGCCCTCGGTTTACGGGAGAGACCGCCCTCTCCTTCGAGGTGAGGGGTCATCGTCCGGGGCAGCGTCTATAGGAGGTGACGAGAGGAGGACCAGGGGCAGCAGCTGGAGGAGGAGCACATGACGGCCACGGCCACATCCTCGTCGGAGGACGAGAGGGGTCAGCAGATGGGAAAGGGAGGCAAGGCGCTCGAGGGTGAGGGAGGCGAGGGGCTCGAGGGCCACGGAGGGGGTACCGCTACCCGGACTCCCTACGAGCGAGGTCCCGCGAGCCTCCCTCTGGTTCCGCTTCCTCACAACCGCCCAGTGATTCGGCCTATGGAAAAGAGGTAAGTAACTATAGATGTTATCACAACTACTTCATAAGATATGTTGGAAATCATAAGAGAAACTGATAAATTTTCTTAATCACTTATGCAGGGCCTGGTTGGTTTTGTCAGGTACTCCAGCACGCACCCCCGCGAGCATCCTTGGTGTTTTGTGCAGGAAATGGTACCCCGGCATTGTGCAACTGTCCGAAGAGCCGGTGGTGCGGGAGTCGGCCTCCAACTGGGACAGGTACGCGCTGGTCATGGATGACACTTACCGCAGCAAGCAGGAGCGGGTATTGGTGGAGTTTTGGGTAAGTTTCTCTCGCACAACATTGCTTAATACATCTCATTCATTGGTTAAATGTTTTATTGAAATAATGAATGGATACATCGGTTTTGTATGCAGAAATTTTTCAAGGCCGAAGAAGGACTTGAGGCCCAGGCGGATCGGGCGGCTGCCGCAGCTTGTAGGAAGTACGTCACCGAGATGCACCACCACGGGCGTGTCCAAGCCCACATACACTACTACAGGTCGGTACTTAAGCAGTCCCTCCCTAAGCCTCAAGCAAGACTGATTACGCTAACCCAGGACCAGTACCTTAAGGTAGGCAAATAACATTCATAATGATTCGTTTTGATATTAAGTAGGTTCAATTTCATCTTCTTATATGTCAAATACTCGATGACTTGTAGGTGATTCCTTGGTGGTGCCGATCGTATCCCGAGTGCTGGGCCATGATCGTGGACAAGTGGTTATCACATGACTTTGTTGGCACGCACGAGAGGCAGCGGGAACAGCGTCTGATGAGGCAAGGTCCAACTCACCATCAAGGCAGCCGCAGCCTCCCCGGATACAAACAAGCATACGTAAGTGATTTCTTTCATTTATTTTGATGCTCAGTTCTGCTTGATTTCTCACCATCTTCCTGTCTTTCTCACAGGAGGCTGCGCACCCGGGCGAGGAGGTCTCGGAGTTCTCTACGTGGGCTATGTCCCACATGGGCAGGGCGTCGTCCTCTGTCTCCTTCGACCCGGCTGCCCCGCCTCAGGTGTACTCCGACCCGAACATATACACTAAAGTCCAAGAGTACACGTCCTCGGTAAGGAAGATCTATGGGGAAGATTACAATGTGCGCACTGAGCCCATTGATGAAGAGACGATCATGAGGCTCGGAGGAGGCAAGAAGAACGGGCGGCTGTGGATTGCAGATGGCGCCATCGACTCCACCACTATTCCCTCCCTCGACGCTATCCGAGCACGGAGCACGAGCTCCAGCTAGCCCATACGCTCACGGCCTTCTCCAGCACTGCAGTAGGTCCAGGCACTCCAGGTAATTCCTGTTTTACTCGTCGTACATTGATATTTACACACCTAAATTAGATTTGCATTACTGATACATTGGAGTGAAATATTACAGGCTGAGCTGCAAGAAACAAAAAGGCAAAGTCAAGAGCAGAACGCGGAACTGACCGCACAGCTGCTGGCCCAGCAGGTCGCGTTCGAGGCCGCGCAGAAGCAGATGGCGGAGATGATGGTGATCATGCAAAGTCTTGGACAAGCATCGGGTGTACCTGTGCATTTTTTAGCTCCTCCACCTCCTACTCCTACAGCTACTCCTGTAAGTATGAAAGTTCACTTTTCGCTTGTGCTTTGCATGTATGTCGGCCTTCGTGCCGTTGTGGATGTCGGCGTTCGTGCCGTTGTGGATATTGGTGTTCGTGCCGTTGTGGATGTCGGTGTTCGTGCCGTTGTTTCTTGCAGGTTTTGGAAACCTCCCCGTGCAGGGGAGGTGCTGCTGAAATTTTCAATTGAGTCTAATCTTTTTTATTCCTAGATTACTAGATGCAATCTCTAAGTTCCAAAACTGTTTTCCCGAATTACTCACACATGCAGTCTCTGCTCCTTTGTGCAGCCTCCGTCCGCGGGTTCCAATCAATTTGGTAGTGCGTCACCGGGTGATCCCGCCTTTCCTTCACCACCGTCTCATAGGCTACCTTGATGAGGACTAGTGCTAGGTGATGCGGTTGGACTTTATTGTAATATTTGTGGTTTATGGTTCTGACTTGTGCTTGGATTTCATGAACTTGTCGTAATAAATATGTGAATGACGATGAACATGTGACTTGTCGTTGTAATATATTGTGATTTGTGGTTCACAATTATGATTGTGATATATTGTGAGAAAATGAGTTCTGTGTGATATATATATGTGATGGTTGATATATATATGTATATATATGAAATGCTTGTGTCGATGGAATGCAAAAAACAAAAAAAAATTTTGCCTCTTTGCCGAGGGCAACGACTAAGGACCTCGGCAAAGAAGGGTCCTTTGCCGAGGACCGTCCCATTGCCCTCGGCAAAGATATTTTTTTTAAAAAAAATAAAATTTCTGCAACATTTCTTTGCTGAGGGCTATGGTTGGAGGCCCTCGGCAAAGACTTTTTTTAAAAAAAATAAAATTTCTTTGCCGAGGGCCTGCCTGGAAGCCCTCGGCAAAGATTTTTCAAAAAAAAAGAATAATTCTTTGCCGAGGGCCGTCCCATTGCTCTCGGCAAATATTTTTTGGAAAAATTCTGGACATTTCTTTGCCGAGGGCCATGGTTGGAGGCCCTCGGCAAAGACTCCATCCCAGGCGTCGGTGCCGTGATGGCCGCTTTTCTTTGCCGAGTGCCGCTCCAGCCCTCGGCAAAGGCTTTGCCGAGTGCCCGATAAAGGGCCCTCGGCAAAGACCCTCTTCGCCGACTCAAAATTCCCCGAGAGCTCTTTGCCGAGGGCCGCCCTCGGCAAAGCCTTTGCCGAGGGTTAATGGGCCTTTGCCGAGGGCGAGGCCGTCTCCAGTAGTGGGAAATGGTATTCAGCAAGTGTTCTAGCTTGCTTCTCATTGCCTTGTTGCTAGGGTTCGTGAATTCTCAGTCGATCTCTGCACTCTGCTTACTGTTGGACCGGTTCATAGGTGAATGTTTGTGACTTTGGACCTTGGACACGGTTCGGTCGTATTCAATGAGTCACCGCGGACTAATCTTGATCGTTCATGTCATTCAGTGAGTGTCTCTGGCAAAGTTTCTACTACAAGTTTATTGTTGATAAATTTTTTATTTGAAGTTGTTTAGAGTCATAAATATTTGTTTTAATTTCACATGTTTTGAGATTTAAAATTTTGAAATTTTCAAACAATCTTGAATGGAGACATCTTCTATACCTAAGTTGTAGTGTTTGACAAGATTTAAAACTTTCTAGTTGAAACTTTTTCCATTTGAAGTCATTTACGGGTGGAAAAATTCAATACAAGATTACAAAATGTTGATATAAAAAGATAATTGTCTATATATAATCACAAATAAGTGTATAGTCTAGTGGTAGAGAAGTATTATATGTGCTGAAGGTCGTGAGTTTCTCACCTCTGTTAATCAATTTACAGAGACGGACATTGCGCCTAACTCTGAAAATGGCCTATTAGCAGTGACCATTTGCCAGAGACTACTTCTTAATAGATATTTATTGTAGTGCCTCTGAAAATCCTTTGTGTAATAATGGGCTGCGAGGGCTAGAAAGGAATGGGTCGCAAAATAGGCCCATTATCATTATAGTAAACACACATTTTAGCAGTAGCGTTAGAGCAAATCCAAGAGTCTCTTTAGATTTTGATGAAAAATATCCTCCAACAACTTTTTAATTAGATATCCAAAAATAAACATCTTGTATTCCGGACTTATTGCTAGCCAAAGATGAAGAACGAGATTGTCTCTCCAGAGTGCACACAAAATACAGAAAAGTTGTTGAAGGACGAAGAGATATAAAGAGTGGTTTTTATTAAAAATAACTTTCTAAATAATAATTTAAAGAGTGAGTTTTAGGAAAGACTGTTGGAGATGCTTTTATTTTCGACTTTGTTTGCCTCCTTCTAGGGCAGCTTTGTTCTTCATCGGTAGAATAGTAATACACCAAATTGGTCGTATCAAAAAAAAATACACCAAGTTGGCATCAAGAGACGTTGCTGCCGATATGCAGTTATGCACCATCAAGAACTCAAGATTGAACATACGTATCAGGAATTAATCTGAAATGCCTTTGCAGGAAAGAAAGGGTGGACGTGGAACATATGCTTGATGATAGAATGTGATTCCTTCCTTCTTTGGCTCTTTCTTTTCAAAGACCAAAATTTAATAATTGGAAAAAGGCCCAACGTTGTCGTTGTACACAAAAAGGCTCATGGACAATCCGGTATATATGTCCCCAGCCTAAATCAAACATTATTTAGGTTAAGGCGGAAGACATTTTCTCAGTGACATGCATAAGTGGCTTTGCTAAATTGACTTCCGAAGCGTTGGTTTAAAAAAATGACTCTCAAAACTTTAGGTTGCCTGATTTTTTGACATTCTAGCCTTTTTATATCTATTTCCTTCACCAGTATGCCCCTAAATTAAAAAAGAGAAAAAAATGTCACAAATCAAAAGACCCCATATTTGTGAGTCATTTTTGTGCAGCCAATATTTCAGATGTCAAACTTGTAAATCCACTTGTTTGGAGTGTCACTAGTGCAAATACTGGTGCAACACCAAAGGTCGAACGCTAATCGGCTGGCTCAATCATGTAAGCATGTGCCACCACACTACAAGAGTATATAGACATAACGTTGAATGCATTGAAAAAAATGAGCGGAGTGGACTGAAACTCACTACCGGAATATATGCCGAGTGCCTGATGGTTTGCCGAGTGCATTCATTCGGGCACTCAGTAAATAGTATCTTTACCGAGTGCCTATAGGTAAAAACTCGGTAAAATAAATGCACTCGGCAAAAAACTTATTTGTCGAGTGCAGGAAATAAAACACTCGGCAATCAACAAGAAGACACTCGGCAAAGAATAGACACACGGCAAAAGACCGCCACGTGTATGGCCGTCAACCAGGGTGCCGGCCGTTAGAACTTTGCCGAGTGTCGGTTAGTGACACTCGGCAAAGAGAATATTTGCCGAGTGTTTTTATCTGGCACTTGGCAAATAGATTCGTTTGCCGAATGTTTTATTTTGACACTCGGCATATTAAAAAGTTTTTTTCCTCCTCTGCCCTTGAAACTTTTTCTACACTCCACATACAACATGTGGTACTCCACGTTAAGATTTGGTATATTTCTATATCTGTTTGCTATATTTAATTAATTAATTGCCTTTAAAGTAATTTTTTGGTATAAGTCAAATTGGAACCGCAAGTGATTCAAATAGTATAATAAAATGAGTAGAAAAATAATATTCATGTTATTGAGTCCCGTGTGAGGCCTTATCCAGAAAATGAAAGGAAATTTTGAACATCTTGTTCACAAAACCCGACCACGAACGTGTGGTCAAATGGTTTTTAAATTCTTAAAAAAACAAACGAAGTCTGAAAATCATGAGATTTGTCAAGATCTCATGATATCATACGTGGAGGCCGTGGTAAAAAATTGAGAAGGTTTCGCATAATTTGTCACGTACGATACGATGTTTACAAACCGAAGTATCTCAGAAGAAGAATCGTAGCATTAAGAAGGATTTAGTAAGAATTGGAGTCAAAGTGACGGTCAAATTGGGGTTTGACTTCAAAATTTTTTGTATAGGCAATAGAGAACATATATTGATTCATATGTAATTTTGGTAAATTTTTGGATCCGTTCGATAATTTTAACTTGTTAAGTGCAATTATAGAATTTTAATTGATATATATTAAATTTGAGCTACAACAGCATGAAATAATAATTTTTTTTTCACTCCTGGCCTTGAAACTTTTTCTACTCTCTACATACAACATGTGGTACTCCATGTTAAGATTTGGTATATTTCTGGATCCGTTTGTTATATTTAATTAATTTATTGCCTTTAAAGGAATTTTTTGGTATAAGTCAATTTTGAACTACAAGTGAGTCAAATAATATAATAAAATGAGTAGAAAAATGATATTCATGTTATTGAGTCCTGTGTGAGGCCTTATTCAGGAAATGAAAGGAAATTTTGAACATCTTGTTCACGAAATCCAACCACGAACGTGTGGTCGAATGGTTTTTAAATTCTTAAAAAACAAAGGAAGTCTGAAAATCATGAGATTTATCAAGATCTCATGATATCATACGTGGAGGTTGTGGTAAAAAATTGAGAAGGTTTCGCACAATTTGTCACATACGATGTTTATAAACCAAATTATCTCAGAAGAAGAATCGTAGCATTGAGAAAGATTTAGTAAGATTTAGAGTCAAAGTGACTGGTCGAATTGGGGTTTGACTTTAAAACTTTTTGTATAGGCAATAGAGAACAAAGATTGATTCATGTGTAATTTTGGTAAATTTTTGGATCCGTTCGATAATTTTAACTTGTTAAGTGCAATTATAGAATTTTAATTGATATACATTGAATTTGAGCTACAACTGCATGAAATAATAAGTTTTTTTCACTCCTAACCTTGAAACTTTTTCTACTCTCTGCATACAACATGTGGTACTCCATGTTAAGATTTGGTATATTTCTGGATCCGTTTGCTATGTTTAATTAATTTATTGCCTTTAAAGGAATGTTTTGGTATAAGTCAAATTTGAACCGCAAGTGATTCAAATAATATAATAAAATGAGTAGAAAAATAATATTTATGTTATTGAGTCCCGTGTGAGGCCTTATCCGGGAAATGAAAGGAAATTTTGAACATCTTGTTCACGAAACCCGACCAAGAACGTGTGGCCGAATGGTTTTTAAATTCTTAAAAAAACCAACTATCGGTGCGAAAAGTGACCAACAAGTAAATATTTGTAGTTTTATCGCATGTTGTGATAGGATGTGGCCTAGCACTCAATGACACAGGGTTTATACTTGTTCAAGCAACATGTTCTACGTCTAGTTCTAGTCGATCGAAGACTTTATTCCTGGGCCCAGGCGCTCGAAGTTTGTTGTGGGGTTACAAACGAGTAGAAATAAGAAGGAGGGTGTCGAAGATCCGGCCGGACTCTAAACCAAAGGGCCAAGAGTGACGGGAGGTCCAATGTGCGCTAAGTATTAGAACGTATGCTCTGTGTAGCTTTAGAGTTCCAGAGCTGTGGAGCTGTTCGAGTGCTCAGAATGTCTAAAGCTTAGTAGAGAGAGTCAGAATGACCGTCATCCTCTTTAGGAGAGAGCGCATCCCCTTTTATAGGTAAAAGGGACGTCCTTACAAGTTTAGAGAGAGAGAAAGAGAGAGTGTGTGTGCTATCTAGTCTTGGTGCCCATGCCATCAGGTACAAGATGGTTTGTCGGCGTCCACAATACTATTAACGCCCAGATGCATGTGGCGTGATCCATCGTGTTCTTCTGGTATGGTAAATATCGACGCCTACCATACTATAGGGCAAATATCGGTGCCCACAACACAGTTCGTGTTCTGACATGTCTAAAAGGTTGCAAAACACCCTTTTGACATGGCCTGGCAGCACTGTCCTACAGGTGTCCAAGGTACGGTCCTCGGTGTTGTGGTTGACTTTGAGCGCCTTGCCTTATCTACTCCACCTGTTTCTTAGGTCCTTACCAAGCGGGCATCCTCGGTTGGTCATTCCTAGTCGGCTTCGACCGCGCCGATTGAAGAAGAGCCATAAGCAGATGTTCGATGTATTCCTGGTCAGAAAAGCAGGTCAGAGTCAGAAGTGAACGTCGTCCCCTCCTTGGCCAGGCCTTTCGATCGGAGACTGGATCACTCTTCTGACCTATCGTTAGGTATCTAGGCCGGCAGAGTTGCCCATCATTGTAATGTCGTCTGCTGTATCAAGTTTTTGTTGGGAAGCGGGCCCATCGGGGACCCTGGGTTTATGAACCCGACAAGAGCCCCTAAGCCCTTTTGGGACTTCTGTGAAGTCGTGAAGGGGCTGTTTATACTCATTGTATGAGAGCAATGGATGGGTGTAAGATTGTGAATCGCTGTTGGGCGCGATGGAGTGTGGACCCATGCGTCGGGCGCGGCCGAGGGGTCGGGCGTGATAGAGCGTGGACCCAGGCATCGGACTGACGAACCAGTACGCTGATTAGCGGTTGTACAGGGTGTAGGCAGCATAGTGACCATGCGTCCATCACTGTGGGTCACTATGAGTTCCTTGGAACGTCATGTCACAGAGACGGGTCGTGCTAAGACGTGACCGCTCCCTATACGATGTCAGAAGTTTGACCTAGGGTCGTAGTGGTTGGCGATGGCATGAGCTTCCATTTGGAACAATGTCTGAGGGGTCGAGTGAAGCGGGGCCAGCCCTCAAACGTTGGGTGAGGCAGAGCCAACCTTCGGGAGTCAGCCAAGGTGGGGCCAACCCTCGAGGGTCAGACGAGGCAGAGCCCAGCAAGGGGTGTGGCCTTGGTGGTCTCGGAGATCGCCTAGAGGATTTTTTGACTTGCCAGCGGGTGAGCACGAGCGCACCCAGTGGTTGTAGCCCCCGAGCCCCAGGCGTTTAAGTAGAATTGCCTGAGGGATTTTTCGACTAGCCAACATTCTGAGCCATCATTCCTAGGAGCACGGACCCAAGCATCGAGCGCCAACCTAGACATCAGGTGTGGCCAGGAGGTCGGGCGCGATGGAGTGTAGACCCAAGTGCTGGGCGTGGCTGAGGGGTTGGTCTAGTTTCCTACGTTACCCCATCTGCGGTTTCCATAACCAGAGGGTCTGAGCTAACGTCGCTTGCGTTGATGGCTCGAGTGACATGCTCGGTGAGCTCTCTAACAGGTATGTCCAAGTGGAATCCGGGTCCATCGTTCGTAACAGGGTCGGCATAGCCCTCATGTGGTATTCCAATGTTCCTTAACCTGCCTCCCGGTAGATGCCTGAGCAGTTCTGGAGACCAACTCAGGTGGCCCACTGGCCTCCCCTAGATGGAGATTTCTATGGACATGGCTCGAGGTTAGGATCGGACGAGAAGGTCAAGATGACCCTGTCTACTTTTGAGCAGATAGGACGAGGGACACTAGGGCTCATCTGTGTTTTCTCCCCTGGCTCTATTTGACATGAGGTGGCCTCGAGCCCTTCGTGGGCTGGCCTTTGAACCCTGGTCGGCCGTCGCTCATGTCAAATGAGGCGACTACCGCTTCATGACGCAACACGAAGCGTTGTGATGCATCAATTGCATATGCAATGCTTCAGATGTATGGGATGAATGAATGATTGCATTGATGAATGTGTGAATGCATGTATGAGGAAGGATGAATGAATGACTATGCATTAGGAAATAAAATAAAGTATGAAGGTTTGGTAAAGATACCTTGATGACTCGAGTGGCGGGTTTGAAGAGCTCTTATCGGATATGTACGAATGGGATCCATGTACGTCATTTGTGACAGAGTCGACGTAGCCTGCATGGGGCATTCCACTGCTCCTTACCTATCTCTATACAATTGCCTGCACTGTCCGATCGACTCAGGTAGCCCGTTGGTCTTCCTTCGACGGAGATCCTATTGGTGGGCCCTTCCAAACCCTGCCTAGGAAGGCGGAGGGTCGTTTGCATGTGGTTGCACCATGTTTCCTATGACTAGGTTGTGGTAGTGGTAGGCCCATCCTAGGCCACATCCTGTTTTAACCGGGCGATGTTTTGTTGGGCAGGGCATGTCCCAGCAGTCAGGACACATCCCACCGCATGCTTATCTGCATTAAATAGGGGAAGGAAGAGGGTTTTTGTCCTATTCCTTTGCCTTTCTCCACCTGCCGCCTCTCCTCCTTCTTCCTTCTCGCTAAGCCCGTTCGTGCGCCACAGCGGTTTCTAGGAGAGAGAGAGGGTAAAGCGAGGGAGAGGAAAACTCATAGATTCATTCATAAATCCAGAGCGCGAAGTCGAACTAGAGGCCATCCAACATAGATGAGGTGGTGCTGGCCGCCTTTGCCAAGAAGGGGCTGCTCCCGCTGAAGGAGGTGGCACATTGGAGGGCTCCTGCGCTAGGGGTAGCTGTTCCACGGCCACGGGCCAATGAGGTTGCCTCCTTCCTCGCCTTCCACAAGCGCGGGCTTGGATATCCCACGCACTGGTTCTTGCATGGGCTCCTCAATGAGTGGGGCCTACAACTACAACACCTCAATCCAACTAGGGTGCTGCACATTGTTGGTTTCATCACCGTCTACGAGGTCTTCCTCAGGATGGAGCCGCACGTGGACCTCTTCCAGCGGATCTTCACCAGGCGAGCCTTGTCGGAGTGGAAGCCACCCAGAACCGCACCGGTTGGGGGCTTCGCCATGCAGAACAAGCCAAAGTCATCGGGCTCCTACCCCGCATACAACCCCTACAACTCCAATTAGGGGTGGCATGGCGAGTGGTTCTACATCAGGAACCCAGCGAAGGCGCCATTCACGCCGTTCACCAGAAGAAGGCCGGAGAGGCGGGAGAGCTGGTCGTGGGGTCCCTCCAGTCGGCATAACAAGCTAGAGGTCATCGAGGCAGAGCTTCAGAAGCTGGTGCAGCATGACCTCGATGGGCTACGAGTCTTCCACACCTCCTTCTACCATCAAGTCGCCCCACTAGTAGAGAGGAGGCAGCCGATGTGGGCCTACTTTGGCCCAACGGATCCCGACCGCGCGTCGCTAGAGGAGTTGCCAAAGGATGAAGTCTTGAGTCGACTCGACTAGGTGCTACAACTGAGGGACAAATAGTCCCTTGAAGGAAAGCCCGGACCTCTTCATGCCACGAAGCTGTCTAATCTGGTATGCTCCCCTCTTCTTATTTTGTGTCCTTTTCCTTCTTGCTCTCCTATATTTTGACTTTGAGCCGTCCATTTCCTAGGGACTCATGGGTTACAAGTCCCAGCCACATCTTCTGAGGGGGCCGAAGGGCGCAGCTCGGCAAGCCACTCTGAAAGAGGCAGCGCTTGCCAAAAAGAAGAGAGAGCTAAGAAGGACCAGAGGTAGTTCAAGAAGGAGAAGGAGATTGGCTGGCGAGTCCAGGGAGGTGAAAATAGGAGCAACATGGAGGTGGAGCTCGAGTTGGAGGAGCCCATGGAGATGGGTGGCGATGCAAGCACCTCCGAGGATGGAGACAGGGGCGTCGTCGTGACCTCGGTGGAGCATCGTGAGCCTACGGCCGTGTTCGTTGGCGGTGGGTGGGATATGGAGAGGCGTGGCGATGTTCCCGCATCAAGGAAGCATGCCGTGAGCTTGGACGCCATCGTCGAGCGAGACGCAAAGCAGGCGCAGTGGCCGCGCCCTTCGAAGGCATCGTTGGCTTCTCACCCCTCTGCTCCGAGCATGGCGGGGCATGCCGGTCGATCAGAGGTGGTATCATTGGCTTCGCACCCCCCTGCTCCGAGCGTGGTGGGGCACACCGGCCGGTCAGAGGAGCGTGCTCGTACTCCCACATCTTTGGGGTCGGCACGTGCGCGTGACCCATAATGGGGAGACGCCTTGTCAGTTGCTCCGGTGGGTGCGCCACGAGCCGACGATCGTGGCCATTCGCGGGCTGATAGGGAACCGGCCGGGTTGACTCCTCCCTCAGTCAATACGAGGGGGCACGGGTCATGACCTATGAGTGGTCCTCATCCGGTGGGTCATCGCTAGTGGGTCAGGGCTTTAGGGCCCTGCTGCTTTCGTCTAGGTATGCATCTTTGTTCCTTTTTGATCTCACAGTTGAGTTCTTTGAGCACGACTGACCTGTACTTATTTGACAGTGGCCAGGGACTAACGGGATTGGGCATCGCCCTGCCTCCCATGTAGGAGGAGTGGAGACCCAGCCTACAACGAGTCGCAACGAGCGGCGGGGAAAGCAGACTGGCGGTGGTGCGACCTTCCCTTCTAAGGGTTGCGTCCTCCCGGCTGGTAGTCAGTACGGCGACAGCAGCAGCGGTGGTGATGGCGGTGATCCCCATGGTGATGGCGGAGGTTGGGTCAGAGGTGACCCTTGCGATCCCTCCCCCAACAGCCACGGTGGAAGAGAGGAGGGAAACCAGGCTTCCTGCCTCTCCCGACAGAGGAACACATGGTTCGCCTTCCTGGTCAGAGCTGGAGGGGTCAAGAGGAGATGTGGCTAGGCCAGAGGCAGAACATCCACTGGCGGGTCATAGAGTCAAGATAGTGGAGATCCCCTACTCCGGTGAGGCAAGCACTAGGGTGGAGCCGCCAGCCATTCCACCGTCGCAGGAGTTGGCGATGGTCCGGTTGTCTCATGATATTGCGATGGCTGGATCTTCTTGTGGGTTGGGGGTGACCTGTGAGCTAGTGTGGCCCTACCCTAGCAACCTAAGGAAGGCTTGGTTTGTCCTTTGGGATGAGGAGGAGGTGGGGCTCTAGCACTGGCTTGAGGATAGAGGACTATCGATGGAGTTCGATCTCGCCCAAACCAAAGCAAGGCTCAAGGAAGCCTTCGAATGGGTTGAGCTCATCCATCAGGCAGTCTCAGTCGACCTGCCACGCATCACAGAGGTAAGCTTTCTATGTTTTTTTGTGTTTGTCCTTGACTCCTTGGTCTTTTACTGGTTGTTTCAGTATGTTTGCTACTCGCTTTACAGGATTTAGAGGCAACGTCGATCCACAAGTCCTGTTTCCTTCGAGAGGAACACGGTCAGATGGAGTGGTAATCTACGATGTTGTGGTGGGTCGACGAGCTTGAGCGCCAGCTAGAGTCCACCCACCACGAGTCCCAAGACCAGGCAGCTGAGGTGACGAGAACGCCAGTGGTGGAACTGCTCACGGTGGAACGGGCGACTGCTGTCGAGCGAGGTATCGACACAATGAAGGTCCACCTAGTGAAGATTGAGGCAATGCTTCATAAGTCCTTAGAGGCTCTAGAGGTGGAGCGAAGGGCCTAGTCGAAGGCTGATCAAGAAGTGCTCATGCTCCGAGGGTAGGTGCTTGGGGCGGAGGAGTCAAACGCTCAACTGCTCGAGAAGGTGACCCAACAAGAGGAAGGGCTCTCTATCCTCGAGAGCACCCACCTTGGTATGTACTTGTTCCACCTCTGGTTGATGTCTTAGTTTTTTCTTTTCTTTGCTTCGAAACTTGCCATCCTTTTTTTAGAACTTGGTGGAAAAGTTGGTTCTCTGGAGCGAGAACTGGAGATAGCCAAGGTGGTGATCGGTCAGAGTGTGGAGGCGCTAGCCAAGTCCCTTTGAAGAGTGATGTGCTCTCAAGGGGGAGCTCGACCAGATCTCCAACATCACCCAAGTGGTTGTTTTCGAGGTGTTTGGGTCGATGCCGAGCACCAGCATGCCCGCTGTCTAGCTGGCGGAGGTCCTGAACGAAGTTCAGGTGCTCATCTCTGATAGGATGCTCCATAGGATGTCGGGGGTGCTAACCTCAGTGGCGACGCACCACCCTAACCTAGACTTCGCCACCATCTATAGAGGGTACGCCGATGGCTAGAGCGTGGATGCAATCCATGCGCTTGGGGAGAGCTTGGTGCCATATGCATAGATGGTGGCCGAGCAAGTCTCCATGCAGTGGGTGATGGAGGCTCGTTGTTTGAGCATGGCTGAAGGCATGCACTAGGAAGACATCATCCAGCCTGTAGATGGAGTGGAGACTTGGTCGGAAACAAGCGTCGTCCCGCCTTCGACCGAGCCAAACGTCATCCCATCGGAAAGCGAGCAGCCCTTATCCTCGTCGACCATGCCATCAACTAATGTCGTCGGGCGGCCACAATAGAATTTAGAGTAGAAGCAGTCAGTGTATGTAAAAGATAAGTTCATGGGGGAGCCCCCATGTGAATAGTTTTTTGTATTATGAATACTTTAATTTTGTTTTGTGATGGAATCACTTCGTAAGGGGAAGCTTGTCTCATACATTCCTTGTTTTTACCCTAGCATAGCTTTGTTTTTTATTCTTTCTTTTTCGCACTTGCTCATTTGACCCGTAGGCTGCATCCTTAAGAACCCGGGCGTGGCCCACTAGGCTCAGTTGCTCATAACCGTAGGTCGTGGCGGGGTGTGATCGGTCGGGAGTTTAAAACATAAGTTACGTAGGGTAATTAAAGGAAGGGAGTACCCTTTCGTTTGGGTGAAAAGTATTTACTATATGATAGTAAAAAGGGGAGGTGGTATCGCACCCTCATGGAGCCCCCAAGCGACCCATACTGAGAGTGCTCGGGCTAGGGTGCTTGTAGGAGCAAATGTTGAGTGAAAGAAAATGGTAAGACCGAGCTTTAAGGGAAGAAACAACGTAACTGTTCGATGTTCCATGTGTTGGTGAGAACATTGTTGTTGTCATCATTCAATCGGTAGGTGCTCGGTCGGATCGCCTCGGTCACCGTATAGGGTCCTTCCCATAGTGGAGAGAGTTTATGTTTCTCCTTGGTTGATTGGGTTCTTCGGAGCACGAGATCACTGACCTTGAGGATCCTCCCTCTGATTTTTCTTTCATGGTACCTGCTGAGAGTTTGTTGGTTGCGAGCGGAGCAGATGACGGTCGTCTCAAGAGCCTCCTCGAGCAGGTCGACCACGTCCTACTGAGCCTCCGCGGCTTGGTCTCGGTCAAAGGCCTTCACTCTTGGGGCGCAATGGTTGAGGTCAGAGGGTAGCACCGCTTCAACTCTATAGGCCAGGAAGAAAGGTGTGAATCCTGTGGATCGGTTCGGGGTCGTTCTCAGGCTCTAGAGGATAGCTAGGACCTCTGCAACCCATCGCTTGGCATACTTATTGAGTTGGTCGAAGATGCATGGCTTAAATCCTTGGAGGACCATGCCATTGGCCCGCTTGACCTGACCGTTAGTATGTGGATGTCCGACCAAAGCCCAGTCGATCCTGATGTCATATCCATCACAGAAGTCTAGGAACTTCTTCTCGGTGCAGTTAGTTTTGTGGTCAGTGATGATACAGTTAGGAGCACCAAAATGGTAGATGATATCAAGGAAGAACTTGACCGCCTCTTCCGAGTGAATGTTGGCGATGGGCTTCGCCTCTATCCACTTGGTGAATTTGTCCACTACTACGAGTAGGTGAGTGAAGCCACCCGGGCCCTTTTTGAGGGGTCCAACCATGTCGAGGCCCTAGACTGTAAATGGCCAGGTGATGGGGATGGTTTGAAGCTCCTGTGCCAGCAAATGAGTTTGTCGAGAGTAGAACTGGCATCGCTCACACCTGCGGATGACCTTCTCTGCATCTCGCAGCGTAGTGGGCCAGTACAAACCTTGGTGAAAGGCTTTTCCGACGAGCGACTTCAGGGCCACATGATGTTTGTAGATTCCAGCAAGGACCTCGAGAAGGAGTTGTTTCCCTTGGTCGGTAGGGACGCATTTCATGAGTACTCCCAACAGACTTCACTTGTAAAGTTCGTTACCAAATGCGATGAACATCTTGGCGCACCGAGTGATTCGTCACGCTTCAGTCCTTTTTGGTGGGAGAATCTCCTTGAGGAGGTAGGTGAGTAGCGGTGCTCTCCAGTCGGCTTGATCGAGTGCTACCACGGCGACATCGGTGGGCGACGTCATCACAGAGGCACCAAGGTCGGAGCCCCCGAGTGCTAGGTTGGTGCTGAGGTGTGTCTGGATCGGACCTTCTAGGACTTGGGCAGACGGCTCGTGAAGGTCGTTGATGAAGACCCTATCTAGAGACAGAACCCGCCTGGCAACCAATTTTGTGAGAAAATCAGCGGCATCGTAGTCCTTTCGGGGGACATGATGTAGTTCGATTGCCTAGAATTTGTCCTCGAGCTTGCGCACCTCCTGGCAGTATGCTGCCATGAGGGGGCTTTTGTAAGAGGACTACTTCATGACTTGGTCGATGACCAACTTTGAGTCACCGCGGACATACAACTGTGTAGTGCCGAGCTCGATGGTGATGCGCAGTCCATTGATGAGGGCCTCGTATTCCGCGGCGTTGTTTAAGGCCAAAAAGTGGAGACGGATCATGTAGCGGAGCCTGCTCCCATCCGGGGAGATCAGAACCACTCCAGCTGTGACAGAACCTCCTAAATTATAGGGCCCACATGCACCTGTCAATGTCCAACGACCTTTGACATCTATGCATACGTTCCCAGTAACTTAAGAAGAGTGTCGGGTGTCCTCGGGGAACCCCGAATCATCCATGATTTTCAAGCAGGATCACATTACAGAGTCATTGCAGTATTACAACAGTTTATTCAAATAGATACATTAGAGTAAAAACAGCGGAAGTCTTACAATAACATAGTTTACAAACCATTTGTTTCAAACCATACAACTAAGTTCGATATTAATGCAAACCAAAGTAGTGGAGTGGCATTATAATATATTACAAAACACACAACTTAAGCTGCCCTGCCCAAAGGCCACACATTTAATTATCGTCATCGACTTCGAAACAACAAATCATGCAAAGACGATCCAAAACAGATCTGCTCATGAGCCTCACCTGCAACAAGGGTCAACGAACCCTGAGTACAAAAGTACTCAACAAGACTTAACCAAAATAAGAATTTAAAAGAACGCAGGAATGCAGGCTCATGGGTTTCAAGGTATGGCTTTAGCAATAATCAAGTTTCTTTTGCGTAAAAGCATTTTAACAAAATTATTTATATCAACGTTTAAAACTTCATCAAGATCATATACAAAGCTGACACGATCCGTATTGAGATCATGAAACTTCGTATCCAACACTTTCTCATACCATCCTCAGGTTCCAGTTATTAATTACTACGATGATGAATAGTGAGTTGAGTCTTCATAACCAAGGAGCAACGATGATTCAAACCGATTATAACCCAACTGGAATTTCCAGACCACACGACATATGCGGTCCTCGACTTACATATATCAACCTACCTCGGATCCTCTAAACAAGAACGGGTCCACACCACCCGAGAATACAAGACTCCACCAATCCAAATTTCATTGCCACGTGGGTACATGCTATTCCCGCCATCTCTCCACT
The DNA here is from genome assembly GCA_904845875.1 of Miscanthus lutarioriparius. Classification (NCBI taxonomy): domain Eukaryota; kingdom Viridiplantae; phylum Streptophyta; class Magnoliopsida; order Poales; family Poaceae; genus Miscanthus; species Miscanthus lutarioriparius. The sequence goes on from CAJGYO010000001.1 coordinate 8,637,541, forward strand.
CCCAGAGCGCGAGTAGCCATTCTCGTAATAGAATAGCCAAGTTAAGGCTTACCGGAGTATGTGGTTAGTACTACAAAGTCTCACCTCATGCAATTCAACAACGGACTGACCTTAATCGACACAGGCGGAAAGAATCTGCTCACAAGACCTCCATGTCTTGTGGCTCCCATACACCGAGTCCGCCCGGTCTAGATTTATTACTCCACATTCCTATATCACATGATAACATAAGTAACCACAGTTCCACTTAAAACTTGCAGATGACAGGTAATCACCCGACTTTCATCGTTCTAAGCATAGCTAAGCAAAACTAGGCATATACGAATTTAAAACTGGTAATATGGTAAATATGGAATAACAAGGTTGGTAATGTACCAATTTGGTTTTCACTTGACTCCTAATCACTTAATGCAGTAAAAAGAAGCAAAAGTGAAATCAATTTGTAAAATACAAGGTAGGGTTGTATGCATCCGGGGCTTGCCTTCGTTGACGGAAAAGTCCGGGTCCGGAGTCGTTCCACCGATATCAACACCAACCACCACTGACTTGATTAACTACCACGTGCTCACCTTCGTTCACTACACGTAGTAACAATGCCATGTTTAACATGATGCGAAATATAAAACATGATGCTCGATGATGGATGCAAAAATTAACAACTTGAATACAACTTTCCTTCGCGGTACAGTTACAAGTAATTATCATAAAGCATTTTTAGTCGTTTTTCTAACAAGACAAAGGTTCACTTATCATACATGCTTACCAACTAAAGCTTCATCATGAAAAGACATGTATAAACAATATACAAAGAAATGTATACCTTTTACTTTTTTTTACCCAAGAGGTTGCATCGAAGAAGCAATCAAGTTTATTAACATGCATTTACTAATGAAATTCTTAATTAAGTCATTTAGAATTATTAACTAAAGGGCGAACATAAGCATATCAAGACAAACACAAGATTATACAAGACATAGACACCAATAGCTATTTAACTAACATCACACAACTAACTATAGAGAGCAAGCACATCAATCATGACACAAGTTTACAAGGTCACAAGTATCATAACTTGACCATCAACAAGGGCATAAGCCATACTTAGCAACACATTGAGTAAACAACCACAACTAGCATATGTCTATTTCTGGACTGGAAACAACAGCTTCATGTTTGGATCATAACTAGAGTTATACAAATCCAATAGCCATGCAACAAGACATTCTGGAAAGATTATGAAATTTTCTACAACTCATCTTTAATCATCTTAGCATGATTCTCAAGTTAACTAAGTCAAATATACCCATTTACAGAAACTGGTCCACAATTGACAGAGAGCAGTCATTTCTGAAACCCAACTTTAAACATGCATAACTCACAAACCACAAGGCCAAATACCACCAAATTTTAACAGAAGCTAGATACATGAATTATCTACAACTTTTGTATAAACAAGTTTCACAACAAAGTACATTATCATAAAGAACTTTGCTAAGTTCCTAGATCTATCCATAAACCACATCGGCAAGAAAATAATGATTAACTTATGTTGTAAACACATAATTGGGCAAAACCAACTTTACCAACATTTCACACATGACTAAAGAACACCAGAAAGCATGGTGCTCACCTCTAAATAAATTTTCTTAAAGCATTTCTTAATTTATTTAGACATCAAGGTGTATTTATGAACATATACCAAAAATGCACAATAACTTCTACAAAAATTACAGTAGATCACATATCATCTCAATAGTCTACTGTACAAATTTCATACCATTTGCATAAGTATAGCTACCTCTATGAAAAAGACAATTTGCTATTGCAAGAAATCATGTGAGAGCGAGATAAACCAAAAACTCACTCATACTTCATCCAATACTCATAAAATTTTTACCACACATCAACTATCACATGAGTAGCATGCCACAAAAATTTCACTTCATTTGGAGCCCTAGATCTGCAGTTATGGAAAATAACAAATTCAACTAGCATTACAACCTTACTGCACAAATCTATTTTTGCAGCTTAAACTTTAAACTAAAACATGCCATATTATAGATCTACTGCATAGAAAATTTCACAAGGATTCCAAAAAGTCCTCATTTGCTATTTTATGAATTTCCTATGAATTACTATGAATTTTCAAAGTTCCAACCGATTTCAAAGCAAACAGGTCCAAAAGGCACTATTCACATGAGTCTGCGGTTCACAGAAAAGCCCCTCACAATTCTCGAATTTGAAGACGAAGTCCCTGGTCGCGAGGAAGAAAAACAGAGGACGCCGGAGAGCTCGATTTTCGGTCGGCTGACGCTCGTAGGCGGCAATTGGAGGGGTGGTCGAGCGATGGGGTGGCGAGGCGAGCTTGAGGATGGCCGCAGCTTGGCCGGTCGCGACCAGTGACGGCCTGGCCACGCGAGCCCGTGGCTCGGCGGCGGAGAGGCACGTCGGCAGGGAGTCACGACATGCCCTGATGAAAAGACGAGCAACCGGTTTGCTTGCGAGCATCACGGCACAGAGGTAAGCGCAAAACAAGAGAGATAAATGAGTGAGAGCAGCCGGACTAGGCCGGCCACGGCGGAGGCGAGCTCGACGGCCATGACGGACGGCTGCGAGGAAGAAAACGGCTCGCTGATGACTCTGACGAAATTGGACGGCGGGAGCGAGTCAAAGTGCTGTGCAAGGATGTGGAGAAGCTCACAACGCGCTCAATTCGGGCAGAGGATGAGCGGTGGAGGTGGTGTGCGTCGGCAAGAATGGACGACGGCGATGACGAACAGAGGAAATGAAAAGGAGGAGAACGGCGACGACACAAGCTATATATGAGGCCCAGGAAGCAAGAGGAAACCACGTAGGAGTCTTCTCCGCACCAGGGCGAAGCCGAAGGCGGCCACAGGCGCGACTAGAAGATAATCGAAGCTCGATGTCGGTGAGTTGGCTTCCGCGGTTACTGTTCACCGAAATTACAGAACTGCCACTCGCTTAATTTCCCAATTTACTCCAAATTTTATATGGTTACTCAAAAATCTCCAAAAATAAAAGTTGTTCCAAATTCAAAGTTCTACAACTTTTCTTTTATAACCACCCCCTAATTCGGTCTACATTTTGAAATACAAATTTGAATTCAAATAGAGGACATTTAAAGAATTTTGCCTTTTCAAATTACTTCAAATTTTATAAAACAACTTTGAAAACTCCAAACACCAACTTTGTACACCATGACAAACTCTACACTTTTGCTTTTAGACTCAACCCCAAAATGTGCTTAGATTTTGAATTGGGTTACCAGGTAAAACTTAAATGTCGAAATTCGGTTTTGGAAATCCAATTAAACACAAATGTTTTGAAATTGATTCATCCATACAAGTCAACACATCTCATAAAACAAGGTCCACACCAAGCATTGCAACAAGATTTGACTTGTTTAAAAGATTCCCACATCAAGATTTACAAAAAGTTCCTAATCATTATTATTAACATTATTTCGTAATATATAAAACACTCCATAAAATAACATTTGCATACTATAATATGAACATGAAATGCACTCATGAGTTGATGCGTGATGATTATGCATAATGATGACATGATCACCTTCTTAATTATTTTTTTAACATCGGGGATGTTACAATCTTTCCCCCTTAAAGAAATCTCGTCCCGAGATTTACAAAGTGCGAAAAGCGTTGGGTTGAGTAGTGGAAAAGGAAATATGCCAAACACATTAACTTTCAAGTTGTTCATAAAACAACAAGAGTTGACATGAAAGTGTAAACGAGATCAAAAGACAGTTGTAAGGGACAAAGGATTTAGTAACTTCAATGGAATGATGGAACAAGAATTCCAAATGAGAGTTCCAAGATGAGTGAATCACATTAATTGCAGAGCTATAATGATTCATGACCGCAGACCTCGATACCAGCGAGCGCCCAGCAGTATTTCCTTATGGCTGCAGTCCACAGGAGACCCCAGGTTTCGACGCGGCACCGTAAATCATGGATCATGGCACCACCATAGGGCACAACTAAAGTAACTCACAAGTAACACTTATCAAGCTAGCAAGATCAAGGAACTAGCATGTGTTGCATTAGGAGAGACCAAGACATGACACATGCATAGGTTGGAGAATTCAAGGATTAGTCCCAAGTTTCAACATTGAGTAGGTAGGGAAAATTAAAGTGCGTCAAAAGTTCCAAATGAGGTAGAACTGATGAGCAAAAATAAGCAAAGGACGGTTTACTGGCAAAGCCTAGTACATGACCAGGTTCATTGGGACAAAAATAGCTATAACAAGTAATAGCCATTCTCAAAATGGAAGGAGAAAGTTTCAAACATCATTATATTTCAACTTCATATGAATGATTATAACTGGAATATGTGCAGTGTTTCATTAATGACATGATGCATGAACGATTCTTACGTTACTAAACATCAAAGCTCATAAGGTACATAAACAATAGTTGTTTTCATATAGGGCATAGTAAGATTACTACTCCACTACACAAAACCTTTTTAATCAAATAAAAAATGGTGAGAAAGAAATAAGATAAGTCAGAAGCAATTTGGACCAAATTAACAAGTTAAATTTAGCCATCCCAAATCATTTTGAAGTTTTCGTAAACCAATACCACAAAAAACTTTGTAACAATCGCTCTGATACCATTTTATGGCAGAACCTCCTAAATTATAGGGCCCACATGCACCTGTCAATGTCCAACGACCTTTGACATCTATGCATACGTTCCCGGTAACTTAAGAAGACTGTCGGGTGTCCTCGGGGAACCCCGAATCATCCATGATTTTCGAGCAGGATCACATTACAGAGTCATTGCAGTATTACAACAGTTTATTCAAATAGATACATCAGAGTAAAAACAGCGGAAGTCTTACAATAACATAGTTTACAAACCATTTGTTTCAAACCATACAACTAAGTTCGATATTAATGCAAACCAAAGTAGTGGAGTGGCATTATAATATATTACAAAACACACAACTTAAGCTGCCCTGCCCAAGGGCCACACATTTAATTATCCTCATCGCACTGAACAACAGTCATGCATCACGATCCAAAACAGATCTGCTCATGAGCCTCACCTGCAACAAGGGTCAACGAACCCTGAGTACAAAAGTACTCAACAAGACTTAACCAAAATAAGAATTTAAAAGAACGCAGGAATGCAGGCTCATGGGTTTCAAGGTATGGCTTTAGCAATAATCAAGGTTCTTTTGCGTAAAAGCATTTTAACAAAATTATTTATATCAACGTTTAAAACTTCATAAAGATCATATACAAAGCTGACACGATCCGTATTGAGATCATGAAACTTCGTATCCAACACTTTCTCATACCATCCTCAGGTTCCAATTATTAATTACTACGATGATGAATAGTGAGTTGAGTCTCCATAACCAAGGAGCAACGATGATTCAAACCGATTATAACCCAACTGGGAATTCCAGACCACACGACATATGTAGGTCCCTAACTTACATATATCAACCTACCCTCGGATCCTCTAAACAAGAACGGGTCCGCACCACCCGAGAATACAGTACTCCACCAATCCAGTCAATTGCCATGTGGGTACATGCTATTCCCGCCATCTCTCCACTCCTAGAGCGCGACTAGCCATTCTCGTAATAGAATAGCCAAGTTAAGGCTTACCGGAGTATGTGGTTAGTACTACAAAGTCTCACCTCATGCAATTCAACAACGGACTGACCTTAATCGACACAGGCGGAAAGAATCTGCTCACAAGACCTCCATGTCTTGTGGCTCCCATACACCGAGTCCGCCCGGTCTAGATTTATTACTCCACATTCCTATATCACATGATAACATAAGTAACCACAGTTCCACTTAAAACTTGCAGATGACAGGTAATCACCCGACTTTCATCGTTCTAAGCATAGCTAAGCAAAACTAGGCATATACGAATTTAAAACTGGTAATATGGTAAATATGGAATAACAAGGTTGGTAATGTACCAATTTGGTTTTCACTTGACTCCTAATCACTTAATGCAGTAAAAAGAAGCAAAAGTGAAATCAATTTGTAAAATACAAGGTAGGGTTGTATGCATCCGGGGCTTGCCTTCGTTGACGGAAAAGTCCAGGTCCAGAGTCGTTCCACCGATATTAACACCAACCACCATTGACTTGATTAACTACCACGTGCTCACCTTCGTTCACTACACGTAGTAACAATGCCATGTTTAACATGATGCGAAATATAAAACATGATGCTCGATGATGGATGCAAAAATTAACAACTTGAATACAACTTTCCTTCGCGGTACAGTTACAAGTAATTATCATAAAGCATTTTTAGTCGTTTTTCTAACAAGTCAAAGGTTCACTTATCATACATGCTTACCAACTAAAGCTTCATCATGAAAAGACATGTATAAACAATATACAAAGAAATGTATACCTTTTACTTTTTTTACCCAAGAGGTTGCATCGAAGAAGCAATCAAGTTTATTAACATGCATTTACTAATGAAATTCTTAATTAAGTCATTTAGAATTATTAACTAAAGGGCGAACATAAGCATATCAAGACAAACACAAGATTATGCAAGACATAGACACCAATAGCTATTTAACTAACATCACACAACTAACTATAGAGAGCAAGCACATCAATCATGACACAAGTTTACAAGGTCACAAGTATCATAACTTGACCATCAACAAGGGCATAAGCCATACTTAGCAACACATTGAGTAAACAACCACAACTAGCATATGTCTATTTCTGGACTGGAAACAACAGCTTCATGTTTGGATCATAACTAGAGTTATACAAATCCAATAGCCATGCAACAAGACATTCTGGAAAGATTATGAAATTTTCTACAACTCATCTTTAATCATCTTAGCATGATTCTCAAGTTAACTAAGTCAAATATACCCATTTACAGAAACTGGTCCACAATTGACAGAGAGCAGTCATTTCTGAAACCCAACTTTAAACATGCATAACTCACAAACAACAAGTCCAAATACCACCAAATTTTAACAGAAGCTAGATACATGAATTATCTACAACTTTTGTATAAACAAGTTTCACAACAAAGCACATTATCATAAAAAACTTTGCTAAGTTCCTAGATCTATCCATAAACCACATCGGCAAGAAAATAATGATTAACTTATGTTGTAAACACATAATTGGGCAAAACCAACTTTACCAACATTTCACACATGACTAAAGAACACCAGAAAGCATGGTGCTCACCTCTAAATAAATTTTCTTAAAGCATTTCTTAATTTATTTAGACATCAAGGTGTATTTATGAACATATACTAAAAATGCACAATAACTTCTACAAAAATTACAGTAGATCACATATCATCTCAATAGTCTACTGTACAAATTTCATACCATTTGCATAAGTATAGCTGCCTCTATGAAAAAGACAATTTGCTATTGCAAGAAATCATGTGAGAGCGAGATAAACCAAAAACTCACTCATACTTCATCCAATACTCATAAAATTTTTACCACACATCAACTATGATATGAGTAGCATGCCACAAAAATTTCACTTCATTTGGAGCCCTAGATCTGCAGTTATGGAAAATAACAAATTCAACTAGCATTACAACCTTACTGCACAAATCTATTTTTGTAGCTTAAACTTTAAACTAAAACATGCCATATTATAGATCTACTGCATAGAAAATTTCACAAGGATTCCAAAAAGTCCCCATTTGCTATTTTACGAATTTCTTATGAATTAATATGAATTTTCAAAGTTCTAGCCGATTTTAAAGCAAACAGGTCCAAAAGGCACTATTCACATGAGTCTGCGGTTCACAGAAAAGCCCCTCACAATTCTCAAATTTGAAGACGAAGTCCCTGGTCACGAGGAAGAAAAATAGAGGACGCCGGAGAGCTCGATTTCTGGCGAGCTGACGCTCGTAGGCGGCAATTGGAGGGCTGGTCGAGCGACGGGGTGGCGAGGCGAGCTTGAGGATGGCCACAGCTCGGCCGGTCACGACCCGTGATGGCCTGGCCACGCGAGCCCGCGGCTCGGCGGCGGAGAGGCACGTCGGTAGAGAGTCACGACATGCCCTGATGAAAAGACGAGCAACCGGTTTGCTTGCGAGCATCACGGCACAGAGGTAAGCGCAAAACAAGAGAGATAAATGAGTGAGAGCAGCCGGACTAGGCCGGCCACGGCGGAGGCGAGCTCGACGGCCATGATGGTCGGCCGTGAGGAAGAAAACGGCTCGCTGATGACTCCGACGAAATTGGACGGTGGGAGCGAGTCAAAGTGCTGTGCAGGGATGTGGAGAAGCTCACAACGCGCTCAATTCGGGCAGAGGATGAGCGGTGGAGGTGGTGTGCGTCGGCAAGAATGGATGACGGCGACGACGAACAGAGGAAATGAAAAGGAGGAGAACGGCGACGACACAAGCTATATATGACGGCCAGGAAGCAAGAGGAAACCACGTAGGAGTCTTCTCCGCGCCAGCGCGAAGCCGAAGGCGGCCATAGGCGCGTCTGGAAGACAATCGAAGCTCGCCGTCGGTGAGTTGGCTTCCGCGGTTACTGTTCACCGAAATTACAGAACTGCCACTCTCTTAATTTCCCAATTTACTCCAAATTTTATATGGTAACTCAAAAATCTCCAAAAATAAAAGTTGTTCCAAATTCAAAGTTCTACAACTTTGCTTTTATAACCACCCCCTAATTCGGTCTACATTTTGAAATGCAAATTTGAATTCAAATAGGGGACATTTAAAGAATTTCGCCTTTTCAAATTACTTCAAATTTTATAAAACAACTTTGAAAACTCCAAACACCAACTTTGTACACCATGACAAACTCTACACTTTTGCTTTTAGACTCAACCCCAAAATGTGCTTAGATTTTGAATTGGGTTACCCAGGGTAAACTTAAATGCTGGAAATTCGAGTTTTCGGAAATCCAATTAAACACAAATGTTTTGAAATTGATTCATCCATACAAGTCAACACATATCATAAAACAAGGTCCACACCAAGCATTGCAACAAGATTTGACTTGTTTAAATGATTCCCACATCAAGATTTACAAAGTTTCCTAATCATTATTATTAACATTATTTCAGGTAATATATAAAACACTCCATAAAATAACATTTGCATACTATAATATGAACATGAAATGCACTCATGAGTTGATGTGTGATGATTATGCATAATGATGACATGATCACCTTCTTAATTATTTTTTTAACATCGGGGATGTTACACCAGCCCCCGAGCCGAGTGCCATCACTGGCCTATTGAAGTACATCGTCCAGTACTCGTGGGTGACATCTGGGGTCAGGAGTTGGACCTCTGTCCATTCGGTGACAAAGTCCACAAGAGTCTGAAACTTAATAGCGGTGCGGGGGATATACCTGATGTCGTGGCCCAATAGTTCGAGTGCCCACTTAGAGATCCATCCCACGGCATTGCGGTTGCGGATGATGTCTCCCAGCAGGAATGAAGTGACGACCATGACTTCGTGGTCGGTGAAGTAGTGCAAGAGCTTCCGAGTCACCATCAGCATGACGTATAGAAGTTTCTGCACCTAGGGGTACCGAACCTTGGCGTTGGTGAGTACCTCACCGACAAAGTAAATGGGTCGCTGGACCTTCAGGTGGTGTCCTGGCTCCTCCCTTTCGACAACTAGGGCGGCGCTCACCACGTGGTTGCTTGCCGCGACATAGAGGAGGAGGGGTTCTCCTCGTTCAGGAGCGACAGGGACTTGCCGTGACATAGCAGACGCTTTCGAAAGCCTGCTGTGCTTCCTCAGTCTAGACGAACGCGTCTATCTTTTCGAGAAGCTTGTAGAGAGGCATCCCTCGCTCGCCAAGCTAGGAGATGAACTGGCTTAGGGCGGCCAAACAGCCAATGACCTTTGTAAGTCCTTAACGTTGCGTATAGGGCCCATGTTGGAGATGCCCGTGATTTTTTTGGGGTTGGCCTCGATACCGCGTTCAGACATGATATATCCAAGCAGCTTCCCCTTCAGAACCTCGAAAATACATTTTTCAGGAATTAATTTGATGTTGAACCTTTGGAGGTTCATGAACGTTGCGGCCAAGTTCACGATCAGGTCACAAGCTTGAGCCATTTCGACCACTATGTCATCAACATAGATGGCGATTATTGGTTTTGGCCGCTCGACTTGGTCAGGCTAGTTGAGCGGGTCGATTTGGTCGGTGAAGCATTGTTGCATGCACCGTTGATAGCTGGCGCCAACGTTCTTCAGACCAAAAGGCATGGTTACATAGCAGTACAAACCATATGGGGTGATGAATGAAGTTGCGAGCTGGTCGGACTCTTTCATTGCGATCTGGTGGTAGCCTGAGTAGGCATCTAGAAAGGAGAAGATTTCACATCCTGAGCTGGAGTCGACTATATGGTCTATGCGTGGCAAAGGAAAATGGTCCTTCGGCATGCCTTGTTGAGGCCAGTATAATCAATGCACATTCTCTATTTCTCAGTCTTCTTTTTAACAAGAATAGGATTGGCAAGCCAGTCGGAGTGGTATACCTCCTTGATGAATTCGGCTGCCAGGAGTTTGGTGACCTCCTCGCCAATGGCTCTGTGCCTCTCATCATCAAAGCGACACAGGCGTTGCTTGGCAGGCTTTGAGCCTAGGACGAGGTGTAATGCATGCTCAACGACCTCCCATGGTATGCCTGGCATGTCAGAAGGTTTCCATGCAAAGACATCGCGATTAGCGCATAGAAAGTCGGTGAGCTCGCATTCCTATTTGGCCAGGAGCTCGGCCCCGATCCACACCGTCTTGGTTGGGTTGGTGGGGTCGATCCCCACCGCCTTAATTTCCTCGAGTGGGCGGAAGGCAGTCAAGGAGGTTGGCTCATTGTAGTTTGGGACTACTGGAGTTGACAAATTTCCAAGCTGAGGGAGCTCAGATGAGTTGATGACGGCAGTGGCAAGCTCGTAATGCTCGTGGTCGCACATGTAGGCATGCCAAAAGGTGCTACCCATAGTGATGATGTCGTTCGGTCCTGGCATCTTCAACTTGAGGTAGGTATAGTTGGGGACCGCCATGAACTTAGCGTAGCATGGCCGCCTCAAGATGGCGTGGTAGGACCATGGGAAGTCCACCACCTCGAAGGTTAGGACCTCTGAGCAGAAGTTGACCCGATCGCCAAACGTGACGGGCAGGTCGATATGCCTACGTTCCTAGGATCATGACATGGAAGGGAGAGCTCACTAGGCAGAGCTCCGACCAGGGGATGCGCATGGCATCGAGGGTGTCGATGTAGAGAATGTTGAGGCCGCTGCCTCCATCCATCAGTACCTTGGTGAGGCGCTTCTTGTAGAAAATGGGGTCGATGATGAGCGAGTAGCGACCCGGTCTGGCGACGTGGGAAGGATGGTCCCTCTAATCAAAAGTGATCGAAGATTCTGACCAGCTAAGGAAAGAGGGGACGGCCATTTCAGCGACGCATGCCTCTCTGTAGCGCACTTTGTGCTGGCGCTTGGAGTAGATGGCATCGGATCCCCCAAAGATCATGAGGCATTCCTCGGGATTAGGAAAGTTGTCCCCATCCTTGCCCACCATACCTCCTTTCTTGGCATCTGCCCTCTTGCCCTTTCCTTCTTTCGGTCCGTCGGTCTATCATGCTGAAAAGCGCTTGAGGAGTTCGCAGTCCTTGTAGAGGTGCTTAACGGGGTAGACGTGGTTGGTGCATGGGCTCTCCATGAGCTTGTCGAAGTGGTCAGGCTAGCCCTACTAGGGCTGCTTGCCCGCACGATCGACGCCATGGCGACCAAAGCGGAGTTGGCGGTCGGCACCGATCCTTCTTGTTCTTTTTGCCCCTTTGCGTGGAGGGGACCTCGTCTTGGTTCTCGTGCTTGGCCTTGCCCTTGTCCTAGCCTCCACTAAAGACCGCTCCAACTACCTCCTCGTCAAGGCATGGTTTGTGGCGGCGTCGAGATGGTCGTGGGTGGTATAGGGCTTCGAGACAACCGAGCTTGTGGATTAAGGACTCATAGGTTGTCCTAGAGAGGAACACGCTAATGACGTCCACATCAACGACATCAGGAAAGGGAGTTGCATTGTTTTGAGAACCTATGGATGTAATCCCACAGGGGACTCATTGGGCTCCTCTTGGCAACTCTTGAGGTCCTAGGAATTTTTAGGACGGACATATGTTCCCTAGAAATTCTCGATGAAGACCCTCTTGAGATCCACCCAGTCGTGGATGCTGTCAGGCGGGAGGAATTCAAACCATGCTCGAACATGCTCCTCCACACAGATGGGGAGGTATTGAATGATGAAGTGGTCATCATCCACTCCTTCGGCTTGGTAGGCGAGCCAGAAGTCTTCGAGCCATATACCGGGATTTGTTTCCCCAGTGTATTTGGCGACGTTGGTAGGTGGTCGGAAGCGCTACGGTAACGACGCTTTTTGGATGCGACGGCCAAAGGCCCGTGGTCCCGGGCCATCTGGGTTGGGACTCCGGTCGTCTGGTTGGCGACCATGCCTGGGGTGCGTTTCCCCGCTCCCCTCGATGGTCCGGTCGGGGCCCGTGCCGCCTGCTCTCACCGCCCCTTGATGGACGTCATCATCACGCCGGGCTTGACGTCGATTGTTGATGACACTGTGAGCATCTCGGTTTGGCCCAAGCCATTCACGCACAGGTGGTCGGTGTGAAGTGGGTGCTGGGTCAGGCCATGGTGCGACTGTAGTGGTGAGTGGATGGAGCGATTCGACTGGTGCGCCCCCATTCTCCTGGTAGGGAAAGAGGCCGCGAGCCGGTGTCACGACGCGGAGCTCTCCGCCTGTTGGATGGTGATGGTTTCCACTAGTGCCTGGAGGTTCCGGTAGATCGCCTACTCCTAGGGGTTGACATGCTTGGGAAGGCCGCGCAGAAGCATCGCCGCAGCGGCGATGTTCTGGCTAGCCCAAGCGAACTGTGGAGGATCATTTCCTCCATCCATGATGTTGCGCTGGACCTGGCGGGCGTGACCCCGGGCGCCGCTCGCCAGGTTACGCGCGCGTGGCATAGCGTGTTGTGCCGAGTGCGCTGGCATAGGTGGCGGCTGGCTCTACCGCCTTTGTTGTAACTCCTCGCCGTGATCTTGCGCATGAGCGAGGGCCTCCGCACGAGGGTCCGGAGGGGTGTGAGTCTGTAGGGACTCTGCTAACATTGGTGGCTATCCCAGAGCATCCGCCATAGCACACTCCTAGGACAGAGGGTGGCTAGGTGCCACGATGTCGTCGATGCTGGAGCCATCGCTTTCAACCTCATCATCTACAAGGTCGTGGAAAGAGGCAGGAGCATAACCCATCATCCCCATGAATTTGGATGTGAGAGGGGGTGGCGTCAGCATCTTTCAAAGCCCCATGCATACGCGTCCAGAGGGGATGCGATGCCATAGGGGAACCGGTCGCATGGCGATTGCGGTGGGGACAACGGGGTCCCTCTGGAGAGTTGGCGGAAGATATCAAATAGCGAGTAAAGAACAATATGTATGTTACTCATAGTGGGGTTTGAGCCTAGCGTGGGCTTGGAGCGAAGCGCAGGTGTCTCATCATTGAGGTTGTCGGGTGGCCCGGAGCTGACGGAGGACGCTCCTCCTCCGACGGGCGCCAGGACAAGTGCCTCCTCGCGAAGGCGAAGCACGCCAAGCTAGTTAGCAACGAAGTCTAGGCTTCTGAAGAGGAAGGTCTGGGACGGCTCGAAGACGGGAGGAACCCAGATCCCAACAGGTGGGTGCATGGGAAACTCCAGTGAGCCGAAGCGAATCATATCGCTTTAGCCCGTCATGATGAAGATGGCAGGAAGGTGGGCCATTCGATGACCAAAAGCGTGAATGTACGACGTCCTCCCCTAGGACAGCACCAACGGTCGGTGCAAAAAGTGACCAACAAGTAAATATTTGTAGTTTTACCGTATATTGTGATTGGATGTGGCCTAGCACTCAATGACACAGGATTTATACTGGTTTAGCCAACGTGCCCTACGTCTAGTTTCAGTCGGTCGGAGATTTTATTCCTGAGCCCAGGTGCTCAAAGTTTGTTGTGGGGTTAAAAACGAGTAGGAATAAGAAGGGGGTGTCGAAGGTCCGGTCGGACTCTGAACCGAAGGGCCAAGAGTGGCAGGAGCTCCAATGTGCGCTAAGTATTGGAACGTATGCTCTATGTAGCTTTAGAGTTCTAGAGCTGTGGAGCTGTTCGAGTGCTCAGAATATCTAAAGCTTAGCAGAGAGAGAGTCGGAATGACCGTCATCCTCTTTAGGAGAGAGCGCATCCCCTTTTATAGGTGAAGGGGACGACCTTACAAGTTTAGAGAGAGAGAGAAAGAGAGTGTGTGTACTACCTAGTCTTGTTGCCCACGTCATCGGGTACAAGATGGTTTGTTAGCGTCCACAGTACTGTTGATGCCCAGATGCATGTGGCAGGCTCCATCGTGTTCTTTTGGTATGGCAAATGTCGGTGTCTACCATACTATAGGGCAAATGTCGGTGCCCACAACACTGTTCGTGTTTTGACATGTCTAAAAGGTTGCAAAGCACCCTTCTGGCATGGCCTGGCAGCATTGCCCCGTAGGTGTGCAGGGTACGGTCCTTGGTATTGCGGTTGACTTTGAGCGCGTTGCCTTATCTGCTCTGCCTGTTTCTTGGGTCCTTACTGAGCGGGCATCCCTGGCCAGTCGTTCCAAGTCGGCTCCGATCGTGCCGATCGAAGAAGAGCCGTAAGCAGAGGCTCGGTGTATTCCTGGTCGGAAAAGCGGGTCAGAGTCAGAAGCGAGCGTCGTCCCCTCCTTGCTAGGCCTTCCAATTAGAGATAGGATCGCTCTTCCGGCCTGTTGATAGGTATCTGGGCTAGCCCAGGAGTTGCGCGTCGTTGTAATACCGTCTGCTGGACCGAGTTTTTGTTAGGAAGCGGCCCCATCGGGGACCCTGGGTTTATGAACCCGACACAAACGAAGTCTTAAAATCATGAGATTTGTCAAGATCTCAAGATATCATACATGGAGGCCGTGGTAAAAAATTGAGAAGGTTTCACATAATCTGTCACGTACGATGTTTACAAACCAAAGTATCTCAAAAGAAAAATCGTAGCGTTGAGAAGGATTCGGTAAGATTTGTAGTCAAAGTGACGATCAAATTGGGGTTTGACTTCAAAACATTTTATATAGGCAATAGAGAACATAGATTGATTCATGTGTAATTTTGGTAAATTTTTGGATCCGTTTGATAATTTTAATTTGTTAAGTGCAATTATAGAATTTTAATTGATATACATTGAATTTGAGCTACAACTGCATGAAATAATAAGTTTTTTTCACTCCTGACCTTGAAACTTTTTCTACTCTCCAGATACAATATGTGGTACTCCAAGTTACGATTTGGTATATTTCTGGATCCATTTGCTATATTTAATTAATTTATTGCCTTTAAAGGATTTTTTGGTATAAGTCAAATTTGAACTGCAAGTGATTCAAATAATATAATAAAATGAAATAATGGAATTACATTCATAGAAAAATCAAATATATATTGTTGAGTGAATTAGACAAGGTATTTTCAAAGTTCATCGGAACAAATTTAGAAAAACACGTTATGGAGAAGAAGGAAAAGAAGGAAGGAAAATGGAAAAAAACAATGTTTGCCGAGTGCCCCCGATCTGGCGGCTTTGCCGAGTGTCCCGATCTGACACTCGGCATACCCGGATTTGCCGAGTGCCAGATCGGGGGCACTCGGCAAACATTGTTTTTTTTCATTTTCCTTCCTTCTTTTCCTTCTTCTCCATAACGTGTCTCTCATCCAGAAAAACTGCTCCTCACCCACACACACGCATGCACCCAAACACTCATGCACACACGCCACGCCGCCGGCCTCCCGCATCCGTACCCCGCCACCGGCCTCCCGCGCCCCGCCGCCGGCCCCGTGCCCGTGCCCGAGCCACCGTCCTCCCGCGCCCCCGCACCCGGCGCCCGGCCCTCGGCACCCGTGCTCCCACCGCCACAGAGCCCCTGCTGTTCGGTGGCCAACCTCCCAGCCCAGCGTGCCCTTCCGCTCCAGGCCTTGGCGGGCTCGATGCCTCGCGCTCCGCCCGGCCAAGGTCCCTGGCGTCGTCCTCCTGCGCCCCACCCCCAGCGCTGGCCTCAGCGCTGTGCTCCCGCCGCCCTTGCCTTGCCTTCCCGTTGGTTGGCGCCCACCTCGGCGGACGCCTCTCTTCCCCGGCGCCCGCGCCCCGCCCAACAACGGTATATTCTTGAATTAGCTGAATTATTGGTTTTATTAAGATTCCGTATTGGTGTTGTAAAAGCGAAATTAGAGTATTAATAGATGCAGTTAATTCAGGGGAGGCTCTAGATACTCCGGTGCTGTGGCACATTGCATGTATTATGTGGGTTACTGCCAATCATACGCAAGTCGATTGGCTCTCTATTCCAATTTCCTCTGTGCTGATACATGTAGCTCGAAGCTGCTGTGTTGCAGTTGTTTACTTAATGATGTATGCATTCCTGATCAAAACAATTTGGATGAATGTATTGCAATGTGGTTTCCATCTAACTATGCAAGCCGCTACACTATTGGCTCATATCTATTTTTTTTGTTTGGACTGCGTTGTTCATGGTTGGTGGGCTCCATTGCATGTTTTCCTTTTCATCTCATCATTGTGCTTGATCTTAATGAAATGTTTATTTGAGAGCTAATGGCAGCAATTTGCATAGCCATCGATCCAAATTCCAAAAGGCATGCAATGCACACTGCTTGTCGAGATATGATATATTTTTCTTCCACCCTTCTGTGTGCACATTCAAGTTTTTGCTTTTGCTTTGAGTACTTATTGTTAGTAGCTATTAGTGGATGTGGAACTACATGTTGTTACTGTATGATTATGACTGCATGCCTAAGCAAATTTTCAACTTCAATCCATTTTTGGTCGAAACTGAGTTTGTGAATGGCAATGTCGTCCTTTCGCATCCCATAAAATAATAGATGCAATATGAAAATCAGAACCAACACATACATGGGAACATATATATTGTGCGCTCTCCATCTGCCAAACCTTCTTGTTCTTGTTATGCAACGTGCCAACTTGCAAGGATTCAACTTGTTGTGTATGTGGTTGTCGGTCATCGTGCCATTGGTTTATTGCAGGTTTTGGTTACCTCACCGTGTAGGGGAGGTGCTGCCGAAATTTACAATTGACACTATTATGTTCGTTTGTTGTAGGAGAGGCTATTGCAAGGATCATTTTCCACCGTTCTCGACTCGTCACTTTGCAGGACAACAAGGTGAGGCATGCTACACCCCTCTTTCCATATCATATTCGTATATCACGTAACATAGCACGGGGATGATTATATCGACATGCATGATATTGATGATGAGACTTATGATCCAGCTAATCCCGATCATGATGATTATTTCTAATACATGTATGATCCGTGCTAATTGATTTATTATTTATGATACCATGTTATTTTCTAAGTATGTTTTGTTTATTTTGCATCTATTTTAATGTATTATCTATGCTAATTGGTTTACTCTTTTTAATTGCAGGTGATTGAACAATGATGGGCGGTATAAAGAGGATAGCGTCGCTTTACTCAAAAGCGACAGCGACGCGTAAAGGGTCCGATGCAAATTGAGGATCCGGGAAGAGACCTCGGGGTAGACCAGAAGTCGAGGAAGGGTGGAGGCAAGATGAGGTTACACGTCATCTGACCCTTCGTTGTCGTCCCGAGTTACCTTCCGCTCACTCATCCTCCTCTGAGGAGGAGGTGCAGTGGAGGACGAGGCAGGGGGTGGAGGAGGAGACAGGGGGTACCTCTTCCTCTACTTTGTTGCATGTGTGGTTGCGAGGTCCCTCGACCCTCCTGAGGCGACCGATACCTCTTGAGAGACGCCCGCTGATTCAACACGATGGAGATAAGTAAGTAACTTTATATGTTATCACTAATTTTTCATTTGATATGTTCAAAATTACAATAGAAACTAATAATTTATCTTAATCACTTGGGCAGGGGTTGGAGGAAGGTCGGTGGGGGTGATCACGCACGCCATGTGAACGGCATCCTTGGTCTTTTGATCAAGGAAAAGTTCCCTGGCCTGGTGCAGTTCGACGGAACTATCAAGGCGGCCTACACGTGGGCCCACTATGCCGCCGTCCCGACACCCCTGATTGGTATGGCAGGGTATTCGCTGACAAGGCGCAGCATGTCAAGGCCGAGCTTTGGGTAAGTCTTTCGCGCACTACATTGCTCAATACATCACATTGATTGGACATTCTTGAAATAATGACCGGATACATCGCGTCTATATGTATGATTTCTTTAGATGCGAGGAGGGATACGAGGCCAAGGCGGATGCTGTGGCTGACAAAGCTGCTAAGAAACTCGTCAAGGACATGCACTACGAGGCGTGCATCCAGGCCGTGATCCAATACCACGCGGAAATTCTTAGAGAGAGGATCCCTAAAAGGGCGGCAAGAACCATGAGCCTGACCCTAGAACAATACCTGAAGGTAAATATAGAACATTCATACTTATTTTTTCTGAGATTAATTACGCTTGATTTCATCTTCTTATATGTCATATACTTGATGACATAGGTGCCTCCATGGTGGTGCGCCTACGATCTGCAGTGCTGGGCCCGGATTGTGGACAGGTGGTGCGACCCCCGTGTGGGAGGAGAATCACAATGCTTGCTAGGAGCGTCGTTTGCTGATGCCGGGTGCACCACACCATCAAGGCAACCTCAACCTCTCAGAATATGCGGCTAGATGGGTACGTGAATTCATTTCTTTATTCTAACGCTCAACTCTGCATATTTTCTAATCATATTGTTTTTTTTGCAGTCGTCAGCACATGGTGACGAGCCTTGCTCCCAGTTCATGGCATATGCTTTGGCCCACAAGGGGAAGGCGACGTCCAACGTCGTCTACAACCCAGAGGACCCACCCTCGGCGTACAACAACGAGTCCATCCACAGCCGCCTCGATGGATAAACATCGATGGCAAGGGTGGTCCATGGCCCAGAGTACGATCCAAGCGCCCATGACCTTGATGGAGAAGTGGTCATGAGGGCGGGAGGAGGCAAGAAGCATGGCCGGTTCTAGATTGGCGACAGCACAATCGACACGGCCAGTACTCCCACTCTCTCCCAGATTCGAGCATGGAGTATGGGTTCCAGTCTGGCGATACGCCCACGGCCGAACTCTACACGGTTCTAGATGAATGCACTCCAGGTTATTTCTGTTTTATTCATCATTCATTGATTTTTACATACTTTTGCATTACATTGTAACATTGGGATGAAATATTATAGGCTCAGCTAGAACAAGAAACGAGGCACCGAGAGGAGCTAGAGGCAAATATGGAGGTAGAGCGGTAGAGGATGGAGGCAGAGCAGCAGAGGATGAAGGCAGAGCAGTAGAGGATGGAAGCAGAGCGTCAGAGGATGGAGCTACAGATGCTTGAATATATGAGGGGTGTTTATGCTGCAATCGGTCAACCTCCGCCACCGATGCCAGTCCCTCCTCCTCAACCTGCTCCAAACACCGTTTCAGGCACTGTAAGTTGCTTTACAACCTTATAATCACCATTTTTTGTTGATGCAGAATCAATCTTACAAAGATGCCCAGACACTAGAAACTGAGTGACTAATGTTATATGTTTGTTACCAACTAGTACTTAAGCAATCATACTAGAGCACAATGCAACTGAGAAGATATTGCTGATAGTTAAAGGGTTATACTAGTTAGGCAGCAGAGAGACCATACGTGTTGTTCAATCTTGTCTCACATATGCAATCTCTTCTCCTTTGTGCAGCATCAATCGGCGGCATCAAATGAGCCTCATGACCCAGCTGGGTCACAGTGGAACTCATGACCTAAGTGACTACTTGTGATTTTTTTTGTATTTGCATTTGTGGACTACCTGTGACTACTTGTGACTATTTGTGGTTATGAATGAACCTACTTGTGATTCTGAAGTTTATTTGCATTTATGTGTTGTCGATATATCTATATGAACTACCTGTGATGCCTATTGTGAACTATCTATGATGGATGTGATGTTTATTTGAATGTGGTACGTGGCTGTGACCGAACCATATAAAGTGATTATATATGGCAGCTTTGCCGAGTGTTACACTCGGCAAAAGCCCTATTTGTCGAGTGCCATGAAAATACACTCGGCAAAGAGAGACACATGGCGGAAATCTATGCTTTCTGGGACTAAAATGGCTTCTTTGCCGAGTGTCTGTGCTGTGACACTCGGCAAAGAAGCCAATATTTGTACGTTCTGGGTCAGTCTTTGCCGAGTGTCCAGTATTTGACACTCGATAAAGATGGCAGGTTTGTCGAGTGCCTGGGATTTGACACTCAACAAAGATGGCAGGTTTGCCAAGTGCCTAGAATTTGACACGCGGCAAAAGGAGGAAGCTTTGCCTAGTGTCTAGGAGTTGACACTCGACAAAGGAGGCAGGTTTGCCGAGTGCCTGGAATTTGACACACAGCAAAATGAGGAATCTTTGCCGAGTGTCTAGGAGTTGACACTCAGCAAACGCGCCGTGACCGTCTCCGCACCGTCACGTTACTTTTTTCGCCGAGCGTCGGATCAGCTCTCGGCAAAGTGTTTGCCGAGTGTCCGATAGAAAATACTCTACAAAGAGGCATTTGCCGACACTATAGATGCGGTGTGCTGTTTATCGAGTGTTACGAGTGTTTTTTGGTCTTTGCCGAGTGCCAGTGGCACACGGCAAACTCACTGTTTCCGATAGTGACTATTGTTTAGTTGTTTGGCATCAACTCGTGTAGAAGCTTCAATGTCTAGAACTTTGGTTGAAGAATTGGGCGCCACATGTTAAAGTTGAGGATTGAATCTTCTTTCATTTGTTCAAGCATTGTTTTCGCCATCGGTAATACTGTGTTCAAGGTGCATGTCGGTACGGACGGACCTTTCTGGGCTGCAACTGCACCGCACAACATGCGGACCAACCAAATAGGTCTCTAGTTTTTTTATTATCGTGCGCTGGCCGAATAAGGATAAGAAAAATAGACCTCCCCTGCTCTACTTCGTCCATCGTTCATGGTGTTTTCTTCATTTCCTTCCCCAAAACTCTACCGCTGCCACCTCCACCACTCAAGCCTCCATGCCCACTGGACCTCCCTTGCCGCTCCTCTTGCTCCGCAACCCGCCTCGCCTGACGGCACGGGCACCGCCGCACCCATGCCTAGGGACAGCTTCCTTGGCCGCCAGCTGGCCACCGAGGCCGTTGCGCGCGTGCTTGTGCCCGACGACGACGATAGCTGCCGCCGGTGCAAGGAGAAGCGTCGAGCCCTAGCGTGGAAGCCCTCCGAGTTCGCGCTCCTGTTATGCGGTGCCCCGCAGCAGACGGCGGAGAAGGCCGCATCAAGATACATCTAATGTTGCAAATGTATCTTTCAAATGTTTTCAGATGTTTTAAGGTATGTTGCAAAAGTAGATCGAGATGTTGCACATGTTGTAATGGCTATACACGTATGTGTCAAGTGTATGTTTCTAATGTTTTATCTGTTTCAAAGTACGTTGTAAGTGTTTTATCTGCATGTTGCAAAAGTAGATCTGAATGTTACATATATATGCAAGTGTTTCAGGTGTTTTCATATATATATATATGTGTGTGTTGCAAGTGTTTTTATCTGGATGTTGTAATATTTTGCAATAGCTACACACATGCTTTCAAGTTTTTCTGGTGTTTTGCAAGTGTTTCAGACGTATGTTGTAAATGTTTCGTTGTTTTGGGCGTATGTTGCAAGTTTTTCATATGAATGTTGTAAAGATTGATCGTATGTTGCACATGTTGAATGAGACCCATCTGCCGCAGCCGCCTGCTGCAGCTGCTGGGGCGCCGTCGAGTGGGCACCAATGTGTGGTTGGTCGGCACGGGACAAGGCGCGAAAAACGAGTAGGCACGGGAAACTGAGGGTGTAGGGGAACAGGCCAGGAGGCACGGGCGTCCGGATACGCACATGCGTCCAAACGTCTGGGCGCTAGCATCTCCGTTTCACCATACGTTGTGGTTGTTTTTAGGTTATATAGTTGCAGCACGCTATATTTTACATCATAAAGTAAATACCCATTGTATTTAGACAGGAGAAGATGTAGCGAACCATGACAACTTCAAACGTACCAGTAGCGTGGTGGCAAGGCTCCTTATAGTTCAGCTGGTCGGCCAGGGTTCGAACCCTGGTCCTTACACCTTATTCAGGTCTTGTTTGTATTTAATCATATTCCCATCGATCCACATATGTTAGGGTGGATTGGAGTGAAACTTGAACTAAATTTTATCTCAATCCACTTCAATACATATGGATTGATACGAATTCGATAACGTCTGAATAAGTCCTCAGGTGGAATTTGGTCATCCCCGTTGACTCTTAAAAAAACAACTTCGTAGCACCATATTGACAGGGCATAAATGTCAGTCAATATGTAGCAATATGCTTTTCCTATCGGAATCAATCCGCCACAAACAGAATCCGAATTTCAGGCCTTGTTTATATTGAGGTTAGGAATCAGTATTTGGTACGGTAGCATTTTTGTTTGTATTTGACAATTATTGTTCAATTATGGCCTAACTAGGCTCAAAAGGTTCGTCTCGTAATTTACAATCAAACTATATAATTAATTATTTTTTTATCTATATTTAATACTTCATACATGTGTCTAAAGATTTGATGTGATAAAGAGAGTGAAAAAACTTATTACACCACTCTCCATTATGTGATCCATTCACCCTCAAATCACCCCAGCCCATCCTGTTTCCAACTCTTTGCGGCTCCCTCCCTCCCTCGCTGGACCAGGACGGCTGGACGCTTCGCCTCCTCCTCCAGTCCTCACCCGGTCACCTCATCTCGGGCGCGGCCCCCTCCCAATCTTCGCTCCGATGGCGCTCCAAACCCTAAACCCGTACCGGCAGGCGGCGGCCGTCTCCCCGGCGCCGTCCCCCGCCCCGCGCCGCGGCCACCCGCCGCCGCAGTCCCTCCTGCACCTCCCTCCCCGCCGACGCCTCGCGGGCGGCGCCGCCCGGCCGCGCGCTGTCGCTGCCGCCGTCTCGGGGGCCGTCAACGAGGCCAGGAGGCGTGGGGCGCCGCAAGATGGCGGGGAGGACGGCAGGAAGGACACGGACCTCGCCACGCTCGGGAACCTCTGCGTCGACGTCGTGCTCAGCGTGCCCCAGCTCCCGCCCGCGCCGCGGGAGGAGCGGAAAGCCTACATGGAGCGCCTCGCCGCCTCACCGCCCGATCAGGTACGATCACCGTAACAAATCGCTGTGGTGTTGTTTACAAAACAGTGTTCCTGAGCTATTTGTTGTTTGGATTTGGCATTAGATACGAACATAGCGTGATGAACCAGAAATGTATTGATCGTTACCTGAGGGATTTTTTATTTGGGGAAGCTTGCATTGTTTCTTCTTTATGTCATTTTTTAGCTGGGTGGAGGATAGGTTGTGCCTTAACAACTAGATGTTGACAGTTCAATATGGATAAGCTTGTAATCATCTGTTTTTGTGAGGTTGATCATGATTTCAGAAATCGAGTAGCAAAAACGAGTTGGTAAGCTATATTTTTGGTTGCTAGTTTCTGGCGAGATTCATCTACTTGGGAGAAATGTGGAGAACCGGATTGTATATCAGAATGCTGCAGAGTGACTTATGCCTAACGCTTCATGAGCCCCACGTAATGCAATATCTGGTTTTTGTATGTTCTGAACATTTTGTATTCTATCACTTTAACAGAAATTTTGGGAGGCTGGTGGAAACTGCAATTTAGCCTTTGCTGCAGCTAGGCTTGGGCTTAGCTGTTCCACTCTGGGTCATGTAGGAGAGGAAATATATGGAAAATTTATTCTTGATGTGCTCCAAGCGGAGGGCATTAGTGTTGTTGGGATGCTTGAAAATACCAATGCTGCTGCGTGCCATGAGGCCTATGAAACACTTCTATGCTGGGTTCTTGTAGACCCATTTCAGAAACATGGTTTTTGCAGGTTAGGACATGCTTTTTTGGAACAAAGTTCTTATTCATGTTTCAATTCCTGTTATGAAATTCATGTCAGCTAATCCTTTTTCCTGGTTTAATGTGCTTGGTCATTTATCAGTGTTGCTTTCTTTGCAATGCCAGCCGTGCAGACTTCAGTGAAGAGCCAACTTTCAGTTGGATACGTAAACTCCCAGCAGATATCAGGACAGCTATTCATCACTCCAAAATACTGTTTTGTAATGGATATGCTTTTGATGAGTTCTTCCCTGATGTGATCGCATCCTCTATCGACTGTGCAATTGATTCGGGAACAGCAGTGTTTTTTGATCCTGGTCCCCGTGGGAAATCTCTCTTACATGGGACCTTGGATGAGCAGAGAGCACTTGAGCATGCGCTGAGCCTCAGTGATGTCCTCCTCTTGACATCAGACGAGGTTAGTTGGCATACATGCTGTAGTTTTAATTTACTACTCTACAGTAATTTACGCAGGTGCTCTATGTATAGAGGAATGATCAATTGGTCATATCCAGCACAACAGATCTCTGGTAGTCATTTCTTTTGTGAGACCAGATTCTCTATAAAAGGCCGAGTGAGCTTCCGATGATTTATGTCTTGTTGTCTCTCCATGGTCCTATTCTGGTTGGCAAGATCTGAATGATCATCTGTGTCTGCTTCTCCTTTGTTTTATAAAAAAAAAGGGATTAAACTATTTTACTTAAGATAAAATATACTGCACAACACGAATACGCTTTTTGAAAGAGTTCATCGCTGAACTAGGCCTCATTTAGAACACAGTTACTTATTGTTGCATTTTCTGCTCTTAGTTTTTCATGTATTGATGTTATTGTTTCACAGGCTGAATCTCTAACAAACATCAGAAACCCAGTTCAGGCTGGGCAAGAGTTGCTAAAGAGGGGGATCCGCACAAAGCAGGTTGTCATCAAAATGGGTTCCAAGGGTTCGATCATGATCACTAAGAACACTATTTCCTGCGCGCCTGCTTTCAAGGTACTCATTGTACTGATAAATAGCCTTCATTTGTGAAATAGTGTGTTGGAAGTAATCAAAGTTACTTCCTGATTTATCGAACTGTAATACTCACTTTGCCTGTCTTCATTAGATCGACGTTGTGGACACAGTTGGATGTGGAGATAGCTTTACTGCTGCTATAGCCTTTGGGTTCCTCCATGACTTGCCAGCGGTCAACACATTAACCCTAGCAAATGCAGTTGGTGCTGCAACCGCCACTGGCTGTGGGGCTGGAAGGAATGTTGCTCGCCTGGATAAAGTACTACAGCTCTTGAGAGAAGCCGATCTCAATGAAGAAGACACATTATGGGCTGAGCTGGTTGAAGGAAATTCTCTCTGTATTGAGGTCTCAATTCTGTCTGGGATGGCAAGAAATGGTTTTAGCGAGCGAATTGTGCATGTTCCTGTTACCAAAGTGGTTTCTGATCTTTTGCCTATGTTAGAAGCAGTGGAGCGAAGCGCTGTCCAGGCTTGATTCCATACTGAATAGTAGATGGTTGTATTCATTTTGTCATTCACATAGATTCTTCTTTTACCTCCACGATCGCACGATGTTTTCTGGCGAGGAGTGGTAGTTGGAGCCTAGCCGCCAGGTAAAGGCGTAAAGCTACTTTCTGAACAGAATGTGGTTGCTGAAGCTATTGGTACCTGTAAAGCTATGGTCACGTAGAATGATTGTACCCCCTGAAAGTTTTGTTCTAACATGAAAGTGATTTGATGCTACAATGTGTGCTCCTGGCTCAGTAGTTATGTTCTGATGATTGTTGGGATGCTCTGATCGTTGTTGCCTTTGAGGCTGTCCCTTACAAGTGTACTGGCAAGTGGCAACGGACTTGGTTTTCTTGAGAATTTCAGGCATTCAGGATGCAAGCATCCTCAATAGAACGTGCCGTCTGTAAATCGTCGATGTGAACGTGGTGCATTGCTGGACCTGCATGCGTGCCAGGTCTAGAGTAGGGAGCAAACTCATCTACCATAATCACCAACTAGTTAACTAACCGAACTGATCTCAACAAAACCTGGAGATTTTAATTACACTGACAAACTAGCTCCTACAAGTAACAGCCACCACACCCAGATGATACAAGGAATATCCGTTTCTTGGTAGTTAACTATTCCGAGACATCACGGTTTTGTCAAATCTCCGAGATGAGTATGTTCCGTGCTCCCATGTCATTCAAAATCACATCTGGGTGATGCTCTACCACTGCCATTTGCCAAATCTCCGAGCTGGAGCATCATGCTTCCATGAAGTTCACCATCATGGTGCAGTAGCAGTGGTGGCTCAACGATGGCAGTAACTGAAACAAGAGGTTGGGTCAAAATCCTTAGATTGGGAAACGTAATTCAATAAAATAAAATGATGACGAGACTGAGATTTCCTACTTGCTACTGCAGATTGGAAGAAAAAAAGAATCAAGCAATGCCAACTACTCAGTGATAGAGCAGTGAGTGACCAAAAGCAGGTGTCCCCTATGCGAGTTCAGCGATTTTGAAGAAACTTTGACCAAAATAATGACCGATAAATGATTTTGAAGATACCATGTATTTTCATTATCCACAACTTGTTCTAAGACATTCAAAATAATTTCTCATTGCTAACTGTTAAACTATAAACAATTACCTTCATAGTGATCAATCATCATGACCTCATAAAACTGTCATGTCCCTTTGGTCTGCCATGATTCTTCGCAGCTCTCGCAAATGGCTAATTATCTCCTGGATACATTGTACTCCATCACTGCTAACATTAAGAGAACTTAGTATTTGCTTGAGAAAATCCTGATCTGCTTCAAGTGCCTTGAATCTTGCATTAAGGAGAGAAATGTCATGTTTAACGCTTTTCATAGTATCGATATCATCTAAGTGGGAACATGAAGTAACATTCTTTTGCTTCTCAACAAATTCATTCTCATCTTTCTCGTGACTGTGACTGCGCAGGTATTTAACAGATTCCTTCTCATCGTTGTGCTGAGAAGAAATTGACTCACTAATCAAGTCCTCCCGAGGCAATGGCGAACTTTCCAACTCTGAATTTTCTATATACTGGCTACTGCTCATTGAATGATCACTCAATAGACTGTTCTGTAGAGTATCATTTGCATCACCCATATCAAGTCTATTTGTGGAGGGCATGCCTAGGGTTTCCTCCAATCTATGCAAGGACTCCAAAATCTTTGCCTTTTCATCTTCAAAGTCAAAGATGGTATGCCTCATGAAATCTGAGCCATCCAAGACTCCAAATGTCATAGCTCCATCAGTAGCACCAAATTTTCCAACATCAAATGGTTGATCATGAAGCTTGCTCTGGTAACCCTCAAGTTCAGCTTCCAGGTCAAGTAATTCTTTCTCCTTTCTGTCAGCAAGTCATTTAACTTTTCAATTGCTTCCTGGTCATGATCAGCCTGCTCTTCCATCATCCGGAGATACTGCAGTGCTTCCATGTGCATCGAAGCCTTTTCCTCTTGCAACCTGTTGATCATAGCCATCGCTTCGCTTATGGCCACCGCTGAAGCACTTCGTTCTCTGCCTCGAGCTCCTTATAAAGCATACTCATTTTTTTCCTGTTAAACTCAGCCTGCTGCTTCAAGCGTTCCATGGAACTTTCACCTTCATCTTCACTAGTTGCATTGACATCAAATGGATCCAGATTTGAGTTGTTCCTATCAAGAAATGGTGCCATACCAGTAGCATCATAGTGCCGGTACTCATCAATCTGTGTGCCGCTTCTGGGGCTAGAAGTCATCTCATTCAAAGAGCCATCAAATCCTCGTGCAGTTGACAATTGTGACAGAAATGTCTTCACTTCTTCATTTGTTTTTGAGTAGGTGTCCCTGGCTGAGATTATTTCAGATAAATGAGGAGATTTAAGGTAGCCTCTGCTTGCAGAAGCATTTTTCATGCTGTTGTTCCGGCTGACATGAGTGTCTGCACTTGAGCTTGTTCCAGCATTTGTAGAAGCAGCAAAATCCTTTGCAGCTTCCACATCAGGGCTTCCTGAAACACCCTCAAAAGAATCACCAACTTCCTCAATACCAACAAGAAAAGCTACAATGTAAATTTGACATACTCAGAAATAGTTCAAGTTAGATAAGGATGACAACGTGTTAGATAACATACATACTTTTCTCTTTTGGGAGCTCTGCGGAAACTTGTTTAGGTATAGCCTCCGACTGCATGTCGATAATGTTGTCACTTGCCTTGATTTGACTCCAGTTGATATCATCCAAACCATGCCCAATAGCACGATCCATAGATTTTGCAACCTTGGTATCACTAGACTGACTGTCAGTATCTCTTGCAGTATTCAACGGTTGCATGGGCTTTGTCATAACAGTTTTATCAGAAGGAAGCATCGACAAGCTGCTGGCATTGGCGATCATTGGTTGCAGCTGCACATCACGACTTGACATGTGATTGGCTCTTTCTCTAGCTTCATGAGGTACTGCATTGCTCTCATCGTCATCACTATCTGAGATGTGAATCTCAGATTCAGATTCGTAGCCAACCTTCAGTTCTCTGTATCCTTCATACGGCAAGTGATCAGAGCCGTCATCTGAAGAATGCCCAACACTAGGCATGGCTATGCTTCTTTGTTTTAATTTGCTCATATCATCATCTGGAAACCTGCTATTTGCTATGTCAGGTAGCACGTGTGAATCCTGTTTCTTTTTGAACCGCACTGAACAACAAGAGCACAGCTGTTTGTGCCTAGATCTCGACCGAGACTTCACCTTATCCCTAGCATTGATGTTTGTCAGGTTACAGGTCTTACCACCTGAGGTAGTGCAAGAAAGCAGGCACCTATCACACATATCATCAGAGCGCTCAAGCTTGTTGTGACTCTGGCAATACGACAAACGTGATATTTCCAGCCTGTGTGCAGCACAAACTAGTTCTTCAGAGAACCAGGCCTTGCCATGTAGAAACCGATCCAATCTCGAGCACAGCATACATGGTGACCGGAGGCTGCACATGCGTGCGAACCTTGTGGCCATATATGACAGCACGGCAGTCGCAACGAGCATTATGATCAAACAGCACTCGCTGATGGCAGTGCGAAGCACGGGCCAGAATCGCCGCGAAAAGTTCCGCGGCCTTGCACGAGCTTGCGCAGCCATGGGAAGCTGAACACACCCCCAATACGCATGTAGGTTGCTGTGAAATCTTTTTTTTCCTATGAAGTTCCCATCAGTGAGGCACAAAGATACTAAAATCACACCACATTGTTGATGAAGAACGAGCAGTGTTAGAATCTTGATCACCCATGCCCATCTGTGGTTCCAAAAGATGAAAACTTCCACAGGCAAACTTCACCAATGCGGCACGAGGCAGCAAGTGTCCTCGCAAACTTTAGCAATGCAGAAGAAGCTGCAATTACCAGGTTGCTCTGAATCGCATGCCAGGATTCAAACAAATAGATAGATCGCCAATTGATCACAGGATCCGATCTTTCCTGCAAAATAGTTGCATAAATGTGCAATCTTTTTAGCAATTGTAAATGTAACATTTAGGGTTTCACATTCGCACCAGATTGTTCAGATTCAAAGGGAAATTCATTTCGGAACATACCAGCGCTGCAGATCTTCGATCAAGAAGCTGGGTTTCCCTAAATCACCGATTTGGTAACATAATAATGGAGGCAAAGGACGAGAGCGATACAGTGGAATTCAACCAAAAGGTCCAGAAGTGTGGGGAAAAAATCCCAAGAAATTGGGGAAAAAAGTTTCTGGCTGCAAAGAGGAGGCAAAATGGTTTCCCCTCTCTCAGTGTAGGATTCCGGAGGAGAGAGAGAGGGAACAGATGCCCGCCGTCTCCCCCTAAACCCCGCATTTCTCTCTCTAGCCTTTGCATGTAATTTCAGGTTGAGAGATTTAAGCATGGCCTCTCGTTACAATGGGGAAGAAGACCACCAAAAGCTGAAGAAAGAAAGCAAAAGAATGTGTAGTGGAAATCAAATCGACATAGTTTGTGTTGTTAAAAGACTTATGTTCGTTGAAATCATTTCCTGAAATATTTGGCTCTACAGCATGGTTTTACTTCCTGGAACCGCAGTAACTGTTGGTTCAGGCTTTACTGGATTTTTGTTTACTGTTTTATACCAAAAAAAATCCAAAATGCAATTTGCTTCACTCAAGTTTGTTCCGAGGCTGCCGATTTGGACTATATTTATAATCATAAAAAATATTTACATAATACAAAAAATACTTACTTTAAGACTATATACTTGTGTAAGTATTGTTCCCTCTGTTTGAAATTGGTTGGCGTATTTCATTTTATTAGAATATATACCTTTGACCAACAATTTCTTTTCGACCTCCAACTTATATGGAAACCTAATTTTTCACCATGTTCACTTATCGTTTCTGTGGCTTATAAGCCGGCTGACGTTGTTTTGTTGTGAGAGAAAAACACTGTATCATGACTGATAAACATGACTGATACGATTAAGCGAACAGGGTGTTCAGCTGTAAACTATAAAACAGGAAGATCGGACAAACACCACAGCAAACATGTGCAAAGTGGTTCCCGAGGCGGTTTCTATTTTCTATAAATAATAAGAATATATAGTTTTATTTTAAAAAAATTATAACTAATTTATTTTAAATCATAAAAATAGGGATTTTTTCTACTTTTTATATAAAAAATCTATTTGTTTTAAGCTGCACTTTATGCTAATTACATGACTAGTTGATTACATGAAGTTTGAGACACTACCTTAGCAGCTGACATGCAATGTGGGAATAGGATCTATATACGTGGTGGAGCATGGCTTCGAGTCTTCTTTCACATCTTTCAATATACTCATAATCTGCAAGATCCTCTTGGTCGATGTAGCTACGGTGCTAAACGATAATTTAAATAAATAATGAACACTCTATGAGCAATAAAACAATAGGACTATAAATAAATAAGTTTCAATAATTATAATAGATCATCGACAAATAGAAAATGTTAATTTCGTATTTTTCTAATTCAAAATAAATTAGTTATGAGTTTTTTAAAGATTAAATCATTTTTTTAATAGTGAACCTCCTTGGGAACCACTTTGCATACGCTTGGGTGGTGTTCCATTCGGTTTCAACAGTTGTAGAGTGTTCGGTACCTAGTTTTATAGATTGAAAATTGGTGAAAGTCGATCTGAGGTTGAAAAGGGTTTTACCCTTTTTAAAAGCAAAATGTTATTATATTTTTATAAAAAAATATTATGATGATTTTTGTATCACGTAAGTAGATTAATTGTTGGTCAAAATCTTGTCCTAATGAAACAAAATATGCCTACTAATTTCAAATGGAGATAGCAAAGTTTAGGCCTCATTTATGTACCCTTTACTATTTTGTAAGTATTATATACAATTCCAGTTTTCTTTTTTTTTAAGTTTATAATCGAACTTATATGTACTCAATTGGCAATAACTCAACTTATAAGTCAGATTATATAATCGAGACCCCTCTACCTTATAAAATCCTGTAAGCTACTTAGACTAGATTATTTTAGCTCATTTCAAGCTTTATCTTCCATGCCTAAGTCAAGGATAAACAAACATTTTCTTAGAAAAATTTGACTTGAAACAAACCTAGATTTATCTGTTAGAGGAAGTACAAGTACTAGGTAGCTTACCATTTGGACCCACGCTGTGCGCCTGTGCCCACTGCCTCTATCTTGTCATTTGGAAGGTTGTTTTGGGGCCTGTTTAGTTTCCAAAATTTTGTAAAATTTTTCAAGATTTCCCGTCACATCGAATCTTTAGACACATGCATGAAGCATTAAATATAAATAAAAAATAAAACTAATTACACAGTTTAGACAAAATTCACGAGACAAATCTTTTAAGTCTAATTAGACTTTAATTGAACACTAATTACCAAATAACAATGAAAGAGCTATAGTATCATTTCCTAAAAAATTTCGCCAACTAAACAAGGCCTTCGCTTCCTCCACAACCTTCCAGGCTTACAGCTCGCTAAATCCCAGCCCTACACAAATCAAGAAGTCTCCATCAGTCCCTGTCATACAAGGAGCCAGCCAAAGCCTAGCATTGCTATTCCATCATTCACACACTGCTATCAGCTCCTTGTGCAGAACCAGAAAGCAAAAACTCTCCACCAAAGCCTGGCATTGCTATCCTATCATTCACACAGCTATATATCTCTTTTTAATTTGTACAGAACCAAAAAAAAACATGCAAGTAATTAGTTCCAGGGTAAGAATTATCATTACAGGTTGTTTCACCTTTCTTTTCACCGCACCTCCTACCACCTGTTTGCTCTAGTCTTTCACACAGCCCCACAAGAAGAAAAGCTCTCTTTGCTGCAGGCGATGGAGTTTCTTCAGCGCTAAGCTTGGAATCAAAACAACTGGGTAGCAGCATGCAGCAGGCAGGGGCGCAAGGGCCATGCAGCCCAGCGCGTGGATGCAGTACGTGCAAAGCAAAAGAAATCCTTTGCTTGGGAATAAAATCATCTACCTTGCATGCACCTTCAATTCGTTGTCAAACAAACAAAGTTCAGCCTTTTTCAGATGACGCTTCTTAATCTGCATTAAAACGTTCTGCTAGCACAACTACACGACCATATGTCTTAGGAAATGCAGATTGTTTGTCATCGTCTTGACTGGCGGCTAAGATACATAGTCATGAACTCATGATGGTTTTGACGACGACGTATTCATGTCGGGATAGATGCGTGGCTATAAAACGTGTTCTGAGAGGTGAGGTAGTTTGACTCTGAACTAGATCGTGATCAGCATGCTAACTTAGGATGCATGCAGTACGGATTTGATATGTTGTTGGTGCAAGATGTGGTGTGAAAGCGACGACAGCGAAAGAAGCATCTTGTGTATCAATCTGCCATAAGGCTATGGAAAGCACGCACCGACCTTGCCCGGCCGATAACAAGCTTCCCTGCGGCCTAGCTACTTCTCTCTCACACTCTTATCTTAATCTCGTTCATATAAGTCCTCCATGATCTCTCTCTCTCTCCACAAACAAAAACGCTTGTGATCTGAATCGACATGAACACAAGCCTTGTTCTGCTTGATGATCGATCCTCAGCTCGCTCTCTCATATATATATGGCAGTTGAGGGGAATGTTGTCTGGTCGGAGACCTAACACCGCGGATCCATGCATGGTGGTGGATGGTTTCGGACCAGGCTTCATTCCCCCCAACTCAATACTCAACTGTTCTTCCGCCTTCAATCCGAATACACCGCAGACAACGATGACGACGGTCTCCTCAAGGATGATTCAACTCCCTACAGCAGATCCCATGGTCGAACTCTCCAGGTATTAATTGCACCAACACCTCCAAAATTTCTCCTTGGTATAAGATGGCATCTCCTTGATCCTGTCATAAACTATCTCGTCTTGCATTGATCTAACTAGTCTCAAACTGTCACTGAATATTGCAATGGATGCTTCGATTCTTTAGTTGCAGTTATACATTATTAATGATAACTTCACTGCTCTTCTTCTTAGTAGTTTTAACCTCTGGTTTGCTAGCTCATATATACTTCTTGTTCCAAGTCCTTTACTCCTCTCCATTGTCTCTTTCTATTACCACATTTGCTTTTCAAGTTTTTTTTCACGATTGTGCCGAGGCACGTATTTCATTAAGCAGAAGAGAGTTTTGTTACAACGAAGAGCTGCCACGGTAATCCGAGGTTACCGAAGCCCTCTCCAACCGGCCTTGCACGTGATTGTGATTACATAAACACCCAATTAGCGACTAGTGTCTGAGCCAAGTCAAAGAATCGCCATGAGCGCCCCTAGCTGTCTGTAGCCAGCCAGACACCAAGCATCGACCTCCTCCTGGATCATCACTCCCAATCGCACCGCCGAAGTTGCAACGCCATTGAAGGTCCTCGCGTTTCGCTCCTTCCAGATCATCCATCCAATGAGGAAGAAAAGGGAGTCGAAACCTCTACGGATAGGCTCATTAGCCATGGTGTTACAGATGTCGGAGAGCTTAGTCTCCTGAATACACACGAGAGTGGGTCGCTCTTGGACCACGAACTCCCTGACGACGTTGCGGCGTGCGCAGCCGTTGAGCCCACGCACATTCCAGACGAAACAGCTAGCTAACGACGACATAAAGAACCGCTTTGCGACGAAGTAGGGTGAGCACTGGAGACTAAGCCTCAACAGCGTCAAGCCCAGCCATGTCGAGCCCCATGGCTTCTGGGTCTAGGTCACCGGAGAAAAGGATTTGCAGTGCCTGCTGCTTCCTTGCAGACATGTTGCCCTCGAAGGTTTCCTTGAACTTTCGCTGGATCTCCGAGTCAACAGCAGCATCTTCGATGTGCACCCCCAGCTTCTTCAGGAGCACAGACTACGCTTGCTTGGTGGAGTTCGCCGCCCGTGGCTTTGCTGCAAGTCTGCCACTGCGCCTGATCGAGCGAATGGATCTTGGCGTTCTGGAGCGACGCAGCCTCGGCCCCCCACGGATCACCGGCGTTTGTAGGGGTATGCAGATCCTGGCCTCAAGGTCTTCCTGGATCGCAGTGCAGTTTGCTGCAGCCCCGTCATCATCGGAGGCGACATTATCCCCGTTCTCATCCTCATCAGCGACGGGGGATTGGAGGAGGCCAGGAACTCAAGTTCCATGACGTTGAATTTGTAATTTCGTATCTATGCCTGATGCGTGATGCCTGAATTTTCTTTCTTTTCCCCTTTTTCGCATGCATGTGCGCGCGCGTATGAGAGAGAGAGAGAGAGAGCACATAATAACGCCCCCAAACATATATAAAGTCGCTTTGCATTTGCGTACACATAATTATATAGCAGCTAGCTCTTTCGAGAAACAAAATACATATATAGAAGCTTACATACGTACAGTAACATGCAGACGAAACGAGAGTAACAAGAAAGATCACTGACTGATGTACTTCAATATATATATATATATATATATATATATATATATATATATATATATATATATATATATATATATATATATATATATATATATATATATTGGCCAGCTACAAAATAAGTTATTCTGTAGCCATCTCCATTTACGATAATTTTATATACTAATTTACGATAACA
The DNA here is from genome assembly GCA_904845875.1 of Miscanthus lutarioriparius. Taxonomy (NCBI): domain Eukaryota; kingdom Viridiplantae; phylum Streptophyta; class Magnoliopsida; order Poales; family Poaceae; genus Miscanthus; species Miscanthus lutarioriparius. The sequence continues at coordinate 8,672,629 of CAJGYO010000001.1, forward strand.
TCAATACATATTTACGATAGTTAGGTTACTATAACACATAGGAATATTTACCATAACGTTATAGTAAATCATTTAGTAAGGAGTTACTATAATCTCGTAAATTAACATAGTAATTGTCGTAACTCAAAGTGGCTACAGAATAAGTTATTTTGTAGCCAGCTATATATATATATATATATATATATATATATATATAGAGAGAGAGAGAGAGACACACACACAGCATGCAGACATGCAGTAGCGTATATTTCTTGTTGCAAAGAGCTTTACTTTACTAGGTGGGCGTGGGCAATAATGATCACAGATCGAACTTTAGCTTGGGTTGGTGTCGTCCTCGTTACGAAACTTTCCGATCATGGAAATATCGCTTCCAAGATTTTCATGTGCGGTAACTAGCTGAAGCATCTATCTGTGCAAAGCCATGTGTTGCCGACACCGTTAGGTACGGTGGAACCCAAGCACCAACTCGTGCAAAAGCTCTTCCATCTATATTCCCATTTTTACCTTTCAAGGCTTCAACGAGCTTAGATACCGGATTGAAATTTAAGAACTCGTTATTACCTCCCTTGCCAAATGTAGATTATTGTTTAGTTGTCATCAGTCAAATTTCTCTACTACCAAATTTATAGAAAATATACATATTGGAATATACTATGCAATATATTTCATGGTGGATTTAGTGAAAACCAATTTAATGTTATAGGAGTAGATGTTTATGCATTTTTCTAACTTGGGTCAAATTTAAAGAAGTTTAATCTAGGACAAAACTACAACTACCTATATTTTGGAATGGATGAGCAGTAAGAGCGAGGATTTAATATGTTCATGTTCATGCCTTAATTATTCAATCCTCATAATGCAATTTGATTTGATGTGTCTCACTTTTTTTTATGACCGTGCCTCAGTACATGTTTCATTAAGAGGAGGCAGAAACGGCCCAGTTCACATTACAAGTTCAGGTTAGTAATCGCATAATTACCAAACCGAACCCCAGCTTGATGTGTCTCACTTTTTCGAGATTCTGCCATTTGTATAGGGTCATATATTATGGTGGCCTCCGTGCTTGGTCATAAGCATATACAATTTACGATAACAACAGGATATGCATCTCTCTTGTAAAATGCTTTGGATTTGACCATCATAAGGCCCCTTTGAAATTGAAGAAATTTTTAAAAGAAAAATGAAAATCCCTATAGAAAGTATGACAATTGCTGCTTTCGAGACAATTACATCAAGATCCCTTTGAAATTCATATCAAATTAGTTAATGCATAGGAGTTTTGGAGATATTAAAACAAGAGCAAGTACATCGATGATGTCTCATAAATGGTTCATGCATTGATTTATAATCCTGAAATAAATGACTTAAAAAAAGCTTCTACAATGGATTGTCTTTTAAGTCATCTTGTAATAAGTCTACAATGCATAGAAAAAAAAAATGTTGTGAGTAGCATAACAATGACAACTCGTATAATGATACAACAGAGTAGCATTGTAATCCTAAAAAGTTTGGCTCATAAAACCGTTGTTTTAGAAACAACTTCTTCTTTCTTTTGCATTCTCTCTTCCACATTGTAAAAGAATTATACATGACATTGCATGAGATGACCTACATACGAGGCTATTGATGAATTTTTTTTATAAGCTGTATGCCTAAGCTCTTGCTTACTTCTTTATATCACAAACTCTTGTGTTTTTCATGTGTCAAATCTTAACATCTTTACATTTTCATGCCTTATAAATTCCCTAGATAGGCTAGGCCCTATTTGGGAGGCTAGAGCTTTTTCTTAACCTTACGTTTTTATGTGAAATTGAAGATATTCTTGTGAAATTTCTGTTTCTGTATGGTTCCTGTAAAATTCATGTATAACGGATCCTTAGAAGTTCGACATCCCGATCTTGCACTTTTCTTACTCACGAATTTCGATCGGCTCTTACTATGACTAACCATGTGTGTCTAGCTAGCTCGGTTAGATCGTGATAATGATTTGACGCACAGTAAATCGTACTAGTTAAACATATAGCATGTGGTACGGTGGATGTACTAGTCAAACAATATCAAAGAATGCGACTTGACAAGAACAGTGGAAATAGTGCAAGGAAAAGTTGATACCTTGATCCAGTTTTTCCGCTGAACTTTTGACTCGAGAAAAACTCGAGTGGATGGACAATACAATTCCGAAGGGGAGCTATGAGGATCTCAACTGTTCAGACGAGCTTTACAAGGACGTCCCATCTCACTCTCACCACATGATCTTTCCCAAGGTACCAAGGTACCATCACTTCATCTCTCCATCATCGCACAAAGCACTCTGGGTCGCAACAGTTTTTCAACAGAAGATGAGAGCGCGGTCCCAGGGGGCGACCCTACCAAACAAGCGTTTGCCCGCCGCCCGCCGCGCGCTGCCGCTGGCCGCTGGCCACTGGCCACTGTGCTCCAGCTCCCAGGCATCACCCCGCCGCTAGACGGCCAGAGCCAGACTCCTTATGCCTTCCTTCCACTTTCGCAGGGAGACGATACATGGGCTGATGCGCAATGCTTCTGGATTGAAAAAAGTCCAAATTAGCTACCTCAACTTTCGCGAAAGTCCGTTTTTCCTCCTCAAACTCTAAAACTGGATAAAACACCTCCATCGACTTTTAAAACCGTTCATCTTACCTCTCTAGCCGTGTTATAAGCGGTTTTGAAGGCGGTTTTATCTTTATCTTTTTTATTTATTTCGACTGAATCTTTAAAAAATCATAGTAAATTATAGAAAAATCATAAAATAGAAAATTCAATTTTGTTGGACTCCACATGAGTAAATTTACACAGTGAACATATAAAATGATATGCTTTAGTACAGAGTTTTTGTTGTAGCTTTAGATCTATACTTTTCTGTAACTAATTTAAATAATTCATAGCTGTAGTTTCTATGGTCTAATTATGGTGAAATTTTTATGGTGGGCTAATTATTGTATGTTTAAATTGCAGTAAAAATTTCATACTCGTTGGATTATGTATAACTTAGTTATAGATTTTATTTAGGTTTATGCTTATTAAATATAAATAAATATATAACTAAGTTATACATGATCGAATGAGTATGAAATTTTTACTACAATTAAATATTACAATAATTAGCCCATCATAAAAATTCATCACAATTGAATCATAGAAACTACAGCTATGAATTATTTCAATTAATTACATAAAAGCATAGGTCTAAAGCCAAAGCAAAAACTTTGTACTAAAGCATACCATATTATATGTTCACTATGTAGATCTACTCATGTGGAGTCAAACAAAATTGGATTTTCCATTTTATGATTTTTGTATGATTTTTCAAAAATTTAGCCAAAATAAATAAAAAAGAAAAAGACAAAACCGTCTCCAAAACTGCTTATAACATGGCCAGGGTGGTAAGATGAACGGTTTTAAAAATTGAGGGATGTGTTTTGCCCGGTTTTGGAATTCATGGAGAAAAAGCGGACTTTCGCGAAAGTTGATGGAGATAACTTGGACTTTTTCGTTCTGGATTCTATATGTACAGTTGTATACACGGGCCAGAACGGAAGCCTTCACTGTCATGGGCCCTGGGTGGACCCGCCCGCCCCGTCCCTGGTACCTACCGGTCCTGCTTTGGCCTTTCTTTTTTTTATCTGTGCTAGTCCATTTCTCCTACGTACTAAATAATTCCCCCCAAAAAAAATCTCGGACTTAAGCGTTTATATGCTCTGTTTTAAAGCCAAATGATGATTTTTTGCTCTTATTTTTTAAAACTTTGTGACTTTACTTTTTTATTGTTTTTGAACTAAAGGAAGAGTATGTTTCTATTCCATAAAATCTAGTTAAGGGTGTTAAATTTTGAACGAACAGACAAGATTGTCCATGTTCCCCTATTTTATTAGAGAATGTTGTTATTTTACCCATATTTCAAGATCAAAGTTTAGTACTATAAATCTAGTCAAATTTTACAAAATTTGGACGACATATATCGTCCTAAATTTTGGACAACATATATGCCAAAATTTTGTCGTGAACGCTGTCTTCGGGAGCCGTCCTCGGCACCCTCCGACGCAGCGACGTCTCGTGCCCTCGTCCATGGCCGCCTCCACCGCGCCCTAGGAGCTCCAGGAAGCGGGACTCCGAGCGTCGTCATGCATCCATTCCTGCCGCAAGATCATGGTCGTCAGCCCCACCGCCTGCACCCTCGACTGCGCCATCGACCCAGGACCTCAGCATCCAACTCCAACATCGGCTCTCCACGTCGTCGAGTCGGCTGCATCGCCTGCACCGATGCATGATGCCACGTAGTATCCGGCGAGCGGCGCGGCCGTCAAGGTGGCTCGGTAGAAAATTGATCGAACGAGTAATTTACAGAGGTAAGAAATTGCAGCTGTATCATAGTGCACAAGAGCTCTTCGCATTAGTTGCTTGGGAGCTATGGAAAAAAAAGGAATCCACGGAGCGAGCACTCAAATTCCCGAATTACTCAAGCACATCAAACACGACGCTGAGTCGTGGGTGCAAGCCCGCGCGAGGAACCCAGGTTGTCTTCTTCAGCGAGTAATAGAGCAGTCAAGTGTGAGTGTGGGTGGGCATATGCTTATTGAAAATCTATAAGACCCAACCTTTGTAATCAAAATTCTCCTCACTTAATATAAAAACGCGTAAATCTTTTGGATGATGGAGAAAAAAATAGTGCACAAGAGAGTACGTTTGGAAGCTCAATACCAGTAAATAAAGTTACAAAGCTGCCAAAAGGGCTTATCAGTATACAAAGTACAAACACGCGAAGTAAACTGCAAACACTCTCGAACGCTCTGTTTTCTCTGTTCACACCACAAACAGCTGCTGCTGGCGTTGCACGGCGACTTGCTGCTGCAGCTGCAGCTGCCGCTGCCGCTTATGGTTCTCTTGCTCCTGCAAGACTCTGCGGATGTACAAGGGGCGCCAGTGCGGGTCCACCGTCTTGTTCCGGTGCATCTCCACGAACCTAGCCTCCAGCCTCTCCCCGCCCTCCTTGAGGAGGTCATCCCCGATCTCGGAGGCGCGGCTGATGAAGAACTCGACGATGAGGCCTTTGAATTCTCCCCATTGCTTCAGCCGCAGCACCGACCCCAGGAATGTCGCGTACCGGGCCTCGTACGTGGCGGGGTCCGCCACCAGCACGCACACGTCGATCTGCCCCTCCCGCTCCCGGCACAGCCGCAGGAACCGCTGCTCGATGGGGTGGAACGCCGCCGGGAAGTTGGGCCGCCCCTGTCGCCCAGGTACGCGATCGCCACGCGGTCGTGCGCCAGCGCCGCCGCGTGCGGGTCCAGGAACGGCCCGATGATGCGGCACGATCCACGCTCCGGGTCCACCGGCACGCGCGCCATGCACCGGCCGCCGCTCGTGCCTCGTGTCACCGCGGTGTACTGGAGACGCAGCGGGCGCGGCACGCCGCCGCCTGGTAGCTAATGCGTGGCGGGTGGTCTCCCGCCAGGGACCTGTGCTGCAGCAGCGCCAGGACAAGGACCAGGAGCACCAAAGCTCATCGCCATGTGGAGTATTTTTTTTTTCTTTTTGAAAATTTACACAGTACAACGTAGACGTTCACAGCACGTATGCACACCCACTCCTATGATCATACGTACGTAAAGCCTATCCTTATGATCTCCTTCAAATGACTGAGCCGGCAGATCTTGAAATTTACGTTCACAGAAGGATCTCTGTTGCACAATGTATTTCAGAAGAAAAAATAAGATCATTGTTTACTGTTTGTTCTGCTACATAATATTCTGTCACAATTTTTTTCTGTATCAGTTTATCGTCTTCCTCCGAGCATCCCCGATCTTGACGTGAGCAAGCCAGCGTGCCACAACCATAGCAGTGCATGTTGGCCTTTGCGGCAAGTACGGCGCTGCACGGCCATGGAGCTGCGGTGCGCCGCGGCGAATCCGCCAAACTCCACAGTAGCACCGCACTCACCCAGTGTACGTGTACCGCCGTGGTCCTAGGAACTAGGAAGTCGAGCTCTGCTCGCTACAGACACAGATGCGTAGGGCATGCCTATCTTTTATGTATCGGTAATTCACTAATTTGGTATTCTTCCAATAATAATTTAAAGTACAATAACACATTAAAACTATGTTTCAAACATCAGCGGGCTGTTCGGCCGATGGTTTTTATGGCTGATAAGTCGACTGATACTGTTTTGTTGTGAGAGAAAAACACTGTACCATACCTGATACCCGTGCTTCCTAAATCCTAAAGGGACATGACATAACACACAAACAGAGGTCCAGTCTCGGGATCACGGAGATGGAAAAACAAACTAATCTAGCCCCTGCCATGCATAGTTAGTTAGTTACACATTAACTTTAGAGAACAGAGGAAATGAGGATCACACACAGAAACAAATTTTAATTTGTCCAAACATGTGGATAGGTTGTCCCTTGTTTATCCCATGATAACTCAGCTCCTGGACCTAGCCGAACCGTGGCACTGGCTCCCAGTCGCCACTGTGCTACTGATGGAGCCATGTCCTCCAGTGGGGATAGACGGAGCATACTCCTGGCTGTCGCTGACATGCACCGTCTCGACCGTGCTCGTCGAGCTCTCATCGCAATCACTTAACGCCGTGCTGTACACAGAGTTACGTGCGCGCCAATCTTGAGGGGGCCACATGAATGTGGGTCTCTCAAGAGGAACCTCCGGTGGTGGCGCTAACTTGGTAATGACTTGCACTGCCTCCACCATACTTGGGCGATTGTACGGGTTCGGGTTGGTGCAGGCCAAGCCAAGGTGCAGGAGACGCTTAGCCTCCAGAAGGACGCCGCCATCCCGCAGCTGGTCGTCCTCTGCGTCTTCTGTGGTGAGCATGCAAGCGTCCACAGCCTCAAGCAACCTCTCCTCCCGGTGAAGGCGCCAGACCCAGTCAGTGATGTGGTCGTCGTCCGGTGGGACGTCGCCGTTCTTCTTGCCTGTAACAAGCTCCAGGATGAGAACTCCAAATGCGTAGGTATCGGTCTGCCGTGTGGACCTGAAGGTCAACGCGTACTCGGGCGCTATGTAACCCCACGTGCCGGCGATACCGGTGACGGAGCTCCGGTCTACGGCGACTGTGGAAGCTATACCGAAGTCACCGAGACGCGCGCTGAAGGTCGAGTCGACCATGATGTTGCTTGCTTTGATGTCACGGTGTAGCACCATTGGCTCATGCTCATGGTGAACATAGTGCAGACCGGTGGCTATGTCCTTAGCAATGCTGTAGCGGATTTGCCATGTACCGATAGACGATGTTTCCTCTTGTTGATGTTGGCTCTGCCCGGCGGTGACACCTTTCAGAAAAAGATGTTGATCCAAGCTACCGTTCATCATGTACTCGTAGATCAATATGGGCTCCCCTTTGTTGTAGGACCAACCTGAAATTTGCGACACCATATTGATTTCATTGCAAAAAAATGGTATTAACCATCTTACTATTACTGATTGAAGGCTTTTAACGAAGCCTCAACATTAATCCTCATGAAATGTGTTTAAAAGGATAAATCCTAGAAATTATTAATAATGCATAAAAAGATACGGCAATCAATTTGACACAACCCAATCATTTCTACTAATATTTGGTAAGCGTATTAAATGCCACCTCATTGATTTGCTATATATTCTGAACATGCTGCAGCACTTCATATTTCTGCTGTGCATCGTATCAGGTTATACTTGGTGCTCTGAAGCTCCAGCTGCTACACTCCTACTGAAGGAAGCTTGCAAGCTGAAATGGCGGGGACTTGGCTCTCTTGTGCTTAGTGGATGCATAGGATAGGTAGAAATATATATGTTTCTTTGTTCTTGATTGTGTAAATGGATACGCAAAAGAAGTTTATATATGTAACATATCAATCTTGTGTATAGTTACAGTTTAATAAAATCAATTTTGAATGGACTTATTCACTTTTTTTGTAAGAATAGATGAGAAGAAATACAATAGTAAATAAAAAATAAATAAATATGTATGAAATAAGAACAAAGAAATACATATGTATATAAATAAGAAAAAAGCAACGTTGGTAAACTTTTCCTAGGAAGATGTAACCGTAGGGGAAGAACCTTTCCACGTGGGATACAAATGCCATGTCATTGGGTTTCCCTAGGGCTCAAGAATCCTAGAGAAACATTATTTCCCTATTGTTTTTTGTCAGAAACCACGGGGCACAATTGATTTCCCGTCGGAATGGTTCCTAGGAAGATTTCCCCACGAAAATTCCTAGGGAAACCATTTCCCTACCTTTTTAAGTCTTTCCCTAGGGTTTCGGCCCAAGGGAAATTGGTGGATTCCAGTAGTGATCATCAATGATTTTAACTTTTTTTTCCTCGGGGGCTGCGTCAGGGGGACCCCCTGTCGCCGATGCTTTTCGTCCTTGTGATGGAGGTGCTAAACCATCTTCTTGGCTGGGTGGAACGACAGGGGTTGCTGACACCCATCGCTGAATTACATGGCTCCCGTGTTAGCCTATATGCTGATGACTTGGTCATGTTCGTAGTGCCAAATGAACAGGACCTGCTAACTGTCAAAGCGGTGCTGGGAATTTTTGGTCTTGCTTCGGGTCTTTTCTCCAACCTGGACAAAAGTATTGCCACACCTATACACTGCTCAGAAGACGATATAGCAAGGGTTCAGGGAGTACTGTCCTGTGCAGTTCAAAATTTCCCATGCAAGTACCTTGGAATTCCACTGTCAGTCTACAAACTCAAGCGCTCTGAGGAGCAGTACATCATTGACAAAGTGGCTCAGCGAATCCCAGGCTGGAAAGGAAATTTGCTCAATGTAGCTGGCAGAACGGCGCTTGTCAAAGCTACCCTTTCGGCCATCCCGATTCATACTTCCATCGCCCTTTGCTTGTCACCTTGGGCAATTGGCATGATTGATAAGCTGAGACGGGCATTCGTGTGGGCAGGAACTGATAAGGTTGCTGGTGGTCTTTGCAAGGTGGCATGGGGGCGGGTCTGTTTGCCCAAGGAGTTGGGTGGCTTGGGTATCTCGGACCTAAGGCGTGTTGGCATTGCGCTGCGTGTACGATGGGTCTGGCATGATCGCCGACTCGGACGCCGGCCGGCGACCAAGGAGAAGGCGGCTCTGGCACTTTTCCAGGCGGCTAGTGTCCTAAACCTAGGAAATGGTCGGTCAACGTACTTCTGGACGGACAAATGGGTCAGGGGGGTCAACATCGAGTCCTTTGCACCGACCGTGTTCGCTGCTGTGCGCGCAAGGAACAAGATGGCTACTGTCGCCGAGGCCTTGGATGGGAGTGCTTGGGTTCGGCACATTGCTGCACCGCCCTCTCTGCAGCTTCTGCTCGAAATCGATCTCATTTGCGACCTCATCGATGATGTGCAGTTATCACAGGAACCTGACACGTTCACTTGGAGACTGACCGCTGATCGATCCTACTCAGCAGCTTCAGCCTATGGTGCCATGTTCCTCGGATCCTCACCGGTTCTTGGCGCCAAGCAGATTTGGAAGACGCCGGCTCTGCCGAAGGTTCGCTTCTTCTTCTGGTTAACCATGCACGGGCGCTGCTGGACTGGTGATCGCTGCTTCCGCCACGGCTTGCAACCCTCCAACGATTGCATCATGTGTGATCAAGAACCTGAAACGATGGATCACATTCTAATTGGGTGCAGCTTCAGTAGGGAAGTTTGGCACATTTGGTTTGCAAGAATTTGGCTGCAGGTGCCTTCAGCTGATGATGGAGAGGCAGCTCTGGAATGGTGGTTGCGGTCTAGAAAGACAGTTCAAAAATCGCTGCGACGTGGCTTTGATTCGCTTTTTTCCTGGTGGGCTGGATGTTGTGGAAAGAAAGGAACTCCCGCACCTTTAATGCTGTTGCATCCACGCCTGGGCTGCTGGTTCTCGCGATGCAGGAGGAGGCCGAGCGCTGGTGCTCGGCAGGGAACAGATGCCTGGGGCTGATCTTGGCGAGGTTGTAGTTCGTTTTGCCCTTTGTCGCAAAATTTACTAAAATGTAATCTTTGGTTGTGAATCCAGTAGTGCTAGGTTTTGGTAACCATGTCGTTACCATGACTTGTTTTCAAAACTCTATCTGCTTAATGAAATATGTGCTACGGCGTGTTCTCAAAAAAAAATCAACATCTACCATTCTGGAAAACAACATAAAGTATCTTCCTAAACCTACATGTAAGTTACCGACTTGTGCCATAATATAACATAATCTAAACTCTAGAGTAACTATCTACTTTGCACGTAAATTACCCACCATGCTATTATAATAGACAACCTAAGTAAGCTTTTAAATTAATTAGCATGTAGATTTCCATTTCGACCACCACTAAATATAATCTAAATATCCAACAAATCTACATACAAATTACCAACACCTACTATTATGAAAAAAAATTACATAACCATAAACTAAACCCATATATATTTCTAAATTACCTAGTTCTATTTACTATTGATGTATAAATAATAAACTAACCAAGAATAAACATATGTGTTGTCGATACATAAGCATCTGTAGAAATACACATGTAATTCTTTGATAAAAAAAATTTAGCATCTTGAGTAGTGGATTGGGTTAGTGTAGAACAAAGGTTTTGTGACATCCTTAAACTTTGAGATTCATTTAGACTAAACAATCACTATTTGGCTTAAATATTAATATCCTCTTGAGTTAGCACGATCAGCCCCTCCAAAAAATCCAGTCAAACTCTACCACAGATCCGAGCACCATGGAACATGCTTAAAGGATCATTTATACGACCGTATTAATAAAAACTGCAGTAAGGTACAATAAGCACAAGAATTTCAAGTTAAAATGAGGTTAAAAAGTTATAAAAACTAATAAGATCAAAATTTTACAGTCAAAATCTATATTTCTGACGTCATGTGTAACAATCCACCCAAAAAGCTCCTAAATGAAAAGGGTGGACTTTTTCAAAATTTACTTAAAATGCTAATGATTTACTCATGTAACCCAATTTAATTTAATTAAATCCATAAACTAACTATGGTTATTTCCAATAAACCTTGCATTACATGCCTAAAATTCCATGTACCTGGATGTATGTTCTATTATTTTAAATTTTATTTATCTTTTTGTTTCAGTCGAATTCGAATTACATAAATCAAAATGAACTAATAATCCATTAGAAAAACATATATAGCAAACAAAGAGAAAGAAAAAACTACACAAACCTCAAACCAGACTACATTCAGGCTGCGCAAGTCGAACCTCGGCAGCCTCTTCTCTCCTCCCTGCTAGCCCTCGCGCGCGGCCTGTCCACAATGCCACTAGACCACGGCCCGTGAAGCTACCCTCTGCAGGCAGCAATATCGCCGCGTTCTATTCTATCCCTTGCTACCAGCCCGACCCCGCGCTGTCGGCGCGTCAGGGGTCAGCAGCGTGCATCCCGTGACCATATATATTTTTGTTATAAACTACGTCAGCAGCGTCAGGGGTCAGGGGTCAGCAGCGTGCATCCCTGCCAAGTGCCAACCCCCCTTGGCTCTGTCCCATGAGCGGTTCGATGAAGCCGCGCTCCCAACACGCCATCGACACAACCGGCTCGGCAATTCGTCGAGCAGGTCTCGAGCACCGCGGGCTCGTCTCCCCAAAGAATGGTAAATTTGCATAATTACATAGTACTTCATTTTGCATATAAGAGTAGTAAAGAAAGAAGAGTCCGGTGCTCACCGATGAGTGGTACAATGTTCTTGTGACGAAGGCGGTTAATGATGCTGACTTCCGCCAGAAAATCGTCGTAGCGTCGATGCTCATCTTCCTGCAATAACTTCTTCACGGCGACCTCCACCGATTGTTGTCCCATCCTTGAAGCAGCAGCAGGAAGTGTGCACCTATAGACAGCCCCAAATCCGCCCTTCCCCAGCTTCATTGTGTCATGGAAGTTTTTCGTGGCCTTTCTGATCTCGGCATAGTCAACCTGGGTTGGCACCCCAGGGAGGTTCTGCATGGTCCGGATGAGGTTCTCCTGCTCCATCTTCCACCTCCTATATTTCGAGTTCAAGTATACAAGAGTAGCAGCCATGATGGCAGCGGCACAAGCCGATCCAAGGACGGAGGACAATGCGATGGTCCATTGATTGCCTCTTGGGCTTGGGATATGAGGAGGCATTGCGCAAAATGATGGCCGACGCCTGACGGCTGTTGAGTTCCATGTGTGCAGTTGTAGGAGTTGCCCCATCGAAGAGAAAAAGGCAAATGATGCTGATTTTTTAAACATCCATTGCCTATTGAGGATCTTGTTGGCTACAGCTGCTGCAGGTTTCGATGTTCCTTCACCTGCATCTGCGTACACCAACATGTGGTCCTTAGTATAGTCGTAATCAACCCACACGCTATACATGTTTGCCATGGAGGAATGGTCCGGTAGCGGCTCTCTGCAAATATGTACCAAGATGGCAGGTGTTATACTGTCATGTGCAGTGATTTGGGCATAGACGTGGCTGCCGGCAACGTTGCGAGATGCAGTGGCTGTCGAACAAGAACTATTCACATTATTCATGAGAGCATAACTTAAACGGCTATCGAGGCTTGCAGGTTTGATGACGAAGACAAGTACCATCGGGGTGTTCGGCTGGTAGATACTCATGGTGAAAACGATGCTGAAGGACATGCCATGGTTTGCCAAAGGATCCACCGAATAGAGGGTGAAAAACATACCCTTATTGTCGCGGTACAAGTCTAACCGTGAACCAATAGCTTCTCTATAAGACCCAAGGCCTCCCCACGCGTTGCCGCCGTTGTCATCGCAGAGAGCCATGTGACTCATGAACAGGTGGCCGGGAAGTTTGTCAAATGAATAGCTCAGGGTGAGGTTTCCTAGCTCATCTTGGTCGGTATTGGAGCATTTGCACGATTTCGGGAGGCAGCAACCGAGCAGCAAGCATACGAGAAACTGGATGGTGAATAGACATGGCACACCTGATAATCGAGGCTTGTAAACTTGGATGGCATGCATGGTATGAACTGTGCTTCCGGGCGATCTCCTATGCTAGCTGCGAGCTCCTTGCTTGCTTACAAAGCTAGTTGGTCTGCTTAGCAGTGGTTGCTTTTTACGGAGTTCTATTGGCCGAGTAGTCCCAAACGATAACGTTCATTTGTGGACACAATTTTTTTTTGTGTCGTGTCAGCCGTCGAAGACTTACTGTAGGCGCCTTGCCAGCGCCGGGCCTTGTACGTTTCTGTAGATACATCGAATCTTAGCTTTAATTTCATGATCGAGATGTGCAATGATAACTACGACTACGACCACCGCTGACCACAACTTTTAATCTTTTTCTTTTAGCGAAAGTACCTTAGCACATATTTCATTTTGAAAAGGTAAAGATCAAGTAATAACAAAGTACAACAGAAGGGCTAATTGCAGGATGCAATTGCCACAGAGCCAGCGCCCCAAACTCGCCTCCTGTCCCTAATTGGTGACCCATAAGGACACCTAAATCTAAAATGGGTCTTTGACAGTACTGTATCGGTCTCCAACAGAGTACCTATACAGGAGATTTGTTTTGGGTGCTAGGAGAGGCACAATTTAAATCTGAGTATCATTTCTCGTGAAGACCTATTTACAGAAAGGGTTATCTTTTAGGTCTTATTATTGAAGAAGACCAAAAATAGATATTGAACTCTTTACCTGTAGCGCTACCTAAATATGGAATGGCTCTTGTATTTTGGGTGCTGTTGTTAAAGATAGTCAATGGAATACCACTATGCAACCTGCATGAAAATTAGCCTTGAGCACTCTAATTGTTTTTTTAAGATTTATCCTCTAAATCCTTATTTGAAGAGTTATTTGAGTAAAAATCGTTTTTTATATGCGCACTCTTAAAGAGGCATCCTCCTTCTCTATCTTTAACTAGTGAGAAGTTCGAAAACAAAAGATATTTATATTTAAAAATTCAATTAAAAAGACTATTGGATGGTATTTTTCTGTCCAGTTCTTTATTTCTATCTATATAAATTAAAAAAGATACAATGAGTCCTAGAGTTTGCGTATCCAGCAACGACTAGCCAACCCAGATACCTGAACCCTACGGCAAGGGACCGGTTAGCACCCGGATGTTCGGACGGACACGCGCAGACGCCCTCACATGTTGTTGCACCTGCCGTGTGTTGTTGTACCATCTGCACCATGCGCCTGTTGCTTTTGCAGCGCCTGCTGCACCATGTGCCTGCTACTTCTGCAGCGCCTGCCCGCGCGTTGCTGTGCCCTGCGCCTGCTGCTGTTGGGTCCGCGCCTGTTGTTGTTGCTGCTGCGCCTGCATGTGGGGACCGTCTGCGTTTGCGCTAGCTTTCTACGCTTACTCACGAAACACTTGGGCAATATGAAGCAACTGCTGCAATATATGTCTAAAAACAGGTGAAGCAATTGAAACATATGCTTCATATACAACACCAGATAAAACACTTGCAACATAGTATGAAACAGCTGAAGCAATTGAAAGATACGTGTATAGCCATTGCAATACATGCAACATTAAGATAAAAAACATGCAACATTCAGATAAAAGCACATACAACATACACCTGAAACGCGTGAAACATACGGAGCTTGACGTCGATGTAGAGCTCGATGTCACGGAGTGACGCGGAGATCGCTTATGTGGAGCTCATTGGTGGCACGACCACCCTTTCTTTCTCTGAGCAAATTGGCCTCCCGTGTTAGAATAACCGGCTACGGTGCCTAGAAAAATTTGGACCAGCACTCAGCTACCAACGGTCACCTATCACAGGAGCAGCAAACGGCGCATGCAGATACGGGCCCATGCTCGAACTCCAAGCGTCGATCCTTCCCTCTCTGGTCACGGTGCATGCACACATGCCACATGCATAAAGATGGCAACGGGCCCGATACCCGATACCCGACGGGTATTTGATCCATTAGAAGACGGTGATGATATCATATCTTTACCTGCGGGCATCTAAATGGGCAAGAATCCATCCCCGACGAGTATAGCGGGTATGGGAACGTTCCCTGTTTTCCGCCCCCGTTACCCGTTGGGGAACCCGACTATCTGAGCTGTCATGCGGGTATTAGGCCCAAAGAAGCTCAACATAGATATTTTGGCCCAAATCTGAACAATCATATATATAGTTTGTTTGTTCTAGGAACCCTAGTTCAATTTTTCCTCACCATCTCTGCCAGCAGCACAAGCACGCCTGCCTCATGAGCGCTCGTGCCCCTCGCTTTCCCAGTTCGGTCTCTCTGCCACCTTTGCTCGTCCTCCTCGCAACCTCGCTCCTTCTCCTCGGCATCTCTGAGACTCCGACACTTATACCCGGGCGAAGAAGAAACGTCTCCGATTGCAAAGCTGCGACCCCAAGTGTCCTTGTTTATCGGGTATGCAGTACCCATCGGGTATCTATTACCCGACCGATGCCCGACGAGTACGGGAATGGACAAGAATCTATACCCGAGACAGTTAACGGGGACGGAGACGGGATGAATTCTCCATAGCGAGAAAGAGAACTTACCGACGATACCCGACGGGTACATCCCCGTTGCCATCCATACACATGCACCTCCACGCCGAGCTGACTGACAGCACGCACTCCTACGGAAAGGATAGGTCATCACGCGCTTGCGCACGCTGCAGCATGGGTCGGTCCGTCTAGAGGGACGAACGCCCTCGACCCAGCGTTGTCGTTCCTAATAATCAGACGCACGGCCTGGGCCAGAGTGCTGTCAACCGCGTTGAAGACCTCAGTTTCAAGTAATTACTGTTCCTAATAATCAAACGATAACGGTGTCCATATAAACAATATTGGAGTACTACAAACACCGATTCAAGTAATTTGATTTGATGACGTCACCTCGGCACACCTCGGCTGCGAGCCTGCGCCATCTACCTAGCCTCGGCATCCAACTCCAACATTGGCTCTCTGCGTCGTCGAGTCGGCGGCATCGCCTACACCGATGCGTAATGCCTTGTAGTATCCGACGACTGTCATGGCGGCTCAGTGGAAACTTGATCGAACGAGCAATTTACAGAGGTAAGAAATTTGTTAGCAACCTGGTAGCTGATTGTAGAGAGGAATATAGAGAATTAGAAGAACAGCAGTAGAAGCTCAAGGATTTGGGAGGAAGAACAACAGGAAAGGGGAATACTAGAGAAGGTGATAACCTGATGATTCTAGTAAATTGTTCGATGTCCTCACCGCTGCTGCCCTGTGCTCTCTTGTAGGTAGATGACCTCCAGCAGTCCAACAGGCATTGCTCGACTAGGGCCACGCCGACGGCCCATATGAAGGCCCAACCATGGGCAGTTCTGACAAAATTGCAGCTGTATTGTGCGGGAGGCCCTAGGTGACAACCCGGGTGACAGGAAGCCGCCCGCCGACACCCCCCTCCCCCGCTAAGAAAAATAATTTGCTACCCCATGCGAGCTTTAGAAAATGGGCCCAAATTCAACCGTCTGGGTCCTGTTCTCCCCACTACTTGGAATATCCACTTTTATGACAATCAGTTTTCGTCACTGAATGAGTTAAATTCGTCATAATTTTAGTTTTATAATGAATTTATGATAAAAAATAGTTCATCATAGAAGTCGCGCCATTCTTGCAATTATATGACGATTCTAGAAAATCATCATAGAATTAGATAGATCTATGATGAAAACTGATCGTCATAGAACTGCTTTGGCATGTGTGGCAGGAGACAGCCACGCTGGCGGTTGTTTCCATTGGAGATGCTTTCCACGTGTACCTACTATAGCCGGTTGCATTGGAGATGGTTTGGGTACGTGTCACCTTTTTATTAGACAATGTGGCCATCTCTGTTTCTTGTACGTTTCAGGTTCTTATTGAACCACGTATCGGGTCCCTGTTGTTCCACATGTCTGTTTTCTATTAGCACACGTGTCGTGTTACGGTTGGGTCATGTGTCATTTCTTCAATGGACCATGTGTTATATTTTTATTGGTCAACATGACAGTTTCGTATTTGACCACGTGTTATGGTGTTGTATGTCCATATTTTGTTTTTTTATTTGGCCACGTGGCTTGACGGTTTCCTTCCACGTGTTAGATTTTTATTAGCCCACGTATCGTGCTATGGCTATTTCACGTGTCATGCACTGGTTCGTCCACGTGTTGCATTTTTATTTAATCACATGGCTTGCCCAGGTTCTACCACGTGCCCAACAATTAATTTATCATAAAAATAATTCAAGATCATCACTGCTGCACAGATTGACTACATAATTATTCGACGATGTCTACATAATTATTCAGCATGACAATCAAATACAATAGATTATTGTTTACACATCAGCAGCAACCCGCTGATAGTTTTACCACATCAAACCAGCACAAGAGTACACACATCAAACCATAAATGTTCACTGCATCAGGCCAACAGAATTGACGACTAAGAGTTACCAGAAGAAGAGCGGAAGTGTATGATATCCTCACGTAGCTTATTGTACTCCTTCTGTTGCTGTATCTTGAACTCCTCAAACTCCCTTTTAGTCCTTTCTGTCTTCCTCTTCAGTTCATCCACTTGTTCGACGAGGTTAGCGGAACTTTTCTGTTCAGCAACAAGCTGTTCCTGAAGTATTTTCTCCGCCGATGTCTATGTTCTGGTGGAGTTTGTCGGGATACCAGCATTCTTAAAAAAAGGGTGTTGCCGCTGACCTAGGAGTGGACCTGGCCATGGGAGAGGCAAAGGACCGTGGGAACAACATCAGCACTTGTCTTTGGTTTGTGCCCATGAGCAACAGGTTCTGCTCGCATAGTTTCCATAGCTTCCTATAAAATTCAAGCAATAAACATTAGGTTACAGATAGTGGAAGACGACTTTAATTGAAAATCAAGAGAATAGTTCATAACAAGTAACGCAAGTTTTATATTGATATGGATTACGGGGCTGTTTGGATCTTGGCCACACATAGCCATGCTATGGCGAGCCACAATTTGTGGCGTGGTGGCTAGTGGCCCTCAACCAAACACCCTCTACATAAGCACAACGCACAGGTACTGATATGGATTACATACAAAATTCAAGCAGTAAACAATAGGTTACAGATATGGATTACATAAACACAATGCACAGGTATTGCAACTTCAAAATTAAATGATGATGCCAAATTTAGGGTGCCTTTGGTTCGTAGGATTTTCCAAAGAAAAAATGTTGGAATCAGTAATCCTATGAAATCAACACCGTAGAGGCCTTAGATTCATAGGAAAAATAGGGGAAGGAAAACCATAGGAAAGTTTCCTATCCTTAAACTTTCATAGGAAAAACAAAGAAAAAAATATCCAGTGAAACCTCATTGTTTTGGTTTCCTATGTTTTTTCTGTACAAAACCAAACACCCCTTCTAACAAAATTCCTCTGTTTTTTATTCCTCTGTTTTTCACATGCATTCCAATCATATTTCTATATTTTTCTTGTTCCTACATTTTTCTGATCCTGCGTTCCAAAGAGGGCCTTAGGCTCCTGCCACTATTGCTTCTATTAACAGTGCACATGAGTTTCTATTTATACAAAGGCTAGAGTAACAATAAAACACAACCATCACTTACAAATGATTGTAGCTGTACAGCATAGGAGCGAGATCCTGTAGCCTGATGGCACTTCACTTTTGTACAGTTTTGCTTGTCCTTCTCAGATCCATGAGTCAACTCTCCAGGTCGTGTTGACTTCACTCTTTTGGACTGCCTTCCTCTAGGACTGATATCATCGCTGCCTTTTGTCTTGTTGGTGGAGCCTCCTCTGTGGCTTCTTCGAACTGAAAGCTAAAATTGGAGAAACAAATTTAAGCAGGAAGCATGTATAAATTGGATTGCTATCCAAACAGCAAAGCATTGCATTGCTATATGCACCCCCCACCCCTCGGCCCCTCCCACCTGAACTTAATACAAGGTAGAACAAGCACCTCAACTGCAAGGGCCACTGGCTCATCATGTAAATCTTAATATGTTTTATCTGTATCACCAAATCCCTCAACAACCACCCCTGGTTCTTCCATCTTCCTATGATTCTTTGTGACTTGTGCCTCCCGCTCTCGTTCAAAAGCAGTTAGTGGCTGTTTATCTAGATTACAAAGGTATTTATTAACTAAAGCTTCTAGCGAATGTCAACATAACAGAGAGCAAGAGTATGCAAATAAGCGTCTAACTAGTAACTACAGCTTATACGGAAGTCATTAATCCAATAAAGCACATGTCAGCTACACTCAACTATAGGAAATATGCAATCCTATCGCTATCTACATATCCCAAGTTGAACCACTACAATACATCACACATCATAAAAGGAATTTGGGTACCTCTTCCTCCGCATACCCTAGCTACGCTTCTTTGTTGGCACAGCCGTCTTGTCATCGTAGTCGCGAAACTGGTGCGGCCGGCGTTGACAAAGGGGTACTAGATCCAACTCCGGCTAGGGTTAAGATCCAGCTAGTTGTAACAGGTGCCGAAGTAGGGGATCCAGATCTAGCCTATACCATTGTCAAGGCAGTCCTTTCGTCGTCAGCTGACCTGCTATCGATAAATCAAAGGGGATCTGGCTTTGGCTAGGGTTCGGAAAGCTATGAGAGAGGGTATAGCTAGAGAGTGGAGATTAATGAGTCGAGCTGCTATGTCGATGGCACCTAGGGTCTGGAGAGGGGTGGTAGAGGGGGTAGCTAGAGAGTGGAGAGGATGGCCATGGGGCTAGGATTTGGAGCAGGAGGAAAAACGGTGGTGGCTGGAGGATGGAGATCGAGAAGGAGACAGCGACTCCTTGCGCTTTTATGTGGCCATCGCAGTACCATAAATGCCCTTGTGTAAAATTGATGCCATGGTAAATCTAATTTCCACGCGGAGGGCAAAAGAGAGACATCTAATTTTCAGTGTGTTGGCGACACTGCTTGGCGCGGTGTGAAATTTTTGCCGAAAATCAAATTTTCCCACGGGCAGATCTCCCCGTCTGTTCAGGGTTCACCAACACTGCAAAATGGAATCCCAAGAAATGGACAAAAGAAACTCCAAAACTTATGGCTCCTTTGAAATGGAGGAGAAATAGGAAATTTGAAGGATCCAAATCCTATAGGAAAAAATCCTATGAAGCCCTTTGGACTAGCAGCTCCGGCGGGAACCCCGGCTCCACCTCATGCAAGTCCGCGTCTGAACGGAGGTGGGCGGTGGCTAGGGATGATGCAGCCCCGTGGTGAAGGCCATGCGTTACTACCTCCCAGATCCGTGTCGGCAGAGCATGGATACGCTCAAGGAAGTTTGGCCCCGCCGGCAGCTTGGACGCGGCATTCAGCTACTGCATGATGGCTGAAAGAGCAAGAACAAGAAAACCGTACCAATTAATAAGGTGCAATGCCACACAAAATAAGAAGATACCATAATGACAATGCCTTACCAGCGAGCTGCGCCTACGCTTAACCTACTGTGGCTTCAGTCGCGGTCGTCTCCCTATCGGCTACGGTGAGTGCCATCTCCATAGGGAGAGGCACGACCGCAGTCACTTTGCCTCTCGGTTCTCCACATGGAGAGCCTACCTGGTCACATCCAGGTCCCGCACCATCATCGCCTCCCTTGGACGCTTCTCTGCTAACATGGTTCAAGCTTGAAGAACGAGTTCCTAGGGAGGCGGCGGCGAGTAGGAAAGGTGAGTTCGCAAGGTTACAAGGCAACTGTACTGACTCCCCTATTTTTCCTCTATTTTTATAGCAGGGGATGCACATGGCCGATGAACCCAAATTCTAGCAGATGCCGGGCGATAGCAGGAGGTAAGGCGAGGCCACATCTCCACAATCTCTGAGGAGCATGCCTTTCGAGAAATACGTATTGAGAAATGAGACATCGAAATCGAGCAGCCAGATAGCTGTTCATATTTTACTGCACTCGCAAGAAAGCCCGGATGCGGCACATTTGATCTCATCGGACACTATAGAGTACAGAGCTATGAGTAAAACTATTACCAATGGAGTGCACTCAGTCACAACATTTGTATCTATTGTAGTAGTTGTCATGAGTGGCTTTGATCTGTGTTAAACCCAACTCATCTTATTTCGTGTATTTAATAAGATTTGTTGAACTTGCAAGAACCATGCATCAAAGATAATTTTATTCAGAATTTAGTTTTTATAATCTGATGCATGCCTCTACAAACCAAGAGAAATTGAAGTAAGTTCTCAATCTGCCCCTCGACTGTCGTGACTGCTTGGATTAGACCACACTGTCTATACTTCACAGGATCACACAAGGTCTGGCCATCTAAAATCTTGACTATCCAAACAACGTGCTCGTGCATTCCTGCATAGGCATGCGCACGTGGGTGGCGTCAATAGCCTATTACAGCAGGGGACATTGCCTCTCGACCCATCGCATTGACAGGATAGGGCGAAGCCCCGCCGCCCACCCACGCAAACATCTCGGTCACGGCCCAAAAACTATAGCAGCAGAGACAAGGGCGCGAGAGGGAAGGTTATATCTGCTGCTTTCTCTCTCTAGAGCTCCTGATTCTATCCCAAAGCTTTTGCCTTCCACCCTACTACGCCGTTGTTGCCTCCTGCCAGGACCATGGCAGAGTGGACGAGGTCGTCTGTCGATAGGGCTGAGTTTGACCAGCTGTAGCAGAATAGACCAATTTATAAGAGCACAAGTACAATAACAGCCCGCAAGCGGTCGTACTGTCATACTTGAGCCCATATAAACCCGGTAGTCTGTTGAGTACCACAACGGGTCTCAATTAACCATCAACATACAACCAAGACCGTACATGATTCAACATACATTTCACATGTTACATAAGGTTCACAAATACAGTTCATTCATCAGAGTACGAATTAAGGTTATTACAAACCAAGTTTAGTAAATAGTAGCGGAAGCAAATTTAAAGTTTGAAGCTAACATTTGCCATCATAGTTCAAATATAGTGCCAACTCGTGATCACACTCCCACAAAAGCATGTAAGAAGGATTAATAATAGATGCCTGCCTAGAGGTCACTCCTCATCCATGGCAGCAGAGAAGCAGTTCTTGCAATAGTCATGATAAACTGTACCATCTGCACCAATAGGAATAAAACCCTAAGTACGAGAAGGTAATCAGCTAGACTTACCCGTCACAAACCAAAAACAAAGTGACTCCAAGGATTATGCAAGGCTTTATAAGTGGAGGTAGCTTGACAACATTTTGCATAAAAAGCGATTAACTCAGTTATGCAATTATAATTCGGACATCAAGTTAATTATAGTTATTCATCTCTAAATTAGCAACTAACATGTGCCTAACAATAGTAATCCCATGTTTATCCAAACCATCATGTTCCATATCATAGTTACTATGATGTTGATACTAGCCAAGTTTCTCACTTTCTAGGAGAGACGGCACTTCGAATCGATTTCAACCAGCTGGGAATTTATTCCTCACACAAACCCAGGTAGACCAGATCAACGGTCAACTTAGGTCACCTTTGGTACAACTTAGGTACACATTTCGTGGGTTCGACCAGCACCGCACTATCAGGGACAACCAGCTACCAGGACATTCAGGCCCGGCCTATCATTGGGCTCACGTCTGGCTCCCCGCACATCCTTACTACCATCTAGAGTGCGCACTTTTATAGAATGGGGCCCAGCTTGAGTTGAGCTACTCGGCTTTGCGATCAGAACAAGTTATCCGGCCAGCTAAGTGATAGGCATGCGTTCAATCTTGTTAGAAGCGCCAAACAACGGTACAGTCCTTAATCGGCACAAACAGAATCACATGAGTCAACCTACACATAGACTCCACCCGGCCTCCATTTACATTACCCCATGGTTCTTTTCCACGATAGCAAATATAGCCAACCGTGCTTCGGTATCCACCTATATCTCGTAGGTGACAGAAAATCGCTCGGCTTCTACCGATCTAAGCATGGCTAAGCATATATTCGATCCTAGACCTACACAGGGTTAAAGGTATATGTATCTGGATAAGGTAGTTCCATGCATCAAGTATTTTCAATCAACTCTTATAACCTAATGCATCAAACATAAAGGACTCAAGTAATATTTTGTAAAACATGGGAGACTTAGAATGCTCTGGGGCTTGTCTTTGAGGAAAGAGTTTGGCCGGTGATCTAGGCACTCAGGGAAATCTTCGAGAGTCTGCTCCTCTTCTCCTGGAGCTATGGCCTGAGGCGTCTCCTACTGATTCTCCTCTTCTTCTTCGTTGAACTCCAACAGAGTTATTTCTTCGGACGATCCTATATGCATGAGCATAAAATAAGATATCATGAATGCATATACGATGACACCTATAATATGATATGATGTGATGAATGCCTCCTCATAAGTGTTTTCAATAGCATGGTATTAAAGTAATAACAAGTGCATCTTATTTTACTGAGTAGGTGCCTATCTCTTCTCTAATAACTAAACAAACACTTATGTAAATCATTTTTTGGACCACAATACAGCAGCCACTTGTTTCGACCATAACTAGAGTTATATACATCAAAATAATATGGTTGTGGATATTCTAGAAATCTTATGAAATTTCCTACAACTTTATTTTAATCATCTTAATGTGGTTCAGCAGTTATCTAGGTCAAACAATTCAATCATTCAAATATGTCCAGAGAGCAAGCATTTTTTACAGCAAACTTCTAACAGCCACAATTCTTAAACCATAAGGCTTATGACTATGAAATTTAACACAAGGTAGATAAGTAAGTTATCTACAACTTTGTTATTAACTAGTTTTATAGAAAAGACCATTATTATCATGAAATTATCAACTCAACCGAAACTATACATGCAACCATCTAGTTGAATTATAAAGCAATAATTAATTAGTTGTATACAACCAATTGCTTTTAAGTCTTAATAATGACATCAACAGATCATGTGTATCACAAGCACCATAGAAAACATCATGGTCAAACATAACTAACTTATTTATATCCATTTATTATTTTCCTTAAATAATAGGGTGATTTAAAGGATAAATAATTCTAGTGCTTAATAAATTCTGATAAAATTATAGAAGCCTAAAAATAACCTCATTAGTCCACTGTACAAATTTAATGTCATTTAGATAAGTACAACTACCTCTACAAAAATGACAAGTTACATAGGCTGATTTTAGCAAAAATAGTTTAGCATGGTGAAAAGTGTCAAACAATAGATTTAATATTTTTCTTACAATCCTTCAACCATAAGAATATTGTGTAAAAATTTACATGATCATATGTTATGTATTTTTACCTCAATTAATTTTACTAGAAACTAGCAATTAATTAGGATTAAATATGAAGACCATATTAAGATATGTTTACTGTAGGTTTAATATTTTTTCTAGTTAGAGCATGTCAACATAAGACCAGCAAAATTGGAATCATAATTTTATCACTTTTCAAGCTCAAGTTATGCAGTTTACAAGATAGAAACTATTTAAAAAGCATTTATCTAGCTACATTTTATTCTCCTTAAAAAATACAAGAAACAATGCATCTCACAATTTTATCAAATACTACACTTTAATATGAAACTAACAAAATTTGGTTCACCAAAATTGGACACTCCTAGCTTGAGTTATGAATTTTTGAAACATGCATTCAAATCTATGAAAACAATTCAGAAAATCAACATTACTCAGGCTGACATCTGGGGCCCGCGGTCAACGGGGACCCACAGTGGTCTTCTTCTTTTATCAGCATAACTCTTTTGTCTTGATTGGGCTGCTTTCATATGGTGTTGGACAATACGTACTTGTTCTTCAGCTTCAGTGACAAAGTCAATGCCAAAGTATCTTGTTTCGCCGGGCTCAATCCAATTCAACGGAGTTCTACATTTTTGACCGTACAGGGCTTCAAAAGGAGCCATCTTGATGCTCGCTTGATAACTGTTGTTGTAGGAGAACTTGGCTAAAGGTACCATTTCTCCCATGGACCCTTGGAAGATATAACACAAGCTCTCAACATATCCTCTAAGATCTGGTTCACTCACTCGGTCTATCCAAAAGTTTGTGGATGGTATGCTAAAATTCTGATTAGTTTGGTTCCCAAGGCCTGGTGCAAGTGCTCCCAAAAATGAGCTATAAACTGTGGTCCCCTATCTGAGATTATGGTCCTTGGTACTCCATGTAGTCTCACAATTTGAGAAACATATAGTACGGCGTACTTCCCGGCTAGATATGTTATGTTAACTGGTACAAAATGTGCTGACTTGGTGAGGCGATCTACAATGACCCATATGAAATCATGACCTTGTTGAGTCATCGAAAGGCCTATAATAAAGTCCATACTTATTTCTTCTCATTTCTAGCCTGAAATAGACAAAGGCTGAAGTAATCCAGTAGATTTGAAATGAACGGCCTTTACTCTACTGCAATTATCACACCTAGCGACATAGGCGGCGATTTCCTTCTTCATCTTGATCCACCAAAAAAGGGTTTTCAAATCTTGATATATTTTGCTACTGCATGGATGGATAGACAACTTGGATAAATGAGCTTCATCTAAAATTTGATTTCTAAGCTCACGGTCTTTCGATACCACAAGTCGGTCCTCAAACCATAGCACACCTCTTTCATCTAACCTAAAATGCTTGGTTTTTTGTTCTTTCATCTTTCTCTTGATATGAAATACACCTACATCTATCTTCTACAATTCTATGATTTTGCTCTCAAGTGAGCAACTGACAGTGATATTGTGCAGCACAACAGAATGTAACAAATTAAATCCATCTTTCAACAATGCTTCCAAAGCATTGCAATGAGATTTCTGACTAAGTGCATCTGCTACAATATTGGCTCTTTATGGATGATCGTGCACTTCCAAATTGTAGTCCTTGATCAGCTCTAACCATCTTCGCTGTCTCATGTTCAGCTCAGGTTGAGTGAAAATATATTTGAGACTTTTGTGGTCAGTATATATGTGACATTTGTTTCCCAACAAATAATGTCTCCATATCTTCAACTCATGAACAATTGCTGCAAGCTCTAAATCATGCGTATGATAATTGACTTCATGCTTTCTCAACTGCCGAGAAGCATAGGAAATAACTCTTCATTCTTGCATGAGCACACACCCTAAACCTATACCCGATGCATCACAGAACACATCAAAGGGCTTTTGAATGTCGGGTTATGCTAAAATAGGAGTTGTAGTTAACAGGGTCCTTAGGGTGTGAAAAACTGCTTCACACTCTGATGTCCACCTGAACTTTTCATCTTTCTAAAGTAGTCTGGTCATGGGCTTAGCTATCTTGGAGAAATTAGGAATAAAATGACGATAGTAACCTACTAACCCTAGAAAACTTCGAACTTCATGAACCGAAGTTGGGGCCTTCCAATCCATGACCTCTTGTACTTTAGATGGGTCTACAGAAATTCCATCTTTAGATAAGATATGACCCAATAAAGGTCCTTTGGTCAACCAGAATTCACACTTGCTAAACTTGGCATATAACTTATGTTCCCTCAATCTAGAGAAAACAATTCTCAGATGCTCTGCATGGTCTGCTTCATTCTTCGAGTAAATCAAGATGTCATCGATAAACACAACCATGAACTTATCGAGCTCGGGCATGAATACCGAATTCATCAAGTACAAGAAGTAGGCAGGAGCATTCGTCAGTCCAAATGACATGACCAAATACTCGTACAAGCCGTACCTAGTGGAGAAAGCTATTTTAGGTATATCCTCTAGCCTTATCTTAATCTGGTGATAGCCTGACCTTAAGTCAATCTTGGAGAATACCTTTGCTTTCGCCAACTGATCGAATAGGATATCGATACAGGGCAAAGGATACTTGTTCTTAATGGTCACAGCATTAAGCGGCCTATAATCCACACATGTTCTCAAGGACTTGTCCTTCTTCTTTACAAATAAAGCTGGACATCCCTATGGAGACGAACTAGGTTGAATGAGACCTTTGTCCAATAGTTCTTGTAATTGAATTTTAAGTTCAGCTAACTTATTTGGTGGCATCCTATAGGGTCTTCTTGAGATAGGTGTCGTAACTAGCACTAACTCAATCTTAAATTCCATATCCCTATTAGGTGGTAAACCTAGCAACTCATCAGGGAATACATCAGGAAACTCACAAACCACTGAAATATCATAAAGGGTAGTGGCTTGGATAGCACAAGACAAGTTTTGGAGATCAAAACTTTGGGGAAGTGGTACTAGAAAAGCATTACCTCCCTTTGGTTCTCTTAACATAATTGTCCTAGTGCTAGTGTCAATGAGAACTCCATGATCGCTCATCCATTTCATGCCTAAGATCATATCTATAGCTAATCCGGGCAATACTATCAGATCCATCGTATACTCCCTCTCTTGTATTGAGATGAGCACATCTCTGACTATCTTCTTTATACAGATAGTAGCCCCAGCCAAACTTATACTATATCCACCCTTGTTTACCTCAATTACTTTCTGATCATACTTAGATGCAAATGCTTGGCACATAAATGAATGAGAAGCTCCGGAATCAAATAAAACAATAGCAGGATGTTTGTTAACAAGAAACTTACCAGCTGTGACAACCTCTCCCATAGGAACTTCTTCGATAGCGGTGTAATGCACGTATCCAGGACATGCTTTAGGATTTGCCTGCCTCTGATTTCCCTAGCTTTGATTGATGTTCTTCTTAGGATGGGGGCATTCCTTGGCCTAATGACACAACTGATTATAATTGAAGCATGGCTAATTGCTCCTGGGTCCTGCTAAGCTTCCTTGCCCTCCATTCCCCTTGGGTAAGGCAATGGTGAACGCCTTACGAAACACCTTCTGAGGTCGGTTGGCCTAGGCTTTTGGCGGAGGAGGCCTGAACTTGGGCGCTGGCAATCGAAACTATGGCCTAGCCGCCACTGGAACTCTAGACTAAGAAGACCCTGAGGCACCTGCCTCAGCTGCTCTCTTGCGGCCCTTTGCTACCGCATGTAGATTGTTCTGGTTCTCTTGAGTCAAGGCATAACTAATGAACTCATTGTATGTGGTACACCTCGAGTTGGCCATGGTTTTCATTAGCTTAGTGCTAAGGCCTCTCTTGAAGCTTTCCATCTTCTTTTCCTCTATATCAACGAACCCTAGGGCATAACGGGACAAATTGTTGAATGCATGCATGTACTCCGTAAGAGTCTTGGTCCCTTGTGTGAGTCGCATGAACTCAGCCGCTTTCATGTGCATTAGCCCCGGGGGAATGTGATGTCCCCGAAAGGCTAACTTAAATTGCTCCCATGTGACCTGTGAGTCGGTAGTTAGAGAGGATAGGAAATGGGCCCACCATATCTCGGTCGGTCTCTACAGCTGATGGGACGCATATTCTGCCTTCTGATGTTCCGTAACCCTCAATAGACAGAACTTTTGCTCAATTGTGTTAAGTCATTCATCCGCCTGGAGTGGTTCTTCGGCCACCATGAAGATAGGAGGCTTGGTGTCCAGAAAATACTTGAAAGAGTTGTATTGATTCGGCTCAGGCCCCTGTTGTTGCTGACGGGCACGAGCCGTGTTCAGCGCAATGAGGCACAGGGTTTCCTCCATAGTTCTCTGACTACCCAAGAACTGTGCGAAGAATTCATTCATAGACGGTGGTGGCGGTGGTGGTAAGTCACCGTCGTTGCCCTCTTGGTTATTGCCTGCTCCAACGCGAGTGCGGGTCATATGCAAAGTTGCAACAATAAGTGATTATTGGATGATGTCAGGAGATTGCAGATGAATTGTATAATCATGCTAAACTGAAATTACTAGAGAGAATCTTAAATTCATATAAAAAATAGAGGCATAATAATTCATTCTCACAACATGACATCACTAATTTGATCACTTATCGGGCTCGCAGCGCGTTAACATGCATGTCATAAACACCAGTAAAACGAAACTGGAATTTCATTAAAGTTCAACCCATCGTGAAACAACATGCAGAGTGCCCATATTACACAGAAGTCAATTCATGAATACCATACTTCAAGCTACAAGTCCATTACATAATAACAGGGATATATCTAACGCTTTAACTAGTCACTAGGCGATTCTAATCTTCAGCATGCTCACTGCCGAGGTTGGAGATAGGATCGTCCTCATCCTCTAGCTCCACTTCTTCTTCCTCCCAACCATCATCTTCAACTAACATCTCTGGATCTTCTTCCTCATCAAGGATCAGGTGCAGTTGGTTGTTCAGAAAATGCACCTCATGCTGAAGATCAACTACTACGTTCTGGGTCTGTGCAAGCTACTGGTGCAAGTCCCTCTCGACATGGTCCTACTGTACGCTCAAGGCGTGGGTCCTGTCTTGTTTTGCTTCTGCCATAGCTACATGGTTGTTTGCTAGGATCCGCTGGCATGTAGCTATGAACGCCTCGGCACGAGCGGCCTCTAGCTGCTCCCGCAGTCCTGCTAACATTGCTTGATCATCCGCTCTTGCCTCTTGGGCGGTAGCTCTCTTAGAAGACGCAGCCGTTGAAGCCTACATGAGTCTCCGTGGCCACCGCTTTGATGATATGAAGAGGATCAATATCGATTCCTCTCTCGCCAACACTCTAAATTGGAATGGGCAATAATGGACCCTAAGGGCATGGATTGAACTACTCAAGTGATGGTACACTTTGGCTGTGAGTTAGTAGGGAAGATTCGATGACTGGAAGATCAATTAAAGGCACAACAGGAGACTCATAAGAGATATCAATAGGCGATAGATGAAAAAAGGGTGAGCCTCAACTTGCCAAGGATTTATGATAAGCTTTCCCATAAACCTCGCCCATAGGAATTGGAATTCCCTTCTATGTAATAAGACGTTAGTAGCACGGGTCAAGTTGAGAAGTCAAGTCTAGTAGTGTGGTGTGAACTTTGGTGTGCCTAGTTGATTTATTATTATGTTTATGTGTGAGTTGGATTTTTATATTGAGTGCTGGAACTTTGTGGGCATGTCCGCAAGTTCCATAGTTAAGAATATTAAAGTTTGAGTCAATAAATAAAAAGTTGAGTTTGGTACATCTTGTTCTCTCGGGTCTATTTTTTAAGCAGTCTGCCTTTATCTCAATGCCCATATAAATATACTCGACCAAACATTATGAAGTTTTTATGAAAATAACTAGACTTAAGTATCTTTCTAATGCCGCTATAATCACCCAAATATTTGATCTGGTTTGAGAGATATAGCTGTTTCAAGTTGAAGTTTCTGTGCAGTCTAGAATCTAGAACAGTTTCAGTTGTGTTCTATTTTTAGTTAAACTAATGACAGAATCTGGGCATGTGGTATGAATAAAAGATGTAGATAATTTCTTAAGCTTTCCAACCATATAAATCATGCCTCTTTTGGATATCTGAAACTCAAGATATAACTATTTTACCGAGCTGCTGATGTTGGAACTCGTCCAGAAAAATTTTAGAATGTATTCTATATCTCTATAAGTGTCTATAACTTAAAAATCTCTAAATTTTGAATATTTGTGTTGGATGTTAGATGTCTGGAAGAGGAAGAGACCGAGGTCGTGGAGGTGTTCCCCCACATCCACCACCGACTATTGAGCAACTTTTGGCAGTGCAGACACAACTTATGGCAAGCTTTGGTGCAGAATCAATAGAATCATCCAATTGGTGGGGCACCGAGTGTTTTCACATGCCACTGATCCACTAAAAGCAGATAATTGACTTCGTGCAGTGGAAAAGCAACTTAACATAGCATAGTGCGATGACCAGCAGAAGGTGTTGTACGCGTCGGGACAACTCCAGGGAGAAGCTCAAGACTGGTGGGAGGCATTTGAGTATAAACGTCCCACTAATGCTCCTCCTATCACCTGGTAGGAGTTTAGAGAGAATTTTAGATTCTACCACATACCTGAAGGATTGATAGAGCTGAAGCAGGATGAATTCAGGGATCTAAAACAAGGATCTATGTCTGTAGCTGAGTATCGTGACAAATTTACACAGTTGTCACGCTATGCTCTGAATGAGGTGGCTGATGATGCTGATAAGCAGCATCATTTTCTCAAGGGTCTGTATGATGGCCTGCAACTCCAACTTATGTCCAATACATACCCCAATTTCCTAACGTTGGTGAATCACGCTATTGTTATTGACAATAAGCGCAAAGAGATGGAGGCCAAGAAGAGGAGGCTATAGGGACAGGCCTCTCGAAGTAATACTCGTTCGCACACCAACCCTTAGCAAAGCATCCAGCAGAGGTACCAGGGACCCCCTAATCAAAAGAACCACAACCTGAACCACCAGCGTCCACCGTACCAGTAGCAGAATGGCAATCAACATCCCCAGCAGCAGAGTGGCCAGTAGACACCATGACAGGGAGCGCCTAACAACACTCCCATGAAGACCAGTACACCCAGCACCCCCAATGTATGATATCATTGTGGAGAAGTTGGGCATTATGCCAACCATTGCCCCAGGAAGCAGAATCAGCTAACACCCCAGGGTCAGCATAGTAATACGAAAGGAACGCCTCATAAGCTAGTACCCCACATGGGAAAGGTGAATCATGTGTCTACAGAGACAGCGCTTGCAGAACCAGAAATCATGCTCGGTACGTTTGATGTCAATTCCACTTCTATCACCGTTCTTTTTTATTCTGGAGCTTTGCATTCTTTCATATCACAAGCATTTATTAGAACGCATATGAAAGGTCCTAATGGCTAGAGGAGGGTGTGGCCTATAAAAATTTCTACAACAACACTTAGCAAACCGGTTAGACAAATATGAGGCGAAGCGAGTGTTGCGCTAGCCTACTAAAAATACAAACCACCTATCACAATTCTAGTTTATATAATCTCTATCCACACAATTGCTATGTCACTGCACTAAGTTAGTATGCTCTCAAAAGCTAACTAAAGAGCCACACTAACCAAACTAACAAGCTCTCAAACTAGCTACACTAAAGAGCTTGACAACTAGTTTGCGGTAGTGTAAAGAGAGAGAGCAAGATGGTTATACCGTCGAGTCGAAGAATGAACCAATCAATCACAAGAGTGAATACCAATGAATACCAATCACCTCAGAATCAAATGATGACACAATGATTTTTTACCGAGGTTCACTTGCTTGCCGCCAAGCTAGTCCTCATTGTGGTGATTCACTCACTTGGAAGTTCACGCGCTAATTGACATCACACGCCAAACCCTCAATAGGGTGCCACACAACCAACACAAGAAGAGGATCACACAAGCCACGAGCAATTTACTAGAGTACCTTTTGGCTCTCCGCTGGGGAAAAGTTAAGAACCCCTCACAATCACCACTATTGGAGCCAGAGACAATCACCAACCTCCGCTCGATGATCCTCGCTGCTCCAAGCCATCTAGGTGGCAGCAACCACCAAGAGTAACTAGCGAATCCCACAGCGAAACACGAACACCAAGTGCTTCTAGATGCAAACACTCAAGCAAGGCACTTGGATTCACTCCTAATCTCACAAAGATGATAAAAAAATAATAGAGATGAGTGGGAGAGCTTTGATGAGTGGGAGAGCTTTGGCTAAGCTCACAAGGTTGCTATGTTAATGCAAATGGCCAAGTCATGAGCTAGAGCCGGCCATGGGGCTTAAATAGAGAGCTCCCATGAAATAGAGCCATTGGCTCCTCAGTCCACTGAAACTCGAGGCGACCGGACGCCCAGGTCAGATCAATTAGACGTAGGACCCCAGCGTCCGGTCACGCGATTCACGCCACGTGTTCGTTGCTTCAAATACTGATCACCCGATCTCAACGGTCATCAGTGCATTTAAGTTGTGACCGGACGCACCGGTCAGATCGATCGGACACAGGACCCCAGCGTTCGGTAACTTCTAGTAAGGTTCTAGAGACGATATTTTATGACCGAACGCGTTCGGTTGATCACGATCAGACGTAGCAACAACGTCCAGTCCTTTCTCCTCTTCTCTATGCTGCCACATCAGCGGGATCGGACGCACCCAGCCAGTGTCCAGTCACGAAGTGACCCAGCGTCCGGTCGAAGATCGACACCATCGTCTTCACTGCTTCTACTGACCGGACACTCCACCGGTGAAGTTTCTTACCCTTGCTTCCAAGTGATAAACACAATGTGTATCACCTTTGTGCATGTGAGTTAGCATATTTTTACAAACATTTACAAGGGTGTTAGCACTCTACTAGATCCTAAATGCATATGCAATGAGTTAGAACATCTAGTGGCACTTTGATAACCGTATTTCGATATGAGTTTCACCCCTCTTAATAGTACGGTTATCGAACCTAAATATGATCACACTCGCTAAGTGTCTTGATCACTGAAACAAAATGGCTCCTACCACTTATACCTTTGCCTTGAGCCTTTTGTTTTTCTCTTTCTTCTTTTCAAGTCCAAGCACTTGATCATCACCATGGCATCACCATCATCATGTCATGATCTTCATTTGCTTCACCACTTGGAATGTGCTACCTATCTCATGATCACTTTAATAAACTAGGTTAGCACTTATGGTTTCATCACTTCATCAAAACCAAACTAGAGCTTTCAGCATAGCATACCCTTATGTGCCATGAAAAATCCTATACTAGTAAACTCACCAGGAGGTAGTATGTAAGCTTCTTATCGTTGTTTTCCAACTAGTCTATCTTTAAGGGGGTAGAGTTCAAAGTGAGCCCCATTGTGTTGAGAACATCTAACATTGATGTGATTCTGGGTATGGATTGGATGAAGTAAAACTGGGCAGTAATTCATTGTCAGGAGAAGGTAGTTATTATGATCACACTGAACGGGGGCAGAATCAGTGTCGATGTTGTAGTACAAGCACAACCGACATCTACAGTGAACCAGCTTGATGATCGCATCAACAAGGAGGACCCAGTAGTGGATGAGTTTTTGGATGTGTTTCCCGATGACTTGCCAGGCATGCCACCTGACCGTGACATTGAGTTTATTATTGAATTATTACCTGGAACTACACCTATAGCTAAGCGTCCATATAGAATGGGGGTTAATGAATTAGAGGAACTTAAGAAACAAATAAAGGAGTTGCAGGAGAAAGGTTTCATTTGTCCTAGTTTGTCACCTTGGGGAGCACCGGTTATATTTATTGATAAGGATGGTACCCAGAGGATGTGTGTTGATTATCGGTCACTAAATGTGGTTACTATCAAGAACATGTACCCACTATCTAGAATTGATGACTTGTTTGATTAGTTGAGAGGTGTTTGTGTTTTCTCTAAGATTGATCTTTGTTCTAGTTATCATCAGCTAAAGATTCATGCAACTGACATACCCAAGATAGCTTTTACTACGAGGTATGGTTTGTATGAGTACACCGTTATGTCCTTCGGATTGACCAATGCACCTGCATACTTTATGTACTTGATGAATAAGGTGTTCATAGAGTTTCTAGATAAGTTTGTGGTGGTATTCATTGATGATATATTAGTATTTTCCAAAACTGAAGAAGAGCATGCTGAACATATAAGGTTGGTCTTGCAGAAGCTTAGGGAACACAAGTTGTACGCTAAGCGAAGCAAGTGTGAGTTTTAGTTGAAGGAAGTTTCTTTCCTAGGTCATGTTGTCTCTAATGGTGGAATAGCAGTAGATCCAAGCAAGGTGAGAGATGTGTTGAATTGGAAACCACCAACCGATGTGGGAGAGATCCGTAGTTTCTTGGGATTGGCTGGATACTACAGAAGGTTCATAGAAGGGTTTTCTAAACTTGCCAAGCCTATGACAGCTCTATTGAAGAAAAATGCTAAGTTTGTGTGGTCTAAGAAGTGCAAGGCTAACTTTGAGGAATTGAAGAAGAGGTTGACTATAGCCCCAGTATTGGTTTTGCCAGATTTGAGCAAGAATTTTTCTATCTATTGTGATGCATCTCGTCAAGGTCTTGGATGTGTTCTTATGCAAGAGGGAAGAGTAGTGGCCTATGCATCCCGACAGTTGAGAAAGCATGAGCTAAACTATCCTACTCATGATTTGGAGTTAGCAACAGTGGTTCATGCTTTGAAAATATGGAGGCACTATCTTATCAGACATAAGAGTGATATCTATACTGATCACAAGAGTTTAAAGTACATTTTCACTCAGACAGATCTAATTTTGAGACAACGTCGATGGATGGAGTTGATTAAGGATTATGATTTGGAAGTACAATATCATCCTAGAAAGGCAAACGTTGTTGCCGATGCTCTTAGCAGGAAGAGTTACGCTAATGAGGTGCAAGTGGCATATATGTCAAGTGAGTTGTGTGCTGAACTTAAGCAACTAAACTTGGGTTTCATCATTAATGCAATAGAGTTGGTGATAGAGCCTACATTGGAGCTAGAGATACGCAAGGGTCAGTTACACGATAAGAGGTTAAAGGAAATCACAAAGAACATAGTGATTGGTAAGGCACCGGGTTTCCATATGGATGCTAATGGAACTTTGTGGTTTGGGAAAAGACTATGTGTGCCTGAGAATAAGGCTATACGAGATGCAATTCTTCATGAGGCACATGAGTCTGCTTACTCTATTCATCCTGGGACTACCAAGATGTACTTGGATCTGAAAGAAAAGTATTGGTGGTTTGGATTTAAGAGGGATGTGGCTGAATATGTTGCTATATGTAATACATGTCAGAGAGTTAAAGCGGAACATCAAAGACCTGTAGGATTATTGCAACCAATGAAGATACCAGAATGAAAGTGGGAAGAAGTTGGTATGGATTTTATTGTTGGGTTACCACGCACTCAAAGAGGTTATGATTCAATACGGGTGATAGCGGATCGGTTAACTAAGGTTGCTCACTTTATACCGGTCAAGACTCATTATAAAGGACCAAAGTTGGCCTAATTATATATGGAGAAGATAGTGTGCCTACATGGAGTTCCCAAGAAAATTGTATCTGATCGAGGTACTCACTTTACGTCTCATTTTTTGCAACAAGTACATAGTTCGTTGGGAACAAAGTTGAATTTTAGTACAGCATATCACCCTCAGACGGACGGACAAACTGAACGGACGAATCAGATTTTAGAGGACATGTTGAGAGCTTGTGCGTTGTAGTACGGTTCAAGTAGGGACAAGAGTTTGCCTTATGTAGAGTTCTCATATAACAACAGTTATCAAAAGAGTCTCAATATGGCACCTTTCGAAGCTTTGTATGGACGAAAATGTAGAACCCTGTTATTTTGGAATCAAACGGGAGAAACTCAAGTGTTCAGACTGGATGATTTAAGAGACGCAGAGGAGCAAGTAAGGATGATTAGAGATAAATTGAGAGTGGCACAGTCTCGACAAAAGAGCTATGCTAACACTCCGAGAAGAGAATTGGTTTTCGAAATAGCGGATTATGTTTACCTAAAAGTGTCACCAATGAGAAGTGTGAGAAGGTTTAATATGAAAGAAAAGTTAGCACCAAAGTATATTGGGCCTTTCAAAATTATAGAGAGACGTGGAGAAGTGGCTTATCAGTTAGAATTGCCTGAGAGTTTGTTAGGTGTACATGATGTATTTCATGTGTCTCAATTAAAGAAGTGTTTGCGTGTACCGGAGGAGCAGATACCGTTAGAGGAGCTTGTAGTTAAGGAAGATCTCACCTATGAGGAATTTCCGGTAAAGATTTTGGAGACGACGAAAAGGGTTACGAGGAGCCGAGTTATAAAGATATGTAAGGTTCAGTGGAATCGGTATATAGAAGATGAGGCTACTTGGGAAAGAGAAGAGGATCTGAGGAAAACATACCCGCGGCTTTTTGAGTAAGCATCGTCCGAATCTCGAGGACGAGAATCATTTTAATGGGGATAGAATTGTAACACCCTAAAATTTGCAAGATTTTAAAATAGGAGAAAATGATTTAATTATGCATTTTGTGAGCATTTAGATTTAGAAAAAAGATAACTTTGTTAAAAATAAAATCAAATATAAGGTTTACATACATGTATGTGCATTCATGTTGCTGCATATTTTATTTGTGATGCTTTGGTTTGATCAAAATTTGCAAAAAGATTTAAATTGGATTTGAAATTGTGTTGAGAAAATTAGAAAATGAATTTTATTTTCTCTCTTCTTCCTCTCTTGGATCTAGCCCAGCTCGGCCTGGTTCTCCCTACGTGGCCCAGTCGCCCGCGCGGCCCAGTTTCCTCCTGCTTCCCCTCTACAGCCCAAGTCTCCGCAGGTGGCCCATCCCCTTCGTAGCAGGCCGGCCTCAGAGCATCACCCGCGCCGCGCCATTCTCTTACCCGCGCGAGTCGCTTACCAACTGGGCCCACGTGTCAGCGGTGAACTGTTCTTCTTCCTCACACGTGACCGAGTCAAAATCTCCGACGTCACCGACTCTGACTCCACCGGCGCCACGCCACGCCTCGCTTTGCCGTGACACCCAAGACTCATCGGCCTTAAATAGCAGTCGACCCTGCCACCTCTCTATTCCATCTTAGAACTAGTAGCAGCCCTCATCGAATCACCGAGACGCAGCACCGCCAAACCCTAGCCGCCGATGAGCCGCCCACTACTCCATGCACTGTGCCGCCCTCTGTCACTTCGCGCCTCGGTAAGCTACCTAACCGAGCTCTACGTTCCTTCTTCTATCTTCCGGTGCCTTTGGTTCGTCCCGCCATAGTCCGTAGGCTAAGTTCCGTGCGCACCACCGTGCCCGGCCATGGCACCATCACCTCTCTGCTCGCCGTCGGTGGCCATCCCTTCCCGATCTATTTTGGGTCGTCCGATCTTAATCTAACGGTCCAGATTTCATGATACCGATTCGGTCGGCAAAATTGCAAAAGAACCCCCACAAGATTCTAAGTTCAAACCCGCGGTCCTTGTCGTATTCCCCTGAACACGTTTTCTATTTTTGAAAACATATTTTCTTTTGGATTAGATTCAAAATACGCTTTCTTCTTCTAAAAACATAGTTTTACCGGTTAGATCTAAAATACGTTTTTATCTATTTATAGTTTTTCCACTAATCTTGTTTTAGCCCTAAAATCTTCGTTTTAACTCTAATTTGATCCGTTCAAGTTGCGTTAGATTCGTAATTGCGTAATCTACATGTTCATCCTACTGTTAACCATGTTTTCAACTTTTGAAAATTGAGGTTAGATTTAATCTATTATTTTATTAAAGGAAATCTTGTTTAATGCATAACTTCTTCGTTATAGCTCCGATTTTCATGATCTTTGCGTCTATATTCATAGTATTCATAGCAAGACGTAGAATTGTTTTACAAACTTTTCATCTTGATTTTATACTGATTGGTGTACTATTATAATCTATAGCCTTTGTTTGCTATGCATGATTGCTTCTGGATGCTTGTATGTTGTTGTGATTATCGAGTATAGACGGTGAACGATTCGTGGGTGATCAAGAATACTACTTTGACAACCAGGATCAGCAGGAACACTTTGATCAAGGCAAGTTTAGCATGGGATCATACTTGTTACCTATTCACTTAAATAATCAATCTATATTTACATGTGTCACCTTGATAAGGATTTCCTAGAATTGTACTTATGCCTTGACTCCTATGGAATATGCATTGGGTACCTTTGCTAGTGCTCAACTAAATCATGATCTTGTAACTTGACTAATGGTATATGCAATAAACATTAAAATATGACTTTTTAGCAACTTAGAAAAAGAGAGGCAGAGTGTTTAGCTACTTTCTAAATGCTTTAGATTCCTCTCCCTAAGGACTTATCTATAAGTGATTATCTAGGACTTATAGTATAGCTGTGAGGGCTACATGGCTCTGGCTTTAGATCAGTATGAGGACACTTTATAGCTTGTTAGAGGTTACCTTTATGACGTAAGAATGGCTTGCCGAATCGGGTATAGGACAGCCTCTACTCTTATGTGTATAGTCGTGATGGAATTATGCCATTCGACAGGGGGTTCCTATATTTGTTTGCTGAGTGAATCTAATGACCCTAACTTGTTAAACGAACCTTTGAAAGGCTTCATAGCGAACCATGCTTGCTCACATTAGAAGTGTTTTGGGAGTTATAAACCCGAGCATATGTGTATCACGACTCACAGTGAAATTGCACAACCTCTGTAGAGTATAAAATTGGTATATCAGTCGTGCTCACGATCACGAGCGGCCTTGGACCCTTATAGAATAGATGAACACTATTAAGTAATTGTTTTTGCTATATATTACTCATGTTTACATTGATCATGTGTTTTACTTTGGGATTAAAATAAATTATTGCTACTCTTATGCTAAAATTATGACAACTAAAAGCTAAATGATGTAAAACTTGTGTCAAGCATTTTGAGCCTCATGAACCCCATGCTACACTTGTTGAGTACGACACGTACTTACGCTTGTTTATTTTCATTATTTGGATAAAAATCTCGGATGGGTAACAGATTGCAATGGTAATGACGACTTTCCTGAGGATTACTAGACTTATGGTCAACCAGTTGACGTCCTTGTGATATAGAGCTTTCGCGAGGGATTTTTCTTTATACTTCCGCTACATTTATGTAAAGACTCTATCTTATTATACGTGATGTAATAAACACTTGTGACGATACTATCTATAATTTGTCGACTTATATGTGCGACTGATCTCTGGGCGCACATAAAATTATGCATCCCATTTTATCCTTAAAATCGGGTGTGACATACCTGAAGGAGCACGCGTCTGTGAACCACGTTGTACGAGAATGCTTGCGCGGAAGATTGGTTGGTTGTGGGCCACGCCTCGCCCATGGGCCGAATTGTCGTATCATCCTATAGCGCTCGCGGTGGGGGGGTGTCGGCGGGCGACTCCCGTCTGACTGGTCGACAAGGATGGTTTCTGGTATTGTACTCCCTCCGTCCCTAAATATCCGTCATTTTCGTTTCCTAAAAAACAAAATTAACTAAATATATATTAAAAATATTAATATTTATGATACATAATTAGTATCATTATAAAGATCTTTGAATCTAGTTTTTTAATAAATTTATTTAGAAAGATAAATGTTGTACATATTTTCTACAAATCAAGTCAAACTTGTGGCAGGCACATCAATAACGACAGATATTTAGAGACGAAGAGAGTAGATTTATAGTGCACAACACATTACGGTTGGAAGCTCGTTGCCAGTTAAAAAAGTTACAAAGGTGCCAAAGAGCCTTAGGGGTTGTTTGGGACTGCTCCGCTCCATATTTTTTAGCCAAACAGTTTTAGCTCCACGCACTTTGTTCGAGAAAAAAGGTTGAAGTTGTGAGAATACCTAAAGAGGTGCTTCACAAACTCCAGTTTTTTGTGGACTTGCTCCACGGTGAAGTTTGTGGAGCAGTCCCAAACACCACCTCAGTGCAAATTACAAACATGCAATTTCTCTATTCATGCAACAAACATCTACTGTTGGGGTTGCACGGGCATGGTGGTGGCACTGCCGCCCTAGCACTACTGCCGGCGTTGCACGGCGGTGGCGGCGACCTGCTGCAGCAGCAGCTGCTGGATCTCCTGCTCCTGCAACACTCTGTGGAAGAACGAGGCGCGCCACTGCAGGTCCACGGCCTTGTTCCGGTGCATCTCGACAAACCTGGCCTCCAGCCTCTCCCCGCCCTCCTTGAGGACATCGTCCCCGATCTCGGAGCCGTGGCTGATGAAGAACTCGGCAACAAAGGCCCTTGAACTCTCCCCATTGCTTCTTCAGCCGCAGCATCGACCTCAGGAACGTCGCATACCGAGCCTCGTACGTGCCAGGTCTGCCACCAGCGCGCACACGTCGATCTAGCCCTCCCGCGCCCGACACAACCATAGAAACCGCTGCTCAATGGGGTGGAACACTGCCAGGAAGTTCGGACGCGCCCTGTCACCAAGGTACGCGATCGCCACGTGGTCGTGCACCAGCGCCGCCGCGTGCGGGTCCGGGTCTCTGGGAACAGCCGGATGGTGCGGCACGAGCTCGCTCTGGGTCCACCAGCACATGCGCGCCATCCACCCGCCGCGCTCGGGCCTCGTGTCACCTCGGTATACTAGAGACGCGGCAGACGTGGCACGCCAGCACCACCGCCTGGCAAGGCTGGTAGCTGAGGCGTGGCGGGTGGTCATGGGCTGCAGCAGTGCCAGCACGAGGACCAGGAGCACCGAAGACCGGCAACCTCTGTGAAGGGCTTATATCATAGATTCACAGACGTCGCTGAGCTACACGTCGAC
Organism: Miscanthus lutarioriparius; assembly: GCA_904845875.1. Taxonomy (NCBI): domain Eukaryota; kingdom Viridiplantae; phylum Streptophyta; class Magnoliopsida; order Poales; family Poaceae; genus Miscanthus; species Miscanthus lutarioriparius. Next base: position 8,713,646 of record CAJGYO010000001.1, read on the forward strand.
TATGAATCGAATCGTCAACCTCTGTCCGACTTCTGTTGGAAAAAGCGAGGAAACGACCGTCTGTTTGGAGTTGGACCCGCTTGTTATCGGATTCTTGTGAAAAGAGCGAGGAAACCATCCAACCGACCTGCTTTTGATGCCCGACCAAACGACCCGCTTTTGATGCAACACTCGATCTAGTTTTAAAACATTTGGATGCAATAATTGTAACACACGTCTGAAAACAAATAAAACATTTGAAACATGCGTCTAAAACACTTATAAAATCATCTGAAAAACACTTGAATCCATTATAAACATGCCTATAGTTGCTAGACCGGTTGGTCAAGCCTCTGGATGGCATCCCCCGTGACCAGAGTTCAAATCTTTGGTCCGATGAATTTACGGTCGTCGGTGTGGAAAAAAACCCTCACTTGTCCCGTGTTTTCAAAGCACAGGTAAAAGGACTAGCCCTCTCACCCCGCAGCCTGAGTTTTTTTTAAAACATACGCAATATCCAGATAAAACACTTGCATCCTATGTTTGAAAACACATGCAACATCCAGATAAACACACTTGCAACATACGTCGAAAAATATAGATGAAACGTTGAGAACAGGAGCTTGCAATATACGTGTACAACCATTGCAACATCCCGATCTACTTTTGCAACATCCCTATGAAACAATTACAACATACCTCTTGAATATTTGGAACATTTGAAGCAGACGCTTGCAACATGCGTTTTTCATCCTTCTTCCGTACGACACAGCGTAGAGAAGGGGATGGCCGGTTCCGGCTAGCCGGCAGCCGAGGACGGTGGCGCGGCCTGGCAGTGGCCAGTTGCGCCTACGCCTGGCCTAAGCCTGGCCTAGGCGTGGCGAAGGACGAAGCATGGCGGGGAGACAAAGGTGTCGCTGCACTCACCGAGTACGCGCATGGAGCTTAGAGGAGGAGGGCGAGGCACCGGCGGCTAGGCCTGGCGGCAGCTGCAGTCAGTGGGGCGGCTGGCAGCGTACCTCACGCGGAGGATTCCTCCTTGTAAGGAAAATGGACCCTTGGCCCATTTACTTTGGATTTTGGTGTTTGATGATCAACACAACCAAATTGGATTAATGAATTTGCAAGTGATTGTTTAGTAGTTCAATAGGATGTGAGACGTGACTTGGACGAAGGTGACGTGATGATCCGATGATCAACACTATAAGCAAGACCTTAGAAGCATAGGAGAAGACCCAAGATAACAAGCAAAGTCCAAGCACGAAGATAGGAACCAAGCCGAACGCAAGATCACAAAGAAACGAGCTCACAGAAGTGACCGGACGCTAGAGAAAAGTGACCGGACGCTCCGATCAAGAGGCTCGGCAACAGACATGACCAGACGCTGGACTGGACGTTGGCGGCAAAGTCGACCGGACGTAGGACAGTAGAGTCCGATCGAGTACAGAGAGGTTCCAGAGTGGCGAAACTATGACCGGACGATGGCAGCGTCCGATCAGTTGATCATGGCTCCAACGGTCGGAATGACTGGATGCGTCCGATCAGGACAGCTCCAGCATTCGGTCAGTAGCAGAAAAGCAGGATTTCATCCCCAACGGCTACTTTCTTAGTGGGGCTTATAAATAGACCCACCAACCGGCCATTTGAGAAGTGTGGAGCTGAGGAAACATACCAAGGGTGTTGATACACCATTTTAGTGATCTCCACTTGCATAGTGCTTAGTGTTTCATTAGGTGATTAGCGTAGGTGCTTTGCGAAGTGCTTAGGTTGATTAGACCACCGCTTATGCGCTTGCTCTAGGTTTAGGCCTATTGTTTAGTGAGGTTTGCATACCTCTTACCACTCGGTGCTTGCGCGCACCATTGTTGTACATCGGAGGGGCTTGTAGTCTTGCAAGATCACACCAACCACGTTTGTGGTGTGGCCACCACCGTGTACCGGAGGGAACAAGGCCTGCGACGTTTTGGCCGGAAGCTTGATAGTGAAGATGGCGGGGAGCATCCGGGAGAGGCTTGCCGGAAGGCACGTCGGAGACCCACTTGAGCGTGGGGAAGGCCCGAGGCTATCCACGGAGTTACCCGACCAGGAGCTTGGCCCTTGCGAGGGATTCCTTGCGAGGGGCTCCAACGAGGACTAGGGGGAAGCTTGCGCGCTTCACGATACCTCGGTAAAAATACTGGAGTCATCGATGGGAGTTTGCATATCTCTACCTTGCTCTTTAGCTTCCGCATTTACATTAATCATATTACTCCTTTTGCGGTAGAGATAGCAATACACTAGCAAAATCGTAGTTACACATTTAGATAGTTTATCTTTTTCATAGGTTTTGCTAGGGTTAGAAAAAAAGGCCATAGTTTAGAGTTAGATTTTTAAGTTGCCTAATTCACCCCCCCCCTCTTAGGCGTCACGGTCCCCTTCAATTGGTATCAGAGTCAGTTGGTTCAATTTGGATCTTTGGCTTAATCGCCGTTGAGCCGATGCCATTTAGAGTGGTTAGGATGGATACCTCTAGGCCTCCGTACTTTGACGGCACTAACTTCCCCTATTATAAAGCTAGAATGGCTTGCTACCTTGAGGCGGTTGATTTGGGTGTTTGGAGAGTCACTCGTGATGGGATGAAAACCATTAAGAATCCCGATAAACCCACGAAGAGTGAAGAAAAGGAAATTCATTTCAATGCTAGAGCTAAAAATTGCTTGTTTGAATCATTTAGCATGGATGTGTTTAACCAAGTGTTTACTTTAAATACGGCACATGAAATTTGGTTAAAACTTCAAGAGCTCCATGACGGCACATATAATGTTCGTGAGCAAAAACATTTTCTAGCTAAACAAAATTATGATTCTTTTACAATGAATGATGATAAGCTTGTTCATGACATGTATTCTCGTTTGAATCTAATTATCAATGAGTTCCATTCAATAGGATTAACAAAGCTAGATGATGCGAACATCATGAGGAAGATCATCTCCGTGCTACCATAAAAGAAATATGCAAGCATCATCACCATCCTTCACAACATGGAGAACTTGAGCACCATGACCCCGAGCATAGTCATTGGCAAGATAGTGGCATTTGAAATGTCACGTAAGATGGGTCAAGGGAAAGCCTCTTCATCGAGCAAAGGCAAAGCTCTCGCATGTAGCGAGAAAAAGAAGATGAAGGGCAAGCAAGTTAAGACAAGCTCAAGCTCAAGCTCCTCAAGTGAAGATGAAGAAGAAGATGAGGATGATGATGATGATGAAGATTCAAGTGAAGATGATGAATCTTCCTCCTCCACCTCCGACCTTGATGAAGAATCAATCAAACTAATCAATAAGGTGGAGAAGATAATCCAACGACTCAATGTCAATGGTGTGCCCATCCAAATCCAAGATCTCATTTTCACCAATCAAAGAAATAAGCAAAGAAAGAGAGGATGTTATGGATGCGGTGAGTTGAGGCACTTTGTGGAAGTTTGTCCAAACAAGCCCACACCCAAGACAAAGAAGAAGGCGTGCAAGAACAAAGCCCTCACATCAATAAGGTCATGGGATGATTCTTCAAGTGAAGAAGAACACCATCACAAGAGGCGAGGCCGCAAGCACTCATCATCAAGTTCTTCTCGTGTGTGCCTTATGGCACGAGGTAACGAAAGCTCATCCTCTAGTGAGAGTGATAGTGATGATGAAATGCCTTCTTATAATGAAATTGTGCAACAAAATCTTAATTATGCAAAAGTTTGCACTAGTCAACAAAAGAAGCTCGAAAAATTAAAAGAAAAGCTAAATAGTTCACAAGAAGCATACAAAACTTTGCTCGAACAATATGAGAACTTTGCTAATCTCAATGTTGAACTATCTACTAAAATTGAGCAACTTAAGGCTAGTGCAACAACAAATGCATGCACAATCAATGATGAGCAACTTGTAAAGAAAAATGAAAAATTAAAAGAAAAGTTAGCTAGCTCACAAGATGCTTATAAAAGTTTACTTGCTAAAATGGAAACCATGTGCAAACATTGTGATAAGCTAACTAACAAAGTTGCTAAGCTTGAAGCCGTTAATACAACCCCCACCAAGGCATCTAAAAAGAAAAGTTCTATCTTTAACATGTCTAAAAAGGATGCCTCTACTTCTTGCAATGATTTATGTTTAGACTCACCCTCGTGCAATCAAGTTTGTGTTGAGAAAGTTGTTGTAGATACATGCACACAAGAGGTTGAAAAGGAGAATGAGCAACTCAAGTAAGAAGTAGCTCGCCTCACCAAGGACTTGTCTCAAGTAAAAGGCAATACGAAGAAAGCCCAACTTCATCAAGATAACACCGTCAAGGGAGTGAAGAAGCTTGATAAAGGACAAACCATGGTTTGCTATGTATGCCACAAGTCCTATGAGTGCAAGGTGAAGAATGGGGGAGGAGCAAAGAAGAAAGAGAAAAAGCAAACAAGCAAGCTCTCCAACACCTACACCAACAAGGTGGACAAGAAGGCCTCCACACCATACTTATTAAAGAAGAATAAAAATGACAAGGTGGTGGCCATCAAGGTGAACAAGCAAGCCAACAATGGGGTTAAACGCTTTTGGGTGCCAAAGGAAATCATTTCCAAAATGAAGAGCACCAAGAAGGTTTGGATCCTAAAAGGGAAGTGAGAAGTCCAATGGACATCGGAAAATTTGGAGACTTGGCAAAGTATGGGTGCATTTCATGGGATGCATCATGTTGGATAAAGTCATTGCTAAGTGGGTTAGTGAATAATATGGACTCAAATTCCCCTTCCCATATTAGGTAACTAGATGTTATTACTTTCAATTGGTACTTCCTTCAATTGGTATTTTCTTACAAATCGGCATCTTAAAGCATCTAGTTATTTTTCATGCCTATGTTTGCATTTGCATACATATATCTTTTGTCATGCATACACTAGGTATATCTTATGGTAGTCTTGCTCGGTTTCATTCTTAACCCTTGGAGCAAACCTACATGGTTTAAAATTATTTAGGAGCACGGCACATAGCTTGTCTTTTGATTGTTCATCTAATATGTGCCAAAGTCCAAATTGTAGATAATTTCTCCCGAATATCACTTCAGAAATGATTCTCACATTCATAAGATGTCATCTTTCAAGTGGTATTATTGATTCTAAAATCAATGTGCATGTTCCCTACAAGTATTCTATACTTGTGTGCACAAATTTAGGGGGAGGTTACTCTACAAGTTGGATGCTTTGAGACTAACACTTTTTCAAGCTTATCATGTGTGTAGTAGTCTCATTGCAAGGAAAACGGAGTCCCCGGAGTTAAGCATCATACTTCAAATATCCACCACCTATTGCAAGTGGTAGAAGTCAAACTGGTTTCCACATGTGGTATTTCTAAACCAATATCATCATGTTGATTTCATTTTGATATTTTTATGCTTTCTCCATGCATTATATAGATTAAATTCTCTTGAGCAATAATTTGCCAAATATGCATATGCCTCGCTTTCTACCATATGTATGCATATATTTAAAGGGAGCTTAATCTATATAATGTGAGAGTCAAATTTTATGACCTATTCAACTCTACACATAAAGGTTCATAAAGTTTGACCCTCCCTTGTGCTACTAATGTCTTTCTTTTCGGTGTTTGATTCAAAAGGGGGAAAATTTAGAGGACCAAAAGCAAGCCTTAATAATTTATAAGTGGTAATGGTCCGAGAAAGGGAGGATAGTGGATTATGGATTGCCTATGTAATGGGGAGAATTTGTAGGAAGCAAGGCTTAAATCCATAATGCCACAGGGGAACATTTTGCAAGGGCAAGATAAGTTTTTATGTAGTATCTTTTAGTCTTACAAGTAGTATCTTTTAGCATCATATAAACTTGCCCCTTGCATTGCATCCTAGCAAGTAGGTAGTTCAAAATTTTATTATTTGCTTGTTTTGGTCGTGTTGTCATCAATTATCAAAAATGGGGAGATTGTAAGGAAAATGGACTCTTGGCCCATTTACTTTGGATTTTAGTGTTTGATGATCAACACAACCAAATTGGACTAATGAATTTGCAAGTGATTATTTAGTAGTTCAATAGGATGCGAGACGTGACTTGGACGAAGGTGACGTGATGATCCGATGATCAACACCATAAGCAAGACCTTAGAAGCATAGGAGAAGACCTAAGATAACAAGCAAAGTCCAAGCATGAAGATAGGAACCAAGCCGGACGCAAGATCACGAAGAAACGAGCTCACAGAAGTGACCGGACGCTGGACCGGACGCTGGAGAAAAGTGACCAGACGCTCCGATCAAGAGGCTCGGCAACAGGCGTGACCGGACGCTGGCGGCAAAGTCGACCAGACGCAGGACAACAGAGTCCGGTCGAGTACAGAGAGGTTCCAGAGTGGCGAAACTGCGACCGGATACGTCCGGTGGCAGGTGACCGGACGCTGGCAACGTCCGATCAGTTGATCGCAGCTCCAACGGTTGGAATGACCGGACGCGTCCGATCAGGATGACTCCAGCGTCCGGTCAGTAGCAGAAAAGCGGGATTTCGTCCCCAACAGCTACTTTCTCAGTGGGGCTTATAAATAGACCCACCAACCGGCCATTTGAGGAGTGTGGAGCTGAGGAAACATACCAAGGGTGTTGATACACTATTTTATTTATCTCCACTTGCATAGTGCTTAGTGTTTCATTAGGTGATTAACGTAGGTGCTTTGCGAAGTGCTTAGATTGATTAGACCACCGCTTATGCGCTTGCTCTAGGTTTAGGCCTAGTGTTTAGTGAGGTTTACATACCTCTTACCACTCGGTGCTTGCGCGCACCATTGTTGTACATCGGAGGGACTTGTAGTCTTGCGAGATCACACCAACCACGTTTGTACCGGAGGGAACAAGGCCCGCGGCGTTTCGGCCGGAAGCTTGATAGTGAAGACGGCGGGGAGCATCCGGGAGAGGCTCGTCGGAAGACACGTCGGAGACCCACTTGAGCGTGGGGAAGGCCCGAGGCTATCCACGGAGTTACCCGACCGGGAGCTTGGCCCTTGCGAGGGATTCCTTGCGAGGGGCTCCAACGAGAACTAGGGAAAGCTTACGCGCTTCTCGATACCTCGGTAAAAATACCGGAGTCGTCAACGGGAGTTTGCATATCTCTAACTTGCTCTTTAGCTTCCGCATTTACATTAATCATATTACTCCTTTTGCGGTAGAGATAGTAACACACTAGCAAAATCGTAGTTGCACATTTAGATAGTTTATTTTTTGCATAAGTTTTGCTAGAATTAGAAAAAGAGACCATAGTTTAAAATTAGATTTTTAAGTTGCCTTTGCCTGATTCAACCCCTCTCTAGGTGTCACGGTCCCCTTCACTCCTCTTCGCGTGAGACGGAGGTGCCGCGAGAATGGCAGCGGCGGCACACCGGGCGGTGGATTGGAATGGTCGAACGGCCACATGGTGCCGTGAAACCGTGACGCACGTGCGCAGAGTGGGGAGACGAGCTTATGTGGGGATTTGATTTTTTTTTTCTTTTTAGACAAACGACGCATGCGGTGATGAGTGAATGGGAGACGTCTGGCCTTCCAGACGTCGGTAGCGTTTCGGAATCGTCCGAGGAGCACAAGGCGGGGAGCGTCTCCGAGCGGCCGCACGGAGCTTGTTCAGGTAAGTTCTTCTAGTCGAGTCAGCTCTCCGTTTTCCGTACAAATTATAATCCACCTGCTAAGCAAGTGTCGTCGCATTTTCTGAACTAGCATCAGCCTAATAGCCGCATTTTGTTTAAAAATAGTAGTATTTGTCTAGAACGTCACTGAGCAGGACAGGCTTGAAAATGAGCTTGTCAGGTGCACCTGAATTATATGCACCTCACCTCGTACATGAAAACCATCCGAAGGCTTCAGCGTTTTGCGGAGACCGCCAGTCTCTGTACACGCATAGCGACACCTCACCTCGTACATGAAAACCATCCGAAGGCTTCAGCGTTTGGCGGACACCGCCAGTCTCTGTACACGCATAGCGAGCAGCTCCCTGACGACTATCTCCGGTTCGGGCAGGCGTTGGCAAAGTGGGAAGGGTCGCCGCAGGTGAAGCAGCAGGCAGACACGGTGTCGCCCGTCGCTGAAACGAACATCCCGCCTTCAGCGTTACACCTCCGGTTCGGGCAGGCGTTGGCAAAGTGGGAAGGATCGCCGCAGGTAAAGCAGCAGCCGTATACGGTGTCGCCCGTCGCTGAAACGAACATCTCGCCGTCAGCGTTACGACCTCTGCCCCTCCTCCGGCCTCGCGCTTGGGCGCCGCCTCTCTGTCCAGCAGATGCAGATGACGCCTGCCTGCCGCTACCACGCCCACGGCGGCCTCTCCCCGTACCATTGTCCAATTCGTCTTCCCATCTGGTCCACAAAAATTCAGGTGAAATAAAGGACAAGTCGATCTAGGAATCTTACATGACGTAGTAAGCTAAGGTTACTAGCACGAAATGAAAATGGCTCTCTAAAAAAATGTAAACCCAACAACTTAAAGAAAAGTGTGAGTAAATACATGAATTATTTGCTCAGAGTATATAACATGTACAAAAGCAAGTTATGCCACCCTCGCCGAACCAACACGCATAGCACGGGTTCAACTGTATAGATAAACTAAATCTCTTCTCCATGATACCAGATGAATATGCACGGCCGTAGCTTTGATAAGTGAAGTACCTGACAAGGACCATAGCTCAGAACCAAATTCCTGTCATCCCCAGTCACATCAATTACAAATGCATCTTTTAACAACGTTGTTTGAAACCTTGTGAAGGAGGCACCAATGCGAAGGTCAATTTCCTGTACAGAGTTTCTTATTATTTATCTTAGCTTATCAAGAAAGTAAGAATAAACAGGCAAATACTCATACATTTGACACAACAAAATTGGCAAGAGAAATATACTAGCAAATCTGCTGCTTTTAGATTTATTTGATTGGATCATCAAGCTACAGGTATTAGAGGAAACATGCAGTAAAAAGATCTTCATGGAGCTCAATCTCATAGAGAACCGGAGCATTTTACATTGGTTCATAGTAGAAAGTTGTGATTCAAGTATGTGAAACATCAGCAGCAATATTAAAATCCAGTGACAACTCAAATTACCTGTCTTGCATCCACAGCATCCGCAAAGAGCTTGTTGGGCCTGCCAAGATGTTGCACAGATTCATGTATTTCCCTGCAGTTTCATAATATTTTTAGAAAATCCTTGTAATAGGTAGAGGGAAAGAGACCATCACCATCCAGAAAAATCAATACCTGTCAATCAAAGCTGAGAAGTGAGCCCTCCAAATGTTAAGATGCCTGTTCGCACCTGTACAAACCTCGATCACTTCATATGATATGTTCTCACCCTCTCTATCACAATCAAGCCATAGCACCAGCCACTCGCATCTCCTATCTTCTTCTTCCAAAGTTTGTTTTATGGGCTGCTTGTCCTGCATATTGAAGGGACCAATTCAAGAATAGTTCTCAACTGCAATAACATCCATGAAGTTCATGCCACAATCTTTATCTATGAGAAAATAATCTCAATATATGCAAAACATCACAGCCGAAGATAGACAATTGAACATGCCAGTCAACTCATGATTGCATGTTCATGAACAGATTCATCCATACAGGGAGAGAGGATTTTACAAGAAAGAAGTACTAAAATGACTGTTTGTGTCATCATGAAGAACACCAAGCAAGCATTATGTTAGCATCGAATCCATGGCAACATATTGGTGGAGGTGGCCAACTATGCTATTAGCTACATGAATGATGCAAATCATTTGACCTAAAGCATCCAGTTGTTTTTCTCCTTGTTAGCATAAATATTTATCTGCATGCAGTGCAGTTGTTGCTAGTTACGAGGATATCATTCTAGACTAAAACCCTGCAAGGACTGCATATCAAATGATTGTGTTCAATAAACTTTGATCTCTATGTAACTGGTTTAAACAAAGCCAGATGATTGATTGCCAAATGGGCTGATCTGCACTTTTCATGCAACCATCATGATATGCCTGCAATTACAAGTTTAGCATTTAAGAGCCTATTTGCTTGTGATCCAGGCAGCTTTGCCTGGAGCAGAATGCATTCCCAGGTGCCCGATTTTGGATGCCTAGGGCTGGGGTGCATGCCTGGTGGGCAAGCTGCCTGGCAACCACCAAGCAAACGGCCCCTAAGTGTCCCTCTCCTAATGGGACAACGACTCCAAATATCAGAGATCATTTAGGGCTTGTTTGCTTGGAGGCCTGACAGGCAAGTTGCTGCCCATGGCCTGGCAGCCATGGTAGCTCCAAGCATCCGAAATCGGACGCCTCAGGGCACTGCTTGCGCCAGGCAAAACGCTGCCTGAAGGCCAACCAAACAGCCCAGTGCGCCAGGCACACGATATTGTACACAGCGAAACACACGCCCACTGTTCAGCGGGATTCCCACACCAGCACATCCATGAGTGCGAAGCACAAGTGCACAACAATAGTATAGATGCCGACCATGTAAAAATCATCACAACCGATAGGAACCCACGCACCAACCAATCAAACCCGAACCGCCTTACGCAGGCCTCAGAGACGCGCCCACCATCTCTTCGGCGAAATGCTCCTGCGGAACGGAGAGAACGAGCAGCATACCTGGAGCACGGACTTGCGGACGGGGGCGTGGAAGAGCTCGGCGGGGTCGCAGGAGTGCCAGCGGCGGAAGCGGTCATCGAATTCGAGCTCCATGAGGTGGCCCGTGACGGAGGTGACGAGCATGTGGCAGGAGCGGCCGTTGATGGCGTAGTTGAACTCGAAGATGCGGTTGTACTGGGACCGGCCCGCCCGCGACTGCATTGAGCGGTGCGACAGGATCTCCGCCACGGCCTTCGCCACCGACGGTTTCTCTGCCACGTTCAGCACGCGGATCGCACCGCCGCCGCCGGGCTGCATCGGGAGAGGGGGCTGGCGCGGCGGGGTGAGGGGTGGGGAAACGGGGAACCGGTAGCGGGAGGTTTTGGAATGGTTTTGAAAATTCCAGTTTGGCGAAGCGGGGTCGCTTACGCGCAGTCTCTCTCTACGTTTTTTTACCGGTACAATCTATATGTATGCATGTGTGTTCTTACCCACGTAAAAAAGAGATTGGGAGGCACGTTGATTTCCGTGCGTGAAAAATGCACAGTATCACCAAACACTCATGTGTGTACCCTAAAATTTTCTAAAAAAATTCTAAAAAAGGTGCAATTACTAAAGTTTGAATCTTGGTGGATAACGTCTCCGGCAGCTCTACCACTAGACCATAGGCCCATTCACCTCTCTCTACGTACATAAGTGGGCTGGGCTTTGAAATTTAACGGCCCATGTAGAAAATTCAAAAACGTTTAGAAGTCCGACTAATTTTGATTTAACTCTAGTGAAATAGCAAAAATATATCCAAAAAAATCTAAAGAAAATCCCAAACATTCTAATTGATGTTTAAATACATCTTTAAATTTTACATGATAAAAATATAAGATGCAATCAACATGAATACATTGAGCATTAATGTATGTCATATCCATACTGCTTGCATCTCATATTTTGTCATGGAAAGTTTTTATAAAACACAGTTAGATACTGATTCGAATGTTTTAGAATTTTAAATAACTTCAGATATTTTTTCCATTTTTGTTAGTGCTAAATCTAATTCTTGAAAGTTTTTAGAGATATGTCACAAGCTCTAAATAGTTTGTTTGGCTTTGTCGTGTCTGAATCCATCTCTAGGATTTTTATTGAAATTTTATGAGTTTAGAAACAACTTATGTTGTTTAAAATCTAATCAAGTATCTACCAGTTCTAAAGTAAAAAAGGATGGAACTACTTTCGAAACCACTTTCGATCCAAAGGTGGAGAGGTAATTCAAAAAGTTCCAAGAGTTTAGGTTAAGGTTATGTTTGGTTAAAGAGTAGGATAAGGACAAGTGTTATGTTTGGTTAAAGGACTGGACAAGAACAAGTGTTTTGTTAGAGACAGGTGAGATGAAGTCATCCCTATATGAGAATATATTTTTTTGAAATGAATCAGGCAAGAGAGCTGCCGATTATATTAAAAAGAAGAAAACCGAAGCACAACTTAGAAAACAAACTCAATAAAAAGAAAAAAAACAATTCTGGTCGGTCGGACTGGGACATCGACACAAACCGCACAAAGCTGAAGCACAACTCAGAAAAAAGAACCACCACCAACTCCAACCCACCAACCAGTCACCACACTGCAATGCCAAAACCCCGGACGACAAGGACGTCAAGACGAAAACGCCGTCATCACTGCTTGTGCCATCGTCACCGACGATGACCCACACCGAGCTCGCCTACTGCCAAGCACTCAAGCAGGGCTAGCCGCCGTAGATCGCTGCAAGCCGCGTAGCCCTCCCGCAATCGGATCCGCTTGCGTCGCCTGTCAAGACGATGTACCACACCGGACTAGCCACCGCCAAGCAGGACTAGCCGCCATAGTCCGCTGCAAGCTGCCAAACCAATGCATGAGCAGCTGCCTCTGGCGCTCAACAAGTCGATCCCGTCCACCGCGATCCAGGCGCGTACACTTCAGCTTCCAGCAACCTAGCTGCCTCATCGAAGATAGAAGTGCCACAAGGATCCTTCAGCTGCCAGTCAGAGAACCTCCTTACGGCGAAACGGCCGCCGCTGAGTAGGACCACCCGCCGTCAAACCACGCAGGTCACCTCGGCAACACACTGCTGGCCACCACCTCCCACGTCGGCCTCCTCACCATCTTCGTGGGCGCAACTAGCGCACGGTCTCTCCAAAACCGTCGCCCTCCACCAAGCAGATGCCAAGCCCTCCAATCGTTGTGTGAACGCCCTCTTTCTGGCCACCTTCCGACGCCATTAACACTAGACACCGAATCCTCAACTAGGACTCCACCTTGTCGGCAACCGCCACGCCTGGCATAGCAAGAGCTTCCTAGCAACGCCTCCAACGAGGGGAACAACGCCACAGGCGCCGCCGTTGCCTAACCAGAAGGTCAAGGTTTTACACTCAGGAAGAAAGTGCCATGCAAGGAGAGAGAGCAGATCGATGGACGCTTCCAAAGAAGTAAACGGCGCCCCGAGGCGTCGCCATCATCAGCCCGAAGAAGGGCAAAGCTTTCGCCAAAGCCCCCACCCCCTGCATGGACCTCGTTGCTGCCATTGCCAAGCGTGACTTGCCGCCCTACCTTGCCAACAGAGCGCTACACAAGGCCGAAGCCGCGAGTCAGGCCCCGGGCCGCCGAAGTCCAGGGCAGCAAGGCAGCGTCAGCCGACACCACCAGTCGCTGCACCCCACTGCCGCCAAGCTGCACAACGCAGCCTCAACGCGCCGCCGCTAGTCCGTACCTCCGATGTCCATCGTCTCTAGGGCCTGTTCGACTGGTATTAAAGCCGGCTGAAGCTATTTTGTTGTGAGAGAAAAACACTGTAGATTCTGGCTGATAAGCCGGCTGATAGATTCGGAACATGTGGCACCGCGAAAATGTAGGACAAACTCATCCCTCTCTCACGTCATTTCTCTCAGTTTCTTGCGCGTCCTCTTGGTTCTCCATCATGGAGGACAGACCATGCGGCGGTGCGTGCCCCATTCCTCACCATCCCCGGTTCATCGCCTCGCACGAGCAGGGTAAGGCGGTAGTGCGATGTGGGTGGAGGAGGGCGGCGTGATGAAGCAGGCAAGTGAGTCACGATGGACTAGGCAGGAACTATTCACCACAATCTGTTTAAGCACGCACCAGATGGAACCATCTCAATTCAAGAAAAACTAGAATGGAACTATCCTAATCTATTTTACCCTCAAATCAAATACATTCTAAGATGTCTTATTTTGGAGTTTTGAGGAGAAAAATCAGGTCACGAAGGAATGTAAAGGGGACCTTTTACTCTTTGATTTCTCACGCCGAAGGTGCTAGTGCAACCGAAGCAATGATGCTGATGACCTAGGCAAAAGCTCAAATCACGAACGTAGTCCACGTCCGAAAAAAAGGCGCCGTAACCGCGCATACGCGGTGTCAGTGGATCGAATTTGGCAGGCTTCACACGGAATCTGCGACGAAATAAGGAGGTTGACATTTGTAGAACCTTGCGAGGCACGCATCAGGGATGTTCGAATGAAAGACGATAGAACTGATGCAGAAGTTTGGTGGAATTGCTGTGGATTTTTTCAAAGGGAAAAAATTGCAACACAGTAATCAATGATCTTATTTCTACTTCTGAAATACATTGTGCTTGTGCAACAGAGATCCTTCTGCGAACTTGTTCACGACGAGTTGAGCGACTCTGTATACAGCGGTCAACCTTGCGAATACTCCACATGGCAGAACTGTTAACGCGTCAAAACCTTGACCGCCAAGGAAACCAACACGGAAACCATAAACTCAATATATAGCCTCGAGTCCTAGTTTCGCGCCTCATTTGATACTGAAGTTCACAAGATACCACGATGTTCCAAAGAAAACAAGTTCTACCTCTGGTTCTCATTCTCATCCTGGCCCTGGCAACACAAGCCACCACCATCGCTGCATCCCGTGTCCCGAGAGAGAAATCACAGCAACAAAGAGGAAGCTCGGTGTCCTTGACATCCTCGATGCCTGGAGCGTCTGGCTGCACATTTGATCCCAACAATCCTGGAGGAAGATGCCCACACCCATGAGAATCTTCAGACATGTACAGTAGTTATTAATTTATCTTTTATTCATTTTTCCATTCATTCAATGTTTCTTTTTGCACTCCTCTGGAGCTCAGACTGAAGGGGACATATTTTGTTTCCTTTTTTAGCAGCAGTTTTGCTTAGTCTGCATGTAAAGCAACTGTAAGTTTTGTACATACAACATCCTGTATATCTTCAGTTGAGGGTTGTTAATATGACAGATGAAATATAATGATACCTTTTTTCAATTCCATTGACCATTTTCTACTGTCTCTGCTCTCACAAGCCTTTAACTCACAAGCAAGTAGTTAGGGTCGGCTCACATGATTTCCTCCAGGTTTTACAATTTGATTTCCTTACTCGATTTCACCAGTACCTGATCAAAAAGGCATAGTTTCAATTCAGAGTTTTTAGGATCATCAAAGTAGTGGAAATCATCACATAATAAATTAGTATGCAGTTCTGCATGTAACATTTCCTGATCAGGTACGATGCTAGGAAGTAGGAACCCCTATGCTGCTGTTTTTTGCACTAAAATAAACATCTCTAGATGAAGCTTATCAAGCAGAGAAATATCTGAAGGTGTGGTCACTGGTCAGCTGTGTATAAGTAACAAAGCAGTTTAGCATTGAGAAAAAATAACTAAAGGACATTCTTATCATAAACTTTTTTGTTTACTTGACCCCATTGGTCCTGTAATTTCCTAAGAAAGGGTTCAATTGAAATATTAGACGCATGGTGAACAGTAGCTATATAGTCAATAACCATGTTTTTATTTCTTAAAAATCTTATTGCGAAATGGAATCTTTACAGCATAGTTGGAGCTCAGACATTACCACACTTTGCGCGGTCTCTCCCAAGTAATGGAGTTTCAGCAATCTCCCCGTCTTATGGATCTGTCCCTGAACTATTCAGGTGTAGATATAAGATCAGCAAGACAGCAACTGTAACAACAGGTGCATAAAATGCAAAATTTGAGTAGAAGGCTTTAAATGCAAAACTTGATGTTTCAATGCTTTATGCTAAAATTTCCCAAGCTCACCTTCGACGCTTCGGATTCACAGTGTGCGGAGGTGTGATTTTCAAAGACATTGGCAAACACACAACACATGCATTTCTCTTCCTTATGTCCAACAGGGCAGGGCAGACAACCCTCAGAATTTGTCATCGGGAGCGAACCCTCTATGCATCATCTCATCATGAAGCTGGAAAGCCTCCTTTGAGTTGCCAGCTGTAAAATGACCATTTATCAAAGACATGTATGTATATCTATCTGGTTCAGTTCCACTGGCACCCATTTTCTTGAAAACATGACCAGCTTCTTGCATATTGCCTTGTTCAGAAAACCCATTTATGACCATATTATACGTGACAGCATCTGGTCGTACCATTTCCTTCTCCATTATATTAAACACATTGAAAGCTCCGTGCATGTTTTCTTCTTTTATATAACCATGGATCAGGGTGTTGAAAGTAATCAGATCTGGCAATACGTTATCTTGCCTCATCTTTTGCAAAAACTGCTACCCCTTTTTTACATTACCTGATCGGCAATAACCCTTGATGATGGAATTATAGGTCATGATATTTGGTAAATTGCCCTTATTGACCATTTCATCCAGAAAACTGAATGCTTCTTCAACTTGTCCCTTCTCACAGTGGCTGTCTATTAGGATGCTGTAGGTAACATGGTTGGGAAAGATTTCTCGAGCATGCATATCATCCCATAGCTCATTAGCTTTGGCCAGATCACCTTTTCTGCACATTCCATCAATCAAGCTATTGTATGTCACAACATCTGGCCTCAAACGCTGTTGCAACAGTGTGTCAAACAATTGCAATGCTTTCTCAAAATTACCTTCCCTACAGTACCCATGAATCAAAGTTGTGAAAGTGCATAAATCTGGTGTAACCCCTCTCTCCTTCATCTCATTCAAAAGCTCCTCTGCGTCAAGCAACCTGTGCTGCTTACAGAGCCCGTTCAACAGGGTATTGTATGTTACCACATCTGGCAGACATCCAAGGCCAACCATCTCATCCCTAACTCGTAGAGCCTCTGACATTGATCCAGCCCTACAAAACCCACCTATGACCATTGTGTAAATCACACCATCAGGCACCAAACCAAACCCCTTCATTTCCCTCAAGTACACCGCTGCATGGTCCATCTTCCCCCTCCTTGAGAATAACCCAATCAGGCAGCTAAAGCTCACCACATCTGGTGTAACACCACGCTGTTGCATCTCCTTGTAAAACTTCACCGCCGCCTCAGCCTCCCCAACCCTACAAAATCCTCCGATCAAAATATTGAAACTCCGAACATCTGGTGCAACACTGCACTGGTCCATTGTCCTGAACACCTCCTTTGCCTTATCGAATCTCCTGTGCTTACACAACCCCTTCAAAACCGAATTGTACGTCACAATCCCAGGCTTCAAACCCTTATTAGCCATCGAATCAACCAATGCAATTGCTGCATCCACATCTCCGGCACGGAACCTTGCATCAATCAACACATTATGTGTAACCACATCCGGAAAAACGCATCTCTTCTCCATCTCGGAGATGACAGTGTCAGCCCTATCGAACTCTAGGCTTTTACAGTAGCTGTGGACCATGATGTTAAGCGTGTAGGCGTTTACCTCGGAGTCGGACGAGAGGACGAGGCGGTAGGCCTCCTCGGCTAGGTGAGGCCACCCGGCCCGTGACAGCGCGGCAAGGAGGGCAGTGGATGCGGAGGCCGGGACGGGGACGCGGTGGCCGAGCAGGAGGCGGAAGGCCTCGAAGGCCTCCCGGGGCTTGCGGGACTGGGTGTAGGTGCGGATGAGGAGGTCGAACACCTGCGGCTGCGGGGTGGGGGACGAGGCGAGGAGGGAAGAGACGATATCGCGTCGGGAGGCGCCGCGGCGGCGCGACATGCGGAGGAGGAGGGACTGGCACTCCGAGGTGCGGCCGGCGGCGGCGGCGGCCGTCGCGGCGGCAGCCAGGGCGGACGTTGAGGGTCTCGCGCCGATTCCGCCGAGGTCTACGGCGAGAGTTCCGGCCGACCACTTGGTGGCTGCGGCGGCCGTGGGAAGGCGACAGGGCCAACGGGGAATCGCCATTAGCAACGGGGACCGGTGGTGTGGATGGCTAGAAGTGTCGTAAACCGTTTTCAGTTCAGGCTTACGTAATCACTGAGCCAAGAGGAGTACTTCCCCATTCCCGCCTTGTGCTCCCCGCCTCCCCGAACAAGCTCCCTGCGGCCGCTCGAAGACGCTCCCCGCTTGTGCTCCTCAGACGAGCTCCCCGCTCCCGACGAGAAGAGGATCCAGAGGCAGGCGTGGGGTCGTGAGGCCTCTGCCGTCGGCACCCGCGCCGGGGCGCAAGAGGACGGAGAGGATGGATGGAGGTGGAGGAGGTTGGAGGTTGGAGGCAGGCCGGCGAGGGGGCCAGCGAGGAGGGCGGGCGAGTCGGCGAGGACGGGTGGCCGGTGGCAGGCCGGCGTGGACGATAGAAAGGGCGGCGGTGGGCCGGTGACAACGGAGAGGAGGTTCGTGGGCTCGTGACGTTGGAAGAAGCGACGCCGGAGGAAGGAGGAGATCTGCGCCAGAGGAGGAGGAAGAAGGAGTGCGGCGCGGGCGGATGCAGGCATGCACCGAGATGCCCGAGAAGCACCGGGATTTTCCCCACAGTCCGCCGGATGCCGATTCCGATTTCATCAGGTGTAAAGAGCGCGGAGAGAACTCGGAGTCGGGAGCGCGTCGTTTGGGCCGATTCGATTTCGATTCCCTCGCTGTTTTTCACCAGAAGTCGATTCGATTCCTAGTCGGTTTGCAGTTAACTAGCGGCGTTAGCCCTTCAAATACCCAGGTCCGATCACAGATTTGGCAAGCTCGTACGCCGCCTCCGCCTCGCATTGCCACCACAAAACCGTACTTGCCAACTACTTGCCGACGCGAATCCCTGCTGTGCCTGCGTCCTCGTCGAGTCGAAGCCACCGCATGACGACGCCGGCGACGATGAGTTTCGGTGCTCCTGGTCCTCGTCCTGGCGCTGCTGCAGCCCAGGGCCAAGGCGGGAGACCACCCGCCGCGCATCAGCTACCAGGCGGCGGCGTGCCGCGCCCGCGGCGTCTCCAGTACACCGGGGTGACACGAGGCCCGAGCGGCGACGGGTGGATGGCGCGCGTGCTGGTGGACCCGGAGCGGGGCTCGTGCCGCACCATCGGGCCGTTCTCGGACCCGCACGCGGCGGCGCTGGTGCACGACCGCGTGGCGATCGCGTACCTGGGCGACAGGGCGCGGCCCAACTTCCCGGCGGCGTTCCACCCCATCGAGCAGCGGTTCCTGCGGCTGTGCCGGGAGCGGGAGGGCCAGATCGACGTGTGCGCGCTTGTGGCGGACCCCGGCATGTACGAGGCCCGGTACGCGACGTTCCTAAGGTCGGTGCTGCGGCTGAAGCAATGGGGAGAGTTCAAGGGCCTCATCGTCGAGTTCTTCATCAGCCGCGCGTCCGAGATAGGGGACGATATCCTCAAGGAGGGCGGGGAGAAGCTGGAGGCCAGGTTCGTGGAGATGCACCGGAACAAGGCCGTGGACCCGCAGTGGCGTGCCTCGTACATCCGCAGAGTCTTGCAGGAGCAGCAGAACCAGCAGCTGCAGCACAAGGTCACCGCTGCCGCCGTGCAACCCGAGCAGCAGCGCTGGGGCGGCAGTGCCACCGCTGTGCCCATGTAAAACCCTAGGAGGATCGGAGCTGTTTGTGTCGTGAACAGAGAAAATTGAGCGTTTGAGCATCTTTCCAGTTTAGTGCCGTCCTTGTGTAAGGTGCATCATCAAATTATTTGAATCGCGTGCTTGTTGTAATAAGCTGTGAATGTACTACCCCATCTTGTTATATTATATATTGACACCGTTGTCTTGTCTTAATGGAATGGGAACTGATCTGTGCTTTGGTCATTTGCTTAAAAATACTAGTACTTCCGAGCCTAGCTTTGTTACCATTCGCTGTTACGCAACGAGTGTGGTCAATGGCACACATGTCACGTGCTCACGCTTAACTGGCCGCGTTGTATTGAGCAGAAAAATATTAGAATTCTCATCTTATAAATAAAGAAAAGCCAAAAAGTTTTTGGAACAAGAAAAAATTGGAAGGAAAAAAACAAAAAGGTTTTGAGTTCCTAATAAGTTGCATTGGGTGGGTACTTCTGCCCTTTGTCACGCACAATTGCACAAACAACGCACTGCATCACCCAACTCTTCTCACTTCTTCTCCACCGAGCTGAGCATCGCGGGACTGCTTGGTTCAGGGCTGTGTTTAGTTGGTAAAAATTTTGGCGAAATGGTACCATGGCACTTTCGTTGTTATTTAGTAATTAGTATCCAATCATAGTCTAATTAGGCTTAAAAGATTCGTCTCGTGAATTTCGTCTAAACTGTGTAATTAGTTTTATTTTTTATTTATATTTAATGCTTCATTCATGCGTCCAAAGATTCGATGTGACAGGGAATCTTGAAAATTTTTTGCAAAATGAAGTGCAACTAAACAGCACCTAGGTTCACCGCCTCTCCCCCAAATGCTGAACCTTTTTATTTGCATTTCTATGTCCAATCCATGTGTTTTTGTGCAAAGCGCAATCCGTGGGTTTGGGTTGTTCTGATCGATGTGGCTGGTTGAACCCCATTTTCCATGTGAAAATCGCGACCTTGTGTGCCACACTGCCACTGCAGGGAGCTTTGTCTGTTTCAGCCTTTCAGGGATCCAATTGTACTCATCTGTTTAGGTTGACGCTGAGGAAATCCACTATCAAGGGCGGTCGACAGTTCCCCGTACACGAATTGGTCGCTCGCTGCTTCTGCTTGGGTACCTTCTATTCTACCTTGGGGATTGCAGTAGAACTAGACCTTCGCTGCAGCGAAGACGAAGCCACGGCTCCCTCTCTCCGTGGCTTCCGGGCGTCCGAGATTACGTGCGGGGGAGGCTGCCAAGCGCCAGCGAAGGCCGGCACTCGGAGCAGCCGGCGGCGGCCCGACGGGTCGCTCGCCGTCGTCTTCCCTGGCGCTATGGCATGCGACGTGGACTCGACAGGATCCCGGCGCAGCCAGGCGAGGAGCCTAGCGGCTAGCGGCACCCTGTTGCAAGGATGCGATCAAAATGGTTGGGATCGGTTACATTTTCTAACCAAACAAAGATCTCTACCACTCATCCCACTTTCTGATACCAGTGCGATTGATTTACATCTGCATTTACTTGGTCCTTTCCATTTCCCATTTGGTTCCTGGGGTTCATGTGCTGATCTAATAACTTCAGTCTGCTAGTCAGTGCGTAAATCCACCCTTCCATGACTCAAGCTTCCTTCGCAAATTAGAATAGCCGTGTGGAAACTGAAATGCATAAATCATTGGTCCCTGATGATTTTTTTACCCGTTTCATGATTTGCTGGTCGCATAAATGTTTGTTTTCCTTGATATTGTTAACGATTATCACATCATTGATGATATCATATTCCTGATTTGTAATTTCCCTTTCACCATGAATTTAAGAGGTGATTATTTGTGTCCGACAAATATACAAGGTGGTTGTTTAATAGTAAACATACTTGCAGTATGTGCCTCTTATAAAGAATTTAGTGTTTATTTTTCTGAAGGATGGGTTCTGCTGGCCAGAAAAGGCACACTAGCTCACCAGGGACCCAGTCCCAGTCAAACATCTTCCTTCATAATAAACGTCTTCGTCTTCAGTTTCTTCAGCAAGTCAATGAGTTGAAGGCTGGGAGTGTCACCAAAGATTTCAAGGCAATCATTGCTAAACGGCGTGAACTTTTTGGCATCATAGAAAGGCTACGACAAGTACCTATCAAACAGCTTTATTCCAGTCCACTTCCCAAATCATCCGATGCAAGACTAGATAACTTTGGAAAAATTGGGAGCAGTTATAGTCCAGATAATGTTATCGACTTGGATGCAGACGAAGACAATGTTGAATATCACACCCAAGTTAATGCAGGCAACACTGAGGCTGGTTCAACAGCTTCAGCAGTTGATTCAGGCGACAAGGACAGGGTTAAATCCTTCGGTGATGAGAATTCATCTTCTAATCAAAATGGTAATTACATCCAACAGAACCCGCTGCTTGAGCACCCTGTCGGACATCAGGAAATCATCAGGCCGGACAATTGCAATAGCAGTACTGAACCACAGGCTTTAGTTAAGCAAGTGAACGACGGCATGGATAATGACGATGTTTCTGCTGAGGTGCGTTCAGCTTGTGTGAATACACATTGTTTTTACAGGAAAATTGAAGTTGTAGATAATTTGTAGTAGATGAGGATACTGAGGATTCATGGTTTCCTTGATCAGCCAAACAGATTTACATGTTCTAGTATTTAGTAAATTAAATTGTGTTGAATGCATCCATTGCTAACTTGTTGCCATTCTGTTTCAAGGCCAAAAAGATTGTTCTATTTGACAGCCACAGTACTTCTGAGCAGCAGCCATTGATGAAGCTAGCACGTGGAAACATATACACTAATACTGAGGTGTGCTTTTTCTTCATATAAATATGAGGGTTTTTTCTCGGGAAAAAAGAAAAGAGGTTTACTTGGCTTCTAGCAATGATATGTTAATCACTATGGTTTATAATAAATTAGAGAACTACAACTCATTTTGTGCCCAAAAACTGGATCATTATCATTCCTAAGTAGTGTAACAACTACAAGTCGCTACTCATTGACCAAGTAATGCATGTATTGCTAAGCCTATGGTGTGTGTCTTAAAGCAACTGCATGTTGCCTCTTCTATAAAGTTGTTATATTCTTTATCCGATAGATCTATATAAAATATGTTCCTGATTTTGCTATATGGGGACACAAAATTCGTGTGTACTTTCTGCATCTTCTTCTTCATATAATATATGACTAATCAGGCTAAAAAATCATGACCTGCATGATATAGTATTGATTCTTTATAAACTGAAGTTTAAAGGGTGATAAATGCAGCCATTTCCACCCAATAATGTTCACCCTTTTCATTTGAACAGAATGGTCTTAAAGAGAAAGGAAAGATTGGAAGAACCATAGCGAAACATGTTGGTTCTTATGAAGTATCTTTTGAAATTCTACAAAATGAACCACAGAGCAACGAGGGTAATCACCATGATAATGGTAGCCCGGTTGATGAGCTGGATGATCTGTGGATGGGCATGTCAGTTGCACTTGCATGTTCAGAGGTACTCAAATCTAAAATCAATCTTTTTTTTTTTGTAACTATATCAAGTTAGGCCGTTCAAAAAACATCAAGTTAGGACTCTAGGTTTATGATAGGCAACCTCAGTACGTAGCTCTCAGTTTTCTTTGTGAATTATTTAGTTGCAATTTCGTGTCCACTTGTTGGTTCCCAAGTCCTCAGTGAGGCATTTGTTTTCACTAGATGAGTCCCTTTAGTCCAATCTTACTTAGCACCTCGATGATTTGATTAGTTGTCCAATCTTACTTAGCACCTTGATGATCTGATTAGTTGTATTGCAAATTTTGTGGTTATCACCCTTTTTTATCCTTTGACTCTCTTTTTGACGTTTTACCATCACAGTAGTACTGGATTATTTTTATCAGTACCTTTACATTTTGCTTACTTTGTGATTTGCTATTAATTGTTTTTTTTCTGTGACTTGAGTCTAACTCCATTTATTTGGGCAGACCAATCAAGTTAGTCTGAGTATAGTTCCATTTGAGAGTAACTCTGAGGAAACAGAGGATGCATGTAGCCATGACTTCCTGTTGAAAGATGATTTGGGCATGGTGTGCCGTATTTGTGGTCTGATCCAGCAGCGCATCGAGAAAATTTTTGAGCATTCATGGAAAAAGGTATAGAATTTATGGTCCAAAATAGTTTAATCAATTCCCTCTTTGTCAGAATGCTTCAATTACTGAGTCTCAAGATCATTTTCTTATACTATTTCAATCTTGGCTTCCTGGCAATCGCATCATTACTGATTGATATTTTATACAATAATTAGTGATTTTGTTTAGCGTTTATCTTGATAATTTCCTATTTCATAAAGCATCACTTTTTACTCTGTTTCTTTAAGTCATTTGAAATTTTATGGAGAAATTGATCTGTACATAATTACATACACTAAAATGATGTCATGGCATCACATAGAAAAAATGGAGCTAGTTTTATTTCTAATGAACAATTCCCTCCCAACAGTTTCTCAAAATATGGTTCATGAAAATTATATGTCCTTTCATCTACTCTACCAGTTACTACTTACCAATTACTGTGCAGTTTTGCCAGTGTTAGTTCATATGTTTGACAACTTGGCATAACTTGGAAGTTGTCTTATTGATCAAACACGCATTTTCATGCTGTTCCAAAAACTCTGTTATAATGTGTTTCTGAATGAAAGCAAAACATAGACAGAACTTAAAAGTCCGTTTCCGACATCAAGTCCTATTCAATTTCTCATTTGCAAAACTTTTTTCAAGTTTTATGTTGAATGCAGTTATTTCTGTTTCTTGAATCCCTAGTTTTCCACTCTCTTTTTTGTGAGTTAGCACATCCCATTTCTCATCTTTTTTTTTCTTGCATACACCAGCGCAATCAAGCGTACAGAACGTACCCCAAAAAACAAAGAAACTCTAGTGATCCAGATGCAACTATGAATGCTCTAGGAACTATTTTAAGTGTTGCACCTGATACTCTGTCAATGCACCCTCAACATTCAGAACAGATGAAACCTCACCAAGTGGAGGGTTTCAATTTCTTGATTAAGAATCTGGCAGATGAGGACAACCCAGGAGGGTGTATTCTAGCACATGCGCCTGGTTCTGGAAAGACATTTCTGCTGATTAGTTTTGTCCACAGCTTTCTGGCCAGGTACCCTGCTGGGAGACCATTGATTATGCTTCCAAAGGGTATATTGGTGTTAGAGTACGTCATGAGCCTATTGGGTCTGGGCTAGCGGTATAGCCCGCTATTGTTAGGATTAATTAGAGATAAAGGTCGCTTGTTTAAGGGTCAAGTAAGCCTTACTTGAAAGTCAAGTAAACCTCTCTATATAAGGAGAGGAGATATATTAATCTAATCAAGCGAGAATTAAGAAGGAAATCCCTTCCCTCTTGCTCGGCCG
The DNA here is from genome assembly GCA_904845875.1 of Miscanthus lutarioriparius. Lineage (NCBI taxonomy): Eukaryota > Viridiplantae > Streptophyta > Magnoliopsida > Poales > Poaceae > Miscanthus > Miscanthus lutarioriparius. The sequence continues at coordinate 8,738,357 of CAJGYO010000001.1, forward strand.
TGAGCAAGGCCCCCGGCCTCCCTCGCAGCCCCAGCCGCCACAATTGTGGATGTGAACAGTACCCGATTTACTGTAGCTTCGCGGGTACTGTAGCCACCACATAAAGATCTCTGGTTTGATCATGTCCAGCCCTCTACCGAGTCCTTCCCACCCGCCGCCGCCAGCGTCTTCGTCGGCGCTGCTGCCCCACACATCAACCGCGCCGGCATTAGGCGCGCTGACGTCCTCAGGGGCGATCGCGCCCTCTGCCCCGGCGCCGTCGTCTCCCGCCGCCCTCGTCCTCATCCCAGAGCAGATGACGGCCGCAATCCTGGAATTAGGACAGGCCGTGGCGGGCATCAGGGCCTTCCTCGTCGGGCCTTATGCGCCCCAGCCGCTGCCCCAACTGCCACCTCCTCCGCCGCCACACCAACAGCAGCTACCCCCGCCGCCACCGCCCTCGGCCGCGACCACGACTCCGGTCATCTCGTACCAGTATGGGATGCCCTACGACGGGACTGCGACGACCTCGTTCCCAGCCGCGCCGCCGCCATCCAAGGGCGTGCCCATCCATCTACTGCGGATGCCGCCCTCCCTGTCGCCAATCCCATCTTATGCCCTGGCCCCGACGGTAGGGCTGGTGTATACAATGGCAACGTTTCCGGCGACCACGACGTTGGCTGCCCCAGCCCCTACCACAGGCGCCACGATCCACTACGGTGGGGCGGTACAGCAGCCCTCCTACACCGAGGGGTTTTTCTATGGAGGCGTTGATGGCCCTCTACTCTACGGCGGCAACATGCAGCACCACCACGGCGCCTCGTCGTTCGCAACCTTTGCTCCAAAACCAGCCGCTCCGGGTGTTAGCCACGGCGCTCACCCTACGCGCTTCTACAAGTTGGAGTTCCCAATGCCAGGTTCCGATGAGCCACTGTCGGATCCCTTCGCTGAGAAGATGCTTACCCGCCAAGTGTCGGCTGTGGTGCGGCTGCAGGCTGCTACGCGCGGCCTCCTAGCACGTCGGCGGGTGCGGGAGATGCGCGATCTGCAGCTGATTCAGCCCTGCACCCCTTCGCAGCTCCTCCACGTTGCGCTTCGCTGCGCGGAGGACCTCGATCTCGTCAGCTGCGTCGGGGATCTCGGGCATGCGGTTTCCCCCACGGGTGGCGGAGATGCTATTTTCCCTGCGGGCGGCGGTTGGGGAGGCGCATCCCTCCACCTCGTTCTCCATCGAAAGCCCTCCGCTCTTCTCTGTACGGTGCAGACCAGCAGCCGTCTAGCGGGGAGAAGGCGTGGGGTCACCAGCGAGAGCGCACCGCGTAGCGCCGTCGCATTCTGCCACTGGCCGCCGCGAGGGCGCCTCCGCTGGTCGCTGTTGCGACCACTTCCAGGTGGCCATACACATGCACCCCTTTCGTCTAGATGGTGTCCATGGGATCCAGGCAGTGGCGGATATAAGCCTAGGGCCACTATGGCCACGGCCCCAGGCGTTGGGTCGGTTTCTCTACACTGTAGCACACTGTTCCAAAGAGGCCCAATTAATCTACCAAAATGAGCCCATGGAGTGGCCCCAAGCGTTGGGTCAGCCCAGCTCCGCCACTGGATCCAGGAGGCTGTACACATGCAGGTTTGGCGTGCGGATGGTGTCCACCTTATGTTCAGGAGTTAAAAATAAAGATTCCCAGTCTATTTCAGGTTGAGAATAATAAAATAAGCCAAGATGTAAAAGGCTTGTTTTTATGTGTTAGGAGTCGAGTCAGCGTTATAAGTTCGTTAGGTTACAGCTCGAGGACGAGCTGCATGTCCAGGTGGGGTGTAGTGTTAGAGTACGTCATGAGTGATGAGGACATGACACCCATGCATATGACTATATTTGGCATATGATATGGAGGGGAAGGAGGCCAGCAAGGGTGTCCAAGTCAAGGAGGCCCGAGGCTAATTCGAACTTGAGTTGCTTTAGGCCTCCACCTCGGGGACTCGAACCGAATTAGCCTCAGGCCTCCTTCTTGACTTGGACACCCTTGCTGGCCTCCTTCCCCTCCATACCATATGTCAAACATGGTCATATGCATGGGTGTCATGTCCTCATCAATGAGCCTATTGGGCCTGGGCTGGCGGTATAGCCCGCTAGTGTTAGGGTTAATTAGAGATAAGGGTCGCTTGCTTAAGGGTCAAGTAAGCCTTGCTTGGGAGTCAAGTAAACCTCTCTATATAAAGAGAGGAGATGTATTAATCTAATCAAGCAAGAATTAAGAAGGAAATCCCTTCCCTCTTGCTCGGCCGTGGGCAAGGCCCCCGGCCGGCCTCCGGCCTCCCTCGCAGCCCCAGCCGCCACAATTGTGGACGTGAACAGTACCCGATTACTGCAGCTTCGCGTGTACTGTAGCCGCCACATAGCAATTGGGAACATGGAAAAGTGAATTTCTCTGTTGGCAAGTTGAGAACATTCCTTTGTATGATTTTTACTCCTCCAAAGCTAGTAGCTGACCTGAGCAGCTGAAGGTTTTGAAATTGTGGGAAGAAAGCAAAAACGTATTGCTGCTTGGCTATCAACAATTTGCACACATAATTTCTGACAACTCTTCTGATAGAGAAACCATAATGTGCAAAGAGAAGCTGCTGAGGGTCCCAAGCCTTGTAATTCTAGATGAAGGCCACACCTCGAGAAATGACCAAACAGACCTGCTCAATGCACTTGAAACTATTCGAACTCCTCGAAAAGTGGTGCTCTCAGGGACCCTGTTTCAGAACCACGTAAGTGAGGTTTTCAATATTTTGAATCTTGTCCGACCCAGATTCTTGAAGATGCAGAGATCACGTGCAATCATGAAGGGTATACTGACTAAGGTGGACATGTCAGGGATGGCTATGCGGTCGAAAACCATATCAGAAAAGGTTTTCTATGAATTGATTGAGGAGAATCTTCAGAAGGATTCCAAAACAATGCGGGTGATGATTATCCAGAATCTACGCAAGCTAACTGAAAATATTCTCCACTACTACCAAGGTGAGATCTTGAAGGAGCTACCTGGACTTGTGGATTTCACAGTTTTGCTAAATATGAGTAGCAAACAGGAAGATATCATCAAGGGTTTGGCAGGACTGAAAAGATTTGAAGCACATGCAAAATGCAATGCTGTTTCACTTCATCCATGCTTAAAGGATGTCAAGATTGTTGACAAGAAAAATAGAAACATCAGCAAAAGGATGATGGATTCAATTGTATGTGGAATTGATATCAGTGATGGGGTGAAGGCAAAGTTCATACACAATCTGTTGTCACTTTCAGAAGCTGTAGGAGAGAAGGTACTTGTGTTCAGCCAGTATGTTCGCTCTCTTCATTTCTTGGAAACCTTGTTCACCAAAATGAAAGGATGGAAGCCAGGAGTTAACACTTTCCTGATGGATGGCAGTTCAACTCAAGAGCAGCGAGAGCAAGCAATTGAGAGGTTTAACAACTCACCTGAAGCTAAAGTCTTCTTTGGTTCCATCAAGGCTTGTGGGGAGGGGATCTCCCTCTTTGGTGCATCCCGCATTGTCATTTTGGATGTTCATGAGAATCCTACTGTGATGCGCCAGGCAATCGGACGGGCATTCAGACCGGGGCAGTCTAGAGTCGTGTACTGTTACCGCCTCGTTGCTTCTGGCTCGTCAGAGGAGGAGGATCACCACACCGCCTTCAAGAAAGAGCGAGTGTCGAAGCTGTGGTTCGAGTGGGATGAGCTCTGCAGCAACGAGGATTTTGAGCTGGCCAAGGTTGATGTTTCAGACTGCAAGGACATGTTTCTTGAAAGCCCTGCACTACAAGCAGACATCAAATCCCTATTTAAGAGGTACGTCTTGGTAATTAATATGGATCTAATTTCACCTTGTGCTAGTAGAAGGTTGGACGTATTAATGAACACACCATTTTCCGCATTATGCAGGTGAATGTGGGCGTTGGATGCTGACAAAGTGACAAGTGACTTTACATTACAGTTGACTAGTCTAAATGCTGGACAGCAGTACCGCAGTGGACAAGTTATTAGTTAGGAAAGTAATAAAGTGAAGCATTACAGAAGTGTTTGGCAAATCTGGTGCAGTGTGTTTTTGTATAAAGTTGTGCAAATATATTAGGCATTAACACTTGCGAATGTAAGAAGTAACTGCTTTTGGTTTACATCTTGTGTTTGTGAAACGTGACGAACTGATGCTAAATTTACCAGACATACTGGTTCTGTTGTCTGTATGACAAACGGCTGGATACATGAGATAAGAAGACATATATTGCCGTGCTGCCAGTTTGTTGTGACTGAACCAACATTCAGGTAGCCATGGAAAATTATAATGTGTCGGTCTTTTCTCTTCTGATGATGATGAAATCATATATATCTGCTCTATCAATTCATCTGGGAAGAAAATGTGCTCTGTGCAGTACTTTGAGAAACCTCCCGCATGCAATATTTACATGCCTGAATCAGATGAATTCCATACTTGTTCATAAATCAGACGCAGCGCGTCAGTCTGGTCGCTGCTATACACGAGCCACCGCTCGATCCGGGCGTAGGCCGAGGCGGGCCCTGAAGGTTATCGTGGGCAATATGGTCACGGTTGACGGCCCGGCCCAGGGATGTTTCGCCTTATACACTCTCCTGGGCTTATTCGTGGGCCGCCTGGTCACGATCGGTGCCAGTGGCACAGGCTGACGCGGAGATCGACTCGCCGGTCGTCGTCGTCGCCGCCGCCGCCGCCGCCGCCATTGTACCTCGGAAGTCGGAACGCAGCTCCATCACAAAAGAGCCCTACCTCCCGCTGCAGCATCAATGTTGTATGAATTCCTCCTACTTTTTTTTTGTTATAACCCCCGTCCACGTATCTTCGTAAGCTTTTCAGAGGTATGTATCTGTCCGGTGGGATTGTCTCAATTCAGATTTCAGAGCGATTGTTTTCTTTGAATCAGGATAGACTATACAGCTCGCTATAAACTGAAGAATCGGCCTGCACAGCCCTCCATCCGCTGCAGCAGCAAGGTGACTCTTTTATGATCTTATTATATTATCGATTGATCTTTTTTCAGACGTTGTGTATCAATTCAATGCTATATAGATTAAATGAAAGGATATAAAGGTGCAGAATTCTGAACGTTTGCGTACTTGCAATGCAACGTCATTTCTGTATATACAAAATTTGATGACCTGCAATATCTGTCTCAAATCAGATGTCACAAGAGGTTCAAATCATGGACTTATATATAGAGTAGTATGTTTCTGCATTGTTGTTAGAGCTGAACTGAACAACTGGTACAATACAAAACATGAAACATTTGTGTCTACAATCTCCGAAGGAGCCTACTCACTTGATCAGGTCCAATTGGACCAATAAGCAACAACAACACATCATATCTGGACTTGAATCATCAGTAGACGAATCTTCAAGCTACCAAAAATAGTACCAATAGTCTAATCTTCTTTACAGCAATAACCTACACTTTATACCACACCTCATATTATCATATACAGTTTTGTATACCTTAATTCCCCCACTGCCACCTCACTTACCACCCCTGTATATATGTATGTATGCTTGAACTTACTCGTTAATTTGAAATTTGAAAGTGAAACCATGTACCATGCATGATGAAGTGTGATCATCGTATACCCGCGGCGGCGCCGGCCGGCCATCCCAGGCTTCTGACGCCGTCCGCGTTATTCACCACTCGCCGGCGCACCCCGGTTGTCCAGCCGCCTCACGCGACAAAATCGTGCAGCAGCTGCGACGAGCCGAACCGCTGCCTGTCCTCGGCGGAGCCGTTGATGAACTCGAAGTCGCCGTCGTTGCCGTACAGGAGGCCCTGCTGCTCGGCGGGCACAGCGCCGGCGTCGTTGCAGTGCTGCAGGCCCAGCGTCAGCGACACGCTGCCGCCGTCGTAGCCGCCGAGGCCGGCCATGTCGCCGTACGCCTGCACGAACCTCGCGTCGCCGCCGCCGTGGTGGTGCGCGAAGGCCTCCTGCAGGCCGCCGCCGCCGTTGCCGACAGCAGCGCCGAGGTTGAGGCTGGTAGCGTACGGGCTGATGGAGCCGTCGAGGCTGGACAGGCCGACGCCGACGCCGGCGGCGTCCATGCCACCGATTGCCTCCGACTTGAACGCGCTGAGGTGGTGGCCTGCTGCTGCGGCGCCGTGCTTTGCGTTTGCGGCGCTCGACGGGCTCTGGAACTCCTCGTGGTCCTCCGAGGATATCGCCTCGTCCGCCTTGCCCTTGTTGCCCTGCGCGTTCTCCGACGATGAGTGCGAGTCCATCTCCGCCCCGAATTCCTCCTTGTACATCTCCTCGATCATCGGCTTCCACAGACGAACGCGCGCGTTGATGAACCAGTTGGACACCTACATCACATACGTAAAGCCACGCAGCAGCAGCTCGTATTATTAGTAAGGAGTAAGGAGCAAGGGCCATGTAGAAGGAGATCGATCCAGTTCGTGTCTCTCTAGCTCACCTGACCCCTAGACAAGCCTGTCTGCCTAGCGAGCATCAGCTTCTCTGAATCTTTCGGGTACCTGTGTGTGTTATCGATCGATTCGATCATGGAGCATTGGTGAGCACGTGAGTGATATGGATACACGATCGATGGAGAAGAAGGTTTAGGTTGCTACGGCCTTACGGGTGGAGGAAATGCTCGAAGAGCCAGGCGCGGAGCACGGAGACGGCGGACTCCGGGAGACCACGCTGGGGGCGCCAGGCGTGCTGCGGCTGCTGCATCATGCCGAACTGCTGCATGGCGCGCTGCTGCCGCAGCTGCTGGTCGATGTAGCGCAGCCGGGACAGCCCACCGCCCTGCGCCGAGGTGTCCTTCTCGCCCAGGCTCCGCCGCAGCGACTGCACCTGCGCGCCGACGGCGTCGCGCAGCGACCGGAAGTGACGGGAGATGGTCTGCAGCGCCAGCGCCGTGTACGGCCTGGCCGCGCCGGCGCCAGCCACCGCGTCGAAGGACGACATCACGATCTGCATCTGGTGGTGGTAGTGCCTGTACTTGCGGTCCACCTGTCATGGTCACCCAATGCAAATTACCCTCCGTCTACGTCAAGTTCTGTTCTTGTCCCAACGAACAAACTACGAACGAACTCAGACTCACTTGCAGTCGCAGCAAAACAACTACAGCATGCACTGCACCACGTAACCATGAGAATGAACTCACTCAGCAGCAGTGACAGGAAAAAAAATTACCTGATCCAGCAGCGCCATCAGTGCCGACACTTTGTTCTGAAGGTCCGCGGAGGAGTTCCCCTCGTGCTCGTCGGCCTTGTCGTCGCTCGTCTCGGCGTCCTTGCCCTCGCCGCCGGAATCCTTGCCCTGCTGGTTCTTGTCTCCCTTGCGTTTGATCGCGTCCCGGGCATTGACCACCTCGTCCAGCAGCTCCCTCGCGGCCTTGAGGTACCTGGAGTTCTGAATGTAGATGCCCTGCGCGTTCCTGTTCGCCGTCGTCGACGCCTGGTTCGGGCTCAGCAAGGAGGCGGCGGCGGCCATGCCTGCCTGCGCCTGCCGGTACTGGTAAAGAGACACCGGCACTCCCTGCGTGCCAAGGCTAAGCGACAGCCCCTGGTGCTGCGCCGCCGCCGACGCGTTCGCCATGAGCAGCTGCGTCTGCAGGCCCATCTCGGCGCCGCTCGCCGGCCCGTCCCTCGCGTTCACGTTCACGAACGCGCCCGGCTCGTCCCTGCCGTCGTCACCGCCATGGCCATGCGCAACGTGGCCTTCCGACACGATGATGGCGGGGAAAGGCACGAGGCCGCCGGCTGGTGAATCCGAGTACGTGTAGTGGTGGAACGACATGTCGCCGCCGCCTCCGGCGAGGTCCCTCTGATTCGTGGAAGTGGAGAAGAATGTGGCCATCGTCTTCAGAAGCACAAGATGAGGCCGGCTGACAGATCGTTACAAGGATGACGGGAGATAGTGACTGTTTTTGTCATCAGAATCAGATTGGTGTTAACAAAGCTTCAAAGATACTGTATGCGGCTCCAAGATAACAGCTGGCTGCAAAAGAAAAAAAATTGCAGATTCCAAACTATTAGAAATTCGGCTTTGCTGCATGTAATTGGAGACAAAAGAAAAAGAAAGGGATAGTTTCTTTAAACATTTATGATTGAATCAGAAGCAAAACATCTCATGCATCAGCATACCGAATTCGTCAGAAAACATAGTGAGTCAAATACTAGTAGGCAATAATAACAGCAAATTCAGGCAGGAGACTGCAAAAGAACTGAAGAATATGTCTTGTATTGGGCGAGCCAGCGAGCGAAGCCTGAAGAAAATCAGCACAAAACAACGAAAGAGTGGATCCAACAAAAATTTAAGGTATCTACCTGGGACGGTAAACTTCAGATGACTGCACTTCCTCGAAGACGGTCACCAAAGTTTTTAAGATATCTACCTGGGACATAGAAAGCAATCGAAGCCTTTAAGTTGTTATGTTGAAGGCATCACCTAATTAGAGTAAAACCAGCAGTCCAAATCAGTGGGCTATGAAAGGAAAGGAATCCTAAAATTCGGCACACAGCCAGAAATTTCAGTCAAGAAGAACTAACTCCAGAGAAAAATTCACTTGACTAGTGCTTCAGAGACCAAGTCAAACAAGAGCCAACCTATTCAGCTGGTGCACCCACCACCAAACACATGGAGCTAACTAGAAACTGAAAGCTCAACAAGCAGGAAGTAGAAATCAAGAATTCATGTATGATGTATGTTGTTCAGATTAAGACGCAAAGGATAATCTAAGCTTCACAAAGATAAGGCTATACCTCTGCAAGAAACTGAAGTTGAGACTTAGAAAGAGGAAGAGTTCTTGGCTATAACAGAAACCACCTAACAAGAGGACAGACAGAGCTGATCCCAAGGATTCTAAGAATGAATCAGCAAGATGAGAGAAGATTGGAATAAGAAGAACAGAGCCGTGTCTATTTTTTTTTTGTTATTTTTCCCTTTTGGTTCCCTCTCTAGACTTGAGTTGTTCTAACCCCTGACTCCTCCTACCTTGAGCAATAATATACTCCTGCCACCAATAAGGGCTGCCTAACGCTATCTTCCTATAAATGAAATCTTAAAGAAACCCCACCACCATTTTAGTTTGTTTCCTCTCACTTATTCCTCTCTATCTCTTTTCTCTATCATTTTCTCACATAGGTTTTCACTGACTGCTGCACGCTCCTGGAATAGGAAATTGGACGGCTGAGATTCTTTCACTTGGATGATGCTCAATCTCAGCCCTCAATTTTGAGACTGTTCGCATGCCCAAAGATTCTATCATCCATATTTCGCGTCCTTGGATCGGTGCTTATCTCCTTCTTGGATTAGTGTCGGAGCTTCTGACAAATTTGTTGTTAATATACATATAAAAAAAGAACAATGTCGCAAGGAATTTTAATATCATGTAAATGTTTTTGTTTTGCTGTCTTGATGAGCAATCAGATAGCGTTAAGTTGATCAGCTTAGTTTTCTAAGAACGGAAGCAATTTTAGTATTCACTGCGTCCCAAAAAGGATGCAATTCTACCATAGTACTATTGAATTTGACTAAATTTATCAAAAAAAAGTAACAATATTTATGACATCAAAATAGCATCATCAGATTTATCATGGAATATATTTTCATAGTATATTTATTTGTTGTCTAAATACTGATACTCTTTTCTATAAATTTAGTCAACTTTGAGATAGTTTGATTAACTGTAGAACTAGGATTGTATCATTTTTTTGACAACAGAGGTAGTATTATGCAAAGTTTTTTTCTTTCCCTTTTGTCATAGACGAATCCATGTCCAAAGCTTATTCTTCGATACAACTCAAACCGAAAAAAATCAGTAGTACCATATACATGTTTTTTGTTTTGTTGTTTTCGTGAGCGATCAGATGGCCATCGGCGGATCAGAGCTTTGTTTTCTCCACTATAAGCACACAAGGAAAGCAGAAGCCGTTAAAATTTCTTAGTTTTTACGCTTCTTGCAAACGTTGATGTCATTTCACTTTCAGTAGTGCTCTTTCAGCAGAAGAACCCAACTAGTTGCCTGCCTAGTTCACTTGCCGGACACAAAGTTAGCGCCTTTGCCTGGTGTATTTTTACCTGAAAAAGTCCCCCAAGTTGCCAATTTCAGGTGATTCATTCACTCACTTCCTGCAGGGTCTTGATTGATCGCTAGAGTAGGTGATGGGGTATCTGTTAAGCTGTATTAGTCTCGTAACCACCAGTTGGTGGACCTAAACCCTCTTTGCCCTGTGAACCTCCCAATCCCGGCCACAACTGATCTGATCATCATCAGATGCTCGATCAGCTCCTGCTGAGATACGACGCTGACGTCTCACAGGACCAAGTGCATCAGCAACAGAAATGTACCACCAGATGTCTACATACATGCTGCATCTGCATTGCACGCCCAAAGGCCAAATCTCCTTTTTCGTTTCGTTTCATTTCTGGTTAAAAGTGCAGGGGCGGGTGCCCCTCCCTAACACCACTTAACTAATGCCACCTTTATCTCAGTTTGGTGGCAGCACTTGCTTTTGTATTGGGCATGTGGTAGTGATGTGCAAGGACGAGTGTCTCATTGGTCCCCCCCCCCCCCCCCCTCCAATAATGAATTTGACCTAGAGCCACTGACATCAAGGCCCAGTCTCCAGGAGATGGGATTCACCTTCCATTCGGTGAATTAGTATCTAGAGTGAACTGGTAGAGAATGGCCACTGACATCAAGGCCCAGTCTCCAGGAGATGGGATTCAGGCCCACCCTAAAAACTATCCCCTAAAGAGGTGATTATTTGGGCTAGTTGATTTGATTAGTTTTCTCTCTACTACCCGTAGATTTGAAAAGCACATTTATTATCATTTTAACCCTTGAAAACATCTCTTGAGAGTTCAATGCATCTTGAAATTATTGGGTATGTAATGCATAATTGGTATGTAGATCATCCATATATCTTTGTTGCTCAGACCAAAAGCTAAAAGATACATAGTAGTGTGTTCCTCAAGATTGTGACTGTTCATAGTTTTTAGCGAATGTGACGCGCCCATGCTTGGGAAAAATCCGAAATTTTTCTTTTTAGTAATACCAGTTGCTTCGTGTGATTATGGCAAGCTCTATATTATATAAGAAAAATACTATGTGGGTGTCGTCGTCAGGCCTTAGCTGTCAAGAAGCATAGGTCACGTCAAATTTATTTTATTCATTGTTATGGCACTCTGATTGCATTATCTAGAACTCTAGTTACTGCAGAAGGGAGATTAAAAAGCGACCTCAGTCAGTCAGAAGTTTATTCATGATGACAGTGATCCTCATTGGTTTAGATGAACAATTTTCGGTGATTCCGAATTTTCAAGAACGTTTCGAGAAGAGACGAAAGAAAAGACATTTTGGTACATACTGATCAAGTCTTGTTGAAATCTACCAGTAAGATACTGCTTGTAATGTAGTGCTACTGAAGACAAGTTAGAAATGTGAAGTTCATTTTATATATATATATAAATGAAAAGGTTGAGGCCACAAATAATACAAACAAACCCAAAGTTTAAATACGTACACCAGTTCCACGTTATTATTGTAAATTGAAAATACAAGGCCATCCATTGAACGTAGAAAACTCCATGGGACAATACTCTAATATTTGACAGGCCTCAATCATTTGTGAGGTGTACTGCAAGCAAGGTGTTGGGTGCCATTTATTAAACAAACATCTGAATATAGAAATAAGGTTTTGGGGTGACATTTTTTAAACAATCATCTGAATGAGTGAATGTATAGAAATGTGAAGTTCACCTCCCTTATCTTACCTCTGAAGAAACACACGCATGCCCATCAGACTGGGATCACCTACAGGCACCAGATATGTCGGTACCAGAAACGGAGAAACTTGACCCGGTTGCGGCGCATCTCGTTCAGATGGATGGATGACCCTGTACCCTGTACCTGTGCCCTGTGCCACCCAACGCCATTGTCGGATCATGACGTGTCTACCCTCCGAAACCATGAAACTGCTAGTAGCCGAATTGTTTATAACACACGAACACCACCCTAGCACAAGGCCTAGCCTAGCCTAGCCTTTTTGCCGATCGTTCGTCCGTGCTCGGGTCGTCCTCGCTGCTTTATCCTAACCGATCGAGGTGTGGCCTCACCCTCACCTGTGTCAGATCGCCATTGGAGCCGGGGAGTCCCTGCCGTGTCGCCCCACCATTCGCCGGTGCCGGCAATAGAAGTTTCTGATGACCCGGGGGAGGGAGGGAGGGGAGAGGGAGACGCTGTTGGGCAACAGGCGAGGAACTGCCCCGGCCGTGCTTTCAGTTCCGGCGCTGTGGAGGAGCAGTCCGCGGAAGGGGCGCTAGCTGTCTGGGATCGGACCATTGACGAGCTGCGAGTGCGAGACCGTGGAAGGAGGCGTTGCATTGCATTCAGACGAAACAGGTGTCGGCTTCACGCAACGCAACTCGGACGCCCGCCGAGCGG